>JANRMT010062791.1:103339401-103416160 GCA_026402145.1 Polypterus bichir lapradei | reverse complement strand
TAATATAATATAATATAATATAATATAATATAATATAATATAATATACTGAAACTGGCTTAAGCTGGCCATAAAATCATTGGTTCAACGGATATTTAATCCCCTGATTTTTCCTAATATTAAAGTAAGTGGCCAGTTGTTAGGTGTTGTCTAATGGGGCTGTCAAGCACAAATGTACCCCAAGTATATGAGGAACTAGGACCAGTAGATTTGAATAAGAAAAAATAAAAAGTGTAGGGTATCACCTTCATGATAACCAGTCTTGGCCTGATGTGAAATGTGTTGTTTTTTAACCATAAAGGAACTCAAATGTGGAAGTTCATGTTTAATGTATTTCTCAAATACCGCACCCAAGGCAAAAAACAATTCAAACAGTCTGAAACGTTCACATATGAGGCAATGCAGGTATCACTCTAGCCTCAATCTTTCAGTTGATCTGTTAGATTCAGGCTGGTACTTGGAAGGCAGAAATATTCCAAAAAGCTCTCTGCAAATCAGAATAATACTGAAGTCCTTGTCTGAACTTTTAAAGATGTTTTCAGTAAAAAATCAACTGATATTTTTTACTATAGTATACTATTCAAATGATATAAATGATGTATGTCTCTAACAAAAATGATTACCCAAAACCAAGATGAGGTCTATAGACAAATGAGTTCAGCTGTGTTTTGCTACCAGTTCACAGAAAAACCACAGGGCAGCAAGTTATAGTCTTTGATCTTTAATGCTGAATCCAGATTTACATTTGTGATTCAGCTTCTGGAACCATGAAGACCAACAACAACAACATTTATTTATATAGCACATTTTCATACAAATTATGCAGCTCAAATTCCTTTACATGATAAAGAAAGAGAATAAATACAAAATAAATAAAAATTAGAATAAGGGAACACTAATTAACATAGAAAAAAAGTAAGGTCTGATGGCCAGGGAGGACAGAAAAAAGAAAAAAAAAACTCCAGACAGCTGGAGAAAAAAATAAAATCCCCCTCTACGCATTCTACCTAACATAAATGACCTCAATCAGTCCTCATGGTATTCAGGGTTCTCATGGAAAAACTTGATGATGACAGTCATGTGGACTTCTAGCCTTTAATCCATCAATGTAGGGACATCACAGTGCTTTGATCAGGTGGTGGTGGCCCAGGTCGCCACCCCAGAAAATCGGAAAAATAACTAAAGAGAAAGTAGGGGTTAGTATGGATTTTGGAGCCACCCTGAATAACCATGATAATTAATTGAATATACAGTGGAACCTTAGGTCACAAACGTCTCGGACAATGTGCAAATCAGGTTATGACCAAAAAGTTTGCCAAACTTTTGCGTCTGTTCACAACCACACACTTGGGTGACGAACAAGCCAGTTTCTCTTCCGGTTTGTACGCGTCAATGATTTCCGCACGTGTTCAGTCTCTCCCTGTGCAGGGAGAGTGCACGTGAAAAGGCAGTTAAAGAAGGCAGTAAGGCCGAGAAGGAAGTTAAAGAATGCACCAGGCTTGTTTTTAAAGAGACTGCAAGGTTAGTTTTGTCTGTTCAAGGTTTTCTCAGTGTTATTCAATGTTTTTACATTTAGTTTACTATTACACTGTGCATTCTATGGTATAATTAACTATTTTTTTGCTTAAAAATCTTTTAAAAAAATAGATATACATATAGCTTGTACGGTCCAGAACGGATTAATTGTATTTACATACTATCCTATGGGGGAAATTACTTCGGGTCACGACCAAATCAGGTTGCAACCAGAGTTTTGGAACGAATTATGGTTGTGATCCGAGGTTCCACTGTACAGAGCATCAGGATTAAACTAAAATGAGTTATGAGAAAGCCATGTTAAAGTAATGTGTTTTCAGTAGTGTTTTAAAGTGCTCCACTGTATTAGCCTAGCAATTCCTATTGGCAAGCTATTCCAGATTTTAGGTGCATAACAGCAGAATGCCACCTCACCACTTCTTTTAAGTTTAGCTCTTGGAATTCTCAGCAGACACGCATTTGAAAATCTAAGGTTATGATTTGGAGTGTAAGGTGTAAGACATAGGCTGGATTTTAAAGTCAATTCTAAATGACACAGGTAACCAATGTAGTAACATCAAAACTGGAGAGATGTGCTCAGATTTTCTTTTCCTAGTTAAGATTCTAGCAGCTGCATTCTGCACTAGTTGCAATCGATTTATGTCTTTTTTTGGGTAGTCCTGGGAGGAGTGCGTTACAGTAATCTAGCCGACTGTAAACAAAAGCGTGGATTAATTTCTCAGCATCTTGCAATGTTATAAGGGGTCTAACTTTTGCTATATTTCTTAAGTGGAAAAATGCTGTCCTAGTAATCTGATTAATATGTGATTTAAAATTCAGGTCAGAGTCAATAGTTACCCCTAAATTCCTTACTTCCGTTTTGACTTTTAATCCTAATGCATCAAGTTTATTTCTAATAACCTCATTATATCTATTATTGCCAATCACTAAAGTTTCTGTTTTCTCTTTATTTAGTTTGAGAAAATTACTACTCATCCATTCAGAAACACAAGTAAGTATTGATAAATACAGTTGTGTGTCATCAGCATAGCTATGGTAGCTCACGTTATGCCCCGAGATAATCTGACCTAACCAAAGCATGTAAATCGAAAAGATCAGCAGACCCAGGATAGAGCCTTGTGGAACACCATATAGAATATAATGTGTCTTTGAAGTATAATTACCACAACTTACAAAGAATTTTCTACCTGCCAGGTAGGATTTAAACCAATTTAAGACACTACCAGAGAGGCCCACCCACTGACTAAGGCAATTTCTAAGAATATTGTGATCAATAGTATCGAATGCGGCACTCAGATCTAAGAGGATGAGAACAGATAAAAGGCCTCTCTCTGCATTTGCCCGCAAGTCATTTACTACTTTAACGAGTGCAGTTTCTGTACTGTGATTTGTTCTGAAACCCGACTGAAACTTATCAAGAATAGCATGTTTATTGAGGTGGTCATTAAGCTGCATAATGACTGCCTTCTCTAGAATTTTACTTAACAAAGGCAGGTTAGAAATAGGTCTAAAACTTTGAAAATCAGAGGAGTCATGATTATTTTTCTTGAGCAGGGGTTTAACTACAGCAGTCTTAAGACAGTCTGGGAAGACCCCCGTATCTAATGACGAGTTTACTATGCCAAGAATACTATCAATTAGCACGCCCGATACTTCTTTGAAAAAACTTGTTGGTATTGGGTCGAGGACACAGGTGGAGGGTCTCAGCTGAGAAATTATTTTATATAAATCATGTAAATCTATCCTGGTGAAAGAATTTAATTTGTTTAAAATGGAATACCGGGGTTTAAGAGGATCAGTATTGAGGGGGTGTACTATATTATTTCTAAAATCATTAATTTTTTGAAAATGAAAAGTCTCACAAGTTTCACTGGAAGTATTTTGGAGGCATTCCATTGAGTTACCTGGATTTAGCAGATGATCAATTGTAGAGAATAAGACTATGGGATTACTAGCATTGTTATTTATAATTCTAGAGAAATTACAGCGCCTCTCAAGACAGACTATGTTGTTGTATTCTGTAATTTTAACCTTCAATATTTCATAATGGACAGTCAGTTTAGTTTTTCTCCATTTATGCTCAGCTCTCCGGCATGTTCTCTTAAGATCAGACACTCTTTGGGTCTTCCACAGTATAACAGTACTAGAAGATTTTTTAACTATCTTTTCAGGTGCGACTATGTCAGCAGCAGCTTTCACCTTAATATTAAAATTTTCCACCTTACTATTTACATTATCCTCGCTATTGTAGTTAGTACTACAAATGGACAGTGATGTCTCAAATTTTACTCTTTCAAGCTGGAAATCCAAAGAGAAGTCTGAGAACAATTTAAATATCCTGGAAGGAGCTACCTGGGGTCAAATTCTAAACCAGTGGACACCTTTTATGTGATTAATCTCAGCCTAAAACATGTTCTTTTATCAGGAGAACAATGGGAAGAGAGAATGTTTCATTTGGTAAAATCGCTTCTGCTTCAATCTAATGATTTTATGGTTAAATCTACAAGAGTAGATGTACAACTTAAAATATTTATCTCCTTGTGCAGTTTGTAAAAATGATAAAAAGAATGTTGGACCGTTTTTGAATGAAAGTCTCCATTGTTCACAGGTAATGTTGATGATGGTTAATAATTTTCAATTTCTACCTTAATTTACCAATCCCTTACCGTTTTCAGTGCTCACTGCATCACCTTGTGGAATGGCTTTGTTCTTTGGCAAGATTCTCCATCTTTAAATTTCCTATACAAACAATCATTTTGGCTTTGTTCTGCAAGTATAAGGAATTTAGTTTTGAAGCTTGATGAGCAATTAATGAATATTATAATACAGATCATGGAGGCCAGAGCTTAACTCAACATCACTGGCACAAGGCTGGAAGGAATCTGCATGAGCCACCTGCCCATCTCACATATTAATACAGGCTGTGAATAGTCGTTTAGTAAGTAAATAAGGTATAACAAGTATGTGGAACAAGTAGGGATGCCCATTAGAGCTTCTGGTGAGGCTCTGTCATATTACACTCTATGACATTGATTCTTAATTAACTGTAATAATTGTTTTTGATTTATTATTCTAAGGCTCTTCCACTTTCTTTCTCAGTGACTATAGTGACACTTGGTCTGTCATGGGGTGAAAGTATCATCACAACAGATCTGAATTAAACTGTCATCATTAGTCAATGCATTTATCATTTTCAAAAGAAAACTCTCTCTCCGTATATAAATACTGTATATTGAATGATGCTTATTGAGCAGTATATTTTGGTTTTTGTTGAATTTCTTTTTTTCATACTATTTTTGTAATTATTGTATGCAGCACTTTATAAGTATTAGTATGCTTAATAAGAATAAATCAAATTAAAAACTGAATTCTTTCTCAGCACACTGTCACACAATTTCAACGTCATATATTTTAAAGAAGGGATAGATCTAGTAAAACAATCTGTTGGAAGTGTTACTAAATAAAATGTGGGGAAATTTTTTTTTGCAAATTTCACTAAATGTTAAGAAAAATGCTTACTTGCATCATTATGTGTATAAAAAAATTCCAGGCTTGCCATTATTAATATTAATATTTACTACAGTACACTTAACTTTGGTCTATTGGAATTGTAAGGCTCTTAAACAATCAAACAACTCATATGATACAACAAATTTAAAGAAAATTGCAATATTCCAAGGTGTTCTTTAATCTCATTAAGAGCACAAAGACTTTCTAAAAGGTTTTAGAAGCATTCACTGACATGTATGGCATGAGGAAAGTTAAGACGATACAATCTGCGTTAGTCACATGTCACTTTGTACTTTAAAAAAAAACCTTCTTTCTTTAATGGACACTGATGCCTGATTGTAATTCTATACAATGTTTCTCTGTTTAATAAATGTTTACAGGATGTCTGTCGCCTAAAAAAAATGAGAATGTGAAACTGAATCTAAAGAAAATGACTGCTCATAGCATATTTGTTTGATATAATTGGCATACTTAGCATTTTCAAAAACTTAGCAGGCAATATGATTTACTGGGTATGGCACTGAATCTAAACCACTAAGACCCTGACTCACTCCCTCCCCTATACACTGGGTGGCCCAGAGGTGGTCATTTAATGTGTCTGTACCAGGTCTCTAAAAACATATGTGAAAGACTTTCAGTGTAACAAAGTGCTATATACATTAATTTGTTCTGCATTAGCATAACATTTACAATTGTAAGGTGGCACTGTAGTTAGTGCTTTTGGCTCATGGCTCCAGAATGCTATTGTGAAATCTTGGCGCTGACATTGTCTGTATGGTGTCTGTGGGTTCTCACTATATGCACAAAGATGTATATGTTTCGCTACTTGATAACACTAAATTATCCCTTTAAACATATGTATGTGTGCTAGTGTGCTCTGAGATGAAGTAGTGTCCTGTTCAGGGATGTTTCCTGTATTGTGTCTAATGCTGCTAGAATAGGCACCAGCTCCTTGGGTTCAAAAATCATTTAATGGATATGTGCTAATGAAACACAAACCTGCACTATAACAATATTAAAGTGTTACTCTTTAACATTAGTAGTAAATTGGAGTGGTTTTAAGTACATTTATTTTTAGAACTGTTTTATGACAGTCATCCGTTATATTTTAGTGTGCATTTTTAAGTGCAGTAATACAGTATACTGTATACATTTTTGGCATTACCCAGCATCTAAGTGTCACTAATATAGTGTTTTAAAAAGTGTTCTTCATAATCACCTAGTATTCATTACCAACCCCTTAATCCCATTACAGAAATGCACAGGCCAGAACTTTTCCCAGCAGCATCAGGTTGGAATCAAACTCGTACAGATCCATACTGCAGAATGGCCATGCCAGTCGGTCCTGATGCTTGTCACAGAGACCAGTGGCCATTGGGAGGTGAGCGTGTCCAGTACTCTAAACAACAACTCACATTCTTTGAGGAGGTACAGTAATCATAATAAGCCCTATTAAGCCTTAATTTAACACATAGGACTTTCTTGATCTTTAAAGCTATTACTCTAACCTGAAGGAATGAACCACTTTTAATTTCAGTTACAAATCCTGATGATTTTCTATGATATGGTGTGCTGTACCAGCAAATCACTTCAAAAGAGGCCCACCGACTCATCAAGCTAACTAAAAAGGAAGGTGCAGTTATGGGACGCACTCTGGGCCCCCGAAGGTCGTAGCAGAGGAAAGAATGAAGAATGAAGCGTCATTATGAACAATACTGCACATTTACTCTCTGATACTGTACACTGACATGAAGTACTTTCAACCAAAAAATTAATCAGCCAAAGTGTGGATTAGGAATTACTCATGTTTCACAGTGAATGTCTATTTTGTATATTAATTCATTTTTACTGTTGCACGCCTTGAGCACACAGCATTTAAATTATGTTTCCTGATTTCTTGCATTCATTCTTTTTTGCGCAATGTGTCTTTGTAAAGAACTCAGAATGTATGGCCATTTTGTAATACCACATTGCAGACATGGTAGTGTATGCACTATTAGATCGAATCTGTATAGACATTTTAATATCAGTGGACCACTTGCTTATCATCTCTTTATTTTACTACATATCTTGTTGAGAGTGTCCTTCCATTTACATAAGTAAAACAGACAGACAGCTTGTAAATCGTTTCAAAGACCATGTCAGAGCAGTCAGGACCAAAGACCTCTCCAAGTCCACTTCAGTAACAGTTCTTGATGCCATAGCTGCTAGGAATGTGTCAAGTTTTAAATGTTTGACATTTTTGTTAATTGCTATATGTTGCCATTTTTTTTACTTCTACTAACTTTTTCCACAAATAAAATTAGTGATGCTCCATGCAGTAGGATGTGCACGTGCATGGAGCATTAGTATGGTGTAACAAAGGCACTATATAGGCGCCTGACCGGACACAGACTCACACCGGAGGCATGTATAAAAAACAAGAAAATTTTATTTTTCTTCACCTGTGGGGCATGTCTTCCCCATGTCTTCCCCATGTCCCACAGGCACAACACAGCCCCAAAGCAGACAAAAACACCAACACACACAGTCCTCTTTTGCACCACCACTCCTCTGTCAAGCTTCGTCCTCCTCCTCCCGACTCTAGCCATTGAGTGGTGCCTGCTAGCTCCTTTTATAGTCCACCCGGAAATGCTCCAGGTGGTTGACTGCCGAGTTCTGGCTGTACTTCCAGGTATGGCAAATGCACTGTCCATAAGGGATCAGGAGTCCCAGCTGCAGCACCCTCTGGCGGCGCCAGCAGGACCCAACAGGGCTGCACCCAACTCCAATTCCCATGGAGCCCTGCAGGAAACAGAGGCACCGCTCCAACCCAGGGGGGCTGCCATCTAACGTCAGGGGGAGGTATTGCACAGTCCATGGCTGCTCTCCCTGAACATATAGTGAAGGGGCATCCCGGTTGGGACCATGCCACAATGGCATGTAAGATGGTGGGACATATAACTATTCAAACAAACTTTGATTACAATATAGATGCCTTTTTCTGAGAAACTAGTTCTAATACAACAAACAAACAAAAAATAAACGGGTTTAAGTATTGTTGTTTTTGACTTGTGTGTTTTTTTAATCTTATTTAATCCTAATAATGCACTGAAATCTTATTCACAAATTCTGTGTGTTGACTATACTAAATCAACATTTTCTGTTCCCCTGTTGACTCACAAAACAAAGCCTTGGAAATCTGCTGATAACTAAAACAAGTTAACAGCACTGTGAACCACTTTTTCTAACCTTATGTGTTGGATGGGATAGATTGGCATGACAACGGGGATCAAAGTGAATTCCCTACCCTACTGGGGAGCCGTTAAGAAAGATGTGGATGGTCAGGCATCACGGCAAATTTGGTTTCTGGCACCTTTCCTGCTCAGGAGGCCATAATGCAAGGACAGAGGGAGGCTGCTACCCGGAGACATATATTCCCTTTGTACACAGTGTGGCAACATCCCTCTGCTGGAAGTCCTACTTGTAACCCTGAGGGAATTGTGGGTGCTGTAGTTCTAAGAGGCAGCTCTGCTGGGGTACTTGGGTGCTGCCGGGGGGACCTGGAGCTGCAGTAGAACGATGTCCCTACTTTGGAGGACTTACATCTGGCCTGGAAGTGCTTCCAAAATGCAATGCTTTGACCCTCTGTTACTCTGGTGTTTGCATAAAAGACACCACCTCATCAGCACTAGAGATTTAGAAGTAGGAGGAGGTGGATGATACTCGTGGAGGAGTAGTGGAAGGAGACAGAACATGATCAATTGTGTGTTATTATTGTGCTGGACTCATTCAGCGCTCTAAGAAAATTATTATATATTAAACAACTTTTTATTTTGTTCAGGGCTCTGGGACACCCTGAGGTGGCCACACTTCCTTTTCATCTCCTTACAAGGTCACTTTTCACACTCAGTCTATTCTTCTACCCCATCACTGCGCTTACTGAAATCTACTTTACTCTCAATCTGATGAAGACTAAATTGTTAAAATAAAATTTATTTTACAGTGCATACAGCATTACATTTTACCACAATGGATTAAATTTCTTTCTGTAGTCAGAACTGCAAATAAGAATGTATTATATTTAGTAGTTCCATACCAGTGTAATTTGGAACCATTTAAAAAGTTACTCTTTATTCTATCAGGAAGGAATAAGGAAGCAACTCAGCATGCCAGCTGGGATGCAGAATCATGTGGTCCATTTGAAACAAACCACACACTCTATCGAGACTTTTTAAATCCTGAGACTGAGTGCAGAAATAGACAGTCTAATTAAGTAAGCAGTAATTATCATCCGAGATGCTTCAAATTAAAAACAAGAGGGCCCTAGAGCCAGGACTGCTAACTCTGACTAGTCTTGTCATTGAAATTACTCTGCATTTCCAATGATGATAAAGAATAATAATTCACAATCTTTGCACTATTATGACAGAGTTTAAAGAGGTGTTAGTTATCCTTAAACATGCATAGATGATAAAGTTGAATTTAAATACCTTGAACTGTGTTTTAATCATTTGAATACTGTAAGTTAAAGTACTAGAAGTTTGAAGGACCATCATCATATCAAAATATGCCAATTTCAGTTTTGTTGCAACAATAAAAGAAAATAGCATTTCCAGATATAAACTGGCCTTATTCATTATTATACAAACCTTTGCATAACAAGGTCATCAAATAGTAGATAAATTTACATCAATAAGGTCATCAATAGAATTGGATGTAAGTGTATGACAGTGCTAAGACTGCTGAAATTCTTTCAAATAAATGCTACATGACATTTGAGAGTTCACTGTAAAGTTAGCGAAACACATGATCTCAACCACAAAGATTCCAGGCCATGCAAATTAGCAAGCTGCATAACTGAGAAGGTCACTTTTTAAAATTCCTTAAATGTTAAATTATATTATAACAAGAAGTAATTGCAACACAACACTGACTTTATCAGTTTTAACACGAAGAGATGCCACTAGAAAAAGTGGGCTGCTAGAGTGGAGAAAACAGGAGCTGCTCACAAAGCAGTAAGTGCATCAACCTCTGAGCAAATGAATGCTAAACGTACAGAAAAAGAGTATGAAAGCTATAAGTCAAGTATATTCACTGTGCGTTATCGTGCAGTCCGCCATTACTGGTTAAGCATTATACTGTAATGAGCACCAAGATTGAAATAACGAGAAAAAGACCAAGTGAGAGTTAAGCCCGATAATATGCACATTTACTTAACAATGACTGATCCACGGCGATAATTTCATAAAAATCACCATCTTGTTGTTACGGTCATGCGAAACAACTCATAAAGTAACAGTTATTGAAACTAGCCATGGCTTTAAGTAGTGTAAACTCTTCCATTGTTTCTGGTCATTCCGGACTCGCATGTCATGTCCCTATTCATGATCACCTCGTATCATCTGTGAGGCTCTATTTATCTAGCACACCAGGAGTCTCCACCTGCCTTCTTGAACCTACCCGGGCTTGTAAAGAGTGACACGAATGTTCCAGGAGTTTGTGGAATGCAAAAGCTCAGAGTATGATATTACATATTCACTCACCAATCCATCCCTGCTTATCCTCAGGTTATTTGCTTGCTCTAGCTGCTGCAATACAGTTTGCATCCATGACCACCTGTGTGTTGATACTGCAATATTCCTTCACTCACAAATGTATACACTTGGGACACTGATCTTTATTTAAAAGCTGAGTAATGCTAACAACACTTTCCTTTCAGCTAACAGCACATGGTTTCTCTGTATAGTTAGATTGCTCATGTAATGTTCAACATTTTTTACGAATAATATTCCACCTCTGTCAAATCAATATTTTTTATGAGTTCATTGGTGTCCAGTGTTTTCAAAACATTCAACATTTCAGCCAATTCCTGTCTGAATGCCTTCTAACATCACCAGGCGAGTTAGGGCAGCTCACAAGCTCTCAAAATCCTGGTTGAAGTTAAGTGTAGTTTCTTAAATTAGTAAAATTGTTAAAATTCTTTTACTCCGACTACTAAAAGTAGGAACACATTTGTGTAGCTCTGAAATTTTTCACTCAGTTAAGACCATTTTCCTGTTCTGATACACTTGATAAATACTTGCACAGTTTTATTTACAAACAAAAGGAAATGATCATATGTGTATTTGGTCTAAACTCAGCTCATAAATATTCAGGACAGGGCTAATTCTCTGAAGGTATGGACCTATCTAAAACAGCCTGTTTTGGAATAGACATAAAACACAACAGCTTCTTTAATGGTTGGTTTGAAGACAAAGCAGTGAATACCTGAATATGGCATTGGAAATGTCTAAGATAGAGAGGTTGGAATAGAAGGAACTGAAACTTAAAGGTACACCATATAAAAAAGGTTTGTTACTATCCACAACAAGACAGTGTATAGATCTAATAAAAAAGACAAGGAGGATCCTGGGTTCCATAGGAAATGAAGAGAGGTTACTCTGGTCTCCATATTATAAAAAAAGACATACTATATCAGTGCTAGACTAGTGCTAGAAATACTAAACAGATTTTGGGACTACAGGGAAAGAACTAAGAGAAAAGACTGAAGGAGTAAAATCTTATCATTATGAGAAATGAAAAATTAAGAGGTGGTTTGATAAAAGTGTTGACAATTTTTAAGGGAATTATTATAATAGATAGCAGCTATAACTTAAAAAGGATTTTTTCAACAAGAACATGTGGATACACATTTTAGTAGTTCAAGGATACATTCCATGCAAATATTAATAAAATGAACTTTACACAGAGAAAATACACATGTAATAAGTTACCAATTATGGTAGTGGATGATAGTAATTTGGGCTGTGATTGTGAATTCCAAATTTACTTTAAGCATTGGATGATCAGAGATTGATGCCCTAGGTTTGGCTGAATCACTTTTTTTGCCAAAATATTTCTTGTGCTTTTAAGTTTTAATATAGAAATAAAGATAGATAACACTCATGAGAAGCATTTTGTTAAAAAACGCTTCTTTGACTCATCAGCAGCTTTAAAGCTTACAACTACTCTAAGCAATCAGTCCGTTTATAATGCCAACTATAATAGCGAGGATAATGTAAATAGTAAAGTGGAAAACTTTAATTCTAAAATAAGAGCTGCTGTTGACATAGTTGCACCTGAAAAGACAGTTAAAAAATCTTCTAGTATTGTTATTCCATGGAAGACCCAAAGAGTGTCTGATTTAAAAAGAACATGTCGTAGAGCTGAGCGTAAATGGAGGAAAACTAAACTAACTATCCATTATGAGATATTGAAGGCTAAAATAACAGAATACAATAACACTGTCCGTCTTGAGAGGCGCTGCTATTTCTCTAATATTATAAATAACAATGCTAGTAATCCCAGAGTCTTATTTTCTACAATTGATTGTCTGTTAAACCCAGGTAACACAAAGGAATGCCCCCAGAATACTTCCAGTGAAACCTGTGAGAACATTGCTGTATTTTTCAATCAAAAAATTAATGATATTGGAGATAACATAGTATATCTCCCCAACACTGCAGAACCTCCAAAGCCCCGGTACTCCATTATAAACAAATTAAATGCTTTCACCAGGATAGATTTACCTGAATTACATAGTATAATCTCTCAACTGAAACCCTCCACTTGCGTCCTTGACCCATTACCAACAAGGTTTTTCAAAGAAATATCAGGCGTGCTAATTGACAGTATTCTGGACATAGTTAATTCGTCATTAAATACGGGGGTCTTTCCAGACTGTCTTAAGACTGCTGTAGTTAAACCCCTGCTCAAGAAAAATAATCTTCACCCCTCTGCCTTTGAAAATTTTAGACCCATCTCTAACCTGCCCTTCTTAAGTAAAATTCTAGAGAAGGCAGTCATTTTGCAATTAAATGACCACCTCAATAAACATGCTATTCTTGATAAATTTCAGTCAGGCTTCAGAACAAATCACAGCACAAAAACTGCACTTGTTAAATGACTTGCGGGTAAATGCAGACAGAGGCCATTTATCTGTTCTCATCCTCTTAGATATGAGTGCCGCATTTGATACCATTGATCATAATATTCTTAGAAATCGCCTTAGTCAATGGGTGGGCCTCTCTGGCAGTGTCTTAAATTGGTTTGAATCCTACCTGGCAGGTAGAAAATTCTTTGTGAGTTGTGGTAATCAAATCTCAAAGACACATGATATCCGATATGGTGTTCCACAAGGCTCTATCCTGGGTCTGCTGCTTTTCTCAATCTATATGCTGCCGTTAGGTCAGATTATCTCAGGTTACAATGTGAGTTACCACAGCTATGCTGATGACACACAGCTGTACTTATCAATAGCACCTGATGACTCCGACTCTTTCGATACACTAACACAATGTCTTACTGGTATTTCTGAATGGATGAATAGTAATTTTCTCAAACTAAATAAAGATAAAACTGAAATTTTAGTAATTGGCAATAATGGATTCAATGAGGTTATCAGAAATAAACTTGATGCACTAGGATTGAAAGTTAAGACGGAAGTAAAAAACTTAGGGGTAACTATTGACTGTAATCTGAATTTTAAATCGCATATTCATCAGACCACTAGGACAGCATTTTTTCACTTAAGAAACATAGCAAAAGTTAGACCTCTTATATCATTGAAAGATGCTGAGAAATTAATTCACGCTTTTGTTTTCAGTAGATTAGATTACTGTAACGCACTCCTCTCAGGACTACCCAAGAAAGACATAAATCACTTGCAACGAGTGCAAAATGCAGCTGCTAGAATCCTAACTAGGAAAAGAAAATCCGAACACATTTCTCCAGTTTTGATGTCACTACACTGGTTACCTGTGTCATTCAGAATTGACTTTAAAATACTGCTTATGGTTTATAAAGCCTTAAATAATCTCGCTCCATCTTATATATCGGAATGCCTGACACGTTATATTCCAAATCGTAACCTTAGATCTTCAAATGAGTGTCTCCTTATAACTAAAAAGCTAAACTTAAAAGAAGTGGTGAGGCGGCCTTCTGCTGTTATGCACCTAAAATCTGGAATAGCCTGCCAATAGGAATTCGCCAGGCTAATACAGTAGAGCACTTTAAAATACTGCTGAAAACACATTACTTTAACATGGCCTTTTTATAACTTCACTTTAACGTAATACTGATACTCTGTATGTTCAATTCTTCATAATAACTACTCACAGTGGCTCCAAAATCCATACTGACCCCTACTCTCTCTTCTGCTTCTTTTTCCGGTTTCTTTGTGGTGGTGGCCTGCGCCACCACCACCTACCCAAAGCATCATGATGCACCAACATTGATGGACTGAAAGCCAGAAGTCTACGTGACCATCATCATCAAGTCCTTCCATGAGTACCCTAAATACAAAGAGGACTGTTTGATTTATGTTAGGTAGATTGCCCAGAGGGGACTGGGCGGTCTCTTGGTCTGGAACCCCTACAGATTTTATTTTTTTTTTCTCCAGCTTATGGAGTTTTTTTTTTTGTTTTTTCTGTCCACCCTGGCCATCAGACCTTACTTAGTCTATGTTAATTAATGTTGACTTATGTTTATTTTTTTTATTGTGTCTTTTATTTTTCTATTCATTTTGTAAAGCACTTTGAGCTACTTTTTTTGTATGAAAATGTGCTATATAAATAAATGTTGATTGATTGATTGATTAATAAAAACAAATACACAAGCAAAAAAGGTCTAAGTTTCTGAAGCTATATAAAAAAATATCTTGCTGGGACAATTGCTTAAAAAATAAAGAGATCCAAGGTTCTGAATTTACTGCAAGTGGCCCTGTATTCATTTTATCATCTCTTAGATACCCGAGTTTCAGAGCTTGATAACTAGCCAGCAGCAGTAAACAGAATCTGAGAGTAACTTACAGGCAAATCATTTGCAAAAAAGTCTAGAAATCAATTTGATGATTGAACTAACTCAAATATGTAATAAGGAAACCAAGCAAATAAATGGCTAAACAGTCCTGAAATGTGCACTTACTGTGCCTTGGTAATGTAGAACCCAGTGCTGAGTCCAACATTGGAATTGCACCAATATAGTTTGATGCCATTCCAGCCCATAAGGGGAGTTAGAATAACCTCCTTATACATTGAAAGCAACATGTAAATTGAATAATTTCTTTTTCTTTGGTTATATTCTTGAATAAAGGCACACTTGTTTAGTTATACCTTTGGTGAAAGTGTCTATTTGATATTTGGACTTCAGTCTTTACACATTATATATTTCATGTCAATATTTTGACAATTATTGCTATAACATGAAAAAAGTTTCTGTTTTAGTTATGTGCTCAACATTTCTTGCCTTGCATTTCCTGTCATCCTACATTTATATGGATAGTTGTAGACACGGAACACACATTAAATGTATGTATTCCAAATAATGATATATCAGTCACACTATACAATTCAAGGCACCACATGCCCAGATAAACAGACTTAAGCTCTGTGAATTTTGCGTCTCACGTCAGCTGCGTCAATGGGGGGATTGGGATAGCAGGCTGCTTGCTGCTTGTGCTCATTGACACATTTGCAAAACAAAGATGCTGATGAAGAAGGTTTGAAAGAATTTAAGATGGCCCAACATTATGACTTTTTTTGTAGGCTTCAGGGATTCTAGTGTTAACCGTGTATAGAGAATTAAGTCTCACTGGGCAATTTGAAGCAAATCCTTAAGTATAGGAAGAGTTATGATCAGTTAGGTGAGACAACCTGTTACATGTTAGCATATGCAAGTAAAAATTCCACTGTACTCTGTTCAAGTAACAATAAGAGCAGCAAAAACCTATAAAAGCCAAGTGTTAACTGGATGAAATACAGGGATATGTTGTTGTTCAATTTTTTCCCCCTTTTTGTATATAAAGTTTTTTTCTATTCAGTGTCATATGTATTATTGTTTGAATTAAAGAGATGCCAAGCATTTTAGCAACTTGGGATGACCTGTGTCCTTTAACCAACTTATGAGTCTTCTTTCTTTTCATTTATTTTAATTTTCTCTAAACAATAATTTTCAGACTTTGTAGCAGAAAGCTCAATGGCAACACGCAGCTCCATTAGTTTTTGAAGTAGTTGTGACTCAATTAGAGAAACTTCTTACCAAGTATCACATGGTCTGAGCTCCACTGACACATCTCATATGATTAGAAGGAGAGTTCTCCTTTTTTCTAAATCCCTGTCTATAGAACAGTCTATATGAATGTAATAAAGACAAACAGGCCTGTTCAGCCTAATACTTTTTAAAACATTACTTACTCTATTTATTAGAATAAAAGTAATAAATTGAGTAGTGTTTTTTTATATTAAAGGAAGTTCTCTTATATAACACAATTTTCTCTATGAATTGTTGCAATATGTTTACAGAAAAAATAAGTTTGTCCTATAGCCACAAAATCCTTAAAATAAGCAGAGAAAATAAATAAAATGTTTGAAATGTTTAAATATATTTAGTGCTGCAAGCGTGTTTAATAAGAACATTTTGTTTAAATTAAGTTTATGTTAACCTGCCAATATTACCTAAAAACAAAGGAATGAAAATGTTGGCTATTTGAAAAATCTGAGACAATAATATTTTAGATTTTATTCACATTTACAGTCCATGCTTGCTAAGGAAATTTTTTTTTCCCCCAAGTGTCAATACAAATAATTTTTCAATGAAACCTCTAGGGACCTCAGGTATTCAAGACAGCTAGTGCCAAATGACACTTTTCATTACTGTATGAGTTTGAAGACATCTTCTAACGTGTTTATAAAGACCTCCAAAGTCTTTATTTATTTATTGGCTCAAGGTCACATCGCATACTATAGCAAAGCTTTGCTATTCTTGCCCTGAGCAAAGTTAAATAATTGATTTGAGTTGAGAAGTGAAACAGACCCGAGGTTTTGAATGAAACTTGTTAAGAGGGGACTGAAACCTAGCACACTGGGATGAAAACCAAACCTAAGAGTTTTTAAAGAATAAACATTTCCTTCTTATTTAATCTATGCCACTTTTCAATTCCCCAAATGAAGCAGTGAGTTTGTCAAATGTGCTTTCTTATTCAGGCTTAGAGCTTGTTTTAGGGCCCTAACTTCTAAGTATATTTGTTTTTAACAGGTGGAAAGTTAATCTTTTTTACACAGGTTAGATTCAAAAACTTGTAAATAAATAGAACACTTTCATCAGTTTTTAGAGTAATGAAAAAATCCACCAAACCACCATTGCACAAAAGTCCATGACAGGGCACACTGTATACATATACATCTACACCTGGTCACGTAAAACCAACTTAGAGTAGTTATTTAACCTAACAAGCATCTTTGGGATGTTGGAGAGAAACTACGAAATCAGAATAGAAGCCATTCACGCAAACAGTGACCAGGCCTGGAGCCATCAGCAGGTCTAACTTTTAACTGTAAAAATATAGCTCTAGATGTCTAGGTTTGGTTAAAACCACATTCCTTCTATTGAATGGACCACAAGTAATTGAAACCTATAACAGAGTAGCTGGAATGGGATTTATATCAGCATAAAAATTACAACACACCCCACCACCTACTACTCACTTTGGTAAGTGTACTTAATAGCTGATTACAAGGGAAGCCATGACATACATGCTGAACAAATAAAATTCTATGAAATCTGAAGATATTGTGTACTTGCTAGGTGTCATCTTATGAGAAAGTCTTACCCTTCCTCCATAGCTCTCTGCTTACCCGTCTTTCAATTATAGGCACTATGACTACTAAGATCCCAAATATACCTCAAGGGTATCTACTATAAGATATGTCTGCTGATCTGAACTAGCCATTATGGGTAGGGTGGGATGAATTACCCTTTTAAGCTGTAGCTACTGGAGCTTGATGGGATAAACATAGAAATACTGTGTAAAGAATTATAGCAGCCACTGGGAATATTTTGACCAGTGTTCTTCACTGTAAATCTGAGCAGTTAAACAGCTTAGAACAAAAATCGTAACAGAAAATTTAATTTAAAAAAAAGAAACACCTTCTTTTCACCTCTTCGATGTCCCAATATGTTCTAAAGTGTATTTCTGTTGAACCACTGATTTTCATTAGCAGATGAAAACAAAAGAAGTATAGTTGGTGGCAATAATTCTGCTGTTGGAAGGAAGAGAGGCTCGAGGACATTAAGAAAAGATGTGCATTCAGGTGTGTTACAGACAACCAGGGATCTTGCCTCATTGGGACACCTGGAAGAAGGATGGACCGGGAGAGGGGCACTATCTTTCCCTGCATGCAAGAGATCAGCCCCTCTGGGTGGTATCGGGGCCACAATTGTGGAACACCAGAGCTCATGCCTTTTGGGTTCCGTGGCCACCGCCAAGGGGAGCAGAACGACTTAACGAGCCCTTTTGAGCTGTGATGCAGCCACACCTGGAAGTGCAGCCTAATTAGGCTATAAGAGGAGACTGCAGCCACCACTCAAGGAACCGGAGTCAGGTGGAAGAGGATGGAGGTAATGAGGAGGAGTGGAGGTGGCTGAAGAGTAGAGAAAAGGACTAGGTTTGTGCACGATATTGTGTGTGGTGTATAATAAACGGTGCGTGTTTTTGTACATCGGGAGTCTGTGTCTGTCTGTGCTGAGGCTGATCTCTTACAGGGGATTACTGGTGTAAACTGATGTAAGTAAGTGCACAAAAGTCCCCTTCCTGTCAACAAGTAGTGTAAATCCTCTGTAGTTAAGCCCAGTAAGACAGCCTGGGTTAATTAATCTGTTTAATTGTGATACGTTTCTACCTTGTAGGCACTTTGGAACGCTGGTGGAAGTTTCCAATCATGGAAGTAGTCAGTGCCACATTACATATGCAGTGATGGAACAAAAACAAAGATAGAAACTATAAAAAAAAACATTTATAAAGAAAAAATATGGATGCAGACTATACACAAGACCATGATCTAAATGAATTCTTCTACTGTTGATTTGAATAAATAAAAAAATACAAATACATACTCTATCCTAAAGTTCATATGATGTGCATTATAATTCTTACTTGATTAAATATATGATGGATGTGATATACTATGGAACATATTATAAAAAAAAGTCTTGAAACAGTGCATTTATGCAGTGGTAAGCCAAAGCAAAATGACACTCAGATGATTCTAGAAATAGAGAGCACATGATACATAAAAGGGTATTTAATAATGAATTGAACTGACATGACTGTAAATATCAAAATAGTAGGTTCATTATATAGCAAACTATACACCCACAAATAAGGTGGTAGTTTGGACAATTCACTGAGCAAAGGATCATCAAGGAAATATTAAGTAAATCAGAAGCTATGGTATATGTAATGATTTGCATGTGAAAAATAAACAAAAAGGCATTTGTCATAGAAACAATACTATTATCATAACCATAATGCCATGCCTCATCCAAAGCTCTTCTGGCTTTGGATTTTTGCTCTTGGATTATGTAATTTGGATTTACTTCCTGTAGCATTGTCATTTAGGCAACTAATTTTTGCCTTTTTTGTTCATTTGAATATTTTTGCCTAATTTTCTATTTTTTCCAATAAGCCTTTTATTTATAAACACTCTTTGTTTGTTCTTTTGTTCACCCATCCCCTTGTCTGACTTTATTTATCTTTTGAGCTGTTAAATCAGTTTTCACCACTTTGGGCCTAGCTAAGCTGAAGCTGGCAATGAAGGGCAAGCTGTTCAAGAGTGAGGCATTTTTGTGCTGGCCAGCGAAAGTCCTGGGCTGTTTAGTGGCTATATTTTGGAGGCTTCACACCTATGTTGTTATGTTTGGGACTTCATTACACAACAGCTGGGACAGGCTCAAACCACCAGAAGTTTCATAAAAGAAAATAATAAATGAATTTGAATAATACGGTATTTTTTGTTAAAAGGAAAAGGCCCAACCTTGTCAAGCACTCCTGCCATATTTCATCATAATGTAATGCAGAAAAACCCCAAACATAGCAAAGCATTTTCCATCATTTAATATTTTGCATTGCACAAATTAGATTGAACAATGCTTAAGAAAGGGAACAAGATGGTTCTGAAATGCATCTGGCAGTTTATACTTCTGCAGCAGCAATATCTTCTCCTTTTTTTCAAACAGACATACTGTATGTGCCCTGGCATATGAAACCTGGGACTAGAACAGCTCCACCATACAGGAGACCTTGTGTGATCTGACACCCAGGTGTAGACATTTTCTTACATGATTGTTTTTTTGATTGTTTACAACAGGTGCGGGTCTACTGGTTGGATTTGGTGCCAATGCCCTTATTCATCTATATATAGTAGTTATACCTCGATTGGTGTGATGGGCAAATTGGGACACTTAACCCTGGGACTTGGGATATGTTATTTTAGAATATTAGGAACAAACTACCATGAAATTCACAAGATATAAAAATTAACCTGCTTACTAATAGCCAATCCATAATACAGAGTAAACTGGAACGTCAACACAAAAAAGTAGAAAATGTAACACCCAAACCAATTATTTAGTACTAACCATGGCACCTGACAAAGACAGGTAATAGAATGATTTAAAAATATTTGCTAACTCTTACCCTACAAGTACTTTCTGTGCCTTTCCTCTATACTCCCGTGAGTCTGAACCTCTCTTCATCAGTGTTACCTTTCTTGAGCATGTTCCTATAAAGCCTGTCTCTCAGACTCTGTCATTATTTTTGAGAAGCCTTTCTTATCTTCGGTCCAGTTTGATACTCTCCATCTTTGAAGGCAATTCTCTCACATGCGCTTTTACTCCTGGACACATAGAAAATAGTGTTTTATTGGATAGATAGATAGATAGATAGATAGATAGATAGATAGATAGATAGATAGATAGATAGATAGATAGATAGATATATAGATAGAGGAAAACCAATCTATTAACAGAAAAGTATATAATTCCACTAATTTTGCAGTTAATGCATATAGGAACACGCATATATTTTATTATAAAAAGAAACCAATTTTACATAAAAGACATGAAAAAACATAACTGACAACTAATAATGAAATACGAGTCCCATGTAATCATTAAAAAAAATCCACAAATAACACCTAATTATATGTTATTAAAAAAAAATCTCACACAAATATGCCATAAAATTTACAAAAGCTGATAAAAAAAAAAAAAAAACCTGAAAGATTACAATAATACCTGATACTCTAACAAAGATACAGTATAACACCATTAAGGAAAGTTTATACAGGGGGATTGGGGTTTGTGAAAGTAAAGCCAATCAAGGTGGCCAAAAATTAACATAAGCTAAGGCTGCATTGACCTTGGAGTACTTTTCTGTCAGTTCTAGCAACCACATCCTATTTGTTTGTAGCTCTCCTGGACTCCCCTTTTGGAGAACATAAGAAATCTTCCACTGCTGTAACCCTATCATTCAATTTTCTTTTGTATCCTGGTCATCATTTACTTCCTCTTTAGTAATCACTCCCACATTGCTTTTTGTTGTTGCCTAATGATCAGGAAGAAACAAAGAAAGGAGTGTTCATACAAAATATTGAGTATTCAACATTCACTGTTGTTACATCAGGTGCATTTTTCACTCCTAAACAATAAAAGGCTATTTTTAACTCAGTCTGTTCATTTTAATCAACTTTTCAATTGCAAGTAAATCTTGAACTGTTGATTCTTAAAATGACTTTTGTAAACAACAGAAATGACTGTCATCACAAGCAACCTTTAAAGATGACTTATTTTACTCTTTATGCAAGCTGACCAATAACTGTAAAGGAGATTCTTTGTAATTATGATAGATGAGCATTAAGTTATCAGGTCAACATCCAAAACAGACATGAAGATCAGCATTAGGACATGGCTGGGCATATTTGACAGCACAAATACTTTGCACAAGTGTTTTACTGGTAGCCAATATACAGAATTATTTACTTTATTTATTCCATTCTGACTTTTCTTCTGGGTAGAAAGAAGTAAGATGGCAAATTGAAAAATTTTATTTTAAAGCACAACAAAAGATCCTAACACAAGGTCACGGGGGTCTGCTGGAGCCAATCCCAGCCAACACAGGGCACAAGGCAGGAACAAATCCCGGGCAGGGCACACACACACACATGCGCACACCAAGCACAATTTAGGATCGCCATTGCACCTAACCTGCATGTCTTTGGACTATGGGAGGAAACCGGAACACCCGGAGGAAACCCACGCAGACACGGGGAGAACATGCAAACACCATGCATGGAGGCCCCAGGAAGCGAACCCAGGTCTCCTTACTGCGAGACAGCAGCGCTACCACTGCGCCACCGCGCTGCCCGTACCTCGTAGTAACCACCAAAATATCATATATATTTGTAGCTGGAAATCCACAAAGGGGGCAAATGAATCTTGTATCTTAAAATAGTTTTTTATTCCTAAGCTTTCGATTCCCACAAGGAATAATCATCAGAGGAAAATTACTCAGTCATTTAATCTAAGATACTTTGAAAGCAGAAACACAAAGAAGACCCTTGCAGAACTAACAAGAATATGAAAACCTCACATGGAATGCAAACAAGCTTTGAATCACTCTTCAATGAATCAACTGTAAACTAAATCTAACCTAACACTGATGTGGAATTAGGGTTCTTGAAAAAGATATTTTGTGTCAATGATGTGCAAAAGGTTTAAACTCTTATTTCTGCAATAAATTATAGCATTGGACTGGAATGATAATATCATACATGAACTCAGCTGATATGCTCAAACCAGCAGTTGAAGTAGAAGAAAAGAACTGCTGCTACTTCTTACTGTGCGCTGAATAACACAGGGATTTGGACTGGGTGCATTCCTCTTGGTGGTCTGAAAGTGTACATATACTTGGATTACTTCGAAGAGTGGGGCTTGGTGGGCTGGTGTTGGGTTGAAGTGTAAAAAGCTTGATGAAAGTACAGATTGTTTGACACAGCCCCAGACTGGTTATCAGACCATCACACACTCTCCGTCCACTAACAATCATACTCCCACAGTTACTGGGCCAGTTCAGAGTTGTCCAATTAATCTGAAATGAATGTCTTTGGAATTTAAAAATGAAAATAAAGTACATCAGGAAAAACTTATGTGGATATGGGAAGCATATATGTTATTTGTACAAAGACAACAGCCAGGCAAGGAATGAAACCCAGGTCAATGAAGCAACAAATCAGCAGACATAACCAGAAAGCCACCATTCTTTATAATATGAAAATGTTGTTCATACAGCACCATGCAAAAGTCTTATGCACCCTAGACTTTTCACATAAATGTTGTCTTAGATGTTTATTTTTTGTCTTCCAAAACACACAGCCAGTGCCATAAAGAACTGTCTTATGGCATAAAGAGGAATGAGGAGTACTGCAGCAGATAATAAGGCCTCCATAGAGTCCTTATCTTTAAAACTTCAAGGAAATGTTGGATTATCTATAGAGACATAAAAAAGAGACTGTTAAAGTCTGAACAGGAAATGTGGAAAGTTCTTCAAGATGCTTGTGTATGAACCATGTGTTGGAACAAAGTACCAACTGATTTTCTTAAAAAACATGCATAATAAGTTGATCCATGAGAACAGAAGTTGATCAAAGAGAACTTTTAAAGGCAAAGGATAGACGCACCAAATATTGATTTGAGATTTTTTTTTTACTGTTTACTGCTCTTTATAGTAAATTATTTGATACAGTATTTAGAATTAGTTTTTGAAAGCATCTTCATTTTACAGAACGTTTCTACAAGGGACTAAGATTTTTTGTATAGTACTGCTTATTTAAATAAATACATGATAATGTATAAAACAAAAAAGTGCCAATTATATTTACTGAAGCCACTTCAGTGACATTTTAATCTGTTACTTGTGTGCATTTTATTTTCTCCTCTTACCCTTAACCTTACTATTTTATTGGCCTTGCCATACTATTGATGTTATTGTTCCACTTCTGTCAGCTATGAACAGGAGGATGAAGCTGCAGAGGGCGTGTAATCATAAAACTGGACAACTGAACATGGTAAAAGACACCTTGTCTGACAAGTCTTGATTTCTGCTGCAATGTGCAGGAAGTAATGTCAGAATTTTGAGTAAAAGCATGAATCCATGAGTACATCCTGCCTTGTGCCAACTGCACGGGTTAGTGATACTATACTGTAGCTTTTATAATTGTTTAACACAGCAAATTTTTTATTTTTTTGAAAACATAATATATTATTGAATAATGATTTTTATGATAATAACATTGTTTTGTAACATCAGTTTAGCACCATTTTATTTTAAATATTTTGAAAAAGCACCACTATTTCCTTGGATTATTTTGCAAGGCATACAAATATGTTTTGTATTTGGCACATGTAGGTCCATATGAACAACTGTATGTGATGTGTGTTGTCTTGTTATAAAAGATGTATGAACGATGGGAGAGCACTGATAATAATGTCAAGCTTTTGTATTCTGCTAACAACTTTATTGGACTTACTTTGGCTTTTGAATATTTCATTAATGACTTTTAAGGTCATAATTACTGCTTTGTTAAGTTGTGGTGAATGTTTTCTTGATACACATTAGGCCTCTCAATGCCAACTGAACATTATCAGAATGCCAGGCCATACTTAAGCATTCTGATGGATACTTCCAGCTGAATATTGCACCATTTCACAAAGCACAGATCATCTCAAACTTATTTCATGAATATGTTCTGCACAGTCTCTAGATTTCAAACCTTTCAGAGTACTACAGAGGTCTGCAGCATATGGCCGTACAATCTACAGCAACTGCATGATACTATCAAGTCAGCATGGACTAAAATCCATTAGGAATGTTTATATTGTCATGTTTAATCCATGCTTTAAAGTTATAGACTAATACATACAGTATAAATGTAACATATTAAATATAGTTTTGAAGAGTTAATAGGTAATTGTTCATATTTCCCTTATTGAATAAGTAGAATATTTCAGTTGTTTTATTTAAGTTCTCTTATCTCAATTACATTGCCAGTGCACTCACTGGTGACTGAATGATGAGACAATGCTTGTATTATTTAGGCAAATCCTTAAACATTGATGAACCAGAAGAATAATGAACTTCTGCAACTTTTCTATAGAGAGAAAAGTCAAAATACGAGTACAAAAAATCCTACAGTGATTAACCAGACAGTACTTGAAAATGTATTATTATAAGTCTATAAAATAAAGATGAGTGAACAGAGCAGATTGTACAATTATGATCAATACAGCTAGTATTGGTAAGAATCATCTACAGGGTATACAATAAGTTACAAGTATAGTTTATTAAAATAGAAGACTGAAAAGCTTTGTCTTTAAAGTGTGATCTGAATATATCCACTTACTCAATTTCATGAACAAAAATTAAGAGAAAGTAAACGGGTAAAATAAATATTTGTCCAAAAACATGCATATAAAAGTTCTTAAGAATGGCCAGTGTTACATAATCTCAGCTGTTTGGCAGGTATGTTATGATGACAAGTTATCTGGGATGTTGAAATCAGCAAATTTGTTAGTATGTAGGACAGTTTTTAAAGAACTATAATATTGTACAGATCCCAAGGTAGTCATTAGGTGAGGTCAAATGTGGATTAGAACTTATTTGGTAGAAACATTTGTTGCAATACTTAAGCTTAATGCACTTTTGCAAAGTGGATTGTAGTAAGCCAATCAATAGATGATGTATAACAGATATACTTGCACCAAAAATATTCTTAAATTGTTGTAATAGTAATTTGTTTGTTCCATGATAATGATGTAATATAGAATATATCTTTTTGGCAAATAGCTGTTTTAACTGTATATGTTTTAACTACTAGAAGAATATATAATAGATAAATAATGAAAACAATGAGAACAAATATTGCCAAGCATTATTGCCTGACATTGACACCAATGATACTAAATAACAATTCATATCATGCAATCTTTATCTTATGTTAGACATCATCTGAAAGCAGTTTTCATGATCAATCTTTTGGTGATGATTTGCTTCAGTTGTAAAAAGTACATCTGAGAACTATAAGAAAAACTCAAGAAAGGAAGTGAGAATTGACAACAATGTAAATGAAACACAACTGAAAAGGTTAAAGATGTGAAATTAGTAATAACAGTAGGATTCATGTGAAATGCAGGATGACAAAATTCATATAATATGTGTGAAGTAAATATAAATTAAGGTTGTATATGATAAAATAATTTAGATAAGGAGTTCAAGAGTTGATGAATGGAATGCCAATTAATATAGTGATGCCTGACAATATTAAAGTGTGCCACCTCAAAATGAGATATGCATCATTTTAAAATTGAAGAGGTTGACATTGACTGGCTAGCTGGGGAAATGAAATGTGTCAAAATTAGCTTTCTGCAGCCTGTTCTATTAAATAGGTACTTGGAAACCAGTTGGATACATGGATACAACAGTTCAAAGGAGAGGTTCAACTGGTGTAACCATAGGCAATACAGGTTGGACAGCTGCATCGGGACACTTGGTGCTGTGGGGCCCACAGTGGTTGCATGGTAGGTGTTTTACAAGGCTTTATTAATAACTTATTTCCCTACTCGATACTAAAATTAAAACATTAATGTTGTTATCATTCCCTAAACTGTATAAAGATAATTATGATTATTGATTTCTTTGTGTAGCCTATAATCTCATTCACAATGGTCACCTTTTAATTGAACATACAGTAACTTAATTTGGCATGTATTTATTTTTTGCACTAGGGATCATTAAACTCTAAATACATGACAGAGAGTTACGTATATGGTAGAACATCTCCTACCATGAGAATTAATCCAATTTAAAAATAAGTAATACTGAAGAAAACAAACAAAGATCCATTTTTTAAAATGATGAATGGGTCATTTTTTGCTCCAAAGAAATAAGAACGTAACACATAAAAAATTTGACAAACAAGGGATGAGCATTCAGTTAACTTTTAAAAATCTGTCATGTCATCTGCTTGAACTGCATATAATTCAGTGGTTTGTTTCAGATTCACACAACCATCTTGTGTGCTTCCTGGCTTCTGTCTTAAATACATTTTCATTTTATTTGTGGTTTCTTATTCACTTATTAACTGAAAGAATTCTTCTGAATTAACTTTATTGTTACCTTTGAGAGGTTTTGAAGGCACGAAATAGGTCCTAATTCAGTTCTCCCTTATCAAGACTAAACATTGACATTGACATTAATCTGTATCCAGCCCTACAAGTAGGTACTTGCAAAGAAAACTGGGAGGTTAGTGGCAGGATTGGCACTCCAGCCACCGTAAAAAAAAATTCACACTGTTCCAGTGTGGTGCTGAGGTGTCACCCGTTGCATGGCTGCACTTGGGTCCCAATCTGTGTGATTCGTCATGAGGTGAGTGTGGTAACACGCTGTATCAGCACATGCTAACAAGCTTGTCAGAGGTACACATGCCCTTTAGTTTGGGAATGCACTTGTAAGTTGGTGACCAAATAGGCTGAGATATTTGCCTCCTGCTTGCTTTTATTCTTGTACAGAGTGTTGACATCCTTTGAGTTTCAACAACAACACACAGCCTTCTATCTTGTACAATTAAAACTTGTTACAAATGCAGGATGCAAAGTCTTGCCTTAGTCCAGAAACAATTGTCAAATCACACACAAAATTTCTCAGCTACAGTGCCTGACCCAAAACAAATGTTAAATAGATCTATTTTACAATGTAAAAATACTACCCTATTTCACACCAGAGCATTTCTTATCACAGCTTTAATCACATAAACATGATATAAAATGAGGCCTTCTGAAGTTGACAGTCTCACTGACCTAGGCTCCAACTGACACATACATTTTGGTTCTGGTTCATAGGAATATTGCTTGCTGTCAGGCACATCATGCATGCAGTATCTAACATGATATTATATACAGTATGTTCACATTAAACAAGGAGGATGAGGTTTAGCAAGTCTGCCCAAACTTTGTTGAAATAACTGCACTGGACTGGTAGCCTGACCGGTGTTATAACTGATATGTGGAACAACAGTCTCTGAGCAATTATCTCTATCACAGTTGTGTATTTCAACTAACTGTACTAACCGTGCTGTCCCTACATTTATGGATTGAAGGCCAGAGGTCCACATGACCATCACCATCAAATTCTTCCATGTTAAGCCTGAAAACCATGAGGACTGATTGAGATCATTTATGTTAGGTAGAATGCCTAGAGGGGGGTGGTTGGTCTTGTGGTCTGGAACCCCTGCAGATTTGTTTTTTTTTTTCTCCAGCCGTCTGGAGTTTTTTTTTTTTTACTTTTACTCTATGGTAATTAGTATTGCCTAATTTTATTTTTATATTTTATCTTTTTTTCTGTTTCTTCATCCTGTAAAGCACTTTGAGTTACATCATTTGTATGAAAATTTGCTGTATAAATAAATATTGTTGTTGTTAAGTTGTGATGGACTGCTCCTTCTCTGTTTCAGGTTCACTACAAAAACTACCCCGGAATATGAACTCTGGTTGTTGTGGTTTTGCTTTCCACACAGACATGCAAAAAATAATCCTTTGGAAACTCACTTGAGTTCTCTTACACAGATACTATGTTTTGTTCAAAATACTGTACCGCCTTTTAGAAGGTAAGAAGCATGTCAATAAAATCTTCCCTTCTCCAATGCTAACCTTGGATCCACCACTGAAATTACCATTAACATTAGGGAAAAAGAAGAACTGATTTAAATGGTAATGGCAACAATTCATTGTACTTTACATATGAAAATATTCAGTTTTGACTTTACATTCCTAAAAGAACACATCCATTCATGTACTAAACTCATTAATTCAGTTTTAGAGCCATGGGGAACCAGTGCCTATTTTTCCAGTTGCCAGGCAGGAACCAGTCCTGAGTGTGGTGCAAGTCATTTGCAGGGCACAATCACTCTCACACACCCTGTGGGAATATACAGTTCTTAGGACTTTGTTAAAGTATTTTTACCTGCTTTTGCTGGAATATTTGAACAATATTTTTTTTGATGTTTTTAATATTTTTGTCACTTTGTTAACATATTTTTTTCACATTTGTGTTTATAGATTATATGGCCACTGCAGTTGCTAGGCAAATGATGCACATGCCGGGTGACTGGTGACATTTTCGCAGCAAAAACATAGAAGAAGGACATTCACATTAAAGAAGCATCTGAACTTTGTTATTAACTTTGAAAAGACCCGCTCATCATTGCACTGGGGAGTGTTGCATTTTGATTAACACATGCAAGTATAGGAAATTTACTGCATTATGTACAGATGAGAATAATGACCCTTTAAACTTGCTAAAGACATGCGCTCAAACAAAAATAAATTTCATTTAGGCAGTAATTCTGGTTTAGAATTTTGGTTTGGTTGAGACATGTGTGTTATGGATCAGTTTGAAAGTATATGAATTGTATGTATTATTGTTGTCTTTAGTAATTTTCAGTTATTTTTCATGTTATATGGTATTTCTGTTGGTTTCACTTATAATTTGTTATTTGTGTTCTGTCCCCTTAAATGTGTCTCAATTCCCTGTGTTTTATGGGTGGAGCCCCAGGAGGCAGGGCTACCATGATGTCACAGTTGCAGCCTCCATCTCCTGGCTATTTATTCCTGTAAGAAGTGAGAGCAAGCATTTGAGCATTGTGGTCATTTGAGTCATTTTGTAAGTATTGACCTTTATTTCCTGGATTTTCTTAATCTTTTTGTGCATTGGTTAAAGGATTATGATTTACAGATTTTGTGTTGGAATTTTCTTTGCTGTAGGACTGCCATTATGGTAACTCCTTTTTGCCTATTTTTTGGTCTTTTGAGGATTTGTCTTATAATTTTCTATTTTCTCAGTAATGTTTTTTATAAAAATTCTGTTGCTCTTTTTCTGTACAAGCAGAGAGTTAATGGTCATCCTTCTTGTGGAGTTTTGAGACAAAAGAATATATTTTTGTGGATATAATCCCATTATGGGCCTGCAAAGGCTGAGGCAGGTCACTGCAGTTGGGATTAAGCCTTATTGGGGTATGCCTTTTGTGGGGCATTTAGAGGCCCCATGCCTTTTGCCATGTCTGGGATTCCCACCACAACAATGTGATTTTTGATTGGCTTGATTTTGGTAGTAATTATTGAACTTACTACATGTGCAATAGACCCTCGCTTTAACTACAACTATTCTGCTTAATGTTAAACACTAAGATGTTAGGTCTTTCAATCCAACTCAATCACAATTACAGTCATTAACATTCATGTCTTTAAAGGAATAGTCCATTAAAAAATATTTTAATGTTATTTTTCCCCTATTGTTGCATCAGTACTATCATTTCAACTTTAGTAGGCCTACTGTATTGATAATAGCATTTGAACCTCCATATTGGTGCGGAAGCAAATAACAGATAAAACCTTCCCCTCACCTCCCCATTGCACTGCACTACCACACACACTTCCCTGTTGTGCCACATAAAAAGATCTACTTCTCTCCCTCATTTGCTGGTCAAGGGCCCTGTCTTCAGTTCAAAATGTTAACCTCATGTGGCTTTAATTTCTTGTTTAGGATGCGTGTTGATTTTTGTCAAAATATCGATTTTAACAATATTTTAGCAAAAAGCATGCATTTTAGGCATATGACTGGATAAGGAACATGTGGCTCATGCGGCACGAGTTATGTGAGATTTTTTTTTTTCATGGATGTTTTCATATTGTTTACCATTGTACAGCATTAGGTACTATTGTCTTGTATTATACCATTAACTTTTTTTTCTCTATCCTGCATAAAAAACTTTTTCTCTACCATCATTATGAATGACATGGGGTATGTAACATATAAGAAAATTATTTTTGGGTGAAACATTCCTTTTAAGGTGTGAAAGTCAAGGTATGTGGAGAAATCCCAATGAAAATTTAAGCAAAATGTACAATTTTAGTAAGGCCACTGACTAGAAAAGAATTTCATCCCAGTCACTTGGAACTATGAAGCAGTGGCCCTAAAAATCAGACCACTGTGCAGCCCAATATTACTGGTACTGCTCCATATTTTCAAACTGTCTTGATTAAATTTGGGGTGCAGTGGTTAGGACTGTGCCCCAGCAGCAGTAAGTGCAAGGCAGGAAAGAACCGTGGATGGGGCACCAGTCCATCATAAGGGTAACAATCACAGAGGTAAAAATGTAATCATAAATCAGTCTAATCTGCACGTCTTTGGGATTTGGGAGAAAAATGAGTAAATCCATGCAGACACATGGAAAACATGCAAACTCCACCCAACCAGTGACTGAAATTTGAATCCAGGAAGCTGGGGCCATTAAACAGTGGTGCTATCTGCAGTTCTACCATGCCACCTATGCCCTAAACCAAGCTAGTGAATTGCTGAAAACTGAACCCTAAACAACAAAAACATTTATTTATATAGCACATTTTCATACAAATAATGTAGCTCAAAGTGCTTTACATGATGAAGAAAAGAGAAATAAAAGACAAAGTAAGAATTAGAATAAGACAACACTAATTAACATAGAATAAGAGTAAGGTCCGATGGCCAGGAAGAACAGAAAAAAACAAAAAAAACTCCAGATGGCTGGAGAGAAAAAATAAAATCTGCAGGGGTTCCAGACCATGAGACTGCCCAGGCCCCTCTGGGCATTCTACCTAACATAAATGAAACAGTCCTCTTTGTATTTAGGGTTCTCATGGAATGACTTGATGATGAAGATGATAAAGGAAGTGTCCAGTGACCCTAGCATATATAATAACTTTATTAGATTCAAACGGAGATTTAGCTTTAAGAAATATACTAGTAGAAATATTTTAACAAACAACAACTACACTGCCCATCACCCCAACACACACAAGAATTATAGTCTTAATACCATCACTTTACAAAAAAACAAGTAGAATTCCTCACATAAATTCTTCCCACCAGAGCTCATCTGCCATTTACTGTATCTAAAGGGGTGCCAATCTCTATAATCTATAAAACACAATGTTTGTTTGCTGTTTATGCATAGCCATGTCTTTAAAGGCACAGACTTGCAATTTGGCACACTGCTACTTCTTACCGTCCGATACTTCCGACACAACTTTTGGCCCTGTCCACTCAGGGTCTTAACGTATGGGCACTGGGGCCCACAATGTTTCTTATGTCTATGCATGTTTCTGTTTTGCTGTCAAACAGGGGCCTGAGTGCACTACTTTGCCTGGAGACCTATGATGGTGTTAAGACAGCCCTGCCACTCTCTGGCAGGGATGACTTGGTGTTTCCAGCGCCTCATGCGAGTGGCAGCCATTTCAGCAGCTCCGTGGATGACTTTATCTTTTTACCTTTTTTCTATTTTTTTCTCTATTTCACTGATCACTGATCACTTCTACCACTTTCTTTTATGTGGAATCACTCCCTGGACACTTTTTTTTACTATTTTTACTACTTGACATGGATTTTTACACTCCGAGACTCGCCTATTCAAGTAGTCAACTTAAAGCACTGAGAAGAAATGCTCATGCCGGTGTGGTTCCCTATTTACCTGATGAGGTAAGAAGACGATATCGGGGCAGCCGAGCCGGCGCAAAGATAAGATTGTGAATTTCCCCTTGGGATTAATAAAGTATCTATCTACCTATCTAAAAGTGGCAAGAAATTGTGCAGAGTGATCTTTCAACACACCCCATTGGTTGTGATGGTAGCATAATGATTAGTACCAACCTTCCAACCAAGAAATATGGGTTTAAATCCCATCCATGGCATTTAACTTATTCTTTAATCATGCTTTTCATCATTATTTTAGTCATTGCAAGACAACAAGCCACAGGAGAATTCATACTGTCATGTCATTTTCTATCCTTCTTAATTCAGACCAGGTTCGCGGGATTGGAGATTGTCCCTGCTAGCACAGGCCTCTGAACTTACTTATTGAAAAATGGGTTCTTTGCACCTGAATTAAGAAAATTTATCCTTTACAAAGAGTCTTTCCAATATTAACAATAGTATACAACAAATTGAACAATTTTAAGGGTAATAAACTGTTCTTATACATAATGTGTAAATTACTTTTTACGTTTCCATTTTGTCAACAGGGTAAGGCGTGGCAACACAATTAGTATTTTCCTGAATTTCCAGGAGCATATGTGCTATGAACAGCTTGTTTTTAAATAAAGGTGTCTGACTTTCGTGAAATTTTAATCTTCGGACTTTTTTGTTGGCAATATGGATCCAACTAAGGAAATAATTCCAGGTGTAAACTTGACTGAATAAAAGATCTTAACGTCAAGACACCTGGCAACCTTGTTGCCTGGTCACAGGTGCGTCTAGGGGGCTGGAGACTAGCCTTCGCTTCGATGTGCGCACAAATGCACTCTGCTGTTAAATCATGAAAGAGCCCATTACACCTCGTTATGCACTGAAAATGTTTTACGCTGGTTTGTAGGCTAATGGGTAGGCGTTACGCATCTGTGATAGTCTCGCTAAGCTCTTCACCTTAAGGTGAACATAAAACAATTTATCTTCTTTTCGTATCACTAAGATAAGATGTTAGACTGTTCATCTAACGGGATAATTCTTGACCTGCGAAGTGGTATATCTTTCCGCCCTACTCACCCTTAAAAGCGCTAGCATCCTGCCTGCAAAACATAAAAGCAAACTTAAGAAATGCCCGCACGCGGGAGGCCGGCTACGGAGTTTCCGGGTCCTGTGATCTGTCAGGTGGTAGCGTGTGTTGTGCTTGAGCTGTGTCTGCGAGTAAGCGAAGCGCGAGTTGAGAACCCCGGAGAAAGTGAGTGAGCTAGCGAGTGTGGTGTGAAAAGCACGGGAAGGAGGACAGATCTCAACAAAATTCACTTACGTTTCCAGTTCAGACCTCCTCTCAAGGTGAAACTTTACTAAAAGTTTAAAAGTCATGGCTGGCGCGGAGTGTCGAGAGTACTTGTTTAAAGTTTTGGTGATCGGCGAGTTAGGAGTGGGGAAAACCAGCCTCATTAAGCGTTATGTCCACCAGCTCTTCTCTCAGCACTACAGAGCGACGATCGGGGTTGACTTCGCCCTCAAAGTCATCCACTGGGACAGCAAGACTCTGGTGCGCCTGCAGCTCTGGGACATCGCAGGTAAGTCAGTCCTTAATTTCCCTGTGATTTTTGTGGTGTTTATTTTCGCGGAAATGCGAGTTTAGATTAATAAGACAAATGACTGAAATGTCGGTTGATCCTTTTCTGTCAGATCTATACAACATGGAATATTCGGGCTGTAACTGAAGTAGTATTCAAGACTTCAGAACTCTTGAATCAGGTGTTGAATAAACTCATTTATATCAATTGTTTATCCATTCTGTTGCGTAAAACACCTCATGTCTGACCCCAGATTAAAAAAAATAAATAAAAAATCCAGGAAAATTCATTCACAGTCGGGGTATTTAAGTTTGGAGCTCAGTAGTGCTGTATTTTCCCTCATCTAGTTTAAAACTTTGGAAGTTTGTAGTATGAGTACAAAAGCCCTACACATACTCCACATCTTGTGTACAGGCCAGGGCACACACAAGTTAAGGGAAAAACTGATTTTTCTAAATAAAATAATCACTTGTACTGATACTCTGTTATTAGTGGGTTTTTTCCCCTCAAACCAGTTCAGAGACAGCTCTTTTTTGTTCTGTTTTTTTTTAATATTTTATAATCTATAATGTTCCTGGGTAAAAAAACAAATTGGTGTGTTTATATGGTAGTGTTATTTGGGCAAAAGGCACAATTGCCAAATGTAATCACCTGGTGGAATTAACTTTCACTTTTAATTGTGTAACTTCTTCAATTTTTATCAAATAATCAAATAAGTGAACGATATCTCAGTGCAGGTACAGAAATACAGAATCTTGTTAGCATATGTATTGTGAGAGGTTGCCTGGTTAAGAAGCGATTGCCAAGGGCACCAGTGCAATGAGATTGGCTTTGGGGTAGGAGAAGTCCCACAGGAACCTACAGTGGAGAGAGAGATCTCAAGCATGTGACTAACTGCTTTGTTCACATTTATGTTGTGTGCGTCAAAGTTCCATAATGGCTGGAGGATGATTTTGATTAGCAGTAGTTCCATGTGTAGAGATTCTTTTCAGTGTTTGTGTGCTATCAGCATCATGCAACTGCTGCTACCACTCACTCACTCAAATAAAACATTTTGCTTCTTCCTGTAAACTGTTAAAGCTTAAATTAAAACATACACTTTTGCATTATTAGATTTAAGCTTTCTTTTCAAGGGTAGAAATTTTTTTTTTTTCTTCCTTCATCTTGTCTTATATTTATGTAATGCTTTGTTCTGGTGACAGTCATTGTGGTAATAGGCAGAGCACAACCAGACTTGCTTTTCCACAGCAAAAGCCTTCAGCTCCTCCTGGGAAGATTCCACAGCTTTCTCATAAAGGTGAGTGAAATGAGTACCTCCAGCATGCCCTGGATCTACCCTGTGGTCTCCTACCAGGTTGGCCTGGCCCAGACAGCATTGTCACCACATGCACTGACCAACTAGCTAAAGTGTCTTCTCTTAGTCTAGAGCAACAGTGTCTGTACTCCATGACCTCTCCCAACAGTAATATACTATGTACTCATTTATTATTATTTTTTTTATGTCATTGAATTTTTTTTTTTTTCTTTTGCTATCAAAAAGGGACAATTTCCCCCCCCAAGCCAGCTGGCCATGTAGCAGCATGCTTTTGTTCTAACCAACTTTTGTTTTTAATTGGACTCATAGCTTAATTAAGCAAGCTGCTATTACCCAGTTTCTATGTTTTGATGTCGATGTAGAAATTACAAAACTAAGTTTGATAGTTTTTTTATTCTTACACTATACTAAGCATTTACAGTATGTATGTTACATTAGGATAATTTAGTGTTTTTTTGGGTTTTTTTTTCTAACTTGATCTTTAAGGTTTTCATTGTTATGATTTTAATTCTGCTGTTTCAGGTGTTCTGGTTATTTAATTCATTATTTACTACTGAGTATTTTAGTGGGCCTAATGTTGAAGTAGCTGGAGCCTTTCAGCATTCGGTATTTGCCTAGCTGTCTGCTCTGCTTGTTGTTTTTAGGATGCATTTAATAGCACAAACTTCACTGAAAAATAAGGCAATTAATAGAAAAACAACATAAGAGCATTAAGAATTTAAAGCTATAGCAAAATAAAAATATGCCTATCTTATAAAGGAAAGTCACACTGCTGTGCTTTTCTGAATACAGATTTAAACAAGAGAAAAAAAATTACTAGCTAATTAAGTGAGAGTTCAAAGTAAAATTATTTACTGATTGTGAAACTGAATGGAATAAAAACCTGTAGCTATAGGGGATCCCCGGCCTAGACAGATTTTAAGATCCACTGAGTTAGCCAAGTCTTAATTGAAGTTGTCTCTGTATGTCATGCTCACACTTTTTCAAAATTGTCAAGGTTTCCACTATATTTTTGTGATTTGCTGGTTTTGTCAGATTTTTATGATGCATTGTGTTAACAAGTTCTTCCTGGCCTCAGTCTTAAGTGCACTTCTTAATTGCCATTGGTGTCATTTTTATCCACGGCTCCCTGTTTAACTGAGTCACTTCTGGTGGATCAGTTTGATCTGTCATCTTTGAGTTTTAAACATTATGGATTATTTCCTCTTGAAGCCTTCTTTGCTCAGGCTTAAAGAGGGTTTATTACCCCCAGGCTGTCAGAGTAGAACATGTCCTTTCCTATAGAGATACACTTGTTTACGCTATTCTGCAGTTACCAACACGTCTGCACTAGGCTAGCATGGAGCTGCCAGTTCAGCTGGTACTCCACCAGAAAGTCTGGATTGGAATGCAGTCACAATGAAGTGAAACAATTATTCACTTCACCATAACACTCTATCTTTATGATTTTCTTAAATGATAGTCATATTTTTATAATTGGCTTTTCTGAGATTCTGTTTATTCAGAATTCTAGTCACACCCACAATTAATGTTTTATGATTACAATTTTCTAGCCATGAGCTTTCCTGTGAATTGTCCACTTTTTCTAAGCTGAGACTCAAATTTTGGTCAAGTAGTCACTGTAGGATAGTTACAGTTGGTGTAATTAATACTGTTTACTGGAGTGTTTGTGTTAAATTTTAAGTTAGCCAGAAAATGTTGCACAAACATGTAGACTCAAGTGTAGTTACACAGGTAGTAGCCTTTAATACTGAAACATAGGGACTACTATTATCTGCACTGCTGTGTCATGATGGAGAACAGCAGGGTGTTAATTTGGGGCTGCAGAACCAACCAGGGATCATGCTTTGAAGGCAACCATGGGTTAATGTGTAGCCATGTTTAAACAAGTCTTTGTGCAGCATTTGTCCCAAATAGCACCCCATAGTGATATTTATCTCAAAATGAACATTTTTTTATACAAAAGAATACTTGATAAAAATTGAATAAGTTACACAATTAAAGTGAAAGTTAATTCCATCAGACAAGCTTTGTTGAGCTTTTTGTCTTTGTATTTATTGTTAAATAAGATGACCAACAGTAAAAACCTTTCTATAAACAGTCAGATAAAACTAAACCATTTAAATATTTTGAAAAAAGTAATGTATTACAAAAATTATAGTGCATCAGTTCCATGTACATTCTGTCAAACAGTGGTGAGATCAGTGTTAGCTGGCTGAAATTTCTATTTGTTTCTTCATGTTGGTTTTTGTAGTAATGTATTTTTTTTTTATTTTTTTTTTAATCTTTTATTGAATTTATTAAAAGCATCTAACATTCTATACAACTTAGGAAAACTAAATTCAATTCAACCCACACGTATGAAAAGGAGGAAGGCCAACAGCCAGAGTACAACTCTCAAAAGTTTTAAAGAGAGAAAGGAGTCTTTCTCCCCAGTATAAATTCTTATTGTAAAATGTTATTGATTAGATCTTGCCAGGTTTTATAAAAGTTTTGAACAGATCCTCTAAGCGAGAATGTGTGTTTTTTTTGTTTTGTTTTTTTTTTTGTTTTTTTATTATTTATTTATTTATTTTATATAATCTATACAGCATTAGACAATTGTGAACTAATGAGGAGGCAATGTACATAGAGAACACCTGATCTCAACCAGCTGTGTTCAGTTTCCATCCGGTCACTGTCTGTGCAGGGTATACATAGTGTTTATTTCTACACCTGGGAATTTTCCATATATTCTCATTTAATTCATAACATAAATAGGTATTTCAAATAAATTTAGGGTGTGTGTTGGTCCCTGTATTGGGCATACTCGCATATGGTTGTGCCAACAGGGTTGAAGTTCCGAGAATTGGCTCCGGTTTTCATTGGCCATGAATCTGGATTATGGGCTCAGGAAGTTCATAGATGGAGAGATATTTTCTGCTTTGCTGTTTGTAGAATAACCACCAGAATAATGAATAGAGATAAAGAATGCATAACATAAAGAAAAACTATGACTGAAAAAATGGCATGAAACTAAATTAGAATTCCAGTTTGTTCATTAAATATATTTTTTGCTGCTCTGATCCTGAAACACACTGTTGCCAGCAGTTTTACTGTCCTGAATTTGTCTTTTCTCAACTTAATCTTCAATTTCTCCTTGTGTTATTGAAGTTTCCTCAAAGTAAAACTTTGAAAGTTTTTCTAGTTTTTACCATTTAAGAATTTAAATCCATCTATCTAGTGAGAAGTCAAGCAAAATTACACCTTTTATTGGCCAATTAAAGGCGTAATTTTTTGCTTGACATCTCACTACCTCCATAATGGCTAACGCAGTATAACACCCTAGTACTACAATTCATCAATCTATTGGAGTCCTTTTCCTCTCTTCCATTTCAGGCTTTTCAAACTACATTTCTCTAATTTTCCCTTGTAATTAAACTTTGCTTAAGTGTTTTGTTTTTCTTTTATTGCTAGTTATTTATTTTCTTTATTGTTAAACTCTGCATTGTTGCTTTCAATGTACTGTATATTACGGGTAAATCTATAACAAGTAAATTACACAGTGTTCTGTTCCCATAAAATGAATGCATGACCTTCAGTTTCCTGAATGTTAATTATTGGTATAAGAGGAAATGGAAAACTGCATTATTAAAATGCATAAAATACTAAAGTCTTAATGGTTGAGAGTTTTATATTGGTTTATTTCAATTAATATCAAATATTTCTAAATGTTTTTTTTTTCTTCTAATTTGTCTACCAGTTTTTGAATCTGCTTTTTCTGTTACAGCTGTGCAGATAACATCTGTGTATGGGAAGCCATTCAATTACAGGGCCACATTTACGTATACCATGCTAGTTAAAATATTATACAAGGAATGTAGTTAAATTAATTTACACCAAGGAAAGGTCATTTGCAAGGCAAAGGGAAACTACACATAGTCTCAAAAGAAAATAATCCGGCTGAATCTTTGAGGTTGGGCATTCTAACCACCGATTTTAATTTTATTTTATTTATTTATTTATTTATTTATTTATTTATTTATTTATTTATTTTTTTAGGAGCATGTTAAGAGCCGACTTTAAAATAATTGTCCTTACATCTAAGGCTGTGAACGGTTTAGCTCACCCATATATAAGAAAAACGCTTGGCTGTGCTACAGAACATAAATTGCCATCTCGGACTGCAGGCCTCCCTAAAATTCAGAGGTTGTCAAAAGTTAAGCAGAGATCATGATGTTTTGCTCTTCTTGAATTTACTTTTTTACACTGTAATACACAATCACTCTGCTATTTTGGTGATGTGTCCTGTGTGATAAGGGTGATGTCATTGTGGTTTTGGTAGCTATTTTATTAAAGGCCAGGCTGCATGCTGTGTAGTTGCCTGAACTTTGTTTCAATAAAGAAAAGGCCCCCTTTAATATGAAAGAATATTTAATTTCTCAAGCTTTTTGGACCTTTATTTTTTTTAACCAACATTTGTTCTGACTTGGAGTCTGTACATTCCTTTGGATGTGGTTGATGATCTTTTCGTATTTGTATGTTTTGACCTCGGCTATGTTCAGACAGCTCTTTCTGATTTTGGTCTTAAGAACCTTCACCTTACTATTAACCTTTCTGGTCAGATTGTTTTGGAATGAAGCATGTTTTCTACAGAAGATTAATGAAACTGAAGCATTTATCTACAAAACCTCCAAACTCTGAAATGATCTGTGTACCAATATTAGAGCAACCCTGTAAGTCTCTGCATATAAATCAAGCCTGAAGACTTATTATTTTAGCATAGAATACTTTTGTTAGACCTGCTACTTAGGCTGTTCATTTTGCTTTCATAGATTTTTTGTTTACTTTTTTCATTTATATTATTTGTTTAGATTGAACATTGCTAAGTATATTGTATTTCTTTTCACTTATATGCAAATGTGGTAACACTTGGACTGTGTTAAAGTAGATTTGTCATCACAACTGATGGATCTGTTTCTAAATGTTTTGTTTGCAACTGAAATTGTCATTGTTTGCCAGCCTGAGTGTATGTACTTTTCTTTGTATACAATAAATAATATAATGATTTTTTTTTGTGTTAATGGTGTATGTTTAGTTATACACTTGTAATTATTGTTTCATATGTTGGGACATGCACTTAAGAGTAAGTTGAAAAGTAATTAATAAATTACCAAGAAATGGTCCTGTACACAGAGAATTGTATAATCCAGAAACAAATCTTCTTAAGTGCCTTCTTTGATATGAAGGTTGGCACCCACCACTTTCCACCTCTCCTTATCTTCTGCTTTTCTTTTTGTTTCCCCCATTCTTTTGATGCTAACCATTGCTTTATATCATCAACCAACATTTTTATCTCCCTTCTGTCTCTGTTTCCATTTGTTCTCCCTCATATTACCATCTGTGCTGTTTTTCCAACTTGACTTCCCACCTCAACATATGTCCTGCTAATCTCTTCCTTCTTCTCATCCTCTCCTTCACCATGCCCTTTCTTGTATCTAACCTCTTCCTCACTTCTTCACTTGTCACCTTTCTTTATCCAGCTAATTTAACGATCCTACTGTAGCACCACATCTCCAGGCTTTCAGGCCTCTTAATAGTTTTCCCATATGTCTCATGAGCCGCCTATAGTGAGACTCCATTCGATTGGCTATCAATCTGAGTTGGCAGATTTTCTATACGAACAACTGGATTTTTGCAGTGTGTGTGTGTGTATTGCTCCTTTATGCAGGGTATAATGGTAGCCGAGCTGGCATACTTTTTTTTTATTTATTTATTTATTTTTTTTTTGCACTATGGATCTAATGTAAGAGAGCAGTAAAACAGACTTTACCAGAGAGAGAGAGAGAGAGGCAATCCTGTACAGTTAGACAAATGACAAGAAAAGCTGCTTTAACAAATTCATACCTTTTTTTATTTTGCCCTGTAATGAAAACAAACACTGCTTGACTGAGTTTGGTTGGTCAATGAGCTTGTGTTTAGCACAGCGCTTCACATTTTCAATTAGAAAAAAGAAGAGATAAAGACAAATTTGAAATTGCTGCTTAGTAAATAGGCTTGTCAGCTTAATAGCAAAATTTGTGTATATTACTTGTAAACTTATTGAACATGTTAACCTTGTATCTTCTTGATAAGCCTCTTCTGAACAGCTGATATATTTTTTTAGACAAATTTAGAAAAATTCTTTTTTTAAATTTAAGTTAGTTTCAGATAAGTACATTATGAAGAAATTAAGCAATTGACAGCTTGTAATTATGAGAAGCATTTTTATGACATGTTATGGATGCATATTTTCTGCACATATTTTGTTTAAATGGTATTTTTTTTATGGTCACTGAATGATAAGCCTACAGAATCTGTTAGTTAAAAATGAACAGGTAACACTTGTGGTGTCTAGTTTAATTCTAAAAATTCCAAAGTTAGGTTAATTTTTTTTTTTTTTTTTTTTTTTAAGGGATATGGGGAGGAGGGGATTTGGAACTGAATCGGTATTTGAATCTGCCAAATCAGTAACGTGAAATAGGTAATTGGTATGACCCTAAACTTGAGCACAGAATCCCTATTCGCTACCATAATCTAAAAATGGGAAGATGTATGTTCTAAATAATTTCTTAAGGTCAATGCTCAATTCCTTATCAGGAATTCTTTGCAGTCCCAGTAGCGCTCATTTGGTTTATCTGTCCTTTTTATCTCCTTTAAACAATCCCTATGCTCAGTAATTCAGCTTCCAAGGTTTTTATATTCCTATCTTTATCCTCTTCTTCACCTCTTCCACACTTGTCAACAGTGTTACTGCCCTTCCTCATTAGTTTTGCATGTACTCTGTGCTTTCTTGAGTTGATATTTTTTCTCTTAAAGGTTGTGCATTTATTCCTGTCATGTTCCTTCAGTTCATCACATTCCTTCCATAGATATTTTTTTTCTTTGGCTTTTCTACACTTTTTCTCTATTTCTCTGATTAACTCTTTATACTTCTGTTTATTCTGTTCCCCTTCCATATTAATTACATTGCTTCCTCTTCCAGTATTTCAGATGTCACCCATTTCAGATTCATGTATTGTTCCTTATCCTCACATAATTAATTTTCTGCTTCAGATATACTTTATATCATTCCACAATTCTTTTGGTTGTTCTTTTATTTCCTTACTTCCTATCATAAAGTTGAATCTCTACTCATTTTTTTGCTTCTTCAAGTCCCTTTAGCTTACTCGCATACCTCACCTTTCTTGAGCACTTTTTGACAGCTGTCCTTATTTCACTCCAGCTGGATTGTAGTCTGATCCACAATTTACATCAGGTCTTATATTCTTGTTACTCCATCTGATGATATCCATGTATATGTTTGACTACTTTATGGTACTTCTTGCAAAAGTCTCGCAGCTTCTCTTCCTTTTCATTTCTATTGCCTAATCCAATAGTACCCTTGAGCCTTCCACTTCGTATTTTATTGTTAAAATCATCCATAATTATCAACATATCCTTACAATTATTTTTTCTCTAATTATCTTATCTAGTTCTTCATATCTCTTCCCCTCTTTGTTGCTTCACTGGAGGCATAAATGTGGATCATTACTGTGTGGGTCTTTCACTTTGGCTTGATGAAAATGATCCTTTTCTGAGAAGTCATGATGATAGGCCAGAGATTTCATGCTTTTTTGATTGGAAATGAAATATACTCCATTCCTAGTTTACTGTCCTGTGGAGTAGTGTGGTGTAGTGATTAAGGCTTTGGACTTCAAACCCTGAGGTTGTGGGTTTAGATCCCACTATTGACACTGTGTGACGCTGAGCAAGTGGGGATCTTGTAATTTAAATTAATTTTCTTAGGTGGCGCCCCCCCCCCCCCCCATCCACTCCCTTACTCTACTTCCTTTTCCATATTTCTTTTCATTTGTGTTCAGCTGATGCTCTGTAATGCTGTAAGGCTGACATTACCTTACTTTCAAGAAAACACTACTGTTAGATTGCTTCCCCTAGTAATAGGTTGATTCCTTTTTGTCTTGTCTCCACCCTCAACTTTCAGGCATGATTCTTTCTTGCATAGCTCATTGAGTCTCATGGACTGTGCAGGTCCTGCACCACATCAAATTAATAAACAAGTTGGGAACAGCTATCTAGTTAGGTTAAATAACAACTAAAGTTTAGCCAATCACCTAACAAATGAGCAGGACAGAGACCAAGTGGTCTGGCCATTTTTTTGCATTCTTATAAATGTCTAGTTGCAGAGGTTACTGATGTAACTAATAACACACTGTCCTGGAAGAATGTGCTGTAGTGTCTGATGCATTTTGACTGAGTTTTGTATAAGGTTTAGTTTGATTTCCTTTGAACCATTGTATTACGTTGTTCATGTAAACCTGATGATGCATTGACTCTTTATGGTAAGTAACTCTTTAGTGTGTTGTTTTAACACACTCCTCCTAAAATAGCTTAAATGAAATACCCTTGTGTTATCCTGATTACTATGGACGAGGTAAGAGGAAGCACCATCACTTTCTTTCACTTTGTCTAGCATAAAATAATAGCTTTAGAGGAATGATGCAGCAGCACTTACTGGCAAATAAAATTGCATGTTTTAAGCAAAAGTGTTGGTTCTGCTACTTTGTTTCCATTAGTATAATGGGTTTCAATATGAACCATTGTAGTTGCAGTGCTGTAAATGAAACAAATCTATGTGTCATTAGGATCTCAGTGAACCTTTTTTTTTTTTAAATTACAGGTAAAATTCCGTTACAATGAAATTTTCATTACAACGAAGTATTTTTTTGGTCCTGACAGTTTCCCCATATGACACAAGTCTATAGAAATCTCGTTACTACGAAATACTTTCATTACAACCAAGTGCCCAAAAGACCTCGAAATGCCTGAATGAATCATTCCCAGAGCAGTTGGTTCTGTGGTCGCAGCTTAGTTGTACACAACAATCCCCAAACAGAAACATTGTTAAAAAAAAACAAAACAAAAAAAAAAAAAATTTCTTCGAACTTTCCCCCTTTTTTTTTTTTTTTTTTTTTTTTTTCTCTGTTTGTTTTCAGTGATACCTTTTGCTTATTGCTCATCAACATTTGAAAAACATCAATTGGAATTTAACTCATTGTCACCCTCTTATAGAAACAGAAGACACGAACAGTGTTCTCCCCAGAAATTTTTTCCAGCCGAGTGGCATGGAAAAGTAGCCGGGTGGAGCGGGATGGGGAAATTTGGTGGTGGAGAAAATTAAATGTGCACTATTTTTTACTTAATTATTATTAATTACTAGCCATGTGCGCCCAACTACGTTGCTCATGTTAAAGTTGCCTGTGAAGTGCTCCCTGTTTAAACGCGGCTGCCAGTCGTGAACTGGGCCCTTCGTCGCACAGCATTATGATTTTTTATAAGGGAAACAAAATTACAAAAGAAAACCCTTGGACATTGATTCCATAGGAATGGCCTACTTGGAATCACTGTCCGAATAGTAATTATGTGGTGGTGTAGGAGCATTTCTGCTTCTGTCCGTTCACAGTCCGTCTCGTTTTCACGATGCTATCGTTTCCTCTCACGATGTCTTCTCAACCTTTCTCCAATCTCGCAGGTTGCTTTGTGGCAATCCAAAGAGTAAGGCAATATACACGGAGCAATGGTTATAAAAGGGGGACACATAGGTATCCAGGCTCTTTAAAGCATAAATAGGGATCACTTCACTGACATGTGAGCAAGGCACAACTGTGAGACGCGCAGCACTCGCTGGCTACAACATAACAATAATAATTTCCAGAACGTGCTGTTACGTTGTCATTCATTTTACCCACTGTCTTTCTTTCATTCATATGTTACATAGGCACGTACCTTTTATCTTTGGGGGAAAAAACTCATTCTCTAACCAGGCCTCAGGAGCTAACCAGCGTAACACTGTCCACCACCCCTTTCGTTATTCTGGCACATTGTTGACATCCGTGAGTAACAACGTACTAAACTGGAAGGTCTACGCATGCGTGTAATTTGCGGACATACAAAGATCAAGATCTAAATGAAGATCTTTTTAGTTAATTTAAAGCACAACAATTTGTTTAGTTTGAATGTCTGTGTTTTGAGGTGTGACTGGAGTACTACAGTCTTCAATAGTATAAGCCTGGAGGAGATTCTTAATGCAATACCTATGTTTTAGCTGTCTCTCTACTGCCATCTAGTGCTTCTTCTAATTCATTCGCAGACAAACAAAGATTAAGATCCAAATGAAGATTATATATAGAGATTTTCCAATGCTCAATATGACTTCCTTTTTTAAGGTTTGGCACTTGTGCCAGAATATTTTTATTAAATTTAAGAAGTATCCAATTCAGGATCTGACAACCCTAACAAAAATTTTAAATAACAATTGTTATGACATAAACCAAGAGGCACAAGTATTGTTGCTGTTGGGAAGAAAAGTGAAAACAATGAAAAAAGTATGGGAAACCTAATGAAGTAAAATTAAAAAATATATTTCTCCAAGCCAAATTGCATATGCAGATGGTGTCTTCAGTTAAATATTTATTCTTCTTTGCTTCCTAGAGGCCCAGTTGTCTGCAACTTTCCCATAATCAAAGTCCCCAGGACCTGGGCCCTCCAAGGAGATCATCATGAGATTATTTAGCAAGCTTTGATTCATGTGATTTCTCAAACATGTCTTAATCCTTTTAAGGGCAGAAAAACCCCTTTCACATTCAGCTGTGCTCAATGGGATCACTAGCCCAATATGAGCTAGTTTAGCTAAATTTGAAAACGACTCTTTGAGCTCTGATGCCGTTGCCATTTTTAGTAAAAATCTGTTTTTTACTGAAGTCTTTGTATGATTGATTTCTGATAATTTTTGACGCAACTGTCCATTCTTGCCTGCTATTTTCATATTTTAAAATTGGAGGGCTACCATTTTTGGAGTAATGATCAAAAAGAATTTCACCAGACTTGCTTGAATCATGAGTTTCTGCATTGAAAACTTTTGAAAAGCTGGAAATAATTGGCATGTCAGGGAATCTTGCATCTAGGTGTTTGACAACTGTCTCTAGGTATTTATCATATATTGTAGTTTTGAATGGCATTACATTACTCTGTGTATAAACAATGCGGAGATCTGATCATTCTTCCAGACAATGATGAAGGCTTTGAAAATATCTCCCAGGAGTGTCTCATCTCCATGATGGACAATTTTGTGGCGAGCAAAATTGGCTCAATTTCGGTAAGATTGACATCTTGCCTTTGCCAAGCCTTAGATAAGTTGGACAACAAAGGTAATATGTCTGAAAGCATCATCAGAGAGGAAACAAAATTGTACATATTAATACATCTGCTTAATCCTTTAGCTGTGATGTCATTTCGTTCAGTGGCCTCTCTTTCCAGTGCAGTTATGACACTCATCGTACACTGTCGTAGTGACTGTAATGCAAAGTCATGAGACAGCCATCTAGTGTCACTGGCCATTTTCAGGTTAATCTGGGGAATGTTCAGAATATTTTGAATTTCTGTTGAACCAGCCATCCTAACTGAAGAATTTTGGAAGAAATAGAACAGCTGCCTTAAGATGTTGTTCAGTTTTGTTAAATAAGGTACAACAGCTGCTGCTTGGGCACTTGCAAGGGCCAAACGGTAGTTTACACAGTGACAGTTGACCAAGAGTCCAGATGTTTTATCTTTAAGCAGTTTTGCCACACCTTTTTGTTTCCCAATCATAACAGCCGCTCCATCTGACCCTAGTCTAACCAGATTAGCAGTTTTCAAGCCTAGAGTGTCCATAGTCTCACTCAGTGTGTTTTAGTTATAGTCTCTGTTTTCCATCAGTCATATTGTGAGTTGATACAAAACTAATTCACCTCTTTAGTGACCTGGCAAACATATTTAATGTAAATTAATTGTTTTACAACTGAGATGTCTGTGGTTTCATCACACAGAATACTGAAAAAATTTAAAGCGTGTATATTTTTCAGTATGTTAGACTTTATTTCTGATACTAAGACATCCAGCACCTCTTGCGTTATTCTTTCAGAGGTGTAATGTGCATTTTTACCAACATTGAGATGTTGTAAAAAGGAACAACCCATTTCTTTACAGTATTACAACGTTGTTTGAAAAGCTGTCGGATGTGGCAACCCATTTTTGCCAACCAATGCATGGATCTTAAAGCTCCCACAAAGGCATCTCGCTAAGTTATTTATCACAGATACAGATCTCTCAATTTGACCGATTCCAGTTTACTCTAGTACACGCTTTCCTAACGGTCAGCAGAAGACTCGGATGTGCGTTTTACTTTTTTCATGGTCCAGCAAGCTTTCTTTTTGAATTTTTGTGCATGGCACGTTTACCCAAGGTAACTCCCTCCTTGGGGGGGGGTGGGGGGGTGTTTGTTTGAATATTTCATGCACAATGAGCACCACACACCATTTTCTTTGACCATTAGCCAATCAAAATCTTTAAACCATTGTTGGCTTATGCCAGATATGTGGTGCTTAGATTTATCAATTGGCAGAGTGTGTGCTGAAGAGATTTCCTCTGATGGACCAGCCTCTGCAATGTCTTTGTCTGAAATTGCCACATCAGGAGTTGACGCCACACCTTCATTAGTTTGTGGCGTCTATTTTCTGAAATAACCAAGCAGTGTTTTCTGAACACTTTTTTTGCTCATGTTGGTAAAACATTTGGATTAATTAAAAGTACCTATAAATAAGACTTTTGAGTGGGAAAGTGAGAACCTGTTGAATATTCAATGCACATTTGCATTACGGCAGGGCAAGATATGAACAATGTAAGAGCCATTTTCCTAGTTCTATAAAATGTATGAATATTTACTAGATGATCATGCATAAAATATGGGAGGTTCCTATAACCCCATGAATAGAAATGAATTGGTATTTTCCTGTCATTTTCTAATAGTTTTGAGCAAACAAAGTTCTCCAGTTAGTGTCTAGCCTTGCCTTGTGTAAGGTATAGAGGCATACGGTTTTTTAACCGTGTCCTTGTTTGTGCTCACGTTCGTGCTTGCGCACGTGAACGTGCCTGGGTGCATGTCTATGTGCCAACGGCCTACGGGCCTTTTGAGTGTGAAGTAACTCTTAAAATAAAAGATTTAAGTGTTGAACCGTATGTTTAAGGCATACTGAAGAAGAAATTAAGAACTTTTAAGTACAGAAATAACCAAAGCTTCTTAAGAAAAACTAAGTCTATAGAAGATACATTTTTTCCAATTTTTTTGCCTTTATTCTATGTTTGTAACTATTTTTCTTTTTATTCTTGTGTGGATTATTTGCTTTTAACTTTCACTAAATATTTTAAAACAAACTTTTGGACTGTGAGATTTCTTTGACACGCGTCTTACCCATGCCTGACTACGCCTTATACATCGGCAGCTACAAACAAAAAAGGAATGGCAGATGGGTCACTTTAACAAACCCCTCAGCAATTCCGTGACACAACTTTTGCTCAGGACACAGTGTGCGGTGCAAGGGTTTCTGCACACTTTTTGCAATATGGATGCAGGTCCAAATATGAGCAAATGTAAGAACGGCGGATGGGGCCACTTTAACAAAACCCTTAGTATGAGCAAATATAAAAACGGCAGAGGGAGTCACTTTAACAGGAACCACAGTGAGTGCTACAAGGATTTTTGCACATAGAACACACCTAATGCTTAAACAACTGTATATATATATATATATTGGATTGCTATGTACTGAACATGGAGAGCAGCTGTACGCTTAACAGCACTACACAGACTGCACTGACACTGAGAACAGAGATGTCACTTCCTGACGCCCTTTTTCTGATATCTGACAGACTTGTTTCACTAGTCTCTTTTTATTTTATCAGTCCTACTTTTGCCCGCCCACCTCTACATCTTCTTTGCTTGTGAACTGCCGCTTCGCTCCTGCTATTAGCATGTACAGCCCCCTCTCGCCCGCCCACCTCTCCATACTCCTTGCTACTGTATTAAGCTGCTCCTCCCCCGCTATTACCATGTACACCGCCCTCTCGAAAGCCCACCTCCCCATACTCTTTGCTTGTTAACTCCGCTCTGCCTCGTCCCCGCTATTAGCTTTAGCATCGAGTGATCGGCAACATTCCATCCCGAGCCTCTCCCCTCGCCACTTGTGATCCTGCTTCTAAAAAATTGCCCGCTCACCCGCTCGTTCCTTGCCATCTGTGCAGATCATTAGATCTGCCTGTGCCTGTAGATTTGCGGCTGTCACCTCACAATATCATGCGAGAGGACAGCCAGGTGCTGAACTAAAGTAGCTGGGCGGAGCTAAGACGCTAGGGAGAGCACTGACGAAAAAAAGATAACAGTTCATATTAGAGAAAAAAAAATCTTTACATTTTTGCAGCTCTCGATTGTGGCAAAAAGAAAAAAGACTTTACCGGTGAATTCAGAATTTCACCATTGACACTGTCAACTTTCTTGAAAAACCAAGCAAAAACGAATAATCTCAGGTTGCAAATGTATGTGAACTGCTGCATTTGAAAATGTTGAAAAAGCCTTTTTTATGTGGTTAAAATGATGCTCGTTCAAGAAACATTCCTATTAATGCTCCACTCATTCAAGAAAATGTGAGCTTTCTAAACTCTCTTGGGACCTCCCCGAACTGGACGACACACCAAAGAGCTTCCTGAAGTGCGATCACCATGTCTGTGGAAGACTGTTTATATGTTGCCAAGGCAACAGCAGGCTCACAGCTCTGCTGCGTCTCTCCGCCAAAGCAAACTCGATGGGTGATGCAAGGAACATTGTAAATGCAGGGCACAGTATAACTTGGACACTAACCTGGCCACGACCCTGCCTGACTGCTGTGTCTGCTTATAAGAGAGTGGCAGATTACGCTACGATAAATAATCCCAATGTTCCTGTTTCAAGCTGAATAAAGCTGGTTTTGCTAAATTACTGAGACTAACCTTCGTATTTTGGGGTGCAAGACGGACTTAGAGCTTGACCCTGATCTTTTAGGATTCTCTTCTGTGGCACCTCACTGCAACGCTGTGAATCTGCTCTTGCCATGCCCCGGCAACGGACAAACAATCTTACACAGACGTGGCAATCGCACTTCGGGACGCACTTCAGCATGACATTCCCTTTGGGTCGGGGTATCCCAAAAGAGTTCCCAAACCCCACAATATGAAGAAGAAGAAAAGGATGATTTGGCTTTTGATTGATAACTGTGCTGCCCACAACATGCTTCCGCATTTAGATAATGTTTGCGTTGAATTCTTCCCACCCAATTGCACAGTAGTGCTTTAGCCATTGGATTTGGGCATCATTTGCACCCTGAAAGTGTATTAGCGCAAGGAAATGCAGAGAAAAATTCTCGTCAGCATAATTTGTAGACAGGAGAAGATTAAAATTAACGAAAAAGAATCTATTGAAATGATTACAAATGCCTGTAGGGAAGTTAAAGAGCACTATAGTGACAAATACAGAATCTCGTTACAATGAAATTTTCATTACAGCAAAATATTTTTTAGGTCCCTGGCAGTTCATTGTAACAGAATTTTACCTGTATTTTATGGTTGGCTCATAAAAGTAGCCAGTACTGAAAAGTAAATTTTTTAATTTGACGTTGCAAGGTTATATTTGATTTGGTTCATTTCAGTTTTTTAGTAAACTAAAAGCATACATTTTAAAAGAAGATCAGTATTTCTGTAGGTGCATTCAGCATCCTGCCAAAATACACATTTCTGACATTTTAATAGAAATTTGAATGGAATCATGTGAACTTTCTAGTTTAGGCAGTCTGTGTACAGGTGCTGGTCATAAAATTAGAATATCATGACAAAGTTGATTTATTTCAGTAATTCCATTCAAAAAGTGAAACTTGTATATTAGATTCATTCATTATACACAGACTGATGTATTTCAAATGTTTATTTTTTTAAATTTTGATGGTTATAACTGACAACTAATGAAAGACCCAAATTCAGTATCTCGGAAAATTAGAATATTGTGAAAAGGTTCAATATTGAAGACACCTGGTGTCACACTCTAATCAGCTAATTAACTCAAAACACCTGCGAAAGCCTTTAAATGGTCTCTCAGTCTAGTTCTGTAGGCTACACAATCATGGGGAAGACTGCTGACTTGACAGTTGTCCAAAAGACAACATTGACACCTTGCACAAGGAGGGCAAGACACAAAAGGTCATTGCTAAAGAGGCTGGCTGTTCACAGAACTCTGTGTCCAAGCACATTAATAGAGAGGTGAAGGGAAAGACAAGATGTGGTAGAAAAAAAGTGTACAAGCAATGGGGATAACCGCACCCTGGAGAGGACTGTGAAACAAAACCCATTCAAAACTGTGGGAGAGATTCACAAACAGTGGACTGCAGCTGGAGTCGGTGCTTCAGGAACCACCATGCACAGACGTACGCAAGACGTGGGTTTCAGCTGTCGCATTGCTTGTGTCAAGCCACTCTTGAACAAGAGACAGTGTCAGAAGTGTCTCGCCTGGGCTAAAGACAAAAAGGACTGGACTGCTGCTGAGTGGTCCAAAGTTATGTTCTCTAATGAAAGTAAATTTTTGATTTCCTTTGGTCCCAGAGTCTGGAGGAAGAGAGGAGAGGCACAGAATCCACGTTGCTTGAGGTCCAGTGTAAACTTTCCACAGTCAGTGATGGTTTGGGGTGCCATGTCATCTGCTGGTGTTGGTCCATTGTGTTTTCTGAGGTCCAAGGTCAACACAGCCGTCTACCAGGAAGTTTTAGAGCAATTCATGCTTCCTGCTACTGACGAACTTTATGGAGATGCAGATTTCATTTTCCAACAGGACCTGGCACCTGCACAGTGCCAAAGCTACCAGTACCTGGTTTAAGGGCCATGGTATCACTGTTCTTGATTGGCCAGCAAACTCGCCTGACCTTAACCCCATAGAAAATCTATGGGGCATTGTGAAGCGGAAGATGCAATACGCCAGACCCAACAATTCAGAACAGCTGAAGGCCACTATCAGAGCAACATGGGCTCTCATAACACATGAGCAGTGCCACAGACTGATCGACTCCATGCCACGCCGCATTGCTGCAGTAATCCAGGCCAAAGGAGCCCCAACTAAATATTGAGTGCTGTACATGCTCATACTTTTCATGTTCATACCTTACAGTTGGCCAACATTTCTAAAAATCCTTTTTTTGCATTGGTCTTAATTGATATTCTAATTTTCCGAGATACTGAATTTGGGACTCTCATTAGTTGTCAGTTGTAATCATAAAAATTAAAAGAAATAAACATTTGAAATACATAAGTCTGTGTGTAATGAATGAATCTAATATACGAGTTTCACTTTTTGAATGGAATTACTGAAATAAATCAACTTTGTCATGATGATCTAATTTTTATAACCAGCACCTGTATGTATGGATACATAAAAGTCACACATTAAAGAGGTGAAGCTAGTTGAAGTCTCTGTTCATGGCATTTCATTTTATTTATTTGAGTTCTGTTATTTGTGTGTTTTCTGGAGAAAAGACATTCTGTATTCTCTGGAATTGAGTGTTTCGATTTTGGTGCTGTATGTTCAGGCAGGTTCCCTGAAGTTGATATCTGAGGAATCTGTAGGACAATATCCTGTTGTGAGAGCTTCTGTGAAATGCACAATTCAGCAATTGGTAAAAGCGGCTCTCACTGTACCACAGAGGTTGCTGCTGGCATTGCATATTGTGTGCAAAGAAGCCCTCTTAAGTTGATGCATTCATTATCACAACAGACAGCTGTGTCACGAAGTTCATTTCAGCATAAACATGTTAGATGAGCAGAATTTTGCATCACTGCTGGAAGCACAACCTTTTAAATGTTCAGTGACATTCTTTACTAGGATTCTCTAATAATAATAACATAACAATGCTACTGTAATGCGACATTTTCCTGGCAGTAACACTAGGTTACTTTTTTTTAGACCGCCTGTGTACATATACTGCATACATGTTGTAGATAACAAGATACCAGGGGCCTCCTGTATAAATGGTGTGTATGCACAAAAATGTTGCATACATCCGTTTCTACGCTCATTTCGAGATGTATAAAATCTAAACTTGCTGTAAAGTCATTCACATTTTCATGGCAAAGTCCCCCCTTGCGTACATACTTTTCTGCTTGGATTTGCAAATTGCATCAAAGCAGTGCTACTGTTCCTGTAGTCTGCTTCTCGTTTTTAGATTCACATCTATGATGCGGGTTTTATCAAATACATCGAAATTAAATGCATATCATTTACAAATTTAATTCACTTGATTGTAATGATTCTGTAACAATATAATGGTACATGGAATGGCCAAACTATACTAGCTACCATGGCTGCTTTAGCGTTAGACATTGCAAATGGAAGAATTAGAAATGTGCATATTTACGGATGATGACAGCTGGCTTCCAAGTTGATTTTTGATTTCCAACAGCTGTCCTCTTAGAGCTGTGTGCTGAACTGATGCCGGCTTTACAAAGGCAGACTTTGAGGAGTTGTGATCTACCTGTTCCTTTGCAATTTCTGTCCACTCTCTGGTTTTTAGCCACAGGAGCTTTTCAACTTGAACTTGCTGAATGCAGTGGCGTAGCGTGGGTGTCAACTGCCCGGCGTGGAGGAAAATTTCGCCGCCCCCTTATTTAGGTATTTCAATTTAAAAGACTAAAATATACAGTAATTCTTTGCCGCCCCCTAAAAGTGCCGCCCGGGACGGGCCGCCCCCACTACGCTACGCCACTGGCTGAATGATCTGGTATTTCACAATCATCATGGAGTCTCACCATGTCAGCTGTATAGGATGGTATTATCCACTTGTCATCCAGATATATAAGATTTCCTTACACTGTGGTTGAACTGGCAAACATAAAAGCGCAATTCTCAGCAACTTCCAGTTTTCCAAATGTATTTGGAGTGGTCAACTGCACCCACATTGCTATTGCAATAACACCGGATAAGTTGCATCAGCCAGGGATGAATCCCCAAAAGAATGAGCTTACATTATTTTATATACAGTGGTGTGAAAAACTATTTGCCCCCTTCCTGATTTCTTATTCTTTTGCATGTTTGTTACACAAAATGTTTCTGATCATCAAACACATGTAACCATTAGTCAAATATAACACAAGTAAACATAAAATGCAGTTTTTAAATTATGGTTTTTATTATTTAGGGAGAAAAAAAATCCAAACCTACATGGCCCTGTGTGAAAAAGTAATTGCCCGCTTGTTAAAAAATAACCTAACTGTGGTGTATCACACCTGAGTTCAATTTCTGTAGCCACCCCCAAGCCTGATTACTGCCACACCTGTTTCAATCAAGAAATCACTTAAATAGGAGCTGCCTGACACAGAGAAGTAGACCAAAAGCACCTGAAAAGCTAGACATCATGCCAAGATCCAAAGAAATTCAGGAACAAATGAGAACAGAAGTAATTGAGATCTATCAGTCTGGTAAAGGTTATAAAGCCATTTCTAAAGCTTTGGGACTCCAGCGAACCACAGTGAGAGCCATTATCCACAAATGGCAAAAACATGGAACAGTAGTGAACCTTCCCAGGAGTGGCCGGCCGGCCGACCAAAATTACCCCAAGAGCGCAGAGACGACTCATCCGAGAGGTCACAAAAGACCCCAGGACAACGTCTAAAGAACTGCAGGCCTCACTTGCCTCAATTAAGGTCAGTGTTCACGACTCCACCATAAGAAAGAGACTGGGCAAAAACGGCCTGCATGGCAGATTTCCAAGACGCAAACCACTGTTAAGCAAAAAGAACATTAGGGCTCGTCTCTATTTTGCTAAGAAACATCTCAATGATTGCCAAGACTTTTGGGAAAATACCTTGTGGACTGATGAGACAAAAGTTGAACTTTTTGGAAGGCAAATGTCCCGTTACATCTGGCGTAAAAGGAACACAGCATTTCAGAAAAAGAACATCATACCAACAGTAAAATATGGTGGTGGTAGTGTGATGGTCTGGGGTTGTTTTGCTGCTTCAGGACCTGGAAGGCTTGCTGTGATAGATGGAACCATGAATTCTACTGTCTACCAAAAAATCCTGAAGGAGAATGTCCGGCCATCTGTTCGTCAACTCAAGCTTAAGCGATCTTGGGTGCTGCAACAGGACAATGACCCAAAACACAACAGCAAATCCACCTCTGAATGGCTGAAGAAAAACAAAATGAAGACTTTAGAGTGGCCTAGTCAAAGTCCTGACCTGAATCCAATTGAGATGCTATGGCATGACCTTAAAGGCGGTTCATGCTAGAAAACCCTCAAATAAAGCTGAATTACAACAATTCTGCAAAGATGAGTGGGCCAAAATTCCTCCAGAGCGCTGTAAAAGACTCATTGCAAGTTATCGCAAACGCTCGATCGCAGTTATTGCTGCTAAGGGTGGCCCAACCAGTTATTAGGTTCAGGGGGCAATTACTTTTTCACACAGGGCCATGTAGGTTTGGATTTTTTTTTCTCCCTAAATAATAAAAACCATCATTTAAAAACTGCATGTGTTTACTTGTGTTATATTTGACTAATGGTTAAATGTGTTTGATGATCAGAAACATTTTGTGTGACAATCATGCTAAAGAATAAGAAATCAAGAAGGGGGCAAATAGTTTTTCACACCACTGTATAGCTGGAAAACTCATAAAAACAGCAGCTCTGCATAGTCACAGGTGCTTTTTCCACCTAGTGCAGCAAAAGGCAAGCAGTCCGACCACAGACAGACACCGTTCCTAAGTCCACACACACCGTTTATTTGCAATATGTACAATATAAGTGTCCAAATAGTCCCGCACACATACAGTGCTCCAGCACCAAACACCCTTCCTGTTCAGGTCATCTCAACAGTCCTTCTTGGGCTGCCTTTCCTCCTCACTCCCGAGCATTGCCTTCTTCCACCCGACTCTGGCTCTCCCACTGTAGGAAGGCGGCCCCTTTTATATTCACCCGGATGTGCTCCCTGACATCCTTCCAGCGGCACTTCCTGGTGTGGCGGAAGTGCTGCATGAGCACCCGGAAGCACTCCAGGCATCCCTGGAAGTTCCTCTGCCAGCACTCCCACGCGCAGACATCCTGAGCTCTGTAAAGCTCGGGGCACCCCCTGGCGGTGGCCACAGGCCCCAATGGGGTTGAGCCTCCGTGCTCCATTCCCATGGTCCCAACACTAACCAGGGTGGTTGCCCCTTTGTGGCCCAGGGGATGTATAGTCTGCCTCCTGGTCCTTCTAGGCGTCCCGGTTGGGCATGACCCCAAGCCGCTTGGCACAAAGGGTAGCAAGTCATCTCCAATTAAAGAGCAGAGAATCGGTCCGTTGTGGCGCTCGGTGCTGTCGCTACACTATAATGGCACCTTCAGAGAATGAATTTACTTGTGTAAATAGAAAGTATTTCCACTCTATTAATGTGCTGCTGTATAGTGCGTAGAAAGTGTCGCAGTGTGCAAGCATGTACCTGAACAGATGCGCTATGATGAACCTGACCCACCAAATGATCAGCCAGAGTGGACAGCATTACAACTTTGTTTGAATGTAATTAGCAGAATGTAAAAACAGTTTATCGGATGCATCATTTATTTTTTAACCAATTTATTTAAACTGTGGTCAATATCACATAGTACAGCCCTTATATTCCTTAGTTCATTGGCCACATCTTTTACAGCATCCACTGTTGCATTTTGTGACTCCTGAACAGCCTGTCAACCCACAGCCAGATGGCCTCCTAGTGGTTTCTGAGGCAGTGATGTGTGCGTAGTCAGTTTTTATTAAAGGCCCAGAAAAGGTTTACCTGGTAGGTTTGACCAGACAGGGCTAAACCCAAATGATGGAGATACCTTCTTTAAAAAAAAAAAAAAAAAAAAAAAAAAAAAAAAAACACAAGTCGATGTGTTCCTTTACTGAGTTAATATTATGCCTAGTTCAGTTCTCCTTAGCAATGAACATAATTTGTTTCTCCCCAAGTTTCTGGGTGTGGGCACCCTGTGTTGGCCTATCTCCTTCAGCTACTAAGACAGTTCTTCCTTTATTGGGCTCATCCTCTCTGGACAAAACCAACTCAATAGGGATCTGTGCTCACTTGAATGGGAGAAGAAGTTCCCCACTTATTGGGTGTGTCAGAATCCCTTGGTCACCATAACTCAGGTTGTACTGTCCTCTCCTGGAAATCATGAGATCACATGAGATAAGAAATTCAGAGTTCCTTGACTCTGTGTTGGAAGGCGGAAAAAACTGTGAAAAACAGATACAATACAATACAATACAATACAGTTTATTTTTGTATAGCCCAAAATCACACAGGAAGTGCCGCAATGGGCTTTAACAGGCCCTGCCTCTTGACAGCCCCCCAGCCTTGACTCTCTGAGAAGACAAGGAAAAACTCCCAAAAAAACCTTGTAGGGAAAAATGGAAGAAACCTCGGGAAAGGCAGTACAAAGAGAGACCCCTTTCCAGGTAGGTTGGGCGTGCAGTGGGTGTCAAAAGAAGGGGTTCAATACAAGTATACAGAACAGAACAAATCCTTAATACAGCATAATAATAAAAATTTTGGAAGTACAGAGCAGATAGATGAAGATATGTTGTATTTGTTTATGTACAAGTATTAAACTATTGTAGATTATGATTAAACTAGGAATGTGCTTACTTTTTCACTTAATAGAATATTCTTAGTCCCTTGGAACTGAGAAAATTGAAAGGTTAAATTTTGATTCTCATTGCTTCTGTAAAGAGGCTTTCTTCAAAAGCTATATGATACTGACCTGTACATTAAAGGGTTTATTGGGTTATTATTGTTACATGTATAGAGTAGAGTGAAAGTTTTACTTGCATATGCTAACAAGTAGATATACCTTATTTTGAAACATATATGTCTTCTTAATCTGAAAAATCTCAGACTTATTTAAATTGCTATAACTGCATAATAATTGTGTATTGTTGAATGCTTAAATTAAATGTAATACATTCATAAGTACGACAGTGGTGAAGTACTTCAAATTCAAGCTTGGTGTGTTCTTCGTATGTGTGTTTGAGTTTTACTTCTTGGATTCTTTGCAAAAACATATGAGGGCTAGTTTTCTTTGGTAACATTAAATTGACTTGGTATGAGTGAGTCAGTATGGATAGGTGTGTACACAAATGCTGCGGTGGGCTGGCGCCCTGCCTGGGGTTTGTTTCCTGCCTTGTGCCCTGTGTTGGCTTGGATTGGCTCCAGCAGACCCCCATGACCCTGTAGATGGGATATAGTGGGTTGGATAATGGATGGGTGGATGTACACAAATGCGCCCTTGCAGTGGTGCAGTTTTTGCTTTGTGCCTGCTTCTTTTTAGATGGGCTCCAATTGTATTTCATATTCTTCGTCCCAAAATAATAATTTGGCCTCCTGTAGTGTCTCTTCAAAAACATTGCTTTTGTGGTTAGTTTCACACTTCCCAAAGGTCAAGGCAATGCACTATGTGCTTGTTGTTTAGCCCCTTTTCACTGGAGAATGTTGATCGGACACTTCCACGCTGATTTGACTGATCAAGAGGTGTCTGCATACTGTATCCTCTTAGATATGTTCCTTTTTCAATTTCATGCAATTTGTGCGTTTTGAAAGAAGCATGTTTTCATTGCAAAGTGTTAATTTGAATCCTCTGTTCTGATCTGTCATAAGTAAATATTATACAAAAGAAGTGACATTAAATTTATACATTGTTTGCCTGTCCACAGTTTCGAATATCTGATTTCTAAAAACTAAACTCATCCCTGTTGGTCTTACTTTCTTTGTGTTGTGCTGCAATGTATCCAAATTTATATTAATTTGGATTTTTTACAGTACACCATGTTCATATTAATATTCATTGCTTATTGATTCTTAACCCATTTTAATTTTTTGAATGCCAGAAAATGTTTCTTGTGTGTAGATACAGATATTTAGCATTGTAATCTTTTGAAGGTGCGTCTAATGGACTGCCACTATTATCCATACCTGTTTGTCTTGAACAAAAGCACCTGCACACTCTGAATTGCAGTATTTCTTATACACAAGTTAACAATCTCTCCCAATTAAATACTTGTCTACCTTGATACAAAGTAAGCTGCATGAAGAAGTGTTAAGCTTCTGCCTACAGTGTATTTGGAACACATTGGTTTTAGTCAGAAAATGAAAGAGTTGGATAAAAATCAGCTGCATATCTGGACTGAATCTGGCATTTCAATGCCAAGATGAGCTTCTCTTCCAGTGACTGACTGTTTCGGACTACAATTAAAGTGAATGACACCTTACTGCAAAGCCTGTTTTTACTGCACAAAGGAGACAGTTTTGACCCAGAAAAACTGCATTCATTACATTAAACCGTTTACTCCTGTTATGCACTAATCATATAAGCCACTGATTTGTATTTGCAAAGCAACGGTCTCAAGAACAGAAATGAATTTCAGTAAAAATTATATCATTAGTAGACTTATTTTCCAGTCCAGTTTCTTCTGTGTAGGCAGCAAGTAACATTGTTAGAAATAATGTGACTTGTGATGGACAGCATTGTGCGAAGTCTGCTCTTGCATTCCGTGATACAAGCCTGAAGTGCGGTACCACCCTAGTGAGAAAGTGCTCTCTTTTGTAGTATATTGACTGGAGACTTGAGCATTATCTCATAAGCTGGTGCAGTCTATCTGATGGACTAATCTCTATCATGTATGATGTTTTCATGTACTTAGTGTATCTGAGTGCAGGATGGCATGACTATACTGTGAGCTGCTTAGTTTAAAGTGTGGATATATGGAGGTTTAATCAATACTTTAATTTCTTTAAAAAAAATAAGGTATATTAACACAAATAAGCAATCACTGGTCATTGTATACAATCTGTGTTACTGTTACATTTTTCAAAAGTATTTTAATGATGTATTTTTTTGTTACATATTTTAATTATTAACAGGAAAGCAAATATACTCATGTCAAAAACAGCCTAAAAGATGTAGCAGAAATCTGAGAGAAATCTGGTCCACATGCATCTTCAAGTTTTCTCACTTAAGCAGTAATTCAAGGTCAATTGAATTTCACAGTATCTACAGGGCAAGAAATTGCATTTAATTTAAATCTCATGTGAGGGCAAAAGTTGAAGAAGGGCTCACATAAATGTAAGTCTTAGGTTAGTGGTATTTATTGTATTTGCTGTTTATGGATTTTGAAGCCCTTTTATAAAGAAGACTGCAAAACAAGATATCGGCTACTTTTACTATTCAGTGCTTAGGGAGTTGCAGTTTTAGTGTTATGTTTATAGAAAAATTCATGACACTTATGAATAGAGAAAGTTGTCCTATTAATTTGTAAAGTCCTGGGCTTCAATTCTAGTCTGGACAGTGCCTGTATATAATCTGCAGATTCTCCTCATGTCTGTGTGGTGGTTTTTTTTTCTTTAATGGGTACTCCAGTTTCCCTATACTGTACCCTAAAAAACTGAACCTATACTGAACTGAATTAAATGGAATTTATAAAGTTTTTTTACAAATGATTTTTAAAGGAATGTTACCAGCATTTATAAACCTTCTAGTTGATTGGAGAATGACTGAAAGATTATTAATCGCCCCAATACATCTATTTTCCTCACCCAAGAAATTCTTACAGTAGATGCAACTTTTGCAGAAAATAATTAGTAAGTAAAAGTCTTGTGCCACCAACTGGTCCCACATGCAGTTCTTAATGTGGCAAGGCAGACTAAAGAAATCTACAGAAACCATTGTTTAATCAGCTACGTTAATTTACATATAATGACTGCAAGGCATTTCAAACTTAATAGTCAGCATACAAATAAATGGTATGGTCCAGAAACACACCTATGCGATAAGTATTATGTGAAGTTCCAAAATAGTTAATTATTATCACTTTGAGGCCTAATTATTTATTTATTTTGCTTTGGCCGGTGCTGAATATTTTCTGAAAAGCACACAAAGCAATGGTTTCACACATATATCAACAAAAATATGTATTTATGATAAATGTCACTGTGCTTAATCTTTCATGAGCCTCTACACTATAATTTTGTGAACCTATTACATGGCATAGTCCTGCAAGGTATGGTATGCCCTATTACACTGCTTGCAGTATGTGTTACACTGGTGCTGCTGTTTCAGGCATCTGTTACTACATACACGCAATCTAGTTTGTACCTCTTGTGCAGGAACATGGCGCTTGATTAGCCTGTCTAGAAGTGTTCATTTTGATGGCCTTCCTCGTTTTACAGTGGACACTGCCATCGACCACCTTCTTTAGTTAATCAGCAGCATTCATTGAGCTATCACCGTTTGCCTGCTTGTACAGTATGAAGCTATTTGTCAGTGCAACCTCATGCTCAAAATGATGCACAGTGTGGTACCATTTTGTGGACTGTGACCGTAGGTGTATGACCCCAGCATCTGATCCATTCGATTGACTCCTGACATTTTTTAGAATTATATTCCTCTGCTGCATCTGCTTCCTGCCTTCTGGCTTTCCCCTTTCACAAATTGTTTTTTCACAGGTGTTATTTGTGTGCACTGTTGTCAGACAAATAACTTTCATGTCGTCCCATGCCACTGCCCCCAAGTTTTCTGCCTGCATAAAAATTGGATCATCGCCATGTTTTATTTTCAGTTTGTCTGGCTTCAGTTGCAAAAGCATATGTCTCCTGTTTACCCAAACTGTGCCACATACCCCAAATCCCTTGTTTTGTAATGCAATGAATAATTCTGGAGATGAGTAGAAGATATCCATGTACACTACATGACCTGTGTGTGTGTGTGTACCCCTCAAGTAAATCCAGATCAACTTCACTCATCAAGGGATGGTTTTTCAAGGAAAGGAGTATTTTCTCTGTTACATCATTTTTAGACAGTAACTTGTGTTTGCTTCTGCAAACATAATGTCATTTATTCTGTACTTTGTCAGTTCTTCTGGCATATACTGACGAAAAAATAGATGCCCCTTGTACTTGATCATTGTCTTGTCCACAGACGGATCATGGCCTGTGATAAACTTGTTTGTACGTTGGTCCAGCAGAGGTTGAATTTTTTTATAGGGGTTATATCCTAGTTCACCCCTTGGGATGTGCTTTTCATTGTCGCTAAAATGAATGAAACTTTGCAGAAACACATACCTGTCACATGGCATAACTTGTCCAGCACCACCAGAAAACAGAGTAAGTTTAGACCAGTACTTCCTAAAGATATAGCACCAGTCCCATCTCAATCTGCAATTCCACGTAGCCCTTCATTTCATCTTTGGTTGTAGGCTTCTATTTTGAGAAACGAAAATATGGTGTAAGCTCAGTTGGGGAATCAAAAAATTGTTTAGCATACCTGTTTGCCTCATCAGTTATAAGCAGAACAGCTTGAAGTAGTCGAGTGGCTGGTAATCCATAGTGTCCAACTGAAAGCCACATTGTTCTGTGAACTTCAGTAGCCAGTGTGCCTCCCACAGATCTATGTCTGGGTAGTCCTCTCAGGTGAATGTTCACATAAGTGCATCAGCTACATGAACGAGTTTAGCACCATGAAAAACTGGGAACCTATTAGCTGATGCCAGTAGCTCACTTGCTTTTTCAATCTCCAGATCACTTGCATCAAAATTGGAGTCCGACAAGTCAGAGTCCGATTCAGCTGTAATATGCCTAATGTTGACCATGGAGTATTTTGCTTTGCACTATCCTTTCACTCTCTTGCCAGATATTGATGCCGTTTTAGCTGTTTTCTCTTCGCTACTCACTCAACTGCAGGGAATTGAGATCAAATCAACTAAAATAACTTCCATTCTAGCAAAGAGAGTCGAGCTAAAGCGCGTTTTGTCAATGTTTACAGCTGACATAAGTTGACAGCTGCCTCCCAAAGTGCCACGAGTCGTGGATGATATCGAGTTAAAAGAAATGCGACTTCTTATATGTAATCTGTTACCAAATATAAAGTTAAATGAGTTCTTAGATAGAATAGGTATAGAAGAACATGCTTCTGACACAGTTAAAGCAAGTAATATTTACATTAATCCCTCCTTGATCGCGGGGGTTGCGTTCCAGGACTCCCCGCGAAAGGTGAAAATCCGCGAAGTAAAAACCATACGTTTATATTGTTGTTTATATTGTTGTTTTTATATTGTCAAGCTTGGGTCACAGATTTGCACAGAAACACAGGAGGTTGTAGAGACAGGGACTTTAAAACACTGCAAATAAACATTTGTCTCTTTTTCAGAAGTTTAAACTGTGCTCCATGACAAGACAGAGATGACAGTTCTGTCTCACAATTAAAAGAATGCAAACATATCTTCCTCTTCAAAGGAGTACTCGTCAGGAGCAGAGGATGTGAGAGAGAGAGAGAGAGAGAGAGACAGAGAGAGAAAAGCAAACAATTAAAAATCAATAGGTGGTGTTCTGCGCAGGAAGCATATCGTATATCATTGGAGTTTTATTTGATACGTAATACGTGCTCTGATTGTGTACCTTCTCAGCCATCTGGCAATAGCGTCCCTTGTATGAAATCAACTGGGCAAACCAACTGAGGAAGCATGTACCATAAATTAAAACACCCATTGTCCGCAGAAATCCGCGAACCAGCGAAAAATCCATGATGTACAGTATATTTAGATATGCTTACATATAAAATCCATGATCGAGTGAAGCCACAAAAGTCGAAGCACAATATAGCGAGGGATCCCTGTATTTTGATAACAGCCAATTAAAATTGGAAAGAAAGTGCTGAGCAAGACCTTTTGGAGACCTTGGGGTCCTACACTTAGATATGCCAGATATTTAAATAAACTGTTCAGGTAGGTGAATGGAGCAAGAGAGGACTAATGGATGACAAAGGCTGTTTAAAAAAGGACAGATTTGGACCAATTCATTTTATAAAAGAAAAAATGGTAAATGTTACTCCCACAATTTCAGTGTAGGTTCATGCCGATTTAAATTACATGTTATTATATTGTTATAATTTGGCACAGTCTCTTGGGAACTAAACAAATTAAGGAATTGGAGGAAAATGAGAGGGCATTGTCAGGAAAAACAGATTATCATCAGTAGATGAAAATCTTTGGACAGTATCAAGTGTGTTAATTGGGTAATCAGATCCAGTTTACAGATAGTTTTACTATCTCCAGAGAAAAGGTGGGAATTTTAAATATTTCAGTACTTCAACTGGTAGGTGGTACTTCTAAGACAAAGGTATGAGAATGGCAGTGCATATTTTAGCAATGTATGTTCTTTTAAGCATTTTATAGACATGAAACCAAGAGCTGTATATAGCATGAGGTGCTTTCACAATGTTGTGCTAAACTTGTTTCAACCTAAAGTTTGAAAATGTTTTCCTCATGTTAGGCTGATGGTCTCCTAACGCTCTGTGATTTGGCCTATTTCAACAGAGGAAGTATTCAGAGATCAAACTGGTGTTAGAAGGCATTTGCATTGGTATCTTGAAAACATTTCAGGACAGAAGTCTTTTCTAGCCTGGACATCCTTAATTGCTCTAATTTGGCCATATTACTTATACTTTATTTTTACGTTGATAAGCATCTTTGTTTATCATTGAAATCATTCTATAGTTATTCCACAGTCTTACTTGTCTGCTTGTACTGTTTTTTTGTTTCAGCTGACTTTTTATATCTGTCAGGATGAAGGGGACCAAAAAAAAAATTATAGACTGGCCAGAGTTGCCTTGTTGTTTGAACAGCATCAAAAATGAAGCATGATGTTAGCATAGTGGTGCAAATGTTTACTTCATCTAGTAGCTCATATTAATAACTTTGTATTTGGGGAGGTCAGAGGTTAAGGTTAAATTGATCTAAATTTTGTACTTTAGATCCCAGGTAAGAAAATAACAGAAGCAGATTTCCTTTATAGGTAGTGATTTACAATTAATTATCAAAATGAAAATGGAGGGATCAAGTTCTTTCTATCACTGCTAATTGTTAATATTGAGGCAGATCATAGTAAAGGCTCAATGGTTGATCTGCTTCATAAAGTTCATATCCTCATTCGGGTAGATTAATAAGCTTGTAGGATTAAATCATTTAGCTTGTTTTATTGTAAGTAAGTGAGTAATCTGTTACAAAGTTTATGAATAATTGAAGCTGATCTTCTTTATTCCTCAACATTTTTGAACATTTTTAAAAAGAAACATAGCGAAGGGAGTTAGGTGAGTGACATCTTCAGAAATCATAGGCCATGTTTCCTCCCTCCTCCTACACTTGCAGCCACCAAGTCACACTATTCTTCTGCTACGCTGGAGAACATACTCCTTCTATCCTGTGTGCAGAACAAAAAAACTGTGGAGAATGTGTAGCTGTTCAGTACAAGTGCAACAAATATCAGTATCGTATCGGTAATCACAAAGCTGAGACTGCACCACTTTTAATGATTAGCATAATAGAATCATTTTTGTGTATTCAGAAAAAACATAGCTAGCTGTAAGTTTTATTATTTTGGTATATATTACATTTTGAAGTCTTGTTTTAAACTTTCTATCTACCTTTCTGTTCGTCTGGCATGATTTTTCCCAGTTTATGGTTACCTTTGATTTTACATTTATATTCCCCCATATAATTTAATACCCTTCCATTTTCTTTGAGTTTTTGGGGTTTTTTCAGAATTTTTACAATCAACATGGCATTTTCTATTAAGTGCTACAGACAGCTATATGAGAGAAAGCTATGAGAATTTGAGTAGACTGTCATCTTCTTGCTTCCTCATGCTGCCACCATGCCACATCTGTAACCTTGACTTCAACCTCTGGCCTCTCTCTGCCTCCTGTTGCAATGAAACACATGAATTAACCTGAAATGGAGTTTGGAGAATTTGCTATTTGTTCCTTTTCATCTTTTCCTTCTCTATCAACTTCTCCTTCACCACAGCAATCATCTATGAGCTCACAGCAATTTTTCCACCTCCATTCCCACCTGTTCATTGAATTTTCAGAATGTTTAGCAAGCATGATATTATGTTTTCTCCATCTTTTCTGTATTGTGTGATAAAGGCGTTGTATATGCACCCGACCCGACACAGACTGACAACAGAGGCACGTTTAAAATCAACAAAATGATTTATTTTTCTTCACCTGTGGGGCATGTCTTCTCCATAACCCACAGGCAGTACACAGTCCCAAAGCACACCAAATAAACACAATTAAAGCACACTCTTCACCACCACTCCTCTCAGCAAGCATTGTCGTCCTCCTCCTCCTGACTCGGCCTCCTCAGTGGTGGCTGCTGGCTCCTTTTTTAAGGCACATGGAAGTGCTCCAGGTGCTTGATTGCTGAGTTCCGGCTGCACTTCTGGGTGTGGTGAAATCACTGCCCATAAGGGCTCAGGAGTCCCAGCTGCAGCACCCCTTGGTGGCCTCTGCGGGACCCAACAGGGCTGCACAAAACTCCAATTCCCATGGAGCCCTGTGGGAGACTGAGGCACTGCTCCAACCCAGGGGGGTTGCCACCTAGCATCCAGGGGGAGGTATTGAATACTCCATGGTTGCTCCCCCTGAACATTTATTGAAGGGGCATCCTGGCTGGGCATGGGCCCTGGACGTCCACCATAATTGTCAGTTTGTTGTTGCTATTTTAAATTAAAGGACCAACACTGTGCATATAAACACTGGGTGTCATATGCTTGCTTTGTTTGCAAAAACAACATAAACTGCATGATACAGTAGCTATGAATGAGCTTTATGGGAGCCAGTAAATAGCTGTATTATTTACTGTCATTAATAAAGAGAATGCCTCTTTAGAGTGTTTTGATAACCATTATCTATTAAGCTCATTTTAATAAAATCTAATGTCATTTTAGGGAAAATGTCAGATTTGGGGTTCAGGAATGTATATGGCACATTTTTCCCCCATTAAATTTAATAACTGTTTTTAAATTATGAGAATTAACCTTGTGAGGGTTTTTTTTCAGGCATGCACTTATGCCCATTATTATAAACTCACTTTGCTCCTTTAGAGTTTATTTTGTAAATTTTATTAAAAGTGAGGCAATTAACAAAGACCATATTATATGCATATTACAGAATGCTAAAGAGATGCACCAACTTGTGTGCCACTTTCAATTGTGTTCATTATTAAGTAAACCATCAACTAACCACGATAGTTGAAATGAGTATGACAGATAAATGTTATGAAGCAAAACCACAGGAACTTGCACATGTTACTTTTTGTATAAAAATGAATAAAATCCTAAAGATAACTTCTGGACTGATATAATGAAAGGTACACATTGGAGAAAATACCAGAAAGTTCAATTAAAGCAAGAAATGATTTGAATCCTATAGCTACTGCAGTCCTCCTTAACAGGGATTATTCAAAATTGTCTGTTTTTTACCTGCATTTTTATTACTCTTTAATTTAATATTGTTGCTGCTGCTGGATTAGGTGAATTTCCCCTTCGGTTTAATAAAGTATCCATCCATCCATCCATCCATCCATATAAAGATATGTATCATCAGCATACTGCAATTATTCACCATATGTTTTGAAATAATATGACCTAAAAGGAGAGTGTAGAATGAAAATAACAATTGGCCAAGAAAGGACCTCTGTGGTACACTGTATTCTTTACCGGGAATAACTGATGTAGAGTCTCCATAACTTATATACAGCATATCAGGGAAAAAAAAATTCTGATTTAAACCAGCATAGTACATTGTCTGAAAGGCATACCCACTCTTTAAGGTGATCATTGAGAATATCGTAATCTGTGGTATCAAACTCTCTACTCAGATATAAGAGGACAAGAATAGACAAGTTATTGGCATTACTGTGCACTTTGAGCACTATGATTGGATCTAAAACCTTACTAAAACTTATCAAGGTAGAGTTTTGGTTTAATTGCTGAAAAGCGTTCTTTTCTATAATTCTGCTCAAAAAAGGCCGGTTGGAGGTTGATCTGAAATAGTTCATATCAGAGCAGTCTCTAAGTTGCTCTTTTTAAGCAAAGGTTTAAATATCACAATTGTCACAAAAATGACCAATAGACATCAAAATGGCTTGGGGCAGCAACCCATATAATATACCGTGGCTGCAAAAGGGTAAATAGCTGAGATGTTCATAAGTCAGAGTTCCAGACAGAACTGTTTGTTGTAAAAGATGGTGGCTTTATTTGCCAAAACCAGAAGTGATGCCAAGGATAGTCTGCAAGGGATTGACAAAGAAAGTCAGTGCACCTCGCTGTTTCCTGGTCTGGTGTGGAACTAGTATTACTCAGGCCCTTTAGCTGTCTACCAATCACATGTGTGTGACAGTCTTTAAAGAAGCTGGAAAAATACCAGTATCTAAGTAACAGTTAACAATATCCAATACATGGTCAATTAATACCTCTGACACTTCTGGAGTAAGATCATTGTCAAAAATAACTCATAATAATTTAAGTCATAATTACACTTCACACATGTCCATTCTCCTTGCGCTTCTGAGTTATGCTTGCTTCTGAAAATTTATACTTCCTCCTAAAAAATACACTTGTGCTTCTAAAAGTTGCGTTTGCTTCTGAAAATTTAAGAGTACAATTCTCAAGCTTGAACAAACTGTCAGAAATACGTCATTGGACACTCAAGACATTCGCTATTGAGGAAGAAACAATCGATTTTTTTTTTTTTTTTTTTTTGTTTTTTTTGTTACTGCGCATGTGCCACATAAGTAGAATGCTGAAATTATTTTTGACAGCAATCATACTTCATACTTAGCCCTCTGACAGTGGCTCCAAAGGGCAAAATGCAAAAAACAAAGTAAAACTGACACAATGAAATTAATTTAAACAATGACAACATGTAATTAAAAATACAAAGTGAGAGCATGAAATTAACAAATTAACGGTGATGTGTTTTAAACTACATAATGTCTTGGCAGAGTGTCCATATGTTTCTTATATGTGCATAGGAGAGTGAGATGTTGCAGAATGTTCCCAACATTCATATTTCTGCATTCTTGGTAATGGATTTGAGGTTGGGGTGGGAGGCATGAAATTATGAACCCTACCCCCCCTTGAAGGATATGAATATATAGAAAACTACAAAACAGACGTAAAGATTTGGGGCTTTGCACAATATAAACTTCTGAAGCAGCCCCCCCTCGTGACAGCACTGCTTTTAAGTGAGTTTTATTAGCGCTCATGATTTTGCTATGGAAGCACTGATTTAGATTAATGACCGAGTGTGAAGAATGTTACACCCTTATAATGGAGAAATATTTAGAACAGAAATAAATAAGCAAAATAAACAAAAGAACTGTGAAATATGACAAATACAGTACGGTAGACCCCTGCGAAGTAGCGGTTCAGAGTTTGCGGCCTCAGTCATTTGCAGATTTTTTCTTAGAACTTAACTAATAATTTTTTAGCGGAGACCGCAAATATCCTCCACATTTTTTATGGCTTTTTTTGTGGAAATACTGTACTGTAGAGAGAACAGGAAGCAACTGTAGAGAAAACCGTGGCTTGGGATGGTGAAAGTAGCCAATAGAATTTGAAACTGTAACTCCCAGCAGTCCCTGCAGTGGCTCTGATTGGTCTTCTGCTGAGGGTGCTGGGGCTGTTGAGGTCAAAGGATGTCAGCACAGCTTTTAAAAAGGGGGCCGGTGACCAAAAGCAAAAAAAAAGGTTTTGTAATTTTGTGTTTCAAGTTCATGTCTGTCTGCCTTCTGTTGGGTTACCTGTACTTTATTCATTTTGTCCTGGATCATTTTGTGCGTCTGCATTGTTTGTCTGTGTACATGAGGACTGTAAGTGGATTTATGGCCATCCTGCAAAGAAAGCAGCGTTCCTGAACCCGTCCATCCATCTTCAGTATTTCAGGAGCTAGCGGTAGGACTTTCTTTACATTCCCATTCAACGTGCAGATATCTGGATTATTTTCATCATTAGATTTCATCCGTTGCCATTTTTCATGAAATTTTTCATGATTTACTGTGTGTGTTTTGTTTGTGCTTTGTTGTATTTAATGTGTAATCGTCGTAAGAGGAACAGGGGATATCATTGTTTTCTTATTTCATTTGTTTTCATTACATTCTTTATTTACTGTTTGATTACCTGTTTCCTTTTTTTTGTCTTTTTGTGAGTGTGCGTGTGTCGGGCCAAGGCTGGTATGTCCCTGGAATCTCCACCATAAAAATAAATAAATCACTGTCTTCTCGACGGTGTGAATCTTAGTGGCACCAGACCACTACAGCATTATTCATTTCTCCTTGCTGCTGATTGACTGTGATGCATCTCCAGCTGATTGTTCTTGTGTTTTCCATTTTGTTCCTCTTAACTCTTAAACTGCCACAACCAGCTATACAGTAGTCATTTCCCAATGCCATTTGCAAGCACACAGGAGCTGATCAGTCAGTGCCGTACATTTGTTGAGCAGCCAGCTCATGACCACTGCCAGCCCCTTGTGAGCAGGGGGGCTGAATGCACCCCTAGAAGATACAGATGCTCCTCAAAAACCCCCTCTTAAAAAACGCTGATAGATTACCTTCACATTGCTTCCCTTACTTGCTGGGCTTACTTGCGGCTGCTGTGTCCCGTGATATGCTCCTCGCGCCACGCATACTTAAAAGCCTGTTTTGTTTCTCTCTCCTTACCCAGACATTCTCTGCTCCTGTTGGGGGTTGTGCTCCCCTATGATGTTTGTCTATTCTTTAATTGATAGCTAACTGCATACTGAGGTCCTTTTACTTCTGAAAGAGACATGTTTGTTTGAAGTGTTTGAATAAAGTTCCTGTCTCTACAATCTCCTGTGTTTCTGTGCAATTCTGTGACCCAAGCGTGACACCCTGCAGCACTGCAGCCTCACTGTCCCTGGGATTGAGCCACTGCACTAGACTAGCCTGCAAGCATCAGCGCTTACCTCTGTCTGCTTGCATGCAGCCAGTTCAAATGCAGTTGACTCAGTGATTTGCACTTTGTACATATTGTTCCAGTAGTTTTTTTAAATAGTTTTTACAGTTCATTAGCAGTGTGTAAAATGATCAGTGTTGCAGTAATTGTGATGCTCTTTGCATGAAAAAAATGTGTTCCATTAAAATTTCACTTTCTTTGCTAATTGTGACATTTACTTAAAGTGCAGCAAAAAAGTATTTGGCATCCAGGGATGCACTAACCCCCAAGTATGTGGCAGTTTAAGGGTTAAAGCCCCAAGATGCCGCCGAAACGAGCTGCACCGTCCAAGGCTTCTGGCAATGAAAATGTGCTTGCATGAATTACAGTACATATAGCGGTAACATCGGTATTTTACATTCTAGCACTGCGGGAGACGCAGCAGTACAGTATACAGGTTTACCTTTACATTCTTTATTGTTAGGTAATGTATTAAGCTGAATTTGAAATTAAAGTGTTTTGGGGGCATATTTAGAGTTTAAATTATGAAAATAGGCTTTTTTTTTTTTAACCACATCCAAAATTTGCGGTTTTTCACAATTCGCGAGTGCTCTAGGAACGTAACCCCCGCAAATTTTGGGGGTGTATTGTACATAATAAAATTTAAATATGGGAGTTAACAAGTTCTCCCTGTGTCTGCAAGGGTTTCCTACCACAGTCCAAAGACATGCAGGTTAGATGCTTTGGTGGTACTAAATTTTGTGTGTGTGTGTGTTTGTGTTCACCCTGTGATGGTACCCTATGCTGGCTGGGATAGGGTCCGCCAGACCCCTGCGACTCTGTTCAAGACTAAGCGGTTTTGAAAATGACAGAAAAGAATAAGAAACAAAAAGCATATTTTGTGACCCATTTAATTATTTATATTTGCTTTTCATGTTATTCATTGTCACTTTTGACAATAAGTTTATTTTCATTTTATTTATTTATTTATGTATTTATCCATGCATCCATCCAATTTCTAAACCCACTTTATCCTAAGCAGAGGCAGAGCCACAGGGAAGCTGGAGCCTATCCCAGGGAGCATTACGCTCTTTTCTTTTTCTTTTTCTTTTCTTTTGTCTGTATCAATTAAATATCACATAAATCTCATTCATCAGATTACAATCTGCCAACTTTGCCAGTCAGTGTGACCCATACAACCATGTTGGGACAAGAAAAACTCAATTTTGTCATAAAGTTATTAAAATTATGGAGGTACAGTGCCTTTTAACCCTATACAATGGCAATTAAGCATCACAGTGAAACCTATTCATTGAATATGACAAGTTTGCCAGCCAGTTTGACCCATGAGCTCACTTTGTGCCAGGCAAATCTCAACTGCAACATTAAAAAGGAATCTTGTCAAAAAGCTATGAAAATAAGGTTGGCAAAATGCTGCATAATCCTAGTCATTATAAATGGGACTTGTGACAAATTTGCCAGTCAATGTGAGCCAGGTATTCTCATTGGTCTGTGCAAAACTCAACTGTGACTTAACAGTGGCATCTGCATTTTCTCAAAAATGTGACAACTAGGGAGGTCCAACACCATTTAACCTTTTACAATTCTCATTAAACATAGTTAATTTCCTTCATTGCCAAGTTTGCCATTCAGCCTGACCCATGTAACCGCACTGGGACAGCAAAACTCAACTGCACTTTAACAAAGGTATTCACTTTTTTCTGAAAATTAGAGTGGGTCAATGGCATAAATTGAATGTATTAAGTGCCTTGTGGCTACTTAACATGCTGCCAAACAACAAAAGTAACGCATAGCTCACAAGCTAAGTTAGTCCCATCTGCACCTGTGTGTGTTCATTATTAAATGACTGTATCACTGATGCACTTCTGAAGAAAACCAGAACATAACTAAAGGACAAAAAAAATGTTAATATGCTTTGGTCCATGAAAAACAGCTTAATTAAAAGGCAACCACAGAAAAATAAAATCTACAATATCAGAAATACCTGACATGCAGGATAAGACCGCTAACATGGTAAACAAATAAATAACCTGTATACATACAGGAATTGGTTTCTAATGTGGAGACTGGCTGGAGTAAAAACCTACAACCACTGTGGTACTGCACAATTCAAAATGGAAACACAACCTATATTATGTAGTGTCTCACTTTAAACATAGGAGCACCCCAGTTCTGTGTGCTCAGCCTATTTCTGTTTTTCCTGTTTATACATAAATCTGCTGAACATGCCAAGAACAATACAAACTATCATCATGTTTACTGATGACGCAGCAGTAAAGGATCTAATTACCAATAATGACGAGACAGCCTAAAGGGCATATGTTAAATTTGTAACTCGGGGTGTCAAACTCAGATCCTAGACATTCACAGTGGTTGCAGGTTTTCCATCCAGCGCATTTCTTAAATAACAACTAAATACTATTACTAATGTAAAATTTATTTTGCCTTCATTTTAAATGACTTGCTTTTTAAGATTCAGAACTTACAATGATTTCCTTAGTTAACTACTAAACTAATAATGAAAGGATAAGTGAGCCAACTGAGCCTTGAGATGAATACCACTAGTCTCCATAATCCCACAAGCCCAAAACAGAATAAGTGAGCTTGGACAGAGGACACATACAGAAGATTAAACATGGACTTGAAGCCGCCTCATGTCACAGAGTTCAAATATGGCCTTGAGGCACAGTGAAAATATTATACAGATAGTGCACTTGTGACAGCTTTGTTTTCTTTTTGGATCTCCACACTAGTCACTTAGCCATACAATTGACTGCCTTCCAGGTATTACATAAAATGAAAGCAAGGTTTCCTTTAATTGGGGTTTTGTGATAGCAGTCACTGTGAAAGACACTACAAAGAATAAAGGTTGTGTTTTGATGTATTCCCTAGTAGTGCATAATTAATTTCCACTTCAAATTGTGCCTACCAAAAATGGCATATTCATTAAAAGAGCAGTTAGTGGTACTACTTTACATACTTTTCAAGTAATAAATCAAAATATCACACGCTATAATTAGAATAAAACCAATTTACTAAACTGTAAACTATTACAAAATATATAAAACATTTTTGTACCTAAATAATAAAATTTTTATTATGAATTCTCTGGATCCCTTTCAAACGACACAATATTTGCAAGTGCTTAATAAATTCAACAGATCTGCTGCTGACATTGCGTTCCAAATGCTTGTTAAATGATGCACTGGGAAAACAGTACTTGGAAGCAAAAGAATTCTTTTCACAACTTATGTTAGCATCTTTTGAAATTAAAAGTCATTCAGGAGGGGACATAATGTCTGAAGAAGGCAGAAGCTGGCTGACAGGGACTTGTATTTTTCTTATCTTTTCTTATCCTAATGATGGTATTATGTTTAATATTTCATAAGATTTCTACACTTGGCTAACTGCCCTAAACACTGAAATATTTTAAACAACTTAAAGTACTTCTAAGGTTTATAGACTACGTGTACATTTTGGCTAAGTAATACATTTTATCCACCATATTACACTAAATATCATATTTACTGTTAGTGTGAGGTTTAGATTTTGTTAAATCAATCCATTTTCAGAATCGGCTAGATTCTGCATGCATTAGGTAGATGGATGGCACATTTACCCACTTATGCACATGCATGCAAATCACACTCAACTTGGAGTTCTCCCTACCTGAACACAGACTTTTGGGATTTAGGAGAAAACGTCCCCCCACCCCACCACACCCCATAGGAGATAACAATGAGAGGAAATGAAAATGAAAGGATAAATAAATTAAACATACATTATAAATAAAAAAAGGATAATATACCTGAACACAACACTTTCCTAATCTGTACTAATAAAAGGCAAAGCCCTCACTCACTCAAAGTTGGGCAGGTTTCATTTCGAAATTCTACGCGTAATGGTCATAACTGGAACCTGTTTTTCGTCCATATACTATAATAGACGTCTGCTCGATGGCCGTGGGAGGCGGAGTTACCGCCAGCGTCCTTTGTCTTCTAAATGTGCTGATAAAGAGAAGGTAGAAGCAGCCGGCTATTCCATCCCCCCACCAATTTAGAACTGCACGAACTTCTCCCAGCTTAGGCCTTGATTGAGTATCTGGGAGTGAAGTGGAGTTTTAGAGTGGAAATAATAGATCGTTATTTGGAACACACGCATTTCATGTCTGTTCCGTTTCTACAGTAATCTGTGTAAAAACATTGTTAAAATAGAAACGTTTTTTATATTCTAGTAGTAGATGACAAAATGTAGGCATAAACTATATAATGTATGAAGCCTGAAGTCCAAATATCAAAGAAATATTTTCACAAAAGGTACAAATATAAGACAACAATTGCGCTTTTATTCAAAAATATAGCTGCAGAAAAAAAAGCCGCCTTAACATGTGACATTGACACTGACTAATTGCGATCGCCTCCGTGGCGCAACACATTCGGCTACTGACTGGGAATCAAAAGGTCGCGAGTTCGATTCTGCACTATTCCGTTTTGAGAAGTAAACTGCTCTTAGTCTTACTATCTATACTAATAAACGGCAAAGCCCTCACTCACTCACTGACTGACTGACTGACTGACTGACTCATCACTAATTCTCCAACTTCCCGTGTAGGTAGAAGGCTGAAATTTGGCAGGCTCATTCCTTACAGCTTCCTTACAAAAGTTGGGCAGGTTTCATTTCGAAATTCTACGCGTAATGGTCATAACTGGAAGTTGTTTTTCTCCATTTACTGTAATGGAGTTCAGCTGGAGGGGCGGAGTTTCGTATGACATCATCACGCCTCTCACGTAATCACGCATTACGTAGAAAGCCAGGAAGAGCTACAAAACGCGCTTTAGAAAACATGCATTATATAATTAAGAAGGCAGCGAAACAATTAGAAGCGAGCGACTGACATATAAAACCATATTCAGCGGCTCACGTGAACTGACGCAGTGGGCAGACAAAAAGTAACAGTTCCAAAGAGTGCTGAACAAAAACCGAATTACACTACTACGCTCAAATAGATAAACCACACGCAGTGGCGCGGTAGTAAAGCATTCGCCTGTAGCGCCCACGTCCGAGGTTCGATTCCCGAGAGGGGATGCACTAAGTATGTACGCGCGCTTCTCGATTTATTTTAACCTCGCATCACATTAGTTTGAGACGTATGAAAACGCATGCGGTTAACACAGAAAGACAGATCACCTATTCACCTATTGAAGCTTCATGAATAATGGATACTTTATTCGCGATCAATGATTGTTTTGGTAAAGCCATACTCAGTGTATTCATTAGATGAACGGTAAAAAAGTAAGAGCGAGGGGACGGTAACTTACTGAAGCACACAAGCAAAACCACAATAGCACGCGGGCTCGATGTACTGACTTGCGCGATCACATTCCAAAAAATATTTCTTTTCAAGTTCTATTTAGTCCATATGAGTCAAACTCCAGGCCCACGGGCCACATCCGGCCCGGCGTGTAATTATATCCGGCCCGCGAGATAATTTTATATACTGTATTATTGTTATTAATGGCCCGGGTATATGAATCATGTTACATTATTTTTCAAATGTTTCCTTTTCTTTTTCATAACTTCTTTAACACACGACATCGCTGCGAAGTGCAGTTATTTTGCTATATATCTATACTAATAAAAGGCAAAGCCCTCACTCACTCACTCACTCACTCACTCACTCACTCACTCACTCACTCA
>JANRMT010062791.1:103326405-103338797 GCA_026402145.1 Polypterus bichir lapradei | reverse complement strand
AAAGTTAAGCAGGTTTCATTTCGAAATTCTACGCGTAATGGTCATAACGGTCAACGACGTCCGCCATATTGAACTTTCTTATTCATGGCCCCATCTTCACGAAATTTGGTAGGCGGCTTCCCTGCGCTAACCGAAACCAATGTACATACTTATTTCGGTGGTATGACGCCACTGTCAGCCGCCATATTGAACTTTCCAACGTCACTAATTCTCCAACTTCCCGTGTAGGTAGAAGGCTGAAATTTGGTACTTATTTCGGTGGTATGATGCCACTGTCGGCCGCCATATTAAACTTTTAACGGAAACCGATGTATGTACTTATTTCGTTGGTACGACACCACTGTTGGCCGCCATATTGAACTTTCCAACGTCACTAATTCTCAAACTTCCCGTCCAGGTAGAAGGCTGAAATTTGGCAGGCTCATTCCTTACAGCTTACTTACAAAAGTTAAGCAGGTTTCATTTCGAAATTCTACGCGTAATGGTCATAATGGTCAACAACGTCCGCCATGTTGAACTTTCTTATTTATGGCCCGATCTTCTCGAAATTTTATAGGCGGCTTCCCTGCACTAACCGAAACCAATGTACGTACTTATTTCAGTGGTATGATGCCACTGTCGGCCACCATATTGAACTTTTCAACAGTCTTTGTTACTTATGGGCCCATCTTCAAGAAATTTGGTACATGGGTTCCCAACGCTAACTGAATCCTACTTACGTACATATATACGTCCATAGCCTGCAGCTCAGTCACTGTGTGAGGTGGCGTTGGGTCCCCCATCCCAACGCCTCCCACGTTGTTGGCTGCCTGCCTATATAAGACCGTCCGTCGCTCCAGTCTCTACATTCCCTTCCTTGCTTCGCCACGGGATTCACGTCTCCCTACTGATAACTACAGCCTTTTTGTTTAATCCACGGCTTCTCCGCTGTTTTATTGTTTGTTTATTACAATTATAGTTAGACTTAGTTGACATTGTTCAGGTACCCATTTCCTTTATCGTTCCAACCGTACCCCCATTAACATGTCTATCGAGGTGATCACCATCGATCAAAGAACTGTCACTTACCAAGTGGTTTCCATGCCCGGAGATGGCACCTACCTTTTCCATTCTCTTTGTTACATATTGCACGGCCATATCAGGCTCACTCTTGATATCCGGAGGAACATTGTGTCTTATGTATTGAATGACAGGGACAGGTTCAAGGTGTGGACTGATGACGGTACAGGAGATAATTAGACTACACAGGAGCACTATAAGAGTGAAATGCTTAAGCCCTTCACCTATGGTTCTGCATGTGAGTTGATGGCTGCCACTGAATTGTTCGGTTGTCGCTTTCAAGTGTACCGAAATGGCCAAATATTTTACACCTTTCGACAACCGCCAATGCCTCTTAAACATCTTAGATTCACGGGTGACGATTTCAGTAGTGGACACTTTGATGTTTATGAATGTTTAAACTCTCAAAAGCTGGATGTGATTTTATCGATGAAACCGGTTGTGTGCTTACAATGCTTGACAGATGCCGAATGTCACTTCAACACAACAAATCCTGCAAATACTATCGTAATTGAAACAAACCATGAAACTCAAACCAATTATGACAGCAGCAATCCAAGCTGTGAGATTTGAAACAAGATTACTGTTCACATGGCCAACTGTACGTTGCATGCTTAAGAGTAAGCTCAGCGCACAGCTTGGTCATGTTACAACCGGAGGGCCGAACTGACAACATGGTATACAAAGAGATCCTTAACAAATAATTATTGGCATATTTTCCCTCAGTTTAAAAAGGTTAAATTTTCTTCTTAATAAAAATTTTAAGGCAGTACTTCGCCAGTATATATATATATATATAGATATATATATAGATATAGAGATATATAGATATATATAGATATGGGAACAACACTCATATCAATGACAAAACAATTACATTAACAATCATGTTACGTTATTTTTTAAATTTTTCCTTTTCTTTTTCATACCTTCTTCAACACACTACTTCTCCGCTGCGAAGCGCGGGTGTTCTGCTAGTATATATATATATCACAGCGACACTCATAACAGTGACAAAACAATTACATTGACAATCATGTTACGTTATTTTCAAAATGTTTCCTTTTGTTTCTCTTTCCTTCTTTAACACACTACTTCTCCGCTGCGAAGCGTGGGTATTTTGCTAGTCTATACTAATAAAAGGCAAAGCACTGACTGACTCACTCACTCACTCACTCACTCACTGACTCACTCATCACTAATTCTCCAACTTCCCATGTAGGTAGAAGGCTGAAATTTGGCAGGCTCATTCCTTACAGCTTACTTACAAAGGTTAAGCAGGTTTCGTTTAGAAATTCTACGCGTAATGGTCATAACGGTCAACAACGTCTGCCATTTTGAACTTTCTTATTTATGGCCCCATCTTCAAGAAATTTGGTAGGCGGCTTCCCTGCGCTAACCGAAACCGATGTACGCATTTATTTCGGTGGTATGACGCCACTGTCGGTCGCCATATTAAACTTTCCAACGGTCTTTGTTACTTATGGGCCTATCTTCAAGAAATTTGGGATGCGGGTTCCCAACGCTAACTTGCGCTAGCTTGTGCCTCCTCCAGACCGCGAGGGGGCGTCCATCCTGGTTCTGTTGGGGGCCACGGGTCGAGGGCATGGAAGCCCTACCCTGTAGGGGCCCGTGGTCACCGCCAGGCGGTGCCCCGATGCCGGTTTATCCCGTGTGGTCCTCTCCCAGGGCTGGAGCCCGGTCGGGACGCCTTGGAGGACTGGAGGAGGGCGTGTGCCTCCTCCAGACCGAGTGGGGGGCGTCCGTCCTGGTTATGCAGGGGGCCTCGTGTGCCTAATTATCCCGGGAGCCCGGCACTTCCGCCACACCAGGAAGTGCCGGGGGGAAGACGACAAGGGACACACGGACGGCTTCCGGGTGCGCAGCCGGCACTTCCGCCACACAGGGGTGTGGCCAACGCTAAGTGCCGGGAAGCAGCTGGAGCCCATCCAGGTTCCCATAAAAGGGGCCGCCTCTCTCCAGTCAGAGGTGGAAGTCGGGAGGAAGTAGACTGAACTGGAGAGAGAGGACGGGAGGCGGTCAGGAAGGCACAGAGACTGTGGGCCCTGGACATTGGGGAAATCGGTGCAAGAGGCACTGGGGTTCGTGCACTGTACATAGACTGTAAATAAACGTGTGTTGGGTGAAAAAATGTTGTCCGTCCGTCTGTCTGTGCCGGGGCCAGCGTTCACAATATATACGTCCATAGCCTGCAGCTCAGTCACCATGTGAGGCGGCGTTTGGTCCCCCATCCCAACGCCTCCCACGTTGTTGGCTGCCTGCCTATATAGGGCCGTCCGTTGCTCTGGTCTCTACATTCCCTTCCTTGCTTCGCCATGGGATTCACGTCTCCCTGCTGATAACGACAGCCTTTTTATTTAATCCACAGCTTCTCCGCTGTTTTACTGTTCGTTTATTACAATTATAGTTATTGTGTAGGTATTTTAGACTTACTTTACATTGTTCAGGTACCCATTTCCTTTATCGTTCCAACCATACCCCTATTAACATGTCTATCGAGGTGATCACCATCGATGAAAGAACTGTCACTTACCGAGTGGTTTCCATGCCCGGAGATGGCACCTACCTTTTCCATTCTCTTTGTTACATATTGCACGGCCATATCAGGCTCACTCTTGATATCCGGAGGAACATTGTGTCTTATTTATTGAATGACTGGGACAGGTTCAAGGTGTGGACTGATGACGGTACAGGAGATAATTATACTACACAGGAGCAGTATAAGAGTGAAATGCTTAAGCCCTTCACCTATGGTTCTGCATGTGAGTTGATGGCTGCCGCTGAATTGTTTGGTTGTCACTTTCAAGTGTACTGAAATGGCCAAATATTTTACACCTTTGGACAACCGCCAATGCCTCCTAAACATCTTACATTCACAGGGGACGATTTCAGTAGTGGACACTTTGATGTTTATGAATGTTTAAACTCTCAAAAGCTGGATGTGAAGTTATCGAAGAAACCGGTTGTATGCTTACAACGCTTGACAGATGCCGAATGTCAGTTCAACACAAGTCCTGCAAATACTGTCGTAATTGAAACAAACCATGAAACTCAAACCGATTGTGACAGCAGCAATCCAAGCTGTGAGATTTGAGACAAGATTACTTTTCACATGGCCAACTGTATGTTGCATGCTCAAGAGTAAGCTTAGCGCACAGCTTGGTCATATTACAACCAGAGGGCCGAAATGACAATGTGGTATACAAAGAGATCCTTAACAAATAATTATTGGTATATTTTCCCTCAGTTTAAAAAGGTTTAATTTTCTTCTTAATAAAAATTTTAAGGCAGTACTGCGCCGCTGCGAAGCGCGGGTATTTTGCTAGTTCATAAATAAAATTAAAATAATTGAAGGGTATTTATTTTCTACTCTCGTTCTTCAGTTAAACCCAGTTCCCTCAATGGAACCCACTTTAGAGGTGTCAAGTGAAGTAGCTTTTTCGTCATAACATCCATACACAAAATAACACTTGCCAGGGCTGCTGTGCAAAATATACACAGGTGTGAGACAGAGACAGAGAGACAGCCTATTGTGATCCTTTTCTGTGTCAAGGAAAAAATATATGAAATAATACGATGCAAAATATGAAAATAAACCCTGCAGAACCACAGCCTTTTTACTGCAATCAAGTAAACACCTTTGCTTTAATAAATTCATCTGAATTGCAGAAAATTACACAGCTTTAGTCGTCCGCCTGTGTGCTTGATCCATTTACAACTGGATTCTATAAAGAAATATCTATGTAGTAAGATCACTGTTAAAAACAATAATTAAATAATTAACATTTCACACATGTCAATTTCGCTTGCACTTCTGAAAGTTATGCTTGCTTCTGAAAATTACGAGTACAAGTCTCAAGCATAAATAAACAAAAAATAAATGTAAAAAAATACATCATTGGATGCACCAGGCAATCTATATTGAATTTTTTCAATTCTATTTTTGTTACTATGCATGTGCCACAAAAGGTGGAAAGATTGAGTTATTTTTGACAGTGATCCTACTCCATAAAAACAGGCTAAAGCTTTGGTTGTTGGTTCAATTGCTGCCTCGGCGTTGCGTATTTATGATCTAACTGGAGGTCTCGTGGACAACAGTTTTTCCTAGCAGCATTTAGTGAATGTCTGTGGGCACTCAGCCCAGGCTGTGGAAATAATCCATCATGGTGGTACACCATTGGACTTTCTATTTACTTCACCTGCGAGTCTTGGGAGGTCTGGAATAAAGCCCACGGAGATGTGGGGAGAACATGACCGTTGCACGTGAGCCTGAAGTTATTTGCTTCCAGCCAGTTTCTTATTTACACAACTTGTGCAAAGCAGTTACTTATTCAAAGTTAAGAGCCAGTCAAAATATTCTGCAGCATAACATGTATCACTAAAATGGGCCCATTATTTGAAAAATAAAAGCTGTTTTCTACCTGATCAGATACAAAGGAGTTGCATCAAATTGGATGAACTTAATTTTCAAAGTTTTGCAACAACACAGGTGCCTTTGTTAAATGGCAGTTTAGTGTTGACCAGCTCAATGACAAACTTGGCACACTGTCATATCTAACAAGTAAGATGTACTCTGATGTTTAATGGGCACAGTAAAGTGTTAAGTGATGTTGGGTAGCCCTCATTTTCACAGATTTGTGATAAGACAGATGCCTTTGCTATTTATTAGTTGGGTATATGGGTCAAATTGACAGGCAAAGTTACTCATATCTAGTGAATGGAATTAGATATTTAATGGGCACTGCAGTGGAATAGATGGCATTGGGCCACACACTAGTTTTGAGAAGAGAAAGATGCCTTTGTTAAATTAAATCTATCTCCATAATATAATATACCTGTATAACTATGCATGTGACAAATAAATAATCTTCATAATATAATACAGTATATGGGAGATAGATATATATGAGAGTTAATGGCATGCTGCCAACGAACATAGTTTTGGACATTGTGGGGTCTTACTTTATTAGCATGATCTCTTAAATACCTGCAAGTTGATTAATTCAATATCCATGATTTGGATATAAACACAGTCAAATTGTAGTGCAAATTTCTTTCTTGAATATCTGGTTTTGATCTTACTGTTTTTCTCTTTGGGTTTGATTACTAGTTAGGGATTGGTGTAAAAAGTTTTGTCTTCACGGGTTTGAGTTATATCTAGTTTCGAATATGTTTTGTCTCCTGGTGGTCTTCCAGCCTTCTGGCAGAATGCCCACTCAATGATATCCTCAGAAAGACAGAATCCACTATACCAGAAATGCCTGTTAAGGCAGGATGAGGGCACAGATTGTCCTGCCTAGGTATACCAGATGACAGTTTGGATTTGACTTGGGAACAAAAGAAGAAATGTACTCAAAAAACAACAAAGTGAAAACCAGGAAGTCAATTAAATCAAATATTGAAGCCTAAACACGAATTCTGAAATGAGAAAAAAGAAAGTAAAACACACATGAAAATGTGTTTAGCAGCATCTGCAATCTCGGATGACCAGGAAGTGCATGGTAATGACCTTTATACCACTGTTCTGATTGCATTAAAGGTTACAATCTCCATTAATCCTTTAGTGGCGAAAACCCTAGTGACATTATAACGAATCCATGGTGTCACCAAAAAAAAATTGATATTGGAAAAACAGAAAAAAAAATTTGCAAATAAAGTAAAACATTTTCAAAACAAAAGTAAATAACGGAAATGAAATGGGTGCCTCAAAAAAAAACTATAATAGGACCAAAATTGGAGACCTGTAATCTAGGTGGTCATAGCATTTGACTGTTTCATACAATCAAAGGAGGAGTTTGAAACCATGTAAACCTTTAGTGAAAGCCAACATGGATGCTGAAGAACAACATTTTCAGCTGTGTTTCATTGTTCCTTGATTCTTGCAGTAGAGTAGAACAATTTGTGTGGACAATCAGAGTATATTATTACAGCATCCATTTTACTTTAAACAAATACACATTCTAACTTTTTTCTTATGTTTATAGTAAATAATTATCTTATTTCCATATTTTCATGAATCTTGTTTTAAAGTATGGTTTTGTCAGTATGTAGGCTTTCAAGGCAAAGACAAGTAGTCGTTAAAAGAGATGAAATTATTATTTTCAATCTTTTTTTTTTTTTTTATTTTTAACAGAAAAAGCCTAAAAATGTTGGTAAACTTTGTATAAAACAGTTAATTAGATGAGCAGTGCCACTGTAGAAGGATGTTTTCACAATTTATTACTCATAATATATACCACTGTCTTTTTAGATGAAAAAGCTGATGTGACCTTGCAGAGTGCACACTGGCAGGAATCAAATAATAGTAATCAGACTATAGAAAGTGGAGGTTTCCAGATAATCCACCCCCTCATCTTGTTGAAATAGAAACACTTCACGGAAACTGTCTTGGTGAGATTGGATGATTACAACTGTTGTCAACTTTTTAAGCCAATGACTTCTGCCAAGGCTTTCAGCTCTTTTAAAACAACATCTTATTTATAGGATTTCAAGTGAAATGATGACCAGTAGGCATAAATCTGAGGGGAATGTAGAGATTTGCTGTGAAGGTAAGATGCTGTATTCTTCCCGGGGAAAAAAAAAAAAAAATTCTTGAATGTAAAAGTATAGTGGCTTCTTTGCTTTGATCATCATCATTTGTATTTTTTAAGAATTTACAGTAAATATGTCAGTTTACAGTTTTCTCATAGAGAAGCTTTGTAAAGATTGCATTGCAGGAGCTGAAACATTGAGTTGTGTTCTTATGATGTATATGCAGACAGGCAGTCAAAGCCAAAGAGTTAGGAAACTGGAAAGAAAACCAGTTTAAAGGTTTAATAGTGTAGGTGACTGGTATTGTAAATTTTGGTTCCTTGAATAATAATCAATAAAATAACAGTAACAAAAGCTGTGAATATTAGTTTGAATGTGTGCTTTGCTCAGACACCTTGTTCTAACCAACCATCCATCAGTGTCTTCCATGTTATGATCTTGGGGAGATGGAATTTTTCCCAGCAGCAATGTTTGCCAGCCAGGCAACAGCCATTGCAAGGTTCACTAATGCACATAACCAATTTAGAGTCTCCACTAAACCTAACATGGATATCTTTTGGAATATGGATTAAACCAGAGTTTCCAGAGGAAGTCTACATACAGTAGATGTGACACAGGCATTTCAACTCCACACCGTCAATGACACTGAACTTGCCCATATTTTTCAGTCTATCTTGTTTTATATGTTTAGGATACTCTGGCATACTTACAAGCTCACTGCATTTTAAAACCCAGTGTGCACCATATGTAAAACATGTACGAAAGTAACTGTATCCTAATATTTTAAGTTGCTTTCAGATGAAAATGTTAATCATAGATAATATTTTTAGACACATTTATTCAGGCAGGCTGCACGTTTTGTTGCTTTATTTTAAAGAAGTGCCAAGATTGTAAATGCCAATCATATTGCTGAAGCATCTTTTACTCTTCTCTAAAAATAATGATGGTGTTTCTGTGCTTTAAAAAACGCCGTGGCCAATAACTGACTTATGTTAAATTTTAAACTGATCCACAGTCATGCATGTTAAATTAATCATCATTCCTTGCCTTGTCCATGAGTGTGCCCTTTGATGAATTGGGGTCTCATCCAATGACAGATTTCTGCTTTACTTGTAGGACTGTTCACGGAGGTTTCAGTACTCCATGATGCTATATTGGACTAAGCAGGGACAAAATATGGACATTTCAATTGGTGTTACCTTCTCAGCATTTCTTTCTTCTGATGCCCGAGTCACTACTTGATCGGATACCACCCTTCATTCACTTCAAAACTACTGGCATGAACTATACTACTTTAACACACAATTTATCAGAATTTTCGTGATGTCTACTTATTTAGACTGTTTAAAATTTACTGTCTACTTTCAAGCTTAATATTTTAATAAATTACTTTTTAAAACTGGTATACAATAAAAACTAGTGTGGTGCTATAGAAAAATGGGCAAGATTCACTTTCAAAATCAATACGTTTTATAATTCTGGGTCTCCAAAGGCTTGTGGTTTAAGTAGCCATTGAGGGCAGATGAAATTATCATCACATAAAGTTATTATAGGAAAATTTGCTGATATTTATTTTTAAATACATTGTGTATTTTAGTGTACTGTATCTGATTTTTAGACCTACTGTTTGATAGCAGCTTTTTGACATTTGTCAAACTGTTATTAAATGTGTGGCTTTATGAACAGCAAATAAGATTTTAAAATTAAACATCAGGGCTAGAAATTAACCCCACATTTATGGTAGCCTGACAGACTGAAAGGATATGTTTATTAGTTCTGGCAAACCTGTACTAGTCATTTCTGTACAAAATATTACAAAATGATAGAGTACTTTTAATTAACAACAAAGTGTCATACCTGGATGTTTTTCCTCTGGATCTTTCAATGACTTAAAAAATGGAGCCTCATGGGTATTGCTTATGTAAAGCCTTTGACACCTCATGCTAATTATTTTATTTACACCAAATACTTTATAATGTACCATAAAATTGTATTTGAGATTCTAATTAATGGTATCTAATTAGATTTTGGCTAGTCATTGTTGCCGATTTTGACCAATCTAGATTGGAATTACAGAACACATTTAATGTGTTTGAGTTAAGAATATAAAAAAATGTAGTCTCTGATATCAAAAATTTTCATTTTTAATTAATCAAAGGATTATTGAAAATATCTGTATAAATTACCTCAAATATTTCATATTATCAATGTTAAAAAAATCCTCATTTGCATATATCTCTGACTTGCTTTGAATAATCAAAATGATAGTTTATAAATAATTAACTAATAATGAACTATTATAGATCAGAAGGTTATAATAAACAAAGGAAGATATTAAATCACTTGAATGACCATCGTGAGCTCAAAAGGAAGGCAGAAATAAAGCACAATGGTTGAAATGAATCATAGTTAATAAAAAAAGAAAAATACAGAAGGGCTACTGACAGTCCTGAGGAGAAAAAAAAAAGTGTACATTTTTTTGCCTGTTCTTTGCAATTCTATGGCATGAACATGAAAAGCAAACCTCCACCACAGTGAAGGATGCTTAAGCACATTTTTAATGACATCCTTAGAAAAGAAATAGTTAAGGGCTTACAAGTAAACATGAGGGCACATCAAGCAAAGATATAACCACTGGATATATATATTATAAGCAGCTGACAAAGAAGGATATTGTGGAGCTTCAGTGTCACATTGAAACTAGCAGTATCATATAGTTAAGCTCGGCATATCTACATGCGTAAACCACAATCCTCATCCTTTTTCCAGCATGTGTTAGTTTTGTCACATACTTTACATAGCTAATCTTCCCATGTTTAGGAATTCAGTAAAGTAACAATACTAATAAGGTGACTGCAGATTTCATAGATCTTTTATGGAAACTTTTTACAGCAAAGATTTTTAGTAACCCATCAGTCTATTCAAAATGTCAAATTATTAATGCATTAGGAAAATTTATTTTAGGATTAGCAGATTTACCTCATATTTTGTGCACTGCAATATGCAAAATCATTTAAAGGGAGTAAAAAAAGAAGTCCGCTCACGGGTTACTAGTTGTGCTGTTCTTACTTTGCTAAACTGCATACTGATGTAGCCTGATCGGGTGAATGGACACACATGGGAACACACGATCTGTATAAGGCTGCTTATGAAACATGTACAGGTTTCTAGTTTCTGATTTGTTGTACATGGTTTTAATAACATAATGAATATGTATGGTTGGAAGCTCCAGGGCCCTGAGTTTTTTTTAGTAGTTACCTTGGTAGCTATATAGAGTTCACACACTCTTTGCATTTTTACATGAGGTTTTTTTTTTTTTTTTTGGGTAACCTAGTTTCAACCTACTTCCTAAAGATGTGTGTAAATGTTGCCAGGATAAGTGCCAGCAGGGAACAAAGGAAATGAATGTGCATATACTGTATGTATGTAGCATGTTATAAAAGCAGAGGGAGGCATGGCAGTGTAGTGTTTAATGTTGTTGCTTTACAGCCCTGGGGACTTTGGTATCCATTTCCATCTTGGCCTCTAACCTTGGCATTTTGTTTATTCTCCTTCTGTTAATTTAGGTTTTTAACCACAGAATGTGATTTTTCACACATAGACAGGGATGTATGTGTTTGTGTAGTTAAGTATCATGCCTAAGCTGGTCCGGTACAAGTGAATATGAATGTGTAAGGTCGTATGTTTAGAATCCAATTTGGCATTTCTATTTTACTTACATTCAGAATTGTGCTAGCTAGACTTTGCCTTTTCATGATGCCCTGTAATAAGAGATGGAGGTTCAGGAAGAGGGTAAAAAGATGAATATGTATGTTTATTGTTCAAAATTTGTTTTTTTGTTTTTTTTAAAAGCCAGTGAGTATGCTAATAAAATACTTTATAGTTTTGTTATTTAACAGTTACAAGCCAATTGTGTGTATAAAAGGATTTGTTTACGGAAAAAGTCTTCACTGCATCACGGAGATACCATGTGGGAGAAGTTAAAGCAAGGTTGGACATTGCAGTCAATGCTTAACCAAAAAATATGACTGCCTACCACCATTTTTATGTTCTACAGAAACTGGTCCTCTGGTACCCTTTATTAACAGTGAGGGAGTGGGAGTGGGAGTGGGAGCGTCGGCTGCAAGTAGGGCGACTCCCCTGTTGGGAAGCAGGGGGGCCACCAGGTAAAAAGGCACCGGGCTTCTTCTTGGTTTTTGTTTTATTTTATTTAAAGAATGCTTCCTGCTCTATTTTAACTTCGTTGTTTTTAAGAAGACTTTTTTTCTATTGTTTTTAACCTCCACATTTCACTTCTGATTTTATGGATTATTTATTGGAACTTTGGAGACTGCTCTTTAATTTGAACACCTTGTTTTATTAATTGTTTTAATAAAAGCACTTTGCACTTTTTCACCATCCCCTTGCTTTACCGATGAGGTTAGCAGTGAGGCACATTACCGATGGTGTAGGGTTCAAGGGCTCCCCGGCAGCAGATGGGAGCATACAGCAAACTTGCATCGTCGCAATGTGATTTTGTGTTTTTTTTTTTTTTTTTCATGTAAATTTGAATTGATTGTTGAAAAGTATGAAGGTGGCATGCGTATCCGGGACATGGCTGTTGCATACCGTTTGCCGAGAACGACGGTATCTACGATTGTGAAAACAAAGATGTTATTAAAAAGTAAAGTGAGGTCAAATTTTCATTTATTTCATCTAATTGCTTTATGTGTATGTATGTATATATATGTATGTATGTGTGTGTGTGTATATATATATATATATATATATATATATATATA
>JANRMT010062791.1:103254722-103314469 GCA_026402145.1 Polypterus bichir lapradei | reverse complement strand
ACACACACACACACACACACACACACACACACACACACACACACACACTGGTACATTGTCCAAATTTATGACTAAGTAAATACTTGTCAAATGTGGTTTTTGTATTTGTATCAATAATTAACATTATAATTTTTAATGTTTAAATTCTTTTGTTTGAAAAATATACACATGTATATTTAATGTTTTTGGGTTAAATAAATGTACATTGTCATGTGGTACATGCAGACCATTAATACTATTTTTGACTGCTACAGTTCTGTACTGTCACTCTGGCTTTGCAAAGCATCATAGGGCACTGGGGAAAAATATGTGAATTTAAGCAGACTGCATGACAGATTTCCAGGCGAATACTCAGCAAACAAGGTCACCAGCAAATACAGCATATTTGCTATGAAAAACACTTTGGTGAACTTCACTGATCAACACTACAGGCCGCCTACTCTTTGCTTTACCCTATCCAATGATAGTAATGATTGAGGGCATTCATTTACAGAGCATGCGTAAGTATGTAGACTGTTTAAAAATAATTACTCTCTTATGAAGACAGTCATACTCTACTGGTTGGTCTGAGGATAGGTAATGAGACCTGTGTGTTTGACAGGTATAGGAGACACTAGGTAGTTGATTTGGGCCAGGATACACATTTTTACAGTTCCTGGTAATCTCCTTCCTGCTGCTGTTGGTCAGTTTTTAAAATATTGCCATGCAAGAGAAGTTTTCTTCCATCTAGATTGTTTCCTTTTGAGAAAACACATAAAATTGACCAGAATGGTTACTCTGAACTCATTTGTGAGCCTCTAAGAATCCACATGTGCCTTTAGATTGTGAGTGATGTTTTCTGCACAAGTGATGATTTTACATGTGACTTATCACAAATTTATTTTGTTCTGATGGACTATTAAAAACAAGCATTGCATGCAAAACAAATATAAAACTATTCAAACTCAGTTCTGTTTCTCAGCATAACATTTTTACTGGCTTTCAGTTTACTGAGATATTTTAATGCATTCGTGACTTGACCCTTACTTAACAATGTAATTATTATTGGAAAGAACTTTTTAAAAGATTACTTAATGTACTGTGATCATGTACTAAGGTACTGATGAAATTTTGGTAACAGGGCAGTAGTATTGGCAGTAGTGTAAGAATCTCAGACTTGCTGCCTGGTTGATGCTGGTTCTTATATGGCTAGTTCAGCTACTTTGTACCTACTGTATAATCAGCCTCCATGGGATATGTCGGTTACTACTGTCATATCTGAAGGGCTGTCTCAGATTGGTTCCAGTCTGGGTCTTTACAGTTCTCTCCTTTGGTTTTCTATGTTTTCATCTTTTTACATTATGAAAGTCAGTTGTTATTGAGAACAAATATTACCTCAGATATTATTGTGAGAAATCAGAGCAAGAAAAATGGTGAAATTAAATAAATAAATAAATGAAATAAACTCCTTTTACACAATCAAAGCAATAATGGAAGGCACAGTCTGTATCAGGGTGTAAAAATGAATGAGAGAAATCATAAGAAGATCTGGGATATCAATATGATAAGCTGATTTATATGCTGTTTGCCAAAAGGTGAAAAATTAGCAGTTCAGAGAAAGTGGTCAATTGAACCACAGCAGTGTGTCTTACTTGATATGACTATCGCCATCTTGAGTATCTCGGAGTAGGAGGGCCAGGACAAGGGCAGAGTCTGAGGTGAAGTCACATGCTTTCATCTAGGCCTTGGTCATTTTGGCTGAAGACAGAAGAGGAAAACGTGTAAGTGTTGGTGTTGCACCTTTCTACAGTTATAATTATTTCAAATTGAAAGTCACAAGTAGGCTGTATAAATCAAAATAAAATAATGAAAATGTGTTTAAATTGGTGTAAAAGTAAGTCATTTGCCCATGAAAGGGCAAAACAGTACTTGGAGAGTGAGAGCCATATGATCAGAAAATGTAATCTAGTAGTTAAGGAGATTGAATGGAGAAAAACATGGTCTTAGGTCAAAATGCCAACCCTGATTCAGTGTGTTTGCCCAAGCCAAGAATAAGAACAGGTTAGACGATACTGTAGCTACATAGGATCATGTCTCTTGTAACTTAAAATTATTTTTTTTCTTAATGTCAGCTGTTAAAGATTTTTTTTTTTCTTTCCCTCTTTGAACCATACATCTATACAAAGTTTTTTTGTAATGTAATGCGTTTTTTTTTCCCCCTGATATTGGACTTTGACTAGGTATTCCTGTCCCTCACTATTTGTATCTATAAAAATATGTTTATATAAGGGGAATCATATACATTGTGAAGCACAGTTACTACCGTCCCTCACCTTATAGATGTATACTTTGTGTGTGTGTGTGGTGTACAACATGGTTTGTTTCTTGGCAGATCTCCATGGAAACAGCAGTCCTCAGATAAAACAAAGATAAATTCTGCTCAGAATGCTGTTTATTTATTTATTTTTTTATTTTCAAAAAAAGGTTACTAGGGCTTTTAGTGAAACCACTTGATGATACGTTTTCAAAATTGCTAGCAAAATGAAAAATGCAGTTAGGTGTTTTCTGCAATTGTTTCTCTTTTTTGGACTGAAGCAGAATTTTTTTTTTTTATTTTGAGCCATTTACATTTTGTTTGAAGTTCATATGAGTAAGGGACAAAATGTTGCTCTGTCTTAAGGGTAGTGAGTCAAAATTATTAAAACTTCCCTTTATTTCAGCTTAGATTTGTAACTTTTAGATGTTTGTAACACAGATCATTAATGTTAATATTCATTTATTTTAAATACTGGTTATTTTTCATTAATCCATCAGGTGGCCATTAGTAAATGCATTAGATAAATGCCTCATTTTAGCAGCATTCAGTGTAAAACAAGAACCAGCCATGGCTAGGATGCCAGTTGAAATCATTGCATACTTTCGCACACATCCACACACTTGCTTATTAAACTAACATATCAGGTGTTGGGATTTTGGAGGAAACTGGTGTACATGAGACCTGAGAAGAAATGCAAAATGTATATGGACAATGACTGGCCCTGCACTTAATCCTTGTAAGGCAGCATTGCTCTCCTCTGCATTATTGTACACCCCTAAAGCCATACTTATAATATTTCTTGACTTTTATAGCCAATGTATAAGCACACACACAGTCTGTTCACTGCACCGAGCCTACACAATATACAAATGTATATTGAAGAAAAATTGTGAACACATTCATCATTTTTTGTGAAGTTCAAACAGTCTCTGGGTTTTCACTGAGTTTTCTAGATTATTTTCACATCTAAACAATATTTAGATATGGTTGAATGGAGACTTAAAACTGGTCCGATATAAGTGAGTAAGTGTGTCGTGGTGCACATTCTAGCATTGCCCCACTGATGCTGCCAGGATAAGTTCCATCTACTTTCAACTCTGTTATATGTAATGTGTTCAGAAAAGAATTAATAAGTGTCATATACCATATGTGACGTCTCTCTGAATTCAGGTGAATTAGATGCACCATAATATTCTCAAATCCTTTTAACTCAATTTTACAGGGCCCTGGAGTTTATTCCAGCTGCATGAGCACTTCTTACTTCAGTCATTTAACATTGGTGTCGGCATATTTTCCAATTTGTTGTAAGTATTGTATTAGTAGTAGTACAGGTAGTATTGTCATATGTACATTTGCTACAATGCAAAAGTATTTCCAGACGATACGCCAGCTGCCCTCTTTGTCAGTTAATCATACTGGTGAAGGCAGCAGAAGTTGCCATCTTATTGACACTTGAGAGTGAATGGAAAGAGGGCTGCAACTTGAGCCATAGGAATTGGTAGTGCATTTGTAATGTGGAATCAATACCATGAAAAGTGAGTATTGAAGTAATTTTAAAATCAAACTTAGCAATATTTCAATACTTTTGACCACCCTACTATAATCTGTTGTCAAGCTGCTTTAATTAATACTTTAAAAACGTATGTACTTTTTGGCAGAAATGCACCCAGACACATTGCATCCATCCATTTAACACAGAAGCATCTATTGTAATTAGTGCATAATGTTTTTCACTTTGTCCACATCTTTAAATTAAAACCACGGTGATGAAGAAAACAAAAGTTCAGAAAACAGAGTGAAATGTCTACACAATTTAATATCAAAGATAGTGTTGCTTTTAAAGTAAAGAATTTGGAGAATTACATAGTCATATGAAAAAGTTTTGGAACCCCTCTCAGCCTGCATAATAATTTACTCTACCTTCAACAAGAAAGATAATAGTGGTATGTCTTTCATTTCCTAGGAACATCTGAGTACTGGGGTGTTTTCTGAAAAAAAGATTTTTAGTGAAGCAGCATTTAGTTGTATGAAATTAAATCAAATGTGAAAAACTGGCTGTGCAAAAATGTGGGTCTCCTTGTAATTTTGGTGATTTGAATGCATGTAACCGCTCAATATTGATTACTTGCAACACCAAATTGGTTGGATTAGCTTGTTAAGCCTTGAACTTCATAGACAGGTGTGTCCAATCATGAGAAAAGGTATTTAAGATGGTCAGTTGCAAGTTGTGCTTCCCTTTGACTCTCCTCGGAAGAGTGACAGCATGGGATCCTCAAAGCAACTCTCAAAAGATCTGAAAACAAAGATTGTTCAGTATCATGGTTTAGGGGAAGGCTACAAAAAGCTATCTCAGAGGTTTAAATTGTCAGTTTCAACTGTAAGGAATGTAATCAGGAAACAGAAGGCCACAGGCACAGTTGCTGTTAAACCCAGGTCTGGCAGGCCAAGAAAAATACAGGAGCAGCATATGTGCAGGATTGTGAGAATGGTTACAGACAACCGACAGATCACCTCCAAAGACCTGCAAGAACATCTTGCTGCAAATGGTGTATCTGTACATCGTTCTACAATTCAGCGCAATTTGCACAAAGAATATCTGTATGGCAGGGTGATGAGAAAGAAGCCCTTTCTGCACTCACGCTACAAACAGAGTTGCTTGTTGTATGCAAATGCTCATTTAGACAAGCCAGATTCATTTTGGAACAAAGTGCTTTGGACTGAAGAGACAAAAATTGAGTTATTTGGTCATAACAAAAAGCGATTTGCATGCTGGAAGAAAAACACCACATTCCAAGAAAAACACCTGCTACCTACTGTCAAATTTGATGGAGGTTCCATCATGCTGTGTGGCTAGTTCAGGGACTGAGGTCCTTGTTAAAGTCGAGGGTCAGATGAATTCAACCCAATATCAACAAATTCTTAAAGATAATGTTCAAGCATCAGTCACAAAGTTGAAGTTATGCAGGGGTTGGATATTCCAACAAGAGAATGACCCAAAACACAGTTTGAAATCTACAAAGGCATTCATGCAGAGGGAGAAGTATAATGTTCTGGAATGGCCATAACAGTCCCCTGACTTGAATGTCAACGAAAATCTATGGGATGATTTGAAGCAGGCTGTCCATGCTCGGCAGATATCATATTGAACTGAACTAGAGAGATTTTGTATGGAAGAATGGTCAAAAATACCTCCATCCAGAATCCAGACACTCATCAAAGGCTATAGGAAGCGTCTAGAGGCTGTTATGTTTGTAAAAGGAGGCTCAACTAAGTATTGATGTCATATCTCTGTTGGTGTGCCCAAATTTATGCACCTGTCAAATTTGTTCTAATGCTTATTGCATATTTTCTGTTAATCCAATAAACTTAATGTCACTGCTGAAATACTACTGTTTCCATAAGGCATGTTATATATTAAAAGGAAGTTGCTACTTTGAATGCTTAGCTAATGATAAACAAAAATCCAAAGAATTAAGAGGTGTTCCCAAACTTTTTCATATGGCTGTATATGATAAAAGAGAGAGAAGAAAGGCAGTGTCTTAGACTGACACTTTTTCACTGGCTTCTGTGGTAGACTCTGGGCCTCTGTGATACTGAATTGTATTTAATAGGATTATGATTTTTTTATGTTAAAACATGGAAGAAAAATGTTAATGGTTGTAGCACACTATTTTTGGTAGAGTTTGGTATATACACCAGCTGTGTATGTTTTGCATGTTCTCCCTGTGTGTATGTGCATAATTATTATTATTATTATTAGTTTTTTTAATATTCAGATTTTCCTTTTCACATCCCAAACACATGTTTAAGTTTATTATGATTGGCCAAGTAACTAAATGTGATTATGTGCTACAGTGTGTCATGGTATGGACTGGTGCCTTGCTTCCTGCTATTTGCCCAGTGCTGCGTCCATAGGCACTGGATCTCCACAGTGCTGGACTGAATAAACAGGTTGGACAGATAGACTTTAAACTATATTTTTAGTGCACAATTACTGTTATTTAATGAATATAAAGATTTTGGGGATGGGGGAAAACGGTAAATGTGTCAATGCTTGGGCACCTTTTTAGTCAGTACTTATTAGCAACATTTGCAAGTATGGCAGCTTCTAGATATTTCCTGAAGCTAGTAAATATCCTTTATATTCTTGCTTTAGCTTCCCCTCTTCCAACATTTTTCATGTATAATTCTTGTGTTTCACAAATATACTTATGTTTGCACCTCAGATTTTTCAAAAGCCTTTCCAAGACCTTAATCCTTAATTCCCTTAGGCACGTCACGGTTAATTTTGAGGACTCTTTTGATTCTTGGCTTGTTAGACTATCCAGTTTCTGTTCTACCTTCAGTTTTTTTTTTTTTTTTTCTTCAGTTTTTAATCTGACTCTGAGACTTTAGCTTCTAAGATTTTTAGTTGAATTCATTATTTCTTCCACCTTCATAATATTTCTTTTGCCATTATGCATCAGTCACACTAACTGACTTTTCCAGTTGTAGCCTTCCCATATATAATTTTAGCATGTCATTTACAGTTGTGACATGCACCTATGACCACCAGTTGTGTAGTGTGACATTCCCAGACACTAAATTGTAACATTCTTCAACTAGCCACAATAAAATTTAATCAGTTTTGATTTTGTTTCAAGTTGTAGGGCCTGGTGCTGGTGTTGAGAGAATTAATCACTGTCCTACTCAGCCATAAGTAGAAAGATGTGGTGTTCACAAACAGAAGAGAGCCCAAACAAATCTAAAGGAAAGGAGAGCAGAGAAGCAGCCTCACAAAACAAAGGAAAATTGGTGTTCTGGACTGTGTAAATAGAGGAGAGACTCGTGGGACTTTGGAGCCAGGATGAGAGAGAGTTCTTTAATTAAAATGTACTTCACGTTTGTGCACTTCTCTGATTTTCTGAAAGTAATTATTTATCAGTATTTAAGACACCCCTACAGATACTGTATGTATCCAATTCTATACATAACATAGCATATAGCATTCCTGCAGACTGCCACCTATCGGTTGGGTGACTACAGACTGATTAGTTAGCATCCCCTCATCAAATGTCTTGCAGAACTAGAAACTTGGCTAAAATGTTTTGTACCAGGGCATCCTATCTCCTGTCTTATGTGGCCTGAGATATGCTGCAGTCTCAGTCCTGACCAAGTGTAACTAACTTTACACTGTTGAATGCAGAAAATCACAAGTAGTTGTGATTTAAAACATGCTGAAACATGCTTAAGTAAACACTAAGAAACTTGGTGAACCATGTAATGTGAGAATGGGTGTCCAGATTTTTGCATACGACTCAATATAAAATCATAGATTTGTGTGATTAGATAATCTTTGTTATCAAATATTACTCTACATGTTTGTCTGATAATGGAGTTTGAGTCATTTATTGCTACTTTGAACTGTGGCCTGAATTTATCTTAGGGTGTGTCCACTTCATTTCAGATTGCTCAATTCTTTCTTTTTTAGTTATGCACAATGCCACTGCAGCATTTTTATATAACAAAACAACTATGTGGTTTTAATTCTTGTTTAAAACTGAAATGGATTAAAATTCTGAGAATGAGACTCATTTTGGCCCCCCTTTGCTCCTGCCCTTAACGTGCCTTTCGTGATTTGATTGTGATCTTAACAGTGCTTTTATCATTCCAAACACCAGAACTAAGTGCAGTTGTGATCAGATCATACAGAGCACCTTCTTAGCTGATCAGAAATGTATACCAACCACATTTAATGGAAGTGTAAATGCAATTTTTTTTTTTAGTCCTCATTACAGCAATAAATTAATTGGAAGCTAATTGGAATGTTGTGTGTGATGAAGACTTGTTATTTCAGTCTGGACATTATGCAGACACTAGAAGTACATTTTAATGGCTGGTGTATTTCAGCCAAATTATATCCGATATATCGGTTTGTAATTTTAAGTATCATTTTATTTTCTTTTATGCTACAAGGGGACTTCGCCCCTGCTCGCTTTGCTCTCCAACCCCCGTTTTTGTTTTTCCGGATACACACTTTTTTAAGATTTTTTTTTTCTTTGAATTGTTGCTATTTTATTAGTTTCACTTTTATTTCAGAACTTCTGTAAAAACAATATTTGGAATCTTTCAAGTCACAATGTGCTGAATCTTTTTAATGAGGTTAGTGAGGCATGTGTTTAATGATTTTGTAGTGTAATTCAGGATAGGCTTCTCTGTTTGGAATTTCAGCACTGACAAAACGATCTACATCATCAGCAGTTAATAAATCTTTTTGCAAAGTAACCAATAAATGCATGTGAGGTAAACCACGTTTTTGAAATTCTCTGACTTAAATTTCAAAGCCTTACAATATTTACATACTTCTGACATATCACCTATGTCCATATATTCGATCTCTATTAGCCTTTTCATTATTTCTTCAAGTAATAATTTCTCTTTCGTTGCGCTAATGCGATGTTTACTTTCTTTGTTTTGACACTGTTGCTTTTTTCTGCTTTCATATTCTGTATCTTGCTCTGCATGTGTTTCGCGCCTACGTTTTGTTTTTTTTTTTGAGTCTTTTGAATTCCAGTTTTCATTATCTCTAACCTGCTCTGCATGTGTTTGGCCCCCTTGTTTTTTAACCTCTTTATGACGTTTTACTTTGTTTTCTACTCTCTTATTTCTGACCTCGCTTTATACTGCTTTTGTTTCAATGACATCTGGTCCATGGTGGTTACTTTCTCTTTTTCAAGCAATAATTTCCATTTGCTTGCACTACTGCGATCTTTACTTTTTTTTTTTTTTTTTTACTTACTTTCTAATTTTCCTACTTTCATATTCTTTAACTTTCTCCACATGTGTATCGCGCCTTTTTTTTTTTTTTTTTGAGCCTTTCGAATTCCACTGCTTCATAATCTCTAACCTGCTCTTCATGTGTATAGCGCCAACATCCGAATCGGACGTGCTTTTTTTTTTTCAATTCCAGTTGTTCTCGGCTGATAATTACTTTCCTTATTTTCTGAATTTGCATCTAGATTATTCTTTTTCTTTTTTTGTCTCTCCAACGCTTTTGAGTCTCTTTTCTCTGCACTGCTTTTTTCTTCACTTAGTCATCTACATTTCATTTATAACGTATTGTCCTTATACGCTTTTAGTCGTCTACGTTTTATTTATAACGTATTGTTCTTATACGTTTTATATGCGCTGAGAGCCCTGGATCTGAGTGTGCTCAAAGCCAAAACACGACCGAGTGTGTTGCTGCCCGTGCTCTTATTTGGTTGTAAGTAGGGCGTGTCTTGCAAGAATCTCATGTTCTACATCATCGCGAGACAGACCTGGTCAATCTCTTGGCACAAAGTCTCATGTTTAAGGTCTCTGCAAGACGCTCTGTGGCCTCTTTGGTCTTGTGGGTCTTTTAAGTGTCTTCCGTGATCTTAACATGAAGATCACGTCTCGTCGCCCTACTGTTTCTCTGCAGGAATTTTTTTTATAATAGAGAGATATGGATTATGGTTAAATATTTTCTGTACATATTTTATTGCTTTAAATATTATGTATTTGAAAGTAGTTTTATTTATTTTACTATTTTATGGTTACTGAAAATAACCCTCAGAGTTTCATTCTGTCAATAAAAATTAACAAGTAACATCTGTTTAGTTTAATTCTAAAAATACTAAAGTTAAAACTTTATTATGGAACATTAGGCTTCTACATGTTTGTTTATGCTTTTTTAAAGGGATCTGGAAAAAAAAATCTGAATCAATATGGGAATCGGACAGTTTACTAGCATGAAATCTGTGGTTGGTATTGGCCCTAAAAACTTCATCAGAGCATCCCTACAATCCAAATGCAAAACAGATGTTAATGCCAAGTGGAAAGAGGTCCTTATTACTTTGAGCGCAAACTGTATTGGCCAGATTTTCTTTTTCTTTTGTTTAGATTTTAAGCAGATTCTGGCTCATTGATATGTTGTTGAAAATGTTTTGGGGATTCTGATGGTTTCCATGTACAGTTCATCTGGTAGATCTTATGTAGATAAGCTATTCAATGAGAATTTTTTTAATGTGGGGTGGAGTGATACAAAGAAAAGAAGCACAGCATAACTTAAGTAAAAAAAAAAAAAAAAAAAAAGCCCACTTAAAAGGCCAAGTCTTCACCAGCTCAGCATCTGCAGTACAAATCTCATGACATTCTGGGAAACATTTTTAAATTAGCTGCACAAAAAATGATTGTGGTCAATGCCTTAACTTGTTTTCTGGAAACTTGCCATTTTTAAAAAGCAACAAGATAAGTCTTTAGCTGCTCTTTTCACTTGCTCATGCTTGTTTTAATGCTGTGCCAAACTCTGTTTTCTTGCTTTATGTGTTTTCTATCGACAAAGTGATTTCCTGAGGATACATGAGTCAACATCACCTAAGTGAGCAATTCAGCTTTGTTGTCATCCAAGAAAATGCAATTTATAGTTGCAGCACCTTACTAAAGAGTAACTCCACCTCACAGTCGGCTGAAGGTTAGTAGTGTCTGTAAAACATGTCATTTATGCCTTTAGCTTAAACTTCATTCATCTTGATGCCATCCTAAGGGGCACATTTATATCTGTCTCATTAGAACTCACCGTGCTAAACTTCACCTGAGCAGAAAATTTATAAGTGCCAATCTGTACTTTACTATGAAATGAGGATAAGGCCTTGTCCTTTTGGCGGTTTGAAGTGAAATGTGGTGCTGGTTTATTTAAAGCTGTTCCTTCTGTTTATGACTTGCATGTTCCCTAAGATTTATCTCCGTATTCTCACCTGTTCCAAAGACATGCTGTCAGATTGACTGGCTTCTCCAAGTTGCCTAAATGTGAAATGGTGACCGTTTGACTTTCTGAGTTAGAGGCATTGTTGGTATTCATCCATCAATCCTTTTATCAAACGTCTTGTTGTAATTGTGGGTAGTTGGCAGCAACTGAGTCTGAAGGAGGCATCAGTCAGTTACAGGGCCCACTCATGCAAACACCCACACAGGCTCCCTTAGATTTAGAAATGAATCTAATACTCACATTTCAGGAGGATCAAGGAAAAAAAACTGGATTACCTGGTAACCAGGCAACCCTGTACAGACCTGGGGAGAATGTGTAGACATCTTACAGATAACAATCAGGTATGCGATTCAACCCCAGGATTCTGGATCTGTGAGGCAAATGCACTAACTAGTACAACATGTACTGCCCCTAGGGCAGTGTAAAGAATAAAAGTAACATTCAGACTCAAAGAACTCTTTCCATGCACATCCATTTTTTATTCATTCTTTTCAGGTTGACAGGAGCAAAAGCTTAGCTCAGCAGTTTATGGTGTATGAAAGAAACTGCCCTCGTAGGTAGTGCCAATTTATTCCCAAGCACACTCACACCCACGCCCACACTCTCTCATATAGTGCTGGAGTCACCAGCTAACCTAACATACTTTTTGATGTGGGAGGAAGACAGGAGTACCTTTTTTGTAAACAATTATTTTTAAAAAGAGAAAAAGGAAACAGGATAAGAAAAGAGCAACATCAAAAAGAGAATAAAGTCCCAATCCCACTAGAACCCCCTTCCCATTCAGAGATGGCTAAAAAAAAAAGTGAGAGCAGTATGCCCTACATATCCCAATTAGAGCAAAAAAAATCTATTTTTAATAAGTGCAACTCCTTTTTCTTAAGATGATATTGTGGTTGGTGAGGAAAAATTAATACAAGCAGCTCAAAGGGCTTAAAGAAAAGAGTTATAAAATAAGTTCCTGAAGGAATTTATCAGACATTGACACCAGGTTCTTAGCAGCAGAAGAACTCAATGAAATTAATTTATTAGAGGATGAAAGCAGTATGATGAAAATCAAGAAATAAAAAAGCTGTGCAAAGCAAGGAATAAAGACATTCGATATGAGCAGAAGAGGGGTGGAAATTGAGGTCCACAAAGATGCTTCAGAAGGGCAGGATCAAAACATATATGAATAAAGGAACTAGGAATTTTAAGAGGGCATAAATTACAAACCAAGTCAGGGGCTAAACCCATTAAACATCATTTTAAAGGAGTTGTTTAAATCCTATTGACAATTTTACATTTAATAAACTGGTGATTTGAATTTGTGGAGCAGTGTTATAATTCTTTGAAGATTAAATCCCAGTTCAAGGCAGAAGAGGAGAGCAGATCTGTATCCCACTTAACTGAAATAGTGAGAGGGTTTTTACCAGAATCTCCAAGATGCTGGTATGAGACAGGTTTTAGTTGACCGTTTATTGTTAAAAGAAAATTGGAACAAACTAATTAATTAAGATGGGAGATGATGGAGAGATGCTGCATGTTTTGAGGACTAACCTGAGCTGTAGGTTAAAGAAAAAGTCCATGAATGTGAACTTAAGAGGAAGGCTTACAGAATGAAAGAAACTCTGACTGCCCAAAATAATGGCCAAGTGTATGAATATCTGAAATATCTGACCAGCACGGATATGAGATGAGATTTTTGACCTTGGTATGGATACCAGCTTTTGGACCCTAGTACCAGGATTAAAACAATTCTAAAGCAAATAACGGATAATTCTAAACCAAACCCCCGTTTTAACTCCAGCGTCCTTAGTACGCATGACAATTCCTCTACACCCTGGTGCACCCTGTCATTGTGCCTCACTACATACCGCTAAATTCATTATTTACTGTAATAGCAAAAGTATAGAGGAAGGAAGCAGATAAAAAGTTAAGAAAGCTGCACCCAACACTTTCCTGAAATAAAACCATGAGTCGCACCCTGTCATGGCATCGTAAAGAAGATATCACCGGATGTCTGATCCACTTGCTATGACACAGGTACCGTAATTATACATTCTTTTCCCTTCTCGGTCACTATCTGTTTTTGTTTTAATTACAATTTTACACATTTATGTATGTATGGGTGGAAGAAATTAAATTAGTAACCCTTTTCTTTTTATTTATTTTTGTATTATTGTAAAGGAGACTGTTAAACATCATACCCTTGGTTTAAATTGTTGTTATTGCACTAGGGTTTACTATGCTTATCCAGGGCCACTGTTTAACACCATTCCCTGGGTTTACTATCTTAATATTTCAAGAATGTTGAAGATTTTCTTCTTTTTTTTTCTTTTTTTTGTTATGCTTATAGTATTTAGACTGTATTGGCAATAGATATCTCAATTTGAATTCACATACATCGCTGCTGTGGGCTTGTTTTGTTTTGAATGTGCTCTGTCTCTAGGTATGTCAGAGGACTGGGATTTTGTGAAGTGGGGTTCAGCCTCACATGGGGAGGCAAAGTGGGGGGGCTCTAGGGAGGGGGAGAAAGAGAGCAAGCTATCTCTAATCTGTCCTTTTAATCCTTATACAGTGGAACCTCGGTTCACGACCATAATTCGTTCCAGAACTTTGTCGTAAACCGAGTTGGTCGTGAACCGAAGCAGCTTCCCCCATAGGATTGTATGTAAATAAAATTAATCCGTTCCAGACCGTACAAACTGTATGTAAATATGTAAAAATATGTAAAGATTAAGCACAAATATAGTTAATTACACCATAGAATGCACAGTGTAATAGTAAACTAATGTAAAAACATTGAAGAACACAAAACACCCAGGCTCCCTGATCAGCTACACGAGCTGGCTCGCTCGCGCTCTCTCTCTGTAGCACACACACCACCAAAGCCCCTCCCTCCCTCAGCTACAGGAGCAGGCTGGCTCACGCACACACACACACACCCCCTATCCTCCCCCCCATCCCTTCCCTGTCAGCGGCCCACGCCCGCTCTCTCTCTCTCTCTCTAATCTCTCTGTAGCACATGCTCGCGCAGCATTTTTTTTTAAAAGAGGAGTTTTAAGCACAGCGGAAAAAAGAAACATTGGAACAAATCCGAAGCGCGTGCAAAAACCAACTCGCAAGCAAACAGAAAAGTAACATTGCAGGAGATCACGCTATTAAACCTAAAGCCTGATCGCTGTAAACAATGTTTGTAAAAGGAGCTTTAAGCACAGCAGAAAAAAAACGAACAACAAATCCGAAGCGCCTGCAAAAACCAACTCGCAAGCAAACAGAAAAGTAACATTGCAACAAATCACACGATGAAGTCCTCCATGTAAACAATTTTTTAATGAGTTTTAAGCACAAGGAAAAAAGCAAACATTTGAAAAAAGAGAAAAATAACATTGCAACAAATCGCATTATGAACTAAAAAATTAACTTTTGAAAAATCCGTAATACAAAAACCACCAAGAAAACTAACCTTGCATGAGACGAGTTCTGGCATGAAGTGTTTTCCTTCAGGTGTTTTCTCTCTTGTGATTTCTTGGGTTTCTGGTGCTTTTAGCTGTTTAGCTGGTGGGAGTGAAAACCTCATGCAGCCATTCCAAAAAGAAAGTTCTTGTGACCGTCCACATTACTGGCATTCAGGCTTTGTTTACATTGTGCTGCTTGAAAGCACGAGGGTTCTCAGATTGGTAAATGAGTAAACTGGTAAACAGTTTTTTCCACCTCTTGTAATTTCTTTCTTTACTTCGATTTCAATTTTCTTCAAAACTTTCTTTTGACCTCTCTTGACTTGCTTAGAAGCCATAGTTAACTGCAAAAGCACACGAAATACTGTAGAGCACAAAGAGAGTGCACGTCTTATTGAAAACAAGGAGCGGCTTGTTAAGCAAACACTGAAGCAATCTCCCCCTCCCCCGCAGGCACGTGCTCTTGCGCTCAGGCAAGGGAAACTGGCTTGTTAAGCAAACACTGCAGCAATCTCCTTCTCCTCCTCCCCCTCCCCAGAAGGCACGTGCTTACTCGCTCTTGCTCTCTCTCTCTGTTTAGGAGGCAAGGGAAACTGGCTTGTTCGTATACCGAGTGTGTGGTTGTGAACCGAGGCAAAAGTTTGGGGAGCTTTTTGGTCGTGAACCAAGTTGTACGTGAACCGGGACGTTCGTGAACCGAGGTTCCACTGTAATTATATTTACCAATGTAACAATAGACTGCATGGCAAAAACCCCTGGGAAAATTGGAAATTAAGGTCAAAGCTATCTCACTTTTGGTTAAGACTACAAAATGACATCAAAAATTCAGAATCAATGTCTTCAAAATGGGACAGTTAACTTTGTGAACTGGAATGTTAAAGGCCTGAATCACGAATTAAAAAGAGAGAAACTATTCTCTCACCTAACAAGTCCAAATGCTAAAATAGTATTTTTACAGGAGACCCACTTATTAACACTAGAATTACCAGAGCCTACGAAAAAACTCGTAGATCCGTCCCACCTTAAAACGCTTCACACCTCTCCATCAGCGTCTTTTGTCCTTTTAAATGTGTTAATAAGCAACAAACAGCAAGCAGCCTGCTATCACATCCCCCACCCCACACAGTTTTCTCAGCTCAGGTCTGTTTACCTGCATGTCAGTTACTTAGAGTTGTATAGAGTGAAAAGTCAAGCAAAATGACACCTTTTATAAATACTATATCATTATTTGGAACACTTGCATTTCATGTGTGTTCTATGTTTACAACGATCTATGTAAACACATTGTTAAAACAGAAACGTTTTTCATGTTTTAGTAATAATTGACAAAATGTAGACATGAAGTGTATAATGTGTGAAGCCTGAATTCCAAATATCAAAGAAACACTTTCACAAAAGGTACAAATAGAAAAAATGTGCTTCCATTCAAAAATATAACTGCAGAAAAGGAACCCGTGTTAGGGTGCGACATTGACATGCAGTTGCTGCGACAGCTTTGGTGGTGCAACGGTATCAACTGTTGACTGGTAATCAAAGCTTCACAGGTTCGATCCCAGACGAGTCCGTTTTGAGAAGTAAGCAGTTCGTATTCTTACTATTTTAGAATAAAAACATGCATGTGATTCCAGTCTGTAACAGCCGGTGTAATTTATGATACTTGTAAAGGTTAGCTTTTTTTTTTATTATTTATTTATTCAATTTTATTCTCTCAGCCACGTTCACGATCAAAACCCCCCATACCCCCCCATTTGACACTGCTGTTTTCACATTGACGCGGTATAACAGAGGTAACCTCAAATCATAACGACGGTTCTACTTGGAATCAAAAATGCACTTTTGCCATCGCTGTATTTTGTATATGTACATGAGAAGCTCTGCACTCTACTTGTGACTGTAGGAAGTAAGTAAATAAATAAAGGTAAATAACATTTGATCTGGCTCTTACATACAAAGGACAGTGCATGTGCCCAAAACATTAACATTTATATGTTACTTACATAAAGGCCAGATCGAATTGAGTTTACCTCTGTTATAGTGCGTCTATGTGAAAACAGTAGGGTCAAATGTGTGGGGGTGGGGGGGATGGGTTCTTGAATGCGGCTGAGAGAATAAAACTGAATAAAAAAAAAAAGCAAACAAAGCTAACCTTTACAAGTATCATAAATTACACCGGCTGTTACAGACAGAAATCAAATGTATGTTTTTATTCTAAAATAGTAAGAATAAAAGCAGCTCACTTCTCAAAATGGACTTGTGGGGGATCGACCCCGTGAAGTTTCAATTACCAGTCAACAGTTGATACCATTGCACCACCAAAGTGGTCGTAGTAAATGCGTGTCAGTGTCGCATCCTAACAAGGGTTCTTTTTTGCAGTTATATTTTTGAATAAAAGCGCACTTGTTCTGTTATATTTGTACCTTCTGTGAAAGTGTTTCTTTGATATTTGGAATTCAGGCTTCACACATTATACACTTCATGTCTACATTTTGTCAATTATTACTAAAACATGAAAACGTTTCTGTTTTAACGATGTGTTTACATCGATCGTTGTAGACACGGAACACACATGAAATGCAAGCATTCCAAATAACGATATAGTATTTATAAAAGGGGTCATTTTGCTTGACTTCTCATTCTATACAACTCTAAGCAACTGACACGCAGGTAAACAGACTTGAGCTGAGAAAACTATGCGGGGTGGGGGGATGTAATAGCAGGCTGCTTTCTGTTTGCTGCTTATCAACATAGGACAAAAGACTCTGACGGAGAGGTGTGAAGCGTTTTAAAGTGGGACGGATCTACAAGTTTTTTCGTAGGCTCTGGTAATTCTAGTGTTAAGCAAGGATCAGTTCTGGCTGCAAAAAGACTGGAATGGCCAAATGTTCCATTCGAGCTTTACAAAAAACACTAGAGGTGTGGTAATTCTTATACATAGAACAGTCTCATTTGTAGTATCAGATGTTATATCTGACCCTGAAGGGAGATGCATGATTGTTATGGGTAATTTATTTAATTGTAATGTGATTTTGATAAATGTTTATGCACCCAATGTGGATGATAGGGAATTCTTCCAAAATGTATTTGCATCCATTCCCAATATGAACACTCATAAAATTTATAATTGCTGGGGATTTTAATTGTGTTTTAAATCCAGACCTAGATAGGTCTCCTGTCACAGGGGCGATAACATCTAACACTGCAAAGACAATTACACAATTTGTAACTGACCACAACTTATCAAACCCCTGGAGATTTCTAAACCTAAATTCAAGAACATATTTCTTCTACTCACCAGTGTATCATCGCTACTCAAGAATTGATTATTTTTTTGTAGATAACCATTTCTTGCCTACGATTAAATCCTGCAAGTACGACGCTAGTGTTATTTCGACCATGCCCCTCTGTTCTTGGAGATAAAATCATTATGCCCCACATACTCCTCTTGCAGATGGCGTCTTAACCCACTTTTATTAGCAGACGAGAACTTTACAGAATTTATATCAAAACAAATCAGCTTTTTTCTAGAGACAAATATATCCTCGGAGGTCTCTGCCGGAATACTCTGGGGAAACCCTGAAGGCCTTCTTAAGAGGGCAGATTATCTCATATCTTTCCCACAGAAGTAAATTGGAAACCAAGCAGGTATCAAAGCTAACCAACGAAATTACTAGAATAGATCAAGAATATGCCAGGTGTCCAAGTGAGGCTCTTCTTAGGAAAAGGCAGGCTCTGCATTCAGAACTCAACCTCTTAACAATTAAAGAAAATGAACAACTCATTTTTAAATCAAGACATCCTTATTATGAACATGGAGAGAAAGCTAATAAGATTTTAGCTCAACAAATCCATCCATCCATCCATTGTCCAACCGCTACATCCTAATCCACAAGCAAGAAGTTCGCAATGCAATCCCAGCAATTACCAACACAAACAGAGACATAAGCATTGACCATAAAAATATAATGCACACATTTAGAGACTACTATAAATCCTTATATTCTACTGAGTTTAAAGAAGACAAGACACAATCTAATGCATTTCTGGATTAGAAATACAGTAATCCCTCCTCGATCGCGGGGGTTGCGTTCCAGACCCCCCCGCGATAGGTGAAAATCCGCGAAGTAGAAACCATATGTTTGTATGGTTATTTTTATATATTTTAAGCCCTTATAAACTCTCCCACACTGTTTATAAATATTCCCCGCAGAGTTATACAGCATACTCCCTTTGTATTCTCTTAGATATTAGGTAGGATTCATTGAAATTATGTATATAAACACACTGTTTATATACAGTAAAACCTAAATATTATTTTAAAGATATTGAGTGTCTCTGATATCACATATGTTACAGCCATTACGATAGACAGGCCACCAGCAATAAATACGTGCAATGCAAGAAAAATAGTATACAGTAAATGTGTGTACAGTGACACTAAACGTACGTACATGTACTAAGCACTGTAAGAAGAAAATTAATTATGGTTACTCACCAACAATGACACGATGACTTGTCCGATAACAATGAGTTTAATTTTACTGCACAACAAAGGAGAGCGTTACAGCCCTTGTAAAGGAGCCACTTCAGGCGATTGTGTAGCACTGCCGTTGTTCTTCTTCTGGCAGTCTTCAATCCAAATCCCTAAAGCAGATTCCATCCAGACTACTGCCTTATTACATCTACTTACAACTCGTTTTGCACCCTGGTTAAAAGGACACTGCGGCCGTAGATCTTATATTCCTTTCCTACTTTTTAAATAAAAAGAATCGTAGCCTTCAACAAATCCAAAACGTTTACCTTTTCGGCAATCGTTAACATCTTCTTCTTGCGCTTGGGCACGGCCCCTGAAGCAGTAGCAGATTGTTTTGGAGCCATAATGAAGGGCTTGACTATGCACAAAGATAAACACAAAAGAGCACAACTCTTTACACAGCGAAACATGTTGATGCTGAATGAGCGAGACCAGACTTCCTGGTTAACACTGCATTCAGCACGCAGGAACTCAATTGTGTGCTCTGATTGGTTAGCTTCTCAGTCAGGAGAACTTAACTGTGTGCTCTGATTGGTTAGCTTCTCAGCCATCCGCCAATAGCGTCCCTTGTATGAAATCAACTGGGCAAACCAACTGAGGAAGCATGTACAGGAAGTAAAAAGACACATTGTCCGCAGAACCCGCGAAGCAGCGAAAAATCCGCGTTATATATTTAGTTATGCTTTCATATAAAATCCGCGATAGAGTGAAGCTGCGAAAGTCGAAGCGCGATATAGCGAGGGATTACTGTACCACAAATAGTGCAAAGGAATTACGATAAACCGTTGGCACTATCAGAATTATTAGATGCTATAAAGTCACTTCAGAGTGGGAAAGCAGCAGGCCCCAATGGCTACCCTGCCGAATTTTATAAGAAGTTCTCCACTCAGTTAGCTCCCCTCCTATTGCCAACATTCAGAGAAGCTAGAGACGATAAAATTCTACCTTAAACTTTTCGTCAAGCATTAATCACTGTCTTTCCTAAACAAAATAAGGACTTATTACAATGTGCATCATACAGACCAATTTCACTTCTGAATAATGATGTTAAAGATACTCTCAAGTCCTAGCTAGAAGGATGGAGAAAGTGCTGCCTTCAGTAGTATCACAAGATCAAACTGGATTTATTAAAGGCCGACATTTAGTGTCCAATCTTCAATGCCTGTTTAATGTAATATACTCACCTGCAAAGTCAAACATCCCAGATATTTTATTATCCTTGGATCTAGAAAAAGCATTTGATATGATTGAATGGAACTACCTTTTCACTACATTGGAGAAATTTGGGTTTGGCCTGAACATTTGTGCATGGATCAAACTACTGTATACCAATCCAGAAGCTTCAGTTTGTATTAACAACATTAATTCAGACTACTTTAAACTAGAACATGGTACCAGACATGGATGCCCCTTGTCACCACTACTTTTTGCTATCACCATTGAGCCACTGTCAGTTCACTATCGAAATGCTTATGAGATAAAGGGGATTATTAGAGAAGGACTTGAACAGAAAAATCCTCTGTATGCAGATGATATGGTACTGTATATACTGTAACAGACCCACAAAATACTGTAGCACTAACAGCATTTGAAAAGATTTCTGGTCTCACGCAAACTCCAGATAGGCTGAGACTGGTCCATGATTCAAATTCAAGTGTTTGCATTGCATTACTATGTTAGCCTTATGTTATCTTCAAACTATACAGGCCACTGTGGTTTTTGTATATGTCTTTGTTTGTGGTTATTCACTAAGACAAACCGTACCTCCTCAAGTCTTTTCAGTGCACCTCCCTAGAGGTAACTATATTTTTAAGACTTTTTTATTTTTGTCTTCTGCTTTTTTAGAACACATTTTAGATCATTTCATTGCACAAAAATACTATGACTGTCTTGGTGGCAGGTGCACTTTGCTGTGTATACTTTGAGCTCCTTAAGGGTTTGTGGTTTTACTTACAATGTTTTTTGTAAGCAAAATTCACTTCCATCAGTGATGAATCAGAAACTACGTAATCCTTGTATTTTTTTTTTTTTATTTCATCAATGATATTTTCTAGCAAATTTTTTTAAATTTTTTTTATTTTGTATTTTTTTTATTATATACCCCAACTTTCTGAATATTTAATCTCAAACTCATTAGAACATGTATGAAATTCATGTTGGTGAGCAGATCTGCAACTTGAGATTGCCTTAGACATGCTTAATACAACTGAAAGTCATGGCAGTTAACCAAACCAGACACTGGGGAGAATGTACAAAATCCATAAGGATAAATTCCTGGAATTGTCAGTTCTATTGCGGCCAGAATCAGGATGTTGTGTTTCTTAAATATATGTTGAGTTTGTTTTTTGTTTTGTTTTTTTGTTCTTGTGGTCACAATAATACAGTACATCACAGTCGCTCTTCATACATGATTGTTTTTACATGAAGCTGTCTTATGTATCCCCTGTAGCAGCAATTGCTTTAATCAGCATGTGCATAGTGGATTGAGCGATGTAAAGAAAGAAATCATAAGAACTTGTCTTCCTTCATTTATTTCTCATCATGTAGTTAAGTTTTGGCTGGTATATTATTTAGAGATTAAGTAGAACATTAGCACAGTTTTGACAACAACAGCCCATATAACCTAAAAGAGCTGGCCAATCGTTTTCTCAGAATTTCTCTACAATAACACTGTATTGTTTTTAAGTACTGCTGTTCCCTTGATACTTTGTAACTTCCATTCCATTTTTTCATGGTTCTCTGTGTGAAGAATTACAGAAGTAGCTGGATTGTTGTGATGTGTACAGAGTACAATGACATTCTTACTTGCAAGTAGGTGTGTGTGATATACAGTAAGCAAAATTTTACATTGTGTTATTTACAAAATTTTAAACAAACAGTATACATAATCAAAAGGAAGCAAACAAAGTGCTTACTGGAGTATTTTTTAAACTTGAGATCAAACAGGATTTATTTTTATTATATTTTATGTAAATTTCAATTAAACAGAGAACAAATTTACCAAATAATAAATGATGTTTTAGAATGAAACCTGTCTTTGTGCACCGCAACTATCTTTTAAATTAAAAGTACATAGTTTGCGTGTAACGTTTTCACAAAACTTGGAATACAAAGTACGCAGCCAGCATCACAAACTGTGCGAAGTGTCTGAGAGCAGCAAAGCTGCCACTATATGAAGCACCAAGCCTGCACCAGTTTGCCGTGAGAAAAGGGGAACAAACTAAGTGACATACTGTGGACTCAAAAAGCCATGTGTACTGAATGCTGCATGTACAGAGTGCAGCATATGTCGAGTTGGACTGAATTCCTGGGTATTTCAGACTACAGGAGCATGCTGTTAATAAATATATTCACATTAATTAAAAATAATGAAACGCATTTCAGATGTCTTTTGAGGAGCAAAATATGATGCAGGCTGTGACTCAACAAACTCAACTGTATTCTGTTAGTAAATGTGAGCCATTTGCTTTGAATTTTGCCTTAGACGCTTGACATGAATTTTACTCTTTATTTTATCCTACAAGGTTTTCGTGTTGTTCCTCTTGTCAGCTGTTATGTTTTATTCATAACTTCTGACAGGTGTAATATCTGCATCTGTCAAAAGGCAAAATTAGGGCGGCATTTGACCAATACTCTAGAGTGAAATCAAAGACACTAAGCATGTATTAGCTGAAACTGCAATTTTAACACTGCGTCTTGTAGCAAAATAGAGCAGTTTAGCAGAATAAAAGCCTTGTGCAACAGCTGTTTAATGTTAGCAAACATTTGCAATCTTTATTGCTATAAATGTATTACTTAAGCAGACATATATTTCCAGGGAATTCCAAAATGTTCCCTTTTGAGTTGGGCAGAATATGTCCCTTAGATGTATAGAGGATATTTTCCTAATGGAATTTCAGATTTTGTGTAAGTAAAAACAAGTGAAGACATGTAAGACTTTTAGACTTAGACTGGTAACTGCCTCTGTCTGTCTGTTGTGAAAGAAAATAAAGGTGATCATGGGGTTATGTAGTAATTTAGGGTAATGTAGTTATTGCGTATGAAGTGTTTTGGTATGTTTTTCTACATTAAAATATAGCATTTATCTTAGAAGTAGCATGAAATGGACTGCAGCAATGGGTAGTTTAACAAGAGTAATAGGAAACCAGATGAAGATTGTGTAAGCAACAAAGAGAATGTACTTGGTGGTAATGAAAGAAAGTGACAACTGCAAGACTTGACAGTTGTCATTTACACAGAAATTCCATCACAAGGATAAAAACTTAAATACTGAGACAGACAAGAATGTGACGGAATGATCTGTTTATTTGGGTGTATAAGCTAGTGAACCTATCAAAGTTAATGTCAGTTGTTGCGTAAGCATTAATTCAGCACTGTTATGTAAACTAAATTGTCTATAAATATGGGACTCTGACTTTGCTGTAGGACCATTCCCTTAACAGACTGCTGTGACAGGGTGGTCCTTCTTCATGAACAGAAATTAAAGATGCAAGAACAAGCTTCCTTTTTTTTTTTTTTTTTTTTTACTCAAAGGGGTTCTAGGGCAATAGTTTCTTCCAAACTGTACGTTCTGTGTGCTTTGTTTTGTCTTCCTCAGTTTTCTTTGTGCAAAATATACCTTTTAGAATTGAGGTCAAAAGTTTTGCTTTATAAGAAAATATAATTTTTCCACATTTTGTAAGAAATACATTCCATTTAGCCACCCTAACCAACAGCTCAGACTTGTTGAGAAACATTTTGCATATTATCATTGCTTTTTTCTTTTGTAAATGTCTAAGGCTTCTTTAATATAGCTGGTGGCCTCTTGGTAGTCTCTCGGATGAATTTTCTTCTTGCCCACTTAACAGTTTCAGAGGGAGTTCGTAATCTTTGCATTGTCCAGCTGGCCTACAGTTCTTAATGGTGAGCTTTTAGAGTTTTCCATGAGATATGTCATGCCTCTGAAATTCTTTTACTTCCCTGTCCTTTTATATGTACCTTTTAGTAATAAGATCCCACAGATCATTTGGTAGCTGCTTGTGGAGCATGCTTATCTCTGCATTATGCAGTGAAGAAGCCTTCAGTGAAATATTACAGGAACAGCCGATTTTATTTATGGTTAAGCAGAATCACATACTTTAATCTGTGACTGGTTTAAAACATGAGTTAAATGTTAAGATAAATGGGAGAACAATTGCAATTCCCTATTTATAAAAGGTTGACACACTTATGAACCAAGGCATTTTTTTTATTTTCAATTATTTTTTTCTTAAAATTGTACATTTGTTAATCACTTAAATATTGTTGGTTATGAGCTTGTTTTAAAAGCAAATAATTTTAATCTACATTTAAAATGATTTTGGAACATTAGAACACTCTAGACGAGAACAGGCCATTCAGCCCAACAAAACTCGCCAGTCCTATCTACTTATTTCTTCCAAGAAAACATCAAGTCGAGTTTTGAAAGTCCCTAACGTCTTACTGTCTGCCACACCACTTGGTAGCTTATTCCAAGTGTCTATCGTTCTAAACTTTCTAATGTTTGTGTGAAATTTACCCTTAACAAGTTTCCAACTGTGTCCCCGTGTTCTTGATGAACTCATTTTAAAATAACAGTCTCGATCCACTGTACTAATTCCCTTCATAATTTTAAACACTTTAATCATGTCACCTCTTAATCTTCTTTTGTTTAAACTGTATAGGCTCAGCACTTTTATATTCATAATTCAACCCCTGTAGCCCTGGAATCAGCCCAGTCGCTTTTCTCTGGACATTTTCTAGCGCTGCTATGTCCTTTTTGTAGCCTGGAGACCAAAACAGCACACTGTACTCCAGTTGAGGCCTCACCAGTGCATTATAAAGGTTGAGCATAACCTACTTGGACTTGTACTGCACACAGCGTGTTAATGGCTTCTGAACACTGTTGGGAAGTTGATAGCGTAGAGTCCACTATGACTCCTAAATCCTTCTCATAAGGTGTACTCTCGATTTTCCGACCGCCCATTGTGTATTCAAATCTAACATTTTTACTTCCTATGTGTAATACTTTAAATTTACTGACATTAAATTTCATCTGCCACAAATCTGCCCAAGCCTGTATGCTATCCAAGTCCTTCTGTAATGATATAACAGATTCCAAATTACCTGCTAATCCACCTATCTTGGTATCATCTGCAAACTTAACCAGCTTGTTACTTATATAAATGATTTAGATAGGAATATATATTAAAAATAGCAGTGGCCCTAGCACTGACCCTTGTGTAACACCACACTTAACATCGGCCAGTTCTGATGAGGTTCCTCGCACCATCACCCTCTGCTTCCTGTGTCTGAGCCAATTCTGCACCCATCTAAAAACATCACCCTGAACTCCCACTTCTTTTAATTTGATGCCCAACCTCTCATGTGGCACCTTATCAAATGCTTTCTGAAAGTCCAGATAAATAATATCATAAGCTCCACTTTGATCGTATCCTTTTGTTGCCTCCTCATAGAATTCCAGCGTGTTAGTAAAACACGACTTCCCTCTTCTGAACCCATGCTGACTGTTCAGAATAACTCCTGTAATTGCCATGTGTTGCTCAGTCTTATCCTTAATAATTCCTTCCATTAATTTTCCTGTGATGCATGTTAAGCTTACTGGCCTATAGTTGCTTGGATCTGCCCTGTCACCCTTTTTATATAATGGGATGATATTTGCCATTTTCCAGTCCTTCGGAATCTCTCCAATGCGCAGTGACTTCCAAAAAATATGTGTCAAGGGTTTATATATGTACTCACTAGGATAAATATTATCTGTTCCTCATGATTTGTTTGATTTCATCTTATTTAATCTGAGCAGCACTTCTCCCTCTACAATTTCCAAATCCCTCAGTACCTCCTTAGTAGTCGCGTTTACCTTTGTGAGGTTATCCACATGCTCACTTGTAAACACCTCAGAAAAGTGTAAGTTTAGGGAATCTGCTATTTCACTATCTGTTTCTTTTAATTCCCCTTTACCATTCCTGATACTCTTCACCTCCTCCTTAACTGTTCTTTTACTACTAAAATATTTGAAAGAATCTCTTCGGGTCTTCTTTCGCCTTATCTGCTATAGTCCTCTCCAACTGTCTATTAGCCTCCCTGGTATCCTTCTTAATGGTTGCCCTCATGTTCTCATATGCTCTATGATTCACTTTGAAGTCATTAGTCTTTTATGCCTTATAAAGCAGTGTTTTTCCTTTGCAACTTCTTTTTTTAAATCTTTATTAATCCAGTGTGGAGTTTTTTTAGTTTTTCAGTTTCCTATTAATTCCAAATTTAGGTATGTATCTGTCCTGCATTACATGTAAAACATTTTTAAACCTGTTCCACTGCTCCTCAACTGTCTCCACATTTAAAAGCTTATCCCAGTGCATCCTACTTAGACATTGTCGCATCTGCTCAAAATTAGCCCTACCAAAGTTCAACTTAACAATTTTAGTCTTTGCATCTGCACTCTTACAAAATGCTGAGAATTGTATTACATTATGGTCACTTGACCCTAGTGGTTCAATCACCTCTACACTCTCAATTCTATCCTGATTATTACAAAATACTAAATCCAGACAGGCTTCACCCCGCGTTGGTGCTTTAACATGCTGTATTAAAAAACAGTCACTGATTACTTCTAAAAACTCCTGCTCTTCTACTCCTCCATCTGCAAGGTTATCCCAGTTAACATTTGGATAATTAAAGTCCCAAATGACTATAATATCTCCCTGTAAACTTGACTTTTTGATATTACTAAAAAGATGTGTGTTGAAATTACTGTCTGAATTGATTGGGTGGTCTATAACACACTCCTAAAATAAGACCTGTTTCCCTAATATTTTCCAGGCGAAGCCACATGTCCTCACCAAGATGGGGCTCATCATCCAGCTGAAGAGGTCTTACATTTAAACCCTGTTTGGCATAAACAGCAACCCCACCTCCTTTTCTGTTCTATCTATCCTTCCTAAAAAATGTGTATCCCTCTATGTTACACTCATCCACATCTTTGTTATTTACCCAGGTTTCCATTATTGCTGTAATATCATAATTATGCTCTGCTACCTACAACTCCAACTCACTTACCTTATTTTTGATACTTCTAGCATTAAGGCAAGCTATTTTTAATGTGTTACTCCTTCTACATTTAAATGTTTGCTTAGAATTTACATTACTATGCATTTTTATTTCTACACCATTGTTTGTTCTTCCATGTATAGATCTACACCTGGCCTATCATAAACTCCCTGTCCCCCATTCCCTAGTTTAAACAATCCTTGACTAGCCTACACATATGCCTCCCCAATACATTGGTGCCCCTCCGGTTCAGATGTAACCCATCACGGTGGAACAGGTCCCATCTGTTCCAAAAGGAGTCCCAATGCCCCATAAACCTATACCCCCTCTACCCTGCACCAAGATTTGAGCCACGCGTTAAGCCTTCTAATCTCCTCAGTCTTACCTGGACTGGCACATTGCACAGGCAGAACTTCGGAGAAGACTACCTTGTCAGTTCTGCTCCTCAGCTTGGCACCTAACTCTTTGATTTTGGATCGCAGAACTGACAGACTACCCTTATGTATGCCATTTGTTCCAACATGGTGACAATGACAACTGGATCCACCCCACTCTGGCCAAGAGCCTTTTCACCCTTCCAGGGAGGTCTCCCACCTGTGCTCCCAGAAGGCAACACACCGTGTGAGACTGTCTCTCTCTGGAGCACATCTGCGCTTCAATCCCCCTAATGATTCAGTCTCCAACTATCACTACCTCTCTCTTTTTGGGAACTGGTTTTAAGGTGGCCCGTTGGGGCTCCTCATCCCTGCCTACCACCTTAGAATTATCAGAGACACCGTCCAGCTCCGCAAGGACATGATAACGGTTTGACACTTCTAATTCTGGAGTTGATGCCCGAGGACAGTGTGCATCCTTTACCTTACGCCTTGTGACCGTGACCTACCTATTCCTACCTGTCTGGTCTGGAATTTCCTCCCGCATCACCTTTGGGTTGCACACTATCTCTCTGAAGGACACCTGGGCCAAGTCAGCCAATTCTCTGTTACAACGCAGGTCAGCCAACTCCTCCAGTTCAGCGACCCTGAGCTCGAGGTGCTGGATCAGCTGGCATCTCTTGCAGATGTAGCCCTCATAGACAACTGGCTCTTCCAAACCATCATCTAAAAAGTCCAACATCCAACAGGCCTTGCATTGCACTGGCCTCATTATTAAAATTTGATTTGGGATTACTAAACTGCCTTAACTTTTTTTTTTTTTTTCTTAAAATTAAATTTCTTCTTTTGTCTTGCTTCTTAACTTAAATGGTAACACTAAGATCTGCTACTGATATTTTACACCTTTTCTCCTTAAGTGCCTGTACTGTTCTCCCTCTCAGCTGCCCGCTATTTGTCTTTCTATGAGGTTAACTTTACTTTTCTCTGTCTCTTCTACTAACTTTGCGTTCCTCTTACTTATAAGCTCTCCACTTGCACTGTGTATATTACCCGTATTAATGAACCAGTACGCTGTCGCCCACTTAACTGTTCTACCTCTGGATCGCTAAGGACAGTTTAATCTAAAATAAACGAATAAAACTTTACTACCTTATTTGCTTCTACAGCCCCTTGTGCCTGATCGGCATCTTAACGCTGGCCGCTTACCTGCGCCCTGCTGAGCCTTCCCCTTTTACTGCATTGAAGTCAGCCGTGGCCTTTTTTTCCCCTTTAAACTAAGGAATCGCTGTTATGACGACGCCGTTATTTACTTACAAATGCCGATATCAGTTACTGCTGCTTTCTACCCTGCCTCCTCGAAGCTAATTCAAATACAGATAACAAGAACAGGTACAAGTACAAATAACGTTTCCAAGCACACCTCCAAACACCCAGCTACTTTTGCTCTTGTGCAGGTGAAAAAAAAAGCAAAAAAAAAAACCACTTTCTAAAGGGAATAAGCTTTAAAAATTCCCACACGGTTCCTTAGTGGCAACCAAAACCCAAGTTTTTAAGAGCAAAATGTATTTTTTTTATTTAAATCTCACACCACAGAACAAACCAAAAACTCTCAACAGACTGGCATTTGCGAAGCACACGTCAGCCACGTTTTTGACTTTAACATTTCAACCTTCAAAGCTACATTTCAAAGAGCTTGTAGAATTTTGATATCTGCTATTTACTTAAATCTATTTGATAGAAACATACCTTTGTAAATAAAGGCAATACAAATGTGCTGGTTTTTAGAATAATTGCCTTTAACACGCTGATGTTAATTCACCATCATGTTTAACTCTTCCCCAAGACCAGATATAAGTGAGTCCCTTTTAACTAACTTTGAGGATGAACTGCCAGTTTAACTAGATAGGCAGACAAGCAGGACCACCTTTACTTAGGTAGAGGGAGAGAGAATATAAATGTCATCCTTTATTACTTAAATATTTTTTTTTAATCGTGAAGTTTATATAAGATTATATAAGATATTATAATATAAATGATCGCTTTGCAACAATATAATTTATGCACAAAATACCAGTTAATGTTCTGTTTTACATTTTATTATTGGACAAAATATAACTCCTTTGATGCTAAGTTTAAAGAATGAAAACAGTGCATTCATTCCCAAGTAACTATTAGCAGTAGAGAAAAGGCAAAATTTCTGATCACTGTAAGGACAAGGGTTGCATTTTGCAGGTAAGATAAAGCTGCTAGTAATGGAGTACAATATTATTCATTTTTGATGTGTTAAGGACATGGTTGTTAAGTTCTTGATATGAATTTGAAGAAATACAGGAGATTTCACTCCTAGCTACTATGAATGCATTTGCATTTATCCTAGTCTGTTGAAATTCTAGGTCTGTGTCTTCATTATGCATCAAAAATACAAATTACAGACTACTAAAAAGTGTGATCTTAGATCTAATTTCACTGTATAATCATTTTCACATGTGGCAATATATTTGACCTTGAAGAAAATTATGATATGCATATCGTCTTATGAGAGTCTGCTGAGGCTTCTAACTTATTGAATTTGTTGCTAGAGTAACATTTTCTTTTTTGCTTGTCAGTAAGAAAACTAATACTTTGACTATAGACAGGTTTATTGACTTTTGCTTGGAGTTAATATCATGAAAATAAGAAGTCACTAATAATTTGTTCTCAATAAATTGTAATTCCTGCAAACACTAAATATGTGAGAGTTCGGCATCTTTCCAAATTGCATTTAAATGACCTAATTGTGTTTTTCATTGTATCAATTGTCATAACGAGTGCAGTATGCATAAAAATCTGATTTTGAAGACACTTTGGAAATAATATTGCTTCCCATGCCTTACTCAAAAGCAGAATGTCATTTTAGCAGAATAAAGAATTCAAACATGCAAACTTGAAATGGAATGTTTACAGTATGAACTAGATTGAAACTGTGTGGAGCTGAACCTAAAACTGTTTTGATTCTGTTAGTGTTTGTTTGACCATTCTGCAACTCCTTTTTCCAAGTACCAATCTTTATTTTTTGTGAATATTATGCTTTATGCACCTACCCTAAGAAAGAAATGATGATACTTGCAGTATTTCTGAGCGCTTGACAAAAGATTGTTTGTTTGAGTTGTATGTGAAAGGTGTTGTAAATCAGTCATACACTCTGACACAAAGCAGAACCAATAGTCATTAAGTTTAAATAAAATTTTATTGCTTTTACAGTGCAACAGAGCTGGCAACCAAATAAAGTGTATAACAAACCAATAATAAAAATCTTTCTAGTAACAGAAAATATTTTCACATTGTATTGTTTTCTCTCTCAAAAGAGGAGAGAAAGTGGAAACATAAGAGATTCATTACGGTGGTTTTAAGTAATAGTAATAATAGTACACAGTGCTCTGTTTCCTGCCTTTTCGCATCTGTTCCTTAACATACTGGTATAGCTAATATGTTACATTGCGAATAATGACCATTTTTAATCCTGTGACCTCTTGTAATCTCTTAAGAATTTAGCCTGTCTGAAGTGATTATAGAAGTATGCCTATAAATATTTAATAGTAGCAAGAAAAAATAAACAATCTGAACTCTGTACATTTGTAGCAAAAGGTAAATATATACATTTTGTAAATGTGATTCATTTTTAAATAGTATGTCCACAAAAAAGTATACACATTTTTAGTTGAAATATCTTGTACCTTGTTGTAATACGAAGGTCAGAACACTGTTTTCTTTGCACTATAAGTTAAATTATTGAAAGGAGGTCAGAATTGTGTGAATGCATTAATATAATTGTTTAAAGGCATGGGCAGATTTACATCTCAAAATAGCTTGCAACAAGTTTTTTTAAATGATAGTTACTTCACAGTTAAGGACTTTAGTTGCTAAAATATTGCTATTTCTTAGTGACTCAAAGGGCATGACTATTTTACAAGATTGTGCCAAATGTTTAACACTGATTTCATGTCATAATTGTCATTATGACAATATTGAGCTAAGCATGTAGCAGAAAGTCAGATATTTCAGCTACTGTTATAAAGAATGCTGGAAGAAAAGGAGCACCATGCAAAAATAAACTCCATAGAGAATTAATTTGTACTGTGCACTCTTCAATAAATCATACTGATTTCATACTTTAATTCAGTTTGTTAGAAAGGTAAGGAATCCTAGTCGATTTTGTGAAGAGAACTGCTTTGAAGCTCATAGAGGTAAGCTGACACTGAGCAGTTGCAATGTTGGGTTGAACTAAACAGTGAGTTTAAGCTTAAACCTAGTGTAGTACCAAAGTAAAATTTGGTATTTCAGTGCTTTGTCAGTACCGCTATACCACACAACACTATTGGAAACTTTTTCCTTTATTTCCTTTTTGATGTTTGTACTTATTTCGTTATTCCCTCTTTTTCTTTAAAATTAATCCAAAAAATTGTTCACCAAAATGATAAGGAAATAGGCTTCTCTCTGCTTAAAACTGAAGAAGGTTTTGTGGAGTAGTAATTCTGCTCTTTGAAATTCCCAAAGGCTTTGATAAAATTGATCTGATAGAATTCTTTCAATTAAATAGTGAATAACATGCTGGAAGACACCAGAGGAAAGAAAGGGGAAGTGCCTTTAAAACTGAAGCGAGGAAGCAGTTCTTCACATAAGTTTGTCAGAATCTGGAACAAACTGCAATGTCCTGCTGTTGAAGCTTGAATTTTGACAACTTTTAGAAAGTATTTAAATGAGATATCGTTAACCTATCCACTAGTAACTAACCAAACCAAGCTGATACTCTGAAATTGTCGAGGCTGTGGATGCACTTGCAGGAAGTTAAAATCTAGCCTGAGTACCAATTAATTTCCATCTGCAAGTTAAAAGAATACAGAGCTTATAGAGGTTTATGGGATTTCTTTGGTGTTTTAACAGGAAACTTTTATTGGTGTTGGGAATCAAACCATTTTAGGTCCTTATACCACAGCACTCTGAGAATGTCGTCTTCCCTGTTTACATGTAATGTAGGGTTTAAGAAGGACGATTAATATTTTAGCAAGAATAAAACCCACACAATTGCACATTTTGACCATAAAAACTGATATTGAACATGAACATCAACATCAGTTATGAGAATTTTTGGTTTTTTTTCCATGGACATTTTTCACATTGTTTGGTACTGTTCATCACTGTCCACCTATCGACTCTGAGTTTGAATATTCAATATTTAATTTCTCCACTAAAGCATGAGTTTAAAATTTTTTCTTGGCCGTCATGACAAACTGCATGGTAGTAGTAACATTTTGAAAAAAATCTTGTATTCGGTTGGAATATTCTTTAATTAAAATATTTTGAAAGAAAAAAAAACACTTTATTTGATTAAAGGGTTATAATTATTCCTAGTCCATTTTGTTAATATTGTATGCAGGGTGCAACACAATAAAATGTTTTTATTAACTTGTTTTTATATTTTTGTCTCTTATTTTGGTGTCATCAAACTGTCACTACTTGTTTGTTTTTTATTGGCAATGCCATATTGGAGTTTGGGGTCATTAGGACACTGTGTGGTGTTGTGCTTGTGCTGCATAATGTGTGTGGTCCTTACAGGCATGTGCGTTAAGCAGTGTTCAAACCTAAAAATAAGGGAAAGTCACAAGAGTCTTGTGCTTGAGAAATAAATTTAGTGTTAAATTCTAGTTTTGACTAAGCTTTGTTTTTTCGACTACTAGGTTAGTGTATCCTTGTGCTGATTAATCTTTACATTTAGTGTCCTGAACTCTGCTTCTGCATGGCTGTTCTTCTGGAAGACCCGAAAGAAAGACTTATTAGGTCTTTGCTACTCTCTTTAAATATTGATCAGTATAAAAAAAATTCATTGCTCATGACAGCTACAAGGAGCTTGGTATCTAATTAAATGATATTTTCCATAAGCCAAAAATTCAACTTCCATTTAAGAAACTAATTGGAACGAATGCTTGTAGCCACTGCAGCTCCCCAGGACCAAGAATTTCCTCTCTTATTCTTAAAATAGGCGACACCATAAGGAATAAGGAGTAAGACAGAGCAGGTTATTTTCGGAAAAAAACATTGCTAACCCTGGAACAAGAGGAGCAGAGCCATAAAGGGCATAAGATATATGAAATCTTTAAAATAATGCAAATGTGTTATAGTAAATTGTGCATACCACTACTTCTTTGAGAGGAACACCAGGGACCTCATGCATAAATGGTGCATATGCACATAAATGTTGCATAAGAACGTTTCCACATTCAAATCGTGATGTATAAAACCTACACTTGGCATAAAGCCACGCACTTTTCCACAGTACCTCATACCCTGCCGTGCGCAAGTTCTCCGCTCGGTTTTGCAGACTGGCAGCACCCAGCGTCAAAGTAGTGCTACTGTTCCTATGTGGTTACCCTTTATTTCTTAGAACCACATTTTTGACACAGCTTTATAAATACACTGAAACTAACCACATATTGTTTATTAGTGTAATGCATCTGATTGTAGATTACCTGTAACAATATAATGGCCCAGGGAATAGCCATAGTATTCCAAATACCATAACTGCTTTAGCGTTGTTACTCTCACTGCACCATCTTCTTCTTCTTTTTCTTCTTTCAGCTGCACCCTTTAAGGGTTGCCACAGCGGATCATCTTTTTTCATATTACTCTCACTGCACCACTCAGAGTATTTATATCACTGTATCTGAGTGCGGAATCACAGCAGCAGCTAATTGGAAAGAAAATTATTGGTATTAAGCATCAAGCACATGCTGCCAAAGCCATGGCAAAACGTTTCAAAGCCTTTTCTGTACGGACCTCGCAGTTCAGAAACAGTTTCATCCCAAGAACTATAAACGCACTCAATCAATTGCTCCTTGTAGAACTGTTTGTACTTATAAGTACAATTACCCCACTGTAAACTTGCACTACAGTTATATTACACAACCTGCGCCACTTTATAAAGCGCGTATTTACATATGATGACGATATCATTTTTAAGATGAAATGCAGCAAAATTTGTTTTATATTATACAGATAAAACTTTAACTTCATTTAAATAATCTGTATTGTTAATAATTAAACATGTGAGGACATGGTGCCGCAGCGCTAGCAAGTTCACGTATTGTTCCTGCCTTGCGCGCTGTATATTTGCTGAGGCTGGCATGACACTGGAAGGATAGATGGATAGAATAATTAAACACGTACTATGAAGATATTTCAATTTTCCTTAAAAGTTTTCAAGAATCGTCGTTGTAAGCTTACAGATGGCTTAACGTCTATTACAGAGCTGATTGTGTGGCGATTAGGTATTTGGGGAAAGAAAAGTAACGACAGGAATTGGAGGTTAGTATGCTTGAAAGAGACAGTACTGCTACAATAAATTATTTCATCGAAGGTCACGCATGGCGCAACAGCATCTTGTTTGAGACATGAACAATCACTGTGCCGTTGTGCTCCCATGTTTAATAACATGCTTTCATTCCAGTCATCATGAAAATGATATCACGTATACATCTCAGTATTTTAATTATTCAGAGAGCTGTAATATCACGAATGTAATGGATTCTGTGTCCTGTCGGAGAAAGAGAATGAATGGAAGCACGTAGTGATTCACACACAGAGCACATTGAAGATCAAATACAAAACAAAGCATTTAATGTGCTTTAGTTACGATGGGATTTGAGACACTGGTAAATTAAATGAATTTAAGTTTATGATGTTCTACTTTAATGACAAAATAAACTGCTTGATTAAAGTGGAGATTAAATTTGACATTTTGTGCTTTTTTCCCCACTGTGTGCCCTTTTTTTTTTTTTTTTTTTTGTCTGTACCCTAATAAGCTCAGATGGTGGGCTACAACTCACCTTTTCACGGGGACTTTGATATGTGACTTCTTTTTTATTTTGGCACTGTGTGACTTTGTGAACTTGATCTTTCAAGTTTCTCCGACACACAATGTCACTCGATCAACTTACTTTTGTTGTTTATTCCACTGTTTAAATCAACAAATAGTATGTTTTTCCTTTGCCTCTACTTGGTATTCGCTGAAATTCTTATATTTTCCCCTGTGCTTTTCCCATTATCTTTTCACAGAATGCTGCGCTTAAGGGCTATTTATATTGATTTGCATATTCAAAGAGGCGTAATTCTGGGAGGAGTTTGGGCGGGACAGCATGTGCGTGCAGGAGCATTACTTTTCACGCTGACCGGGATTTATGGAGCGGAAGAACGCGGAAGTTAGAGTACGCACAGATTCCTGCATCTGGATTTTTCTGTGCGTAAGCACATTTCGGCTTTTGTACTTACGTCATGTTATAGTGCAAATTCTACGCACAGCGTTATGCATGAGGCCCCAGTAGACCACTTCACAGTGAAATGAAAGTTTAGACGTATCATTGTTACATAATCAACTTTATAAACTTTAAATAACTTTTAAGTTAGATTTTTTTTGGATGGTTGGTCACAGCTGTTCTGTATCTATGTAGTTGCAATGTCCATTGCTGTTCATGTAAATTTGATGGTCACAAGACATGTGTTATCATGCTTTGCCTGTATAAGATGGCAGCAATGTCGGCATTAATTGAAGTATTTGATTGTAGATATACAAATAGACTAAATGTGAGTGAGGGAAAGAAGAATTTAAGCTACTGTTAAGATCTTTTGCAATAATTATTTTGAATACAGTATCCTAAATTTATGCTTTCAGTTTTGGTATACGATTAGGACCGTTCATTTTAATTAGTGGTTAGTTATTTTGAATCTGGCCAGTTTCCTAATAGACAGAACTTATTTAGCCAAAGAATTCCAAAAATTAAAAGGGGTTATTGTTAGTTAACAGGTTGGATGAAGAATGATATTTATATCACAAAAACAAACATCTAAAATGTAAAACAATGAAAGTAATCGAATTAAGGGTTTGAAAATTAGCATGGAGTTTCAGATATTCCACACAAATGTAGTAATTACTATAAATTTTCATTTTTAATGTGCACATTTTCCACAAATTTTATTTGGTAAGCAGTCTCTGTGGCTTGTTGCAAAAATATGCAATGTATTTTTTTAAATTGCCATTTTATAATGCCTTATTTGTTTCTTTGGATTTTTTATTTTTGTTTCAACTGTTTACATTTTGTTAAGCTCACATGCATAGGATGTTACCTTACTGTTGCAGTTGCTCTTGATCAGAACATGCGGCAGTGGAATTTGGCAATTGGCTGTTCAGTGGAGTTGCTGAAGTACGTAGCAGGAATCCAAGACATGGCCAGCACATAATATCCTGTGCTTAAACTTTAGAGTTAACTTTACTAAACTTTGTTAAATTGAAAGCTATAACAGGCTGAAATATTTTCTTTTACTTAAATCCAAAAAAATCTGTCTTTTGTTTAGTGTATTTATAGACCGTGTTACCCATTTTTATTTCATGTAATGAACTTTTCCAGTTGTGGCTTCATCGTGATATTCATTCTTAGTTTATAGTGGACTGACTGCCTTTTAAACTGAATTTAAAAATAAAATTAGTGGCACACACAAAAAGACAAGAAACAATGCTCACAGATAACATTCTAAAAAAAATCAGATGTAGATACACACGATGGCTAAGGCTGGCACCTCTGTAACTCTGAAAAGAAGACATTTCAGGAGAAAAATGTGGACTTTTGTTGGAAGCCTTTCCTTATGACACTACGATTCACCTTTATAATCTCTTATGCTCTTTTAAAAATGGCCTTTAGGCAGCTGTTCATGGTAGTCTCAAAGCAAATATGCTATGTGAACTTGAAAACTAACAATAGTCATCGTCATTCTCAAACCCATTTAATCCAACTCAGAGGACCTGGGAGTGAGAGCCTATCTTAGCAACACTGGGCACAATGCAATAAAATGGCATGGACCGGGCACCTCGCCATTACTGGGTCCAGTCACGCACACGCACACCCACACCCACAATGGTCACAGTGGGACCATTTAACCAAACCTACAAGGCTTTAAAAATGTGTGAGGGGAAAAAAGTCATAAGCAACAGGCAGAACATGCAAACTGCATACAGACAGTCATATGCTGAAATTGAGCCTAGAGCACTACAACTCCTAATTCGTTAGCTGTGCCACCTAAGCTAAGAATATAATTACAGTATATTTTAACTAAATATCTCAAATTTCTTACATTAACAGCATTCACACTTCTAGTCATACAATATGTGAATGCTCAGCTGTCTTAAAGTTGTAGAAAATTATACTCTGTTAGGAAAGACAGTGGAGTATAGTATGGATGGAAAGAATGGAAAAATATATTTTTCCCAGCATATTTATGTTACATTCCCTGGATTTTTTGTATTACTCTACTGATGCACTTTTTCCACTGCAAGTCTGACTTTTTGGCTAAATAGTAGAAATTTCACCATGCAAAATGAAAGAATTTGTTATTTCTGCTTTTTTATCTTAAAATAAATAAGTATTTGAAAGACTGGGTAATGATATTATCTACTGAAAATTTAACTACTATGAACATCAGAAAGAATAAGTTGTGACATTAAAAAAGTAACTGAAATATTAATGTTAAAGTGCTTTTCTAAACTGTGAGTTTGTGATCCCTCAGCACACTTTCATTGTTCCCACAGAGTCTTAAATACCCTATGTGTTAAATTTAAGGGTACATTTCCCCCCTAATTTCAAAAACGAATTTTAAGCCACACATACTTACACAACATTAGCACTGACCTGGCTTGTAGCCCACCTTTTCCAGTCCAGATATCTAAGAATGTGCAGAGGAGGTTACCTAATGCTCAGAGTTGAACGTTTGGTGTGCAAAACCTGATTAATGGTTTATCACATAGGTCTGCTCTCCGTTAATCAAATAACATTTACTGGTGGAAGACATAGCAAAGACCTCTTTGGAAATGTGGTCAGAACAGTCAGTGATTGTTCACTTTAAACACCAAAATCTGATTTGTGTCATGTGTTAGTGAAGTTTATGATGTTTCAGGACCCAGTTTGGCAGGTTTTAATTGTTTATTAAAAGATTCTTTAAAAAAAAAAAAAAAAAGTAATGATGTAAAGAATTGGAATGTTTTAATCCAGGTTGGAAGTCCAATGTTAAAGCACCATACTGTATGTACCAGCACTACAGCAAAAGCATTTTATGTTAGCTGTATTCCTACTAAAAAGAGTATTACTATTAAAAAGTTGGTATCAATCAAACCGAGAATTATTTATTACAAAAAAACTATTGAATCCAATATTTAAAAAAATAAGGATATGTTCTAGAGATGATTTATAAATTATAAAACTTGGTTTCTGCAATAAAAAAGAAAAATATCATATGTTAAATATTTCACAATTTCTTCTTGTTGCTAATAGGATTTTCTGACATAGCTTGCTTAGGGCCTTCAAGCTGAGGTTATTTTTGATAAAATTTCATAACTAATAAATGTAGTGTTTACATTTAAGGCTTGGGAAGAATAAACCATCTCCTTTGCAATATCAAAGCTTTGAGTCTAGTAACTCCATTATTTATTAAAGTTATAGGTTTGTAATAAACCAAAAATGTATGAAGCTAGCCTTTACCATTGTAGATGAACTGTGAAGTAGGCTAATAGAATGCCTCAAGCCACTTAGATTCCTCCAAACTACTGACGTACTTCCCCATCTGGTCATAGCTGTCCTTGGAACTCTTTAAATAAAGCTTGCTTAACTAAGCATACTCCTATCCCATTTAGCCTGTTTCAGATTCCTTTCTTGTTAGTTTTTTTGTTTTCTTACATATTATGCTGTGGTATAAATGTAATATCGCTTTCAATAAGAAAAAGCTAATTTTCTTTACTGTATTTTTAGCTCAGGTATTGTTTTGCACTTGTGCTAGAAAGAATGTACATTAAAGCAGGTCCACTGTTTGAACCTTACAACAGACCAGATATTACTGAGTTTATTGGATTATGTTGTAATTCATTCTTACAGTATCTGTGTTCATTAGCAGCTTTTCTAGCTGTAGGGATATCAGACTAGAGTAGAGCTCTCTCCGGCATCCCCTAGTGTTTTTTACCCTCAAGCCTTCAGTAGCAGTTTAAGGGCTTGGCTTCTGAGACCAGGCCCATTATCCCAACAGGTGCAAAATGGTTCATTGACCCAATTCAGGGACTGTGTGCTGCTCCCTAACAGCTAGGAAGGAGAGTATTAAGAGTCCAGCTTTCTTGCCTATTGACCCATTCCTTCTATCTGTCATCCAGGAGGGCTTCTCATCCCTTTCCAGCTCCCTGTGTTTTGTTTTTTTTTCCCACTCTCACTGTTACTCGTTGTCATCTATATTTTAGTATCCTGGGTTTATTCTTGCTCCTACCCTTTATTCTTGTGGAAAAAAACTTAGAAAAACAAACAATCAAATTATAGGCATGGGGTTACCCATCGACACTGTATGACTAAAACTCTTTTAACCTGTGTTCCAATTATGAAAAGAATTACCTTTGTTATATAAGAAATACCTTAGTCACTGGCCCCATGCTGTGTTTCTAGTATCAGTTTTTGAGCAGCTTAGGAGTCCTCAAGATGTTTAAAATTCCTGTCTTTGATTTCAGTACCACAATTACTTTTTTCACTTTTCGGTTGTCTTATAGTTTAGAACTTCTGTTAAATCTCTTCCACTTGCCTTTCTTAAATCCCACAGCTGTAGCTATTTCTTTTACAGCAGGAAAATGCACAAAGTACAACTTGATACACCTTTGATTGCTGTAGTACCTTTCACTTTCCCAAAGTGTGGTATCCATAAAAGCCAAAGAGAAGGAGAATCCTAATCACAGGCAGAACAGAGTTGAGAGCCAATATATAGAAAGCCATGTAAACCCTTGGAAGCCAGTGAAATAAAGATACAAAAAACAGATTAGAAAGGAAAAGGAACAGAACAAGGGCTCCTTAAATATAGTACAGCCTGCACCATAATGGAAACACATGCAAAGTTTCTTAAAACATCCCCAAAAAAGAAATCATAAGAATTTTGTTTTTGGTGGAAAAAGGCCAAATAGGCTGGCCTTTTATTTATATGTTCTAGTCCTGTCAGGCATTTTCATTTTGTATCTGGTTATTTAACTGATATTTAACTTGCATAAATCAGCAGTCACATAGCCGATGCTTTAATAAAACCCACTGAAGTAAACAACTGGAGTTCTCAAAATAATAAGTGGCAAATGTTATCTCTAAAATCAAAATATTTCCTATAAAGAATATTGCACAAGAATAGAATATTTACAATTTATGGACAGACTATCCGAATGTCCCAGCTATTTACTCAGTTCTGTAAACTTGTAGAGTTGCATTCTCAAACTACACCTAGAGGGTCCCTGTCAGGATTCATTCTTGTGACAGTTCTCTAAGCTCCTCAGCATGCTGAATTGGTCAGCATGAATTCTGTATTAGTGTTGAATTTTGTGTTCAACCCATGGAATCGGATATCAAATAACTTGTGGAATCTGGAACACTTGACAATTTCCACTGTTTCTCAGTTGATGCTGACCTGAATGTAGGTTTTTTTCTGTCTACTGTCTAAATAAGTGTTTTTGTCTTGAGGTAAAATTTTAAATCGTTGTTGATGTCTCATTATTTTTATTTATTTTTTTTAATGTGTTCTGTAACAGTCTTGACTGCAATATTAATGTTGGATATATTAAATTAAATCCCTGTGTGGTTGATCTCTGTGTAAGATCATATGTTCAAACCTCGTCTACTGTACGTGTGTGATGGGAGCTAGAGGAGGTTCTCTTTGTACTCCAGTTTTTATCTCTTATCTTAAAGATGATCGTATTACATTAAGTGGTGGCAATAAATTGAACTAACATGAGAATAATTGTGTGTGAGTTTGCCCTATAGTGGATTGACATCCTGTTCAAGGTTGGTTCTGCCTAGTGAATGATACTGTTGGGTTAAGATTTGGCTTCCTGTCATCATAAATTAAGATTAAGAAGGCTTAGTAGACACATGAATTGATGAATGGGTGGTTAGCCTGTTATATTTGGCTTGTCTTTTTTGGCTGAAGATCAAACAAAGCCTGAGGCTATGGGGACTCCAGTACTTAGTTTTCCAGAATGCTGTTTTGTGAGTAATGAAAATTGTTTTAAATGAAAACCATTTTCGTAACAAACAATATTTCCAGAAAGGATATTCTACCCCATACTCCTTTTAGTTGAAAGATTTAGAGTATCAAAGATGCTGATCATGTTGAAACATGCTGGACTTATTTTAAAACACTAAGACAACAAAAGCCCAGGAATCAATTGCGGTATCCCGTTCTTTTCCTAGGCTAGATAGTTAAGAGTCAAAACTTGACGGTATATACTGGTGAATAATATAAATATTGATGTAATTATACCATGGTGAAGCCATATAATAGTTTCCTTGTATCACCAATTGAGTTGAAGTGGGAATCAAATTGAATCGACCCCCTGAAAGGTATAACCGAAGATATACAGTCAGTGAGAATGTACTTATTTCTGTATAGTATATTCAAGTTAGACCTACCGTTCTGCCCATAAATATTGTTGAAAAATGACAGTTTGGCAGTGTCCAATGGCATCCATCAAAGGTTAAAAAGAGACAAACAGACATACGCACAGAGGAAGAAAATGTAGGTTTTAGCAGAGCCAGGGCTCTGAGTATTGAATTGTTTTTAAATGGTGCATTTTCTAAGTTGTTGTTTTGTATAATATATACAGAGTTTCCCCCTCTGATATCATTTGTCGTTTCCCTGACTTGTTAGTTTGCTTATTCAAGTTGGCTAGCCAGTTTTCCATCTATCAGTTTGCAAAGATACTTAATCCAGTTCAGGATTGTGTGATCCAACATCTTACATAAGTCAGAAAGCAGTCATGAATGGGGTGCTGGTTTATAACCATAACACTCAGCCACTCGCATACACTCATGGGATTTGAATGCTTTTTAGAGTATTGTCACTTATTTGGCCTATATGTTATTTTTTTCATGTTTAAGAATTTGCTGTTGCCTCTGCATATATTTGTTTTGTAATTTGTACGTCTCAATCAATAGAAGTATTTGTTACATTGATGTATACGTAGATTAAGCTGTATTTTTACTTGTGAAAAGGACTTTTTTGATATCCAGTCATAAAGAAGCACTTTTTCACATGAAGAGTTCTGAGAATTTGAAACAAACTACAAAATCATATGGATACAATGAAACCTTAAACATTTTTTAAAAAATATCTGGATGAGAGATTGGAACAAATTAGTTATTAGCTAAATTAGCTAAATACATTAGTATGATGAACTTAATGGTGTCCTGAGTAATGTGTATAATAGAATCCCTCAAAGAGGTCAGATTCATACCATTGAACTATTATAACAACATGATGTAATGACCCAGTACTGTACTTGATGTTTCTAGAATAAGCAAATATCATACCAAGCGGTGGTCTATTAATGCCTTTTCTAACAATTTAAGGACTTTCACATTTTTCTACATATGTTCTGGGAGGAACCAGCCATGTTTGCTTTCTGGTCTGTAGTTCCTAGGTTTTTGTTCTCTATTCTTCTGAAAACCATTTCTCTCCTTCCACAAATATTTATTCTTTTAGTCCTATCTTATCTTTCTCTCTCATTTTCATTGGAGGCTGTTTTTTTGGGGGGAAAAAATCTGATAGCCTCACGCTGGATATATCTTTCATTTAAAATATGGAAATCTTGTCTTCTTAATTCAACCTTTCATGTGCTGTCTGTTTAACAGGTCATCCAATCTGCCTTGAAAAATAGATCTCTTGACACTGTAGTTGTCACTCAAACATAGCACCTAAGGGTTGATAAAGACACTGCAAGCTAGTACAGTAATAAAGTTTTGTGAAATCCTAAAGAGGCTGTGGGTAGTTACTTGGATGGACAATGTTTTTTCTGCCTATTTTTAACTAGAATAGAACATTCTTTTCCCTCTTTGTTATAATGGATGAACTGTGATTTTTGTAATTAAGTAAGGCACAGGAACTAATGACCAATGAAGCATATCAACACATTTTTCTCTTGCCTATGCTACTGTTTCTGGTAATACTTTCAAAACTGCTATAAGTAGGTTAGGAGTACTAGTGGTTCTAATGCTGACAGGTATGCAATGTTTTTTTTTTCTTGTGTAACTTACTGTGTCGGTGCCTGACAACATCCCTCCAAACAGGGCTTTGGGCTGAATACATTTAGATGACTTGAGTTGAGATAGGTGAATTTTTAGTTGAATTAAACCCTCTTTTGCATAGATTAATGAGTGGCATACCTTATCAATCATCAAATTCCATTCTTCTGTAATTCTATATTGAAGTGCCTATTTTAAAATTTGCCTCGAATCATCTGGGGGTGAACTTTTTTTAAAGAAGATACTAGATTTTAAAAAAGGCGAGTCTATCATCATTATTATAAGACTAGCAAAATACCCACGCTTTGCAGCGGCAAAATACTGCCTTAAAATTTTTATTAAGAAAAAAAGTAAACATTTTTAAACTTAGGGAAATTATACAAGAAATTATTTGTTAAGGATCTCTTTGTATACCACGTTGTCAGTTTGGCCCTCCGGTTGTAATATAACCAAGCTGTGCGCTGAGCTTACTCTTGAGCATGCAACATACAGTTGGCCATTTGAAAAACAATCCTGTCTCATATCAATGCCAACCTTTTGTAGGGTTTGTCCCTGAGACTTATTAATTGTCATTTCGAAGCAGAGTCTTACTGGAAATTGAAGGCGTTTGAATTGAAATGGGAGATTAGATGGTATAACGGGGATGCGAGGAATAAAAACTCTCACCTGAGCCACTGCCAGTAAAAATAGTTGCCTCAATTACGTTGTTTTGCAGGCACGTGACCTGAAGGCTCGTGCCGTTACAAAGTTTCGGTGGCTGTAAGTTTCTCAGTAACATTATTGGTGCCCCAACCTTCAAAATGAGATTATGCTCAGGAGTGCCTGGATGATTTAGAGTGTTGAGAAACTCTACCGGATAGTGTACCTCGTCTTTCACTTCTAAAACTGAATCAACAGACTGATATGTTTTCGGTGGTGAAGGTAGTTCTTGAAGTAAAATGTGGTTTATAGTCGTAGTTATGTCATTTTTTGGTATCAGGATAGCTCTCTCTCTCAACCATGACACGCCGTTTTGGTGGAGATTTCGTAGATTGGGATAAACATTTTGAAGAAGGCTTTGTAAGGTATTCACGATGAGACAGAGATTTGTAGGAATATTTATTTTACAATTTTCTTGTATGAAGGTGCCATCACCTATACTCATCAGAACAGCAGAGAACTCCCGGCTTTTTTGTCGCCTTTCAAATGAACTCTCTTGTTTATTCTTAAAGTAACAACATTGATTTGTGGCCATAGATATGAAGACTTTAGAGATGCTTTAACTTCATCAGCGCGTGTTCCTCTGGGCACAACTGGTAGGGTTTGGCGGAGATCTCCAGCCAGCAATACTATCAAGCCTTCCATAAGTTTGTTGGTGTTTCAGATGTCTTGGTGTGTCCGCAACACCTCCTCTGTGTGCCATAGTGCATTCATCCCAGACAATGTCGCAGCACTTCAGCCATGTTGCTCTGCTTTGATATGTTACACATGGGGGATTCAGTATGGTTGAGGTTCAGAGGCAGCTTGAAAGCTGAATGTGCAGTTCTGCCACCCTCAAGAAGAGTTGCAGCAATGCCAGAAGAAGTCACAGCTATGGAAATGTTACGTTTTGCTCGGATTTTTGCCAGGAGAAGGTTTATTAGGAATGTCTTACCAGTTCCTCCTGGAGCATCAAGGAAAAACACATTGCCAGTGGCCGAGAGAGCGCTGCTCATGACTTGCTCATAAACTGACTTTTGGTCACTATTTAGCCACAGCTCGTTATTTGTGACTATATTGGCCAATTGCAAGGTGTTGTAAGATGTCTTTTTCAAGTACTCGGGATTTGACGTAAGTTGTGCCAGTTCTCTGAAAGGTGAAGGCAAACCGTAATGATGAAGAGATTGACCTCCAATAGCAATTACGTAGTTTTCAAGCAACTGTAGACACTTGTTATAGATCAAATGTAACCACTGGTGGACTTCTGTTCGTATATAATCTCTTTCAGTCTGTCTCCTAACATCTTCTGCTATGCTGTGTTTATGTTTTTCCCATAGGTTTAAGGGGTTTTCCATTTGGCAGAACACTAGCATGACAGCAAACAGTTCACGGATCTTTTGAGGTGAGCGAGACAGAACAGCTTCCTGTAGAGTCTCGTCCCAGTTGATATAGTCATGTAAAAAACTGAGTGCCCTGCAGGTCGACTTATAGGTCGGATGTAGGACACCATCAACTGTTCTGAGAGATTTGAAAGGCGTGGGGCCTGTGATTTTGTTGAGCAGCAGTCGAAGATGGTAGCATTCAGAGTTATTCGGGTGCACGGTGTAGACCCGTCCCAGCATATTATCTTTTTTCACTCCCGAATGTCCTGGTACAGGGTTGCCCTGTTTCCTCAGACGAAACATGTTGTTTGCCCACACATAATATGATGGAATTTCATTATAATGAAGTTGTTTTGCAAAATCATCGTGTTTGCAAAGGTCAAAGAACGCTAAAAGGGTTGTCTGTGGTGGATTGTGTACCTTATCGGCAACATTGCCTTCTGTGAAATAAATTCTTTGTCCATTCTCAAGATGCACAGCAAGATGAACGACTGGAGAGAAACGTTTGTGAATGGGAAAACAGAAAATGCGCCAGAGCTACTAATGTAACGACCAGCTTCGTATCGAGATACTTCGTCATTTTGATTTTGTATTGTAAATACTGCCTGGTCACTTCCCTTGTTAACATACTTGCAGATGTATTTGATCGATTTTACTGAATTGCAAAATTCGACATTGATGTGAGCATTGAAGAAGCGGGACAGCACAGGACTATAAGGGACCACCTATCTGTAGTCGATATCTACTCCTTTGATGTTAATTGTATGACCTCCATCAGCAGGTGCGTACCGGCAGTACTGAGGGTAACCATCTTCTCCGGTGTGAGTTTCTGAGATGAACGGACGTGGGTACTTCTTACTGCATATTCTGTTGATCATGCAGGGGGAGTTGATATTATGAGGTCCACATGGGCCGTGAATTATGGTGGATTTTACTATTTTGTGAAGGGCAGGGTCAGTCTGTGGATCAGGAATTTCCGCACGGATGACTTGATCGATGACAGCTGGTTTAATCCTATCCTTTAGCCACAACAGAATGTGTGCATGGGGAATACCTCGCTTTTGCCGCTCTATGGTGTACATGTAGCAATTTGTACAGCCGAAAATGTTACTCTTCGTGAGCAAGTTTATCATTTTGGGAATCTTGAGATGAAATACACGACTGATAAGGTCGTGGCGATCGTGAGGTTTTTGACGTGGAAGGAGAACTTCAGTGATGTCAGTCCATTTAGGACTGCAAGTAAATGTGATAAATAAGTCAGAGCGGTCATAATGACGTACGTATGTCATTGCGTCTTGTGTACGCTCGTGCATATAGCGAGGTCCTCCAGTGAAGGACGATGGTAATATCACAGCTTGACCAAGTTCTATTAAATTAGTGTCATTTTTGTCAATAGCATCTTTTAAGAGAACGTAATTTTTAGCTCGTAGATTTTTCTGATTTAGTCTGATATAATTTAGTCTTTCAGATTCAATTTTTGCATACATATCAACTAAAAACTGATTTAATAAAGTTCGGAAGAAAAGGATAGTATTATCATGATGTTGTCTGATCATAAGCCGGTATGAATGGAAGTTTGCTGCAGAGACGGTTTTCTTCATAGGTAACTTACTGGCAGCATGAACTTGAGGTATAGACGCAGAATAGCCATCTTCACCATAGCAGAACATGAGGGGATATTGAAGTGCATCATAGGATTTGTGGGTTTCCTTAATGCGTTGAAGTTTATTGTCTCTGGTTTTCAAGACAATATCCCTATTGTCGAACGTTTGCCCAACGATGACAACACCAACTTGACGAACTGTGGGTTTATTAAATCTGCCTTTGTGTGCATGTAATGGTTTTTTGTCGGCGTGAATGACAACTTTGAAGTCTTTGTCTTCATCTGAAATACTATCCATTGTTACAATCATGCAGCATTTTTTGTAATTGCTTTACCAGGGGTATCTTAACTCCAGAAACATTAGCAAAGCGCATTTGTGCTTCCTTTTCATCGTCCCCGACGAAATAAATTTGCAAAAATTTGTGTTCCTCAGTCGGCATAGGTAAAAGACTGCCAATCAAGTGATACACTTGTCCCTGAACTTTAAATGAAGGTATAAAATTTCCCTCAACGATTTGGTTAGCACTAAATGACGTCATTTGAAATGCGCTGTTGTACTTTCGAATGTTGTTCAAAAAATGCTCACTTTGAGGATGTTCGCCAAGAAGGTCAGGAAGCTTATGTAAAGGACTGAGAGAGACTTTACCACAGTTACAGCACAAACCAGGAGACTCATATTTCCACTTATGAGCTTGACAATAGTCACAGTGAACATCCATGGATCCAATGTGTACTGTTTTGTCAGATTCATAATGTATGTTTGGGTCGTACGCAAATCCACAATCGGCTTTTTTGAGCCAAACCTGTTGTTTTCGTATGAGTCGCTTTTCATTATTGGAATCGTACCTAGAAACATAAACTCTATTAACTTGTGGATTTGCCTCGGAGTATTTAGCGACAGCATCTCTATGAACTTGTGGATTTCCCTGCGAGTATTTAGTGACAGCTTCTCTATGAACTTGTGGATTTCCTTGCGAGTATTTAGCGACAGCGTCTCTATGAACTTGTGAATTTGCTTGCGAGTATTTAGTGACAGCGTCTCTATGAACTTGTGGATTTTCTTGGGAGTATTTAGTGACAGCGTCTTTATTAACTTGTGGATTTGCTTCCGAGTATTTAGCGACAGCGTCTCTAACTTGTGGATTTGCTTCCGAGTATTTAGCGACAGCATCTCTATGAACTTGTGGATTTTTCTGCGAGTATTTGGCAGCAGCTGCACGAAGTTGTTTCCGTCTAGCTGCATCAGAAAATGTACCACAACGTCTGACATGCCTCCTTTTTACTGTTTTCTCACAGCTTGGATTGTCGCTGTCATAATCGGTTTGAGTTGGACTTGTGCTGAAGTGACATTCGGCATGTGTCAAGCGATGTAAGCATTCAACCGGCTTTATCGATAACTTCGCATCCAGCTTTTGAGAGTTGAAACATTCATAAACATCAAAGTGTCCACTACTCAAATCGTCACCTGTGAATCTAAGATGTTTAAGAAGCATTGACAGTTCTCCAAAGGTGTAAATATTTGGCCATTTCGGTACACTTGAAACCGACAACCGAAAAATTCAGCGGCAGCCATCAACTCACATGCAGAACCATAGGTGAAGGGCTTAAGCATTTCAGTCTTATAGTGCTCCTGTGTAATATAATTATCCCCTGTACTGTCATCAGTCCACACCTTGAACCTCTCCCAGTCATTCAATACATAAGACACAATGTCCCTCCGGATATCAAAAGTGAGCCTGATATGTCCGTGCAATATGTAACACAGAGAATGGAAAAGGGAGGCGCCATCTCCAGGCATGGAAACCACTCGGTAAGTGATAGTTCTTTGATCGATGGTGATCACCTCGATAGACATGTTAATGGGGGTACGGTTGGAACAATAAAGGAAATGGGTACCTGAACAGTAAACTAAGTCTAAAATACCTACACAATAACAATAATCATCGTAATAAACGAACAATAAAACAGCAGAGAAGCCGTGGATTAAATAAAAAGGCTTGTTCCGTGGCGAACCAAGGAAAGGAATGAAGAGACTGCAGTGAAGGACGGCCTTATATGGGCAGGCAGTCAGCCAAAGAAGGGAATCAAGAAATAACTGTAATCGTAATAAACGAACAATAAAACAGCGGAGAAGCCGTGGATTAAATAAAGGAAATGGGTACCTGAACAGTAAACTAAGTCTAAAATATCTACACAATAACTATAACAATCGTAATAAACGAACAATAAAACAGCGGAGAACCTGTGTATTAAATAAAAAGGCTGCTTCCTTGGCGAAGCAAGGAAAGGAAAGAAGACACCGCAGCAAAGGACAGCCTTATATGGGCAGGCACTCAATTACATGGGAGGCGTGACGATGAGGGACGCAACTGCGCCTCACACAGCAACCGAGCTGCAGGCTATGGCCATATATATGTACGTAAGTAGGTTCCAGTTATGACCGATACGTGTAGAATTTTGAAATGAAACCAGCCCAACTTTTGTAAGTAAGCTGTAAGGAATGAGCCTGCCAAATTTCAGCCTTCTACCTACACGGGTAGTTGGAGAATTAGTGATCAGTCAGTCAGTCAGTCAGTGAGGGCTTTGCCTTTTATTAGTACAGATAATATAGATTCTCACACCTATATTGGAGCAAAATTAAATACCACGCTGAATGTCTATTCTATGTAATTACTTGACCAGAATTTTATTAACTTTTTCCATATGGTCATAATTAGAGTGTTGTGACTTTCATAATATTTGTTGCTTCTTTTGTGGTCAGTAAAAATTGTTTGCAATGCCAGTTTCTCAGTAATTAATTGAGATGGTTTATAATTTATTTTTGTGTAAGTACTGTATGCTTTAACTGTTTCCTCAAGTTTTCAAGATATCTCTGGAGAAACAAGAGTTTTAAAGAGAAGTCAGTTGGTTTGAAAATAAATGTATCCAATCCTTCATCTTCTATTATTAAAGGGCTAAATTGCCAGTTGGATTAACATTTAAAATTCTCTGCTTCAGGACTGTACTGACTACACAGGGTAAGCAACAGTGAAAATGTAAATTGGCTTTTAGATTGCTAGCATCTGTAACAGGTTGGGGACAAGCTAGCACAGACTTGTGTTTTAAGGGGCCTGTTGTTAGAAATTCAAGATGAGTTAGCAAGTCACAATTTGGGTGTCACATTGAAAAGTTTCCTTGAGGTGACATAAAAAGTGAGGGCAAGATTAATGGAACTTAGGTTTGAAAGGAGGTGAAAAGGTGAGATGTTATATCAAGAAATGGAAGATAAGGCAGGACCAGAGCCTACTGAATTGGGAAATATGCCCATGGACTTTAATGAAAGAAAGTGAAGAAAAAAGGAATGCTTGTTTCTGTTGCAGAGAATTGAGACACATGGTATCAAGTCTTTAAAAGTTGTAGGGAAACTAGAACTCCCTCTCTGCATTACATCTCTGTAATTTCACAAGTCATTTAAGGGTTTAGAAAATCACAAAAAGCACAATCCAATAATAGAAGAGAAAGAAATTGAACCTTTGATGTATCCTGGTTTTGTACTGGTACGTTGTAGCCCTTATCATACTCCTCCTTTTCCACGCCCTGACGATTTTCAGTGGGTGGTATGCATGAATATGAGGTGCAATCTATCATTAATTCAAAATAATGATGTGCCAAGGTCAAATACTTTGTGCATTGGAAGGGGTGTGGCCCTGAGGATCACAGCCGGCTCCAGTTTGATACCATTCATGCTGTTCATCTTGTGGTTTGTTTTAATTCAAAACACTGGATGGCCACACCATTGACAGGGCATTATATTTTTTTAATCGGGCTTTTGTATAATTTTTTATGTGATTTTTCTACATTGTTTTAGGAGTTCATATACTTTTTTGACTTTGATTCTGAATTAAGTTTTCAATTACTTTTATGTACTTTTACCATTTTTAAGGTTTTAAGGCCTGTTCGGTTGCCATCTTGTGTTTATGTAACTGGTGCTAAATTGTGCTCCCATTGTTGTAGTACCGTCTCACAGTTTCAGAGGCATGCCTTCCAAGATTATGACTTGCGGGAAATGATGTGACAGGTTAAAAGGTCACCTTTGGAATCCATCAACTCGGATGAGGAAGGAATACTTAATACTTTCTTCCTTTTCATAAGCTAATTTCTTTAACTGTTTTATTGATTCGTGCCTGATATTTTGACTTTGATTGTTGACTTGTGTTTTGGTTTTAAAAAACTGTGTCTGCCTTTGCAGTATTGACGTTTTATGACTTCCTGACCATCTTCGAGTCACGTGTACTAGCATAAGATCATAACACAAGGCAACCTCAGTATGATCCAAAAAAAAATTAAATGCTTTGATTGTTAATGTTTAGAAAGGTAGTGGTTTCATGAATGAGTGCGATGTGATGAAAAAAAGTTACAGACTTTCTTTTAAGCATATATAGAATTTTTCATTTTTTGAACATTTTTCTTATTATTCTTTTAGTATCATGATAATAATGGCAGCATAATAATGGCTCAACATTTTAGTGGTATATTCAAGGAGTTAGCTATCCTGTTTACGGTTGCTATGCTTGTTGTCTGTCATATATTACAGAAATAACTTATTGCACTTTGTCATTGACCACTGGCTGTGTTAGGCAGAAGTGCCTTCCGTAACAGGGGAAAATAAAACTTTAGTATGAGGGTCATTTTGCAACAAATCTTTTGACTATGGCTAAGGTTTCATGTTTTGTTTCAGTGCCCAGTTTATTTTCTAATTTTGCTTTTTGTTAGACCCTTGCCCATTTCACAGACCATGCTCCTGCCTGTCCCATTTGGCTCCCTCAATTTAGTTTTCTGAGATATTTCTTGAGTAATTTAATACCTATGGTTACTGTCTCTCATAGGAGTAACAATAACTATGAATTCCAGACTTTATAAAAATGTTTGCTTGGCTTAAGAAATTTTTCTTTCTTTTTTTTTACTATTTTCCACATTTTAGAACATGAGAATTCCAAGTATTTAATCAATTTTGTTATGAAATAGTGTTATGGCACAATATAAATTCATTATTGCTGGTTTTGAACTTACTGCAATGCCTTCTTGTGCGTGGGCATAACTGCGGGTAGGTAGGCAACAGCCCCAAAAGTGTAGGCTGGTTTCATTGAGATAGTTTATACTAGCAACACAAGTTTGTCATTCAAATTTAGTAAATTCTTAATTAAGAGTGTGCATTATAGATACAGTATTTACCATTAGTTAAATTGTTCAAAATAGTAGTAGATACAGACCATTCCTACCTATCAGTATATTGGAATCACTATTATGACTTTGAGGACATGTGTATTAATTGTCATTCATTTTTCTTCCATATGTTTAGCTAGTCAAAATAGTCAGACAAACAATAACCCCGAGTCTTCAGAGATAATTGTCACACCCCTGTGCTATATCTGTACTTTTTTGCCTTGCAGTCTTCATAGTGCTTAAATTCCTTTGTTACATTAAATTAACACTGTTTTATTAATGAAAAGATGTTATCTCACTATTAACCTTATTATTTAGAAAAGGAAAGGAAAATTTGATATAGTTTATAATTTGAAAATTGAGATACTTTATTATTATTTATATAATCTTTAATACAGTTTCACAAGTACACAATGAATGTGGATAATTATTCACTTAAATAATGATTAAAAATAATTAATATTCATGGAAATTGCTGTAAATAGTGACAGAATGTCAGCAAAGTCTCATGACTGTTTTTGTCTAGCTGAGACTGATGTGCAGATTTATATTTATGACTTTAATAAAAACACAGAGTTAATTTGGGTGTGAACTGCAAACAGATAACACTACAGTCTTACAGTATGTACAGTGTGTTTTTAGTGTGCGTGTAGGATTTATGCCTACTAATCAAAACGATTAAGGTTTATGTACTTGTACTTCTGAATTGTTTAGCCTGCACAGCTAATTTCTCTTAGCTATCATAAGCAGAACTGATTTTAAGCATGTTCTGCTGAGATACTGAATTCACAATGAATGGAAATACTTTTTAAAGACTATTTTTTAAAGTTTTATATCAAGTGTTAATGAGTGGTGCAACAGCTCTATAAAAATTGTTTTGAAGTTTCTTGAAATGATGTTACCTGCCTAGTACACCACAGTGTAGAAAATCACACATACCATCACAGACTTGTATAGTAGCATATGTTAAGGATGTCACTGACCCACCCAAAGGTCAAGTGAAAAGACAATTTCCCCTCTGTGATTAATAAATTGTACCAAATACCCAGATTAAAGAAAAGCAGTCTTCAAAGAATAAGAGCCTGCTTTGCCCTTTCTTATATACTGTAGTTCCTCTGTGTTCTGAGACCAGTCCAGTTTGTCATTGAAATGAACCCCCCGCCCCCCCGTTACTTGAATTTGCTGATGTTAAGTTGTGGAGAATACTTTCAGCATCAAGAAACAAAGTTCTCCACCTGATTCCTGCATTCTGCATTCTCATTCCCTTTATTGATAGCATTCAATAAGTGCAGAATCATCTGAGAATTTCTGCAAGTGACATGACCTAGTGTACTATTTATAATCGGAGGTGTATAGTGTGAATTGAAAAGGAAACAAGACTGTGGTGCTACAGTGATGCTCACATCTGTATCAGAAACACTGTCCTTGAGCCTTGCAGTCTGCGCAGCAGTCTATTTTCCAGAACGCCATAGGCTCATCCACCTGCATATCTGAGTTTACTTCTTAACAGTGATGGCTGGATGGGATTTAAGGCACTGGAGAAATCAAAAATCATAATCCTCACAGTGCTGCCAGCTTTGTCCAGGGGAGAATAAGCTTTGTGTATAAGATAGCTAATTGCATCTTTCACTCCAGTCTTTGTCCTCCAGGCAAACTGTCCATGTTGTTTATCACAAGAGCACTCTAAATCCAGTACAAGTCTCCCAAATGTCTTCGTGATATGAGAACCAAGTGCCACTGGTCTGTAGTCATTAGGTGAAGGGATGCCTGCCTTCTTTGGAACTGGAAAAATGCAGGATGATTTCCATAGTAGCAACACTTCCTGGAGCTTTTGGGACTGACTGAATTGGTGACACAGGATTTTAAAGTTAGTCAGCAGAGGCCTTAAGAACTCAAGGAATGATTCCACCTAGTCCGGCAGCTTCTTTTGTGTGTAGCCTCGCTTGGTCTTCAGTTATGGACAGCCCATACTGATGGTCAGAGGTGGAGTTGTCACACATCATACACAAATAACAGCAAAGCTGGATGGCTGGGAAAGGCACTATATACTGTATATCAAATGTATTATTAGTTTGGTCATTTATGTGTCAAACTGGTGGGAGTGCTTGATAACATGTTGTGAGACTCTAGGTGGAGGGCAAGCCACAGGGGATGCTGAGGTCCAAAGCAATATTTCTTACAATACCTTATTTAATAAACAGAATAATAAAAAAATACAATCTTGATTGCAGACAAACCCCTACTGCTATATATTATAAATTGAATTGTTACACAGGCTTTCCCCATAAAATTCATTATGAAAATATTTAAACCTTATTAACCTAAATTAAATCATCTATTCTTAACTATTTTTTTTCTGGTGTGTACCTGAATGTCATAATTTATAACATCAAATAAGGTTTAGAGTGCAGGATCTCGCATATCTCTTCATAGGATGTTATATAGAAGGTTTGAGAGCTATTTAGTAATCCTCATCGTCATGATCAAGTTTGCATGAAGATGAACGCTAGGAGCTTATTTAAAAAATAGGGAGACTTCAGCATTTAGTTGTGACAAGTGCAAGTTAAAGAAACATGGCTTATACAAATTAGCATATTTTTGCCTTATTAAGACTTTGGAGATGCGCAGGATATCATCAGACTGACCCTTAAGTCAATATAGAAAGAGTGAATATAAATATGTTTGTTTGCTGTGTATGAGAAGAAATTGGAAGACCCAGTCAAAACTTGAACCAAAACCTGATTGACTTGCCATAGATCATAATTGGTCTTTTTTTATGATGTTCAAATGCAAAATGCAATCGGCTTATAAGTGAGAAATGATCCATAGTTATGAAACAAATAATAAGACTCCCATGTGGTCAGGCACTTATCTGGACTCAGTGGTCTTTAACTTTTAAAATGAAGGCCATTGTGGGAGAGCTTGAAGATCACTTTCAAATAACCTGTACAGTGACATTTATTATTTTAAAGCAAAATGAGTCAAGCAATCTGTTTTTCTTCTTTTCCCTTCTTATAAAGTGAAAGCAGCATTTAGGAATGAATGAGTGTCCAAATATGAAGAGGCTCTTTATGAAAGTGTAGGAACTTCTAGACTATTCTTTTGGATTCAGTATAGTGCAATAAGAATTTTGAGTGAAGCAGTTAAAATAGGTGTTTCATTTAATTATGTATAAGTTGTCACACATATTTTTCGAAAGGACCTGGGGAGCTAGCATGGTCAGAACAGTATCTCCCCTGGGACGCTAGATGGCAGCCCCCATGGGTTGCAGCAGTGCCTTGGACTCCCGCTGGGCTTCATTTGAGATGGAGTTGTTTACAGCCCTGCTGAGATCCGGAGGTGCCGCCAGGGGGTGCTGCAGCTGCTCCTGAGCCCGTATGGGCGATCATTTCACCACACCCGGAAGTGCTGCCAGAAGTAGGTCATCAAGCACCTGGAGCACTTCAGGCTAATATATAAAAGGAGCCAGCAGACAGTACTTGGTGAGCCAGAGTCGGGTGGAATGTTGACGAAGCTTGCCGAGGAGGAGTGGAGGAGAAAAGAAAAGAAAGAGAAGGAAAGTATTGTGAAGTGTTTTATGCTTTGGACTGTGTTGTGCCTGTGGGAAACAAGGAAAAAAAAATTGTGTTTTTATTTGTGTGCCTCTAGTGTCTGTCTGTGTCAGGCTGGGTGGCTGGCATGCCCCTATAGTTGTTACAAAGTACATTACAGTAGTAGACTTCTACTACAAGACACATGTTCCAGATATTTCTATGCTGCATTGTATTCCTTTGAATGCAAATAAACAAGGCATGATTATTTAGTGTGCTTTCACATCTCATTTAGTATAAGGGATTTTTCCAAAAGTAAATTTTATTGTTTTTTTTCTTTTGTGACTAGCGTGGTTTTTTTCATTAAAGTTCTGGCAGACTGTGTTTATTAAGGTAAGTGGCAGAGCTTAATGGGATGTTGCAAATGGGAGGTCAAGCATATCTGAGATGAAAATGTGAGTAGTACATGAGAAGCCATCACATTATGACAGATGGGGACACATACTTAGAAAATGAGGTTGTAGCAGGCTTGAAAGGTGGGTTAAAGTGATTTATATGAATGCTTAAAATTTTAGACCACTAAAAATATTTGGCCTAAATGGCACAATCATTATTTGGCTGAATTAGCAAAAATCCAGAATTTTGTTGTGGAATATGTGGCGTGGTTTCTGTTGCTTTCCTGCCTTGTTTATGGACGATGCTTTCAAACAGTGATACCTGTTTTGTACAAATGAGGGATATATCACACCACATTGCATTGTGGGGTATGGCTGCTAACCTTTGAGGATTGTACTGGTTTGTTTATAATGAGGAATACCAGTAGCCGTGATATCCTACAAGAAACTGCAACACTTTTCCAAAAGCAAGACCAAATGGACAGAGGAAGGGAGAAGGATAGGACATCATACTGGGACAAATTAAAGCAAGATGTTAAGCAAAAGCATTTAAAGAAGTTGAGCTCAGTAAACAGTGTGGATTTGAACGACTTGCCAACTAAGGAATAAACTACGCTAGCTATGATTATATACATAGATATTGTGAATTACATCATTTTTGGACTCCGTGGATATTATATGTCTGTTGTAGAAGGAAAACAGACATCCTGGATTAGACGGGAAAAAGCCATTACCTGGATTGGATGCCAGTACGATGACACAGACTGATTGGCCAACAGAACAAATAATTTTGTACCCGGCCAGTATAAGTTAATGGAGGGACCAGCAGAAGCAGAGTGTCAAGTGGTACCATCCCCATATGCCAGGTGGCAGTGGTATTCATTTGGGAACCCAGTTGGGACACCCTTAGGGATGCTTGGGAGATGGAGTCCAGATGTGCAGCCATGCCAGGGTCCCTAGGGATCGAGAGGGGAGTACTGTCAGGGAAGACCTCCCTACTTTCCTTATGGCCTGGAAATACTCCAAGGAGGACATGGCTTGGCACTGGAAGCATTCCTGAATCTGGCATAAAAAAGAGCCTGCTGCAACACTTCACAGGAGTGGAAAAGGAAGAAGAATTGGCAGTTTATTGTATTGATTTTTTTATATAATTGTGGCACATTGTTGGAAGGAGTTCTGTAAATGGGCATTATGGAATAAACATTCCTTATTTTATTCTATTAACGTTGCGTATCGCTGGATCTGTGGTTTGAGGATCTCTGCAACTCCCTTGTGGTTACAGAGTTTAAAATTATAAAATATTGGAAGCATATAAATTATGAATGGTAGGGCTGCAACTAATGATTATTTTGGTAGTCGACTAATCGTTCAATTGTTTTTTTGATTAGTCACGATTATTTCATGCCTGACTATTTTGAAGGCTACGACCTGTGGTTGCACATCCTGTTCAGGGCTCCAGTGCATGTCTTACCTCCTCTGCTCACGTCTGTCCATCTGTGAATGTCACCCTGATGTCTCTGCATTAACATGATTAAAATTAATAGTAATCAAATTAAAATAACAACCAGTGAAACATATGAATTTGAAAATAATCAGATTTTTTATATTAGTGTGACCATCTCAATAAAAAAGAAATACAGTAAACAATACAAACTAAAGAGCATGTAGTCTTTAAACAAAAAAAGTGCATTTAACTTAACCAAAAAATACATTGTTAAAAGAGAAACATTTTTCATATTTTAGTAATAAATGACAAAATGTAGACATAAACTATATAATGTGTAAAGCCTGACGTACAAAGATCAAATAAACACTTTCACAAAAGGTTCAAGGATGATACAATAGCTTCTGTGGCGCAGCAGTAGGAATTGCTGACTTAAAATCAAGAGTCCCCCGGTTCGATCCTGACTGCCTTGTGTATTTACCGTTTTGAGTAGTGAGTTGCTGTTATTGTTAATATTTTACAATAAACACATATATTTGGTTTGCGTCTGTAACAGCCAATGTACATTTATAGTACTTGTAAAAGTTGCCGTTTTTTTTTTTCTCTTTTATTCTCTCAGTCACGATACATACAACCACCCATTCCCCCCACCCAGGGATCTGACGCTGTAACTTTTTATCTGAAACTGGGAATAACTGTAGATGTGAGTGGTGTTTTGAGACCATAGAACTGGAAATTCTCTGATCTGGATGGATAAAAGCTGACACACAAACGCTGGCGAATCTGCCTTATTCGTATCTCATTGTCACTTGATTTTTTTTTATTCAATTTTATTGAGTGTTCCTGCTTACACTGAATTAGTGTGTACCTTATGGCCCGTGATGTCAAAACTACACTGACAAAAAAAACAGAGACATAGGTATACTGTATATGATATTTTGAATTATTCATTTTATGACCTTATAGTACAGTTCAGAAAACATTGTGGCACGGATGCAAAATTATTCTTGTTGTTCATATTCATTCACATACCTTCTTGCGGTTGTAATAAGTGAGTTTTTTTTTCCCCCGACCTTGCCCAGTCTGCACAGGACTCAAGGACATGCAGAGGAAAGAATTTTCCTCTGCAAGGTGAGCCATGAACACTCTTCTTTTCTCAGTGGACCCTGTACATGCCTTGCACAGTACATGTGCTTTGATCGCCGCCAGGTCAATCTTGTTTTAGTGCAAGCAACTGGCCAGCACAGAATAAGCTCACGCCTTCTGGTGTCAGCGTGCAGCATCAGGGGAAAAAAAGCATCATCGCACTAATGCAATATTATTTTAAAACAAACAGATCGGGTGTAAATGTGTTACTTGTAAAAGTTAGCTTTTTTCACTTTTATTTTCTGAGTCTCGTTCACACTCTCCCTCCCCTCCTGATCTGATTTTAACTAACTAAGAGCGCCAGCATAAATTCTCAAGAGACGGCAGCATCACAGCTCCAGGATGCTTGCATTTCAGATGCTCATGCATTGCGGTGGTGCTGCCATGAAAAGAAAGCTCCGCTTTGTAGAATCTGCATTCAACTTTTTTTTTTTTCTTCTTTTTCAGTGAAGTGCTCCCTCACTTTAGAAAGTTTCTGTCTCAATTTTTTTTCCATCTCCTTCCCCCTCCTCTACCCGACTCGCCATTGCAACCACGTTTATTTTCCTCTACATTCTTCTTCTCCTCAGACTTTCTCCTTCATTGGTAGGACCGTGTGCAGTCTTAACAAACAATAACAAACGATACTGCCCCCAGATGTTTATATAATGCATTGCAGTTACAAAAACCAATGTGGTTCTATAAACTATAACATGTGTGAAGCCTGACAGCCAAAGAGCAAATACACTTTCATAAAAGGTTCAGGACTTTTACAACAGCTTCCGTGGCATACTGGTAAGATTTTGTCACTTAGAG
>JANRMT010062791.1:103210876-103250149 GCA_026402145.1 Polypterus bichir lapradei | reverse complement strand
TTTTTTTTTTTTTTTTTTTTTTTTTTTTTTTTATAAAAAGTGCCCCATAATTCTTTGCGAGGCCAGCAAGACATCCCCCAGAGCTGTAACACCAACACTGACGGGGCCTGCCTCCGGGTATATAATGCTGATCATTTGCAATACAGACTCTGTGGGATGAGTTATCTGTGCTTGTAGCACAGGAGACTCTCTGAAATAATAACAAAAGATTCATTACTATTTGCATGACATTTCTATCTTTTTGATAGAAGAAAAAGTGCAAAGCATCAGTGCAGAGCCTTTAGCTCGACTTCAAAAAAAAAATAGAATAAGCCAGTGGTTTCAATCATGACACGCCACTTTGAATTTTCTGCCTTTAAAAGACCAACGTATTTTTTCTGACTTTTGAGTACAATTTTGGCATTTCTGCTTTGTTTTGACTAGTGACGTGTGAACACCGTCTAGTTCATTTTGCTGTGTTCCCCGAAATCATGGAAATGTTTGCGATATTTACTGAACTTGGCAAACTGCATTAAAGTCAATGGGGAAGGACTCACTGAACTAGATTTGACTGTATTATAATGGTGCAGCTGTCATTTGTTAAGAGAAACGTCTGACAACTGTACTGGACCGATTTACTGTGGCCAAAAAAGTGACCTGAGCTGTGCGGCAGCAAAGCCAACCACTGCACCACTGTGCCTCTGTGAGATCAAAGAAGAAATAACGCAGTCAGAGACGCACAATCATAAATTTTCATCAAACAAAGCACAAATGCTGAAATAATAGTCGAAAGTCTATTATAGTATGTAGGTCTTTTAAAGGCAGAAAATTCAAAGTGGCGTGTCATGATTGAAACCACTGGCTCATTCTATGTTTTTTGAAGTCGAGCTAAAGGCTCTGCACTGATGCTTTGCACTTTTTCTTTTATCAAAAAGATAAAAATGTCTTCTAAATAGTAGTATCTTTTGTTATTATTAATTCATAGAGTCTCCTGTATTTTTACTCTCCAAGTGGCTAATTATGTATGTATAGGCGGCACACACCTCCTTCTCTTATTATTAACATGGAACTTGGAGATCGACATCACCCAGAACTTCATGGGGTCATCAGTGTGCATAGAATCATTTCTACTGATGCACCCTAGGTAGTTGTTTACCATGCGGACCAGCCACTGGCGGTGACTGCTGCTATTGTCACCCTGTGTCAAACTGGATTGTTGAGGCTGGAAGAACTCTCTCCACACATTCATCAGATTGCCACCACCACCACAGCTGCTGCTGCTGCTGTTGCTGCTGCTACTGACAGCTCTCTGATGGACATGGTAAGGACAGAATGGAGGTGACGCATCCTCTTCTCCTGCTGACTGGGCTCCATAAACTCCCCCATCTTGGCTTTGTACCCTCCCCTGCCTGTGTCTACTTGTCCACGTGTCAGTGGTAAAAAGACTCCTTCCCCCCACAACTTGCTCAAGTGACAAGCCTACATTCTGTGCCGTGTGCTGGTGGAGGGCTGGGACAGCCTTTCTGGCAAAAAAATGGTGGCTGAGGATCTGTCAGGTGGGGATGCCACAACTCATCAGCTGGCGGAAGGGGGCTGCGTCTACCAGCCGATAGGGCAGGAGCTGCAGCACCAGTAATTTTGCCCAGTGCCCATTTAGATGCTTTATTTTAAGGTGGCTAGGTGGGAAGGGCCTCTTACGTGCCAGCAACTGGGTGATGGTGGACTTTTAGGGGAGGACGTGGAAGAGCTGAAAACTGGCCACCTCTGGGTGTGAGATTCTGCAGCCAAGGACTGACTTCCACTGGTAGACTCTGGTACAAGTGATGCCGGGGAATGGGGGCAGGCAACACAAACTGAAGATGAACCGTTGGAGGCCTGCCAGCTCTGCCCTGCCCTGTGCTGTCCTGATACTGACTTCACAGCAGCCTGTGATGGTTCTTCATATGGTTGATGAGGGCGGTATTGCCCTTATGGGAACCGGTCTGCCCCTTGCATACCTTCTGCTGACAGAGGTTGCAGGCCACAGTGGCCTGATTCTCTATCAATATGCTAAAATAGGCCTACACAGCTCCACCCTGGCTGCCTTGGTGGCAGCAACACACTGCACATCATGGATCTGGGTGTCTGCTTCTGGCTGCTGCCTGCCAGTGGCATTGTCTACCAAGACAGGACAGTACCTAGCATTGGGCTCTGTGTCATCCCTGCAGCCCCCTCTCTGCCTCTCCACCTCACTGCTGGAGTTGCTGATCTGCATCTGGGTAGGTAGCATCCAGGGACTGTCAATTTCACCCTCCTCGTCTTCCACCATGTCAGACCCCAGGTCAACAGAGTTGGCATTATGAGGAACGTGTACCTGCTCTTCCCTTACTGCCAGGGTGTGGTTTTCAGCAGGTGATGCATTGCCCCTGCCCCACTGGTGGAAGCTCTGAGTCTTCACTGTCTTCCTCCCTAAATGTGCCTAGCACCTCCCTCAAAAGCTCCTGCCTGTCACTTTCTAGATCTGTTGCTGCCTCCTTTTGGACTTCTTCCCAGAGCTCCCCCAAGGTGTGATCAAAGAGCAGGGGGCTTCCTCCTCAGGAGGACCTATTAAGGACCTGGAACATTGGCCACAGCTGATAGGCTGCACAGCTGCTTGCTGCTGCTGTTGGATGTCTCCACAAGACTGAGAGGTATTGCAACGGGCAACTAAGAGGATGTGGATGGGATGGTAGTACTTGCGCCATTGATTAACTCTACGGCCAGCTCTCCTTCCTCTATCCTTCATGGGAATTGAATAGTTTTTTGGGGGAAAAATATAAAATATGCAAACACACAAAACAACTGGTGGACAAAATACTAGGGTTTTTTTTTTTTTTTAAACATATTCCCGCGCTTTTAACAACAAAAGATGTGGACGGACTGATAACTATGAACAAAGTACAACAAATAGCCACAAACTAACAATAAGATTAAAAAATAAATACATAAAATCTCAGACAACAGCACTGAACATCTAAGAAAAACAAAATCCCAACAGCAATAAGTCCTTTAATATCTATATTTCTCACTCATTTGATCACTCTTATGCAGCATTATATACCCAGGGAGTGGTCCCATCCAATGTTGGCTGTTACAGCTCCAGAGGATAGTACACTGGCCTCGCAAAGCAATATGGGACGCCAAAAAAACGTGCTCTTAAACTGGCTGAATTATCACTAGATGATTCGACGAGAAAGGGTGAATGCGGCAAATTCATTGCAAATAATGTTTTGGCAAAATTCATTGATCAACACTAGTTTTGATGAAACATATGATCGTGCTTCTCTGACTGTTCTTTCTTTTTTGAATCTCACAGAGACATGGTAGTGCAGTGGTTGATGCTGCTTCCGCACAGCTTAGGTCACCTTTTTGACCACTCTAATTAGTCCAATGTAGTTGTCAGTTGATTACCCAGCCCTCAGAGGCACTTTAAAAATGATTACACCATTCTAATCCTGTCAAATCTCAAATCTATTTCAGTTATTCCTTTCCCATTGACTCCAATGCATTTCACAGAGTTCAGCGATATTCGCGCAAACAAGCAAAACACTTCTGTGATTTATCTGAACTCGAAGCAAAGCTAACACTGTGGAGTTCACTCATCACTAAGTTTTATAGTATTAAAAGGGAGAATTTTTATTATAGTCAGAAAAGCGTTGACATATTATTCATTTTTTCCTGTCTGTGCTCCCAATTGCTTAATTCAAAAATGGAGTTAACTAATGTACTGTACATTTACTAGAAAATCATATTGGGCTTCACCAGGTCACAGGATTTCACCAAGAATTGCCATTAACAAAGGTGCTCCATGTTACATAATAAAGAGCAACATCCAATGATAAAATACCACATTCATTCAGCTGTAGTAGGGCAGTCAGCATCAAATTAATATTCCATGTTCTAGTGTATTATTGGAATTAAAAACACAAGTGACAAGATAAAGAGAACTAATTGTAGAAGTATCTGAAATGTTATTGGAGTGTCTCCAGCTATAGAATAAACTTAATGCCTTGTGAACTTGTCACTGTTTTCATTCAGAAAGTATACACACCTGATTAACCAGGTTGTTTTCAGACTGGTCAGGTCTTATCAGTTTGTCTGTTCTCCTTGCGTCTGCATGCTTTTTTCCCAGCTCTTTTTGTTTTTTTTTTCCGTGTTCTAAACTATGGTATTTTATTTAGCAATGTGTCGGTGTTTGCATGAGTGTGTCCTGTAATGAACTGGCACCATGTCTTGAAATGGCTCCTGTCTTGTGCCCGATGCTGCCATTGCAAGCTCTGGCCCATGCTACCCTGATAATTGATGGGTGGATGCTGTATCTCTTCTCATGAGTTGTAAGATATGCTTGCAGTGCCATACCTTCTTATAGAGTTGTTCATCACGGACCAAGATTAAGAAGTGTAGTTGAAAGTAACCCCGTAGCACCTTGGAAACTGAGCAAAATATTTAGTCATTAAGAAATGATAAGTTATAGTGTGTGTGTGTGTGTGTGTGTGTGTGTGTGTGTGTGTGTGTGCTTTTCAGTTGGAGATATCTCAAACACACTGGACAGGCATATGCATACTGCAGAAAAATGGTGACCAAACCCAGGATTAAAATTAACTTCCTTCATTAAGGTGTGGATAGTGCATTAATCTGTACTGCGGACTCCATCATTGTATTTAAGAAGCAATTGTAAACCCTGTTCTGCAATATCTGTCTAACTGATAAAAAAAAAAACAACAACTTTGCTCTGTGATATTTTACATTGTTTGTTCATTTGTTAGACTAAATCGAATTGCTTTATTGATTGTAATCCATGCTTGTGTATTTATTAGTTATTTCATCTTTTTCACTTCTGGCAATCAACTTTTTGTTACCTGTCCTACAGCACTTGCTAAACAAACAGGCCCTAGCCTAATGTTATTTGATTATGTTTACCTCTTTAGTAAGTCGCTTTGGATAAAGGTGTCTGCCAAGCAAATAAAAGTAAATGTAATTTGGCACAGAATTTGGTTTTCCTTAATAAAAAAATATTTATTTTAGTTAATTAACGACTGCAAACTGGCCAAGTTAGAGTGATTATGGCTCTGTGTTTGTGTGTGAGAGAGAGAGAGATACAGTGGACTTGTTCTCTGAAATTTGGTTTGTCGTGTGCACCAAAGACTGCTGGGTTGGGTTCTGGGCTCTGAAACTCTGACCTTGGCTTCTCATCTAATCAGAATAGAATCAGTAAAATATGATGTGTACAATAACTGTTTTTAACTAAATTAAGTATTTTTATTTCTTAATATTGTAGAGCACCCATGTATAATGACAGCAACTACAAATCAGTCTGTGCTGTGGAGCACTTTGTTCTATAAACACATAAGGAAATTGTTTTTAGGTTTTGTTTTGAATGGAGTAATAAAAAAAAAAAACATTGACTTTGATTTTCCTGGGCAAAAGAAAGGAAAAAATGCACATTTTCTTCTATTTTGATGCCAAACCTAATAAGAAAAATGACAGTGCTAAATATACAGACTTTTCGAAGTGCCTTCTAGGCATAGTAGAGCACAGTGGCTAGGAGGTTAACGTTCTTTATTTGAACAATTGTCCCCAGGCAGTGAGTGCTCAGGAGGCAATTGCTGCGCTGTAGCCTGAAATAATCAGAGGAAAAGAGACGTGTCTGCAGGGAATGTAATTCTAGGCATTCAAAACTCAATTGAAGACAGCATGACAAAAAGAGAAGTAGCATGTGTGCTGATAAAGTATAAGCTCTCATTGTTTTATCCATTTTAAATGTGTTTTGTTACAGACACACACAATAGTATTTTGTAACAGGCAAACAGGAAGGAAGAGTGTCCTTTTTAAAGGCATGAATGAAGTATTCTCTTAATTTACAACAAGTTAATGGTTTTAGAAGTGGAGCTCTCTGGCAATTGATGCACATTTTAATTTGTGTAATAGATTAAATAGACTTGTAACAAAAATTAGTCAAATATACAAAGGATGCTAAATTAGGCCTTCTAGCAGACAACTGTATTGATTCAGATTGGTCATCACAAATACAAGAACTGGATTCATGCAGTGCAGAATCTGTCAAATTCTATCCCATGTAAAAGGAAAAAGGCACAGTTGAGAAAGAGGAATAATTTGATATGCTGTAGGTCAGCCCATTACTTGGACTGTATAATTTTGTCATGCATAACAGCACAGATTTCTCCATGATTTTATAAAAGGGAACTATGAATTGATCATAATTTTCTCTTTCAAAACCTGATTCACAGCAAATGAATTGTGAGTCAGTATAGCAACACCTGTACTTGCATATTCATTCTATACAAGCTTCCTAGTTATTAAGTGTACTATTGGAAAGCCATATTTCCTTTATGTATATCCAAGAGATCAGTTTATATTACCTGATTTATTACAGTTTCATTATTTTCTTACATACATAATTAATATTACCAGTATAATCATTATAAGCAGATACACTTACAGTATACAGATACCCAAAGGACCCAACTTAACATGCACATCTTTGGGATGAAGACTAGAGAAAGCCCACTTGAATATGACCAGAATGTGTAAACCCATTACAAGCGGTGATTGTGATGGGATTTGATACCAAGAGTTTGAAGCCTTGTAAAACATTAGCAATAAACAGTGCCACCCATCTTAAGATAAAAAGGCAGATGTTTTAGTTATGCATTTTCACCAAGTCTGGCACAGGTCCACCACTTCAGTATATTAAAGGAGGAATTATAGTTCTTTAAAAACAGTCTAAATAATCAAGCATTGTGCTGTAATGTATTCAATAAAGGAAGTATATTTTTTAGTATAGTATATCCAAAAATCAGTCCTATAAAGCACACAGAATTTCCAAATGGAAAATGATAGAAAGTTCAAAGTATGGCATGGTGAGGCTTTTCAATCTTTTGAGATCTATACCCCAGTACACCTCCACCATCCCCACAGCTTTTCTAGTTCATGGACCATATTCCAACCTCTTGTTAAATTTATCCCCATGATATCTGAAAACCACTAAAGTTTGATAGGTAAGTTTTGTGGGTGAACTTAAGCACATTTCATTGAACAGAATATTCAATTTAAAAACTACGAATAGGATTCTGTAACCATGGAAGTATCATCCTTGCCAACATCCCATTGTTGAAGCAAGCTTTGCTTGTTTAATGATTAGATGTTCACTAGAACTCTCTTCTGTTTAATGCAGGACATCTATAAAGTACTGTCGGTCAGAATTTAATGAGCAAAGCCTGTCTGAAAGAGCCAGTTGAGTGTAAGTGTGAGTCTGTATGTATGCAGTATACAACCTTTGTAAGAGTTAAAGGAGAGGGAAGCAGCCATAGAGATAGTGAATACTGTTCTGTGATTGCCAATTAGGCCTGCCCGTTGCTTCAGAGTGACAACACATCAAAGGTTAAAGTGTTCTCTTTTTCTCTGTTATCTGAAAGTAGGACTGATTTCAATGAGAACTGCTAACTGTCTGCATTATTTAACTTGAACATGGGAAAGGACCTTAGTGGTAGAGCTTAATGATCCTGTAATGCATAACAGAAGGTTCTCAAACCCACTTAAATCGACTTAGGATTGTTGGGCGTCTTAGACCTGGGTGCAAATAAGAACTCACCCACCAGTCCATCACAGGGTCCATGTACCTATACACCCTCACTCGCATCATGTTGTGTAAACCTAGAGATTAAAAGTACTTCTGGGACTAGAGACTTGTGTGTAGCTGTTGTGTTCTCTGTTTATGGTGTGATACACCCCCATGAGCTAAACTAACTGTTCCTTTAGCGTTAAGAATTTGTACGTTTAAAGAGTCTTGAAAATGTAGCTTTCATTACAATCTGAGAGCTGATGTTTAAAGATTTAACAGCTTTGTATAGCTGTTGATTTTTCTTGCTGCTCTATTTTTTCTAGTGTTGTATGGTAATTTCTGTAACTACGATTACATGAACTATTCAATTACTTTCATTATCTTTAAATGGTTTGCTAAAAATCAGTACTCTAATTTTACTTATTAAGTTATGTTTTTTTTTTCAGTTTGTGAAATCAAAAGTCAAGAGTCATTTTTTGTGGTCACTTCTCCCAATTCTTTACATTTTTTAGATACCTAAGTAGATAAATGGACTTGCATCCCATCCAAGGCTGGTTCCTTCCTTGCACACAGTGCTGCCAGGATAGACTCCTTCTCCTCAAACCTAGATTTGACAGGTTTGGAAATAGATGGATGTCTACAGTAAGCTATAATAATAATTATAGTGCTCATGTAAAGACAGGCTTTTAAATGAACTGCTGGCCTAATTCACAGGTTCTACAGTATGTTTTGGGATCAATATAGAAATTACTAAACTACAGTAAGTTAAGTAAATGTTTTTTAGAATGTACCACAATCATTTATACATAGAACTTAAATAGAAAGGTAGAACTTTGTCCCTAGGGTAAAATTTAGCTTTTTACAGAAGCTCTTTAAATAAATAAATGGATAAATATATATGCACACACTATGGTCTGAACACACACTAGAATGACTAAAGAGGAAGAAAAATAAAAAGAAAGAAAACTTCTCACTTAGCAGTCATAGTCACAATGAGGCATGTTGCTGTTAATAAAAAGGTGCCCCAGTAGCATTTCCTGACACACTTAAATCCTCAGTGTTATTGTGTCAGAGTGAGGATGTTGTGCAGCATTGTTCATAATGGCATTCAGTACTGTTTTAATTCTGTCCTTCGCTACTACCCCCCATGGGGTCCATTGTGCATCCCATAACGGAGTCTGCACTTTCAACTCAATTATTGATTCAGTGGGCCTCTCTTGAAGTGATGTTACCAGCCCAGAACACCACAGTGTAGAAAACTGCAATGGTCATCACAAAGTTGTAGAGAGATGTCACTACCCACATTAGAGGGACGCGGTCTCCTAATAAGAGCCTGCTCTGACCTTTCTTATATAGTACTTTGGTGTTACGAGACTACTCCAACCTGTCATTGATGTGAACCCCCAAGTGCTTGTAGGATAGCCCTGCCTCTGCATCCACTCCCTGAACAGTAACTGGGCATACAGGCTCTTTGGTTTGCTGAAAATCAATGACCAGTTCCTTTGTTTCTTGGTTCAGAAAATATTTTATACATGTTGACCTCAAAAAAGAGGCCCTCGGATATGAAAGCTATCAATATAATATCTTAGGCCAGGTTTATACTTTACGCAACGCATGCTCCAGCGGACGCTCCTGCTATGTAAGTGTTGTACTGTTTATACTTGTGCGCGTACTTTACGTAAATCTGGAGAAATCCGGCAGGTGGCAGTGCGAGATATCATCACAATGAGAACAGGTTTGGGTTCTTTGTGTTGTGAATTTCCTGAAACATCCATTAAATTCCGTTGACACCTTACTACAATATCTCTGAAAAGGATGTTTAATGATTAAATCCATCAATCCAGGGATGTGTCCATTCCAGCAAGCATTGGGCACGAGGCAGAAACAATCCCTGGATGGGGCCTCAGCTCATCACAAGGTGAATACAAGCATACACATACACTGGCATCATTTTAGCGGCACCAAGTCCCCAAATCTGCATATCTTTTGAAGGAAACCAGAGCAGAGTGTGGAAACTCAGCAGGAAAACATGTTAATTCCAAGCAGGGAATACCAGCAACATGACTCCTTGCGAGACCACAGTGCTACCGCTCCGCCACCGTGTCACCCCCATGTGTGTAATCATTAACAGTATTCATTATTTAAACGAAATTAACGATTTATCTGTAAAATTTAACATACATACTTTAATGAATTTCATCATGAAAGTAATATCAAGTATAAATCTACAGATTCTAAATTTGCAGAGAGTTGGAATATCATACATTTAATGTGTTCTGTGTGGTGATCTATTGCTGCTTGCCGCTGCAGTCAGGTCCAAGAAGCTCGTAGCGATTAAAAACTGGGATGATGTTTTCGACGGTCTGCTTTATTGCTAAAGCAAATTATGAGGTTAAAGTGGATATTTCGAGATTAAAGCCGAAATTTCCACTTTAATCACAAAATATACATTTTCACCATGTCCTTAATTTTTTTTTCTCTGTGGCTGAAATACAGCGCTGTACATTATGTTGCTGTTGTGAAGTTGCAAATAAAAGATGGCACAAAAGTTGGTATGTGAGACTTTTAAAATGTATCGTGTCATTACAATCTGAAATATGCAATGTTTGAATATAAAAGCACTACGAATGCATATGTCAGCATTTTGCTTCACCGCATCGAACCATTCATCAAACATCGAAGCGCGCACATCTATCCTGTAGGATCCACATAGAGGCTTTCTTTCACATGTAGATAGCAACCAGACATTCTGACGTCACATTCCAGCTTTTATCACACTGCGCCCCCTAACTTTTTGCTGGTACTGCAACTCGCGTACGCGTCGCATTAATTTCTGAGGACCTGCTCAGAGGACGCTTCAAATGAACACTGGGAACGCGTGGCAGCCATGATGCGTGCGCGTCCACGTTCTGAGCTTGAAGTATAAAAGAGCCTTTAACACAAATGATTACTTTTTTTTTTTTTTTTTTTTTTTTTTTAAAAAGCTGAAAGTCTATACTTCAGTCACTGAAATACTTGAAATTGAAATACTTACAGACCTGACAGCATTTAAAAAATTGTTTCAACTTTGTCCACATTCCCTTCCTACACCTGAGACCTGGATTGCCTGAGTCCAGGATATTATGCTTAGTCCTTTTCACACATCATTCATGATTTTCTGAGTGAGGTTTATTTTCAGTTTTAGCTTTGTAAGCTTCCTTTTTCTTTCACTCAAATTTTTCTTTACGACTCGCTGTGTGTCCTTCAGAGCCAGTTTGTCACTAGATTTCAATGCTCACTTTTTCTTATTCAGGAGACCTGTAAACTCCTTAGTAATCCAGAGCCTGTTAGATAGAAAGCAATGCACTGCCTTTGAGGGTACCACAATGTCGACACAAAAGTTAACATAGTCTATAATGCAGTGAATGAGTCCTTTAATATCATCCCTTTGTAACTCGCACATCATTTCTCAATCTGTCATTTGGAAGCAGTTATTCAGAGACATTTCAGCTTCCAGGCCCCACTTCCTTGCTATCTCGGTGGTAACAGGTTATCATAACAAGTTGTTGTCAGATCTGCCAAAAGGCACCAGTAGTTTACACTTAAAGACATCTTCAACTTAAGAATGGAGCAGGTCTAAGTGATTACTTTCTGTGGGAGGGAACATGATAGAAACTAATGGAAGTTTGTCAAAGTTTATTCCAAAGTCCCCACTTATTATAACTACAGGGTCAGAATAAGTGATCAATAAAGTGTTGGTGACAGATTGATTAATTTCTGTTGCTGAGTCACGTTTGCAGAGGGAGGAGTATAAACATTAATAATAATAATTAATAATTATCTTCCTTGGCAAATAATGATATGAATTCTAACAGCCAGAACTGTAATTTGCTCCCTTTTACATAATTTCTCATTCACATAGATATGTTACATTGTGATATTTTTTTTTTCCAATTGATTTTTAAGATTTTTTTATTATCATTATCATATAATTTTATTCCACTTTTTCAGATGCTCTGGAGATTTAATGTTTTCCTGAAATAGTTGCAGCCTTTCACCGTTTATTGTTTGCCCGAGTGTCTGCTCTGCTCATTGTTAATTTTCATTATTAGGATACAATTAAGGGAGTAAAGTCCACAGGAATATTAATACACAAATCACAAACGACTTAAGCAGTTAAAGTTATAGCAATATGAACATTTTTTTAAATGGCATAAATATAAAAATTACACTGTTGATGTTTTTGGAAGCAGAATAAGTGGACAAAAAAGTTCTGCTAATTAAGTGAGATTAGTTCAAAGTAAATTGACTCACTAATTGTGACAATGGTTGGAGCCAAAACCAGCAGCCACAATGGTTCCCCAGGACTGACTTTGAGGACCATCCGCAAAAGACGATCATCTTTATATCAATGTCAAATTAATAATGCCAGTTTTCTTCTAGGTTGTCATAAATAGATTTGTATTGCAAACTTATCTCACCTGTAATGGGAGAAAGGGTATGGTAATTGATAGATAAAAGCAAAATTGCTAAACCTTAGAAAATGTTGTCTAACATGTTTTTGATGGGAAAAATTATGATCCTGACAGAACCAATAATAAAATCCTGCCTCATCTTCTGAAGTGTGTCTGGTTGCTTTTAACATTTATTATTTGCTTCTCCCTTGAGATAGGTTAGTGCTGATACAGTATAAGAAAAACTGAAACAGAAATTTTCCCCTCTCAGGACTTTAATGTTTCTGAGAAGTGGAAGTCAGAAAAAGTAAAATATTGATTTTCTCTTTAATTTAATGTTTACTTAGACTTTTAAAGCATATAAATCTTGGCTTAATAGCTTGTCGGTCTTTTATGTTGCTTTAAAGCAGATGAACTGATGCAGTTTTTATGCTGACATGTTTTGTTCTATGGAAGTGAAGGGATGTATTTGGCATAGTATCTGGTACACTAAACCAATTTGTAATGTTATCAGTCTGTCAAAACTAAAGAAACTTTCAAAATTTGTGAATGAAGTGCATACAGTACTATTGACATAAAGAAAAAGGCAATTTAAAATATTTCATTTTGCGCTTCTTTCATTAATTATCAACATGCATTTTATTTGTCATTGGTTGATACTTTAAATCAATAAATTATTTCACTTCCCATTTGTGTGTTTGTTCGTTTATTGGTTGGGTTGTTTTTCCTTGAGGCAAGCCAGCAAAGTAGATAGTGAGTATTAATGCATCCAGTTTACTTTGATTATTGTCAAATGGCGGTTAACACAAAGATCATTACAGGTTGCAGAGACAATTGTCCATTAACCTATCACTAACCTTGCCTTTACGACTCTTAATATAATTTTAAGATACATACATACAAACATACATATACAGTGGATTACATCTTTTCTGGATGTTTTATATAGCAAAATCATTGTGTTTTTATTATTATTATTATAAATAACTGAATCTATTTTATTAGCCAGTATCCATCAGCCCTAACGTTATATATATTCAGTAATCAACTTGGTGGCTTAAGATTAAATAATCACAATGTATATTAAAACTAATATTTTATGACTATGCCAGTTTACCAAACTGAAAATTTGTATCTTTAAATGATTGATGTCTGTTTTGGGGAAATAATTATAACTCTTATGAACTAACATCCCATTCAAGACTAGTTCTAACGGTCCACCTTTAACTGTTTGTACTAATCAAGCACCTACCATGCATAGAGCTTGCTGATTCTGAAGTCCTATATTGCAGAGGTGCCAACTAATTCCAAAGATTTACCCAGGGCAGGGAAATGGACCCAAAGTAGTGGAGGTGTTATTTTGGAAAAACTGTCTCTTCTTCCAGAATTTATTTTTTTGCTGTGAGATTACTGCTGACTAATTATGACTGACAGTTGTGAGCTGTTCTTATTGCTTGCAGTAGCCAAGTTGCAAATTAATCTTTCCACACTGACATTCACTTCAGTGCACGCACATGTATAATGCTTTTGCTTGTTTGTAGCTTGTTATACATGAATACAGACAGTATGATGAGGCATGTATAAGATGCAACATGTGTAATGCATACCAGGTACTTGTAAGTTAGCACATACAACATATAGTATGTAGTATCTGATTGATATGGAGGTACCGTACAAACACATAATTACCGACCCAGTAAAACTCATAAAATTATCGATAGGTTGCCACAGTCCGCAATCTTAATTACAAAAGGGTGAATGAATGGATTTATAGAAGGACACATAGAACACATTGAATTTCATGGTGTTGGCTGACATCCATATATTGGATTACTCTTTTCTGTGTATTTTTTTTTATTTGTTTTTTGGTAATTAAACTTTGTTAATTTCATTAATGTCATTTCCGACATTAGGACTAGAAATTTGAATTCCATGGCTAGAAGCTTTGCAAAGTCTAACAACTGCATAGTATATGTGAGCCCTATGAAATGGAGAGATTCTGTTCACATGTGGCGTTTGCTGGTATTAGTAGGAGAATCTCTTGGGTGTGTGTTAGCAGAAACAAATCGAAGAGGGAAAAACTCATAAATATTAGAAAGAGCTGAAAAAGAATTCATGAAGAGAGAAACATGTTAAAAGAAGCTTTAAAAAGTCCTTGTAGATTGACATGCAGTGATCATTATTACATCATCAGACCCAACAATGTTTTCTTTTTCAGGCCAAGAACGTTTTGGCAACATGACAAGGGTGTACTACAAAGAAGCAATTGGAGCATTTGTGGTCTTTGATGTCACAAGGAATGCTACATTTGAAGCTGTTTCAAAATGGAAACATGACCTGGACAGTAAGGTGAAATTGCCTAATGGAAGACCAATCCCAGCAGTGCTCCTTGCCAACAAGTGTGATCAGAAGAAAGAGGGCATTGGAAACAGTGCTGCAGACATGGATCATTTTTGCAAAGAGTATGGTTTCATTGGCTGGTTTGATACCTCTGCTAAGGTGAGCAAGTAAAAATAAAAGAATATATTAATAGTAAGATAAATAGTTGATATTGTTAATGTATTGAGTGGCCCAATTTAAATGGTTTATTTGCTACCAATATCAGAAGTAACTATAAATGGCTGTACTGTTTTTGGTTTTCTTTAGAATCTTGAAAATGTCCTAATTTGACTCATTGTTCATTTTATAGGCACAGTCTTAGAATTTCTTTTCACTTGTAAACTATTAATGGATTTTTGTAAATTTAATTTGTGTCAGTGTTTACTGAACAAACTTGGATGTCATACAAGAACCAGTGGTCAACAAACCTGAAAACTTGAATGGGTCACACAGGATTTTCTCGTATATTGTTTTTGGAAGAACATTTCCCACCAGACACTTGACTTTTCAGTTTTTTGTATTACTTATAAAAGTAACCTTTTAGATACATTAATTTTCAGTAGATTGGCTATAGTACCAAATAACAACAAGTAATGCACTCAAGAATCGCATATGAAGAGCACAGATTTGTTACTTTTTCAGAGCTAGTTAAACTAAACATTAGCTAATCACTAGTTTATTTCTGACTTTGGTGCATCTCCTGTGGCAAGGCACAATATTAATTTTTGTCTTCATCATTTTTTCACTTGTTAACTACTGTAATTTTGTGGTTGGCTCATTATGTTGGAATGTGAATAAATTTGCCTTCTTGTTATTGAGTAAGCTGTAGCACTTAAACTTCTCCTGTGTACTATTGCTGTTATGAACTACTGTATAAGTGCTTGCATTATTATGCCTTATAGGCCTACACAATACTGAATTGATGAGAAACTCTTTTAGCTACTTCTGGCTTTACAGTATGTACATGTGGACTGACATACAGACCTGCATTTAGTGATCAAAGTGGGAATGAGATATGGGATGAAAATAATAAAAGTCTTTAAAATATTTGCTATTTTTAACTGCTTTATAGACCACATTCATGGTTTTTAAGCTACAGCTCACAGTTTGGAGAAATGTGTCCCAACACAGAAGCCAGTTAGCATGCTCATATGCCAGAAAATCTAACTTGATATGAAAGAAGTAGTAGTCTTGGTAGAAGTGGCTTAAAAGGGTGTTGGCAATTTTAAGAAGGCTTTCAAAAATCTCCATTTTAACCCCATTAAAATAACAAAAAGACAACCAGACATATCATAGCTGATTTTTATTATTACTGATGAGGAAAGAAACCAGCTGCCATTTGGTTGCTGTAATGATGAATGTTTAAACTTTGTCCAAAATCAGACACCTCAGATATGGATCATCACTTACCATGCACAGCTGTCAAAGGACTAAGTTGACATTTACAATAAGCACAAAAGTGACTATTGACCTTCCACTGTTTTTTTTTTTTTTGTTTTATTTGCCAGAATATCCAATCATGTACAGTATATGATCTCAGCAAATGTTTTACTGAATTAATGCACCTCTGTTTTGGCATGCCTTGTGAGACCTAACTTAATACATTAAGGTGCAGGATGTAATTTAGGTTCTGGGAATGACTGAAGATTATGTGCTTAAATGGGCAGTGGTAAGATGAAACCTTTAGCATACATGCAGCAGTTGAAATAAAATTAAATCCTACTTTTAAAGAATAAAGCATATGCTTCTCTTTTCCCACAGTTAATGTATTCATTCAACCAGTTTTTGCACTTGAAGGTTCTGAGCCTATCCTACCAGCATGGGATTTAAGGCAATAGCCAACCTTGGATGGATCCCTATTCCATTACAAGGCATACACACACACGGAAGGTCGGCGTAACATGGACATCTTTGGGATGTGGGAGAAAAAATAGAATTCTCAGAGAATTCACAGGTCATAAACACTCATCTGAAAAGCAGCATAGTTCACACTTTGCCCTTCATTCAAGTAACACCAAAGCACTCTTCCTTTTCTACTTCATTTTCTGAAATGCCTCTCACTCAATAGCCTGATTACTTCCTTCTCCCAGAGAGCAATTCCCCCAACTTTCCTTTTGTTTTTAGAAAAATCATTAAATCACAGATGGCTTTAAAATCCTCTTTGTCACTGCATCATTTTGTAACTAAAGAAACATCATGCTGTGAGCCTATGGTTTAGACTTGTTAAGATCTGATGTATTTTGATGGCTGTATCATTACTTGGCTATTTGCAGTATTGTTTTAGCTGCTATCTCATGATTTGACTGTTTTTCAGCTCAGGTTCGCTCTTTTCAGTAACAGTACCATTAGCCAATCACATGATCATCATATTGTTACATTTGGTGTCACATGAGCTCCATGATCACACTTTGGATTCTCTTTATCTTTGAAATTCCTTTTGCTAGTGTCAGTGGAATCTAAAAGGCTCATTAGATATTTGTGCTAGAACTTGTTCCTTTATTGCTTTCAACTACGATTTCAGCATTCTGCATTTCTAGGTTTGCCAACTGTTTTACTGATTGACTTTGTGGTATTCCAGACCCCTACCTGTTTCTTGACTAAACATCTGACTGTCCCTTTTGTATTTTCATTCGGAAGTTGTAGCAGTTCATTTTTATACCATCTGATCTATGACCATGGTAACAAGTATCGTAACACTCTATAACTCCTCCAAGTACAGGAAACTGTGCTGTCCCATTTTTCCAGGTGGTTTTGTACCTATTGTCAGCCTTCCATGGTCTCTTGTAGAGAGCTGGGAACCACATCCAGCTGTTACATCATCCACTATTGAGTGTTGAGCAAATACTGAATGCTGTTTTCTTGGATATCACTCATTCAGTCCTGTTCTGGTGCTCCCTGGATTTTCACTTCTGAGTAAATGCTCATGACAGGATCTACTGTTAATGGCCCCGTCTTCTAAATCTGGCCTCGCATTTCAGTATACTGTGTGCGTAATATACTAATTTACACCTTTGCTTTAATAGGGGATCTTAGTTAACTCGATTAGAAAGGCAATGAAACAAAGAATGATTAATTGATTGAATTTATAAGGAATATTAAGCTTTATATGATAACATATAAAATATTTAATTAGCCCCTCCAAAAATGGCATGCTTGTTCTATTAGCACTGATTAATGGCTGATAATTGAAATTTTCACACTCTGAGTCTATCTGGCAGGTAGTCTTATATTATACAATTTAAAAACTTTAGTGCAACATTTTTTTCAGAATTTAAGGAGTAGTGGCTTCAAGCCTATCAGCAAAATATTTCTAATGAGGATCAGATATTGAAGAATCACTCACTCAGGCTTTTGATTTATATAGAGCCTTTCCTTTGAACTTCATTATACATTATTTACAGAACACTTACAAGAATTACAAGACAGAATTGTTATAATTAATTTCATGGGAAATTTTTGTGTTGGAAGCAATTTGTAATTGATGGTCCCAATGTTAAGCAAAATGTTGAGTTAAACCATGTAATCTATGCTATTGAACATTGAGGAACATGCCATTAATGACTGTTCCCTTCTCAAATGATCACCATGTTCTGTTGTGCCTCACACTTCGGGTCTTGTTTTGCATGGTGGCTGGTTGAGGTATCCTTTGACACTTGCACTGTATTATAATTAACAAGTGGTGTACTAGAAGACTTGTATTTGATTGGAGTAGAATGGTAAATTTTTGCCAGAAAATTTAAGTTTTGTTTTATGTGGGAGCAACACAAGTAAATAAGACGACGTAATGTCACAGCAAATGTGGTCTTACATTTAACAACAGAAAATTCTGCAAAGTACTGCAAATTCAGGTTTTCATTCCTGAAAATTGCAAACTGCTGTATTTACAGTAATTCACTTTTGAAGTGTGAATATATCTGTGAATTGTTACTTTATATTGCTGTATAGCTTGATATTGAAGGTGCTGCATGCAGATCTGAGCATTCTTTTTATAAAGTTCTAGCCTGGTTAATTGATTTTAAATAAAGCATCATTTAAACCTTCATTATAAAACATTCAATTTGGTGTTTTTCATGGGAAGTAAAATTCTACTTGTATGCATATTGTGCTATACACTGTTGCAAATGCAGTATAGTTACATGCAAACATAATTTTCAAAACCACAAAACGTCGCTATGTATTTTGTACATAGAAATTTATTAACATTTTAAAAAAATCAATACTTGTTTTTTGAAGATTCCAACAGTACCTGGTGTGGCAAGCAGCTGGGGGTGGTACCCAGCCGGGAAGCCCAGAAGGACCAAAGGAGGGATTATGCCTCCTCCAGACCATGAGGGGGAGACTGCCATGGTGGCTATGGGGACCACGAGAAAGGAGCATGGAAGCTCAACCCTATAGGGGCCCATGGTCACCGCCAGGGGGCGCCCAGATGCCTGGACAGCCTTGGTCCTCTGCACGTCCACCACACCTGGAGCGCTTCCGGGTGCGTAGCCGGCACTTCCGCCACACCAAGGGGTGCCGGTAGAAGGTCATTGGGAGGCACCCGGAGCACGTCCGGGTGAATATAAAAGGGGCCTCCCTCCATTCGATGGCTGGAGTTGGGTGGAAGAGGACGGAGCTCGGAGGAGAGGAGTGGAGGCGGTCAGGAAGAGAGAGAAAGGCATTGTGAGAGGCCTGGACTGTGGGTGATTTGGTACGGAGTACTGGGTTGTGTGCACTGTAAATATGAAAGATATGAATAAACGTGTGTTGGTGGTTGAACCTTCGGTGTCCGCCTGTCTGTGTCCGGGCCAGCTTCCACACTGGACAGCCAGTTTCCCAGTTCCACTAAAGGCACTAAGATCACAGCACAGTAAAATAGTCTTGAAAAACTGCCTGTCTAAACTGAAAAGCTAAATTCCTCTAACCAACAGAAATTTCTCAAGCTAAGCAAGTAAGCATAGTTTGTCTTCTGGCTCACTGATAGACCTCACTGATCTTCACTCCCCTAGTCTGTGTGGATTTTCTTCTGATACTCCAGTTCTCCTTTCATAACCCCAAAGACTTGCATGTTAGGTGAACTGATGGATTATCATTTGGCCCTATGTGAGTATGTGAATGAGTGGGCCTTGTAATGAACTAGCGCCCTGATGAGGATTGCTTTGCACCTTGCTATGAGATAGGTTTCACCTCCATGACCCTGAACTGGATTAATGGATAAGTTTAGTATTTTTTAATTTGTAGTTATTTCTTTATAATCATGGTATATATTAGTTTGCCATATGAAACTGTGTACTAAAGTGAAGCACATTTTATACATTTAAAAAAATATCTAGCCTGTCCCTGAGCTTTATAATAATAGAGGTGAAGGGTACTGGAGTCCCATTATGAAGAAAAGCCTTAAATACCAAACATAGTAACATCCACAGGCTACAGCAAGGACTATCTCTCTGAGGCTGAAAGAGTACTGCAGAGGAAGACAAACGGAATACTTGGCAATGCACATAGCTAGTCTACTTTTAAAATGGCTGACTCTCACAAAACTGGTTTGATTTTTTCCCTTCTTAAATCTGGGGATGCTCCGATCAGGTTTTTTCATGTTACTTGATTGGCCGTTTTTCTGATTTTCTTTTTTTTTTTTTTTTTCCTTTCTTTCTTTCTTTCTTTATCCTTTTAAAAATCTTTGTACACTAAGCTCCTGCATAACTGGATGCATAGAAGTCTTATGTCCTATATTAAATTTTATAATTACTAGGCTCAGGGTGCTCCTCTATTAGAGAAAGCGTTTGTATTTGAAAAGTTCCTCTATAGAAGAGTATGCAGGGAGTGGGAGGAAGACTGTTTGGTCCTTAGTTATTATAGATAGAAAATCAGTTACTTGAGTATTTCACAAAAATTATTGATTTTAAATACCAATGAATAATAAAATGTAGTTAAAAGTAAAACGTAATGAAAAGTAAATGTAAAAATTTAATTGCATTAACACCTCATCAAAAACAATATTATGAATTAATTTATCCTCTAACTTACATTCTATAAACATTGCTTTTTTGCATTTCTGTTTGCATATTGTTCGGAATATTTTTCTCTTTCGCCTTTATTGGACGATACTCTTTGTTCTTGATTTTTATTATATGCACCTCTGTTTTGTTCATTTTCTTTTTTTCCAAATTCTTTTTTCTAACCGCTCTTGCCTCTGTTTTTTCAATCGCAAAGTAAAATTCAACGTTCTTGAATAATTTATTTTTCTGCCTTTCCATTATAAATGAATGCATTGAAGGGCGAGTTAGTAGCACTGAGAGTGTCACAGGGTGGAAAAGAGAAAGGATGTGCGCAGTAGGAGTAATGATTGAGCAGGTGGTGTGGAGAGGATTGGTCAAGACTAAATAACGATGACATGACAGAACTTTTTTTTAATATAATTGAGAGAAACTATAGACCACATGTGTTAACTGTTCATTTTTTATTAACAAAATGAAATTCTGTAGGTCTATTGTTTAGTGACCATAACAATACTAAAATAAATTCATCCATCCATCATCCAACCCGCTGAATCCGAACACAGGGTCACAGGGGTCTGATGGAGCCAATCCCAGCCAACAGAGGGCACAAGGCAGGAACCAATCCTGGGCAGGGTGCCAACCCACCGCAGGACACACACAAACACACCCACACACCAAGCACACACTAGGGCCAATTTAGAATCGCCAATCCACCTAACCTGCATGTCTTTGGACTGTGGAAGGAAACCGGATTGCCCGGAGTAAACCCACGCAGACACGGGGAGAACATGCAAACTCCACGCAGGGAGGACCCGGGAAGCGAACCCGGGTCTCCTAACTGTGAGGCAGCAGCGCTACTACTGCACCACCGTGCTGCCCCCACTAAAATAAATATTTCCTTAAAATACATACTTTAGCTAATAAAATATGTACAGAAATATGCATCGGCTGTAATAGGGCTCGTCGCTTCATCTACGGTGCATGAAAGCAGAAATGATATGTCTGAACTGAAGGCAATGATCGCTGAGCTCAAGCAAGAGATAAAAAAAAAAAATAAATAGTATGCTCAAGACAAGCGAGAAGCTGCGGCGAGAGCTGCAAGAGCTGTGGCAGGATAATAAAGACTTGGAGAAACACGTATATAATCGCTTTGATGCAGCCTTTAAAGGTATGCTGGAAAAAATTGAGGAGCACATTCAGGAAAATGCGTCTAAACTGAGAGTACTTGCCGATCAGCTGGAAGATGTTAAGCAGACATTCACGACTCGAATTGAAACAGCCAAATATTTAGCATCCACCACTGATGGAAAAGCTACAGCTGCGAATTCCGAATGCAAAAAACTCAGAGACAGACTTGCTGCTCTGGAAGATGGATCCAGAAGGAATAATATTAGAATTAAAGGTCTACCTGAGAACTGTGAAAGTCCAAACCCAGTGAAATTAGTAGCTGAACTATTCTCCAAAATAATTGGAGAGGACTTTAAATCAGACACCGAGATAGCAGCAGCTTACCGCATACGGGGATCAAACACCTCTAAACCTAGGACATTTGTTGTGCGCTTCGAGAAATTACAATTTAAATTAAATGTAATGTCACTTCTCAGACCGAAAGAAACAAGAGATTATATTTGAAAATAACCTCATTCATACTTTCCCTGATTTCTCAACCTCAACAGCTGCTAAACATGCCTCTTTTTATAATATTAAACAGCGCTTACGGAAAGCCAATATCAGATATAGCCTCTTGTATCCTGCCAAACTGAAAGTGGATATTAAAGGCAAACATTACATCTTTACCACTACGGATGAAGCAGATAAATAGTTAAGAAATCTGATCACAACACTTTCCTGAAATACGATCGTGAGTCGCACCCTGTCATGGCATTGCAAAGAAGATCTCACTGGCGGTCTGATCCTCTTGCAATGATACTGGTACCGTAATTATACACCCTTTTCCCTTGTTGGTCACTTTGTTTGTTTTAATTACAATTATACATGTTTATGTATGTATGTACAGTATGTATGTATGTATGTGTGGAAGAAATAAATTTTTTTTCTCTTTTTACTATTCTAAAGGAGACTGTTAAACATCATACTCTTGGTTTATTGTTGTTATTATTGTACTAGGGTTTACTATGCTTATCCAGGGCCACTTTTTAACACCATTCCCTGGGTCTACTATCTTAATATTTCAAGAATGTTACTAATGATTATATTTTATGCTTATAGTATTTACACTGTATTGGCAATAGATATCTCAATTTTAATCCTCATACACCGGGGCTCGTTTTGTTTTGGATGTGCTCTGTCTCTAGGTATGTTGGAGGTCTGGGACTTTGTGAAGTGGGGTCCAGCTTCACGTGGAGAGGCAAGGCGGGGGGGGGGAGAAAGATATCAAGCTATATCTGATCTATCCTTTTAATCCTTTTTATGATTACCAACGTAAAAATAGACTGCATGGCAATAACCCCTAGGAAAATCTCACTTTCGTTTAAGACTACAAAATGACATCAAAATTCCGAATCAATGTCTTCAAGATGGGACAGTTAACTTTGTGAGCTGGAATGTTAAAGGCCTGAATCACAAATTAAAAAGAAAGTATTGTCTCACCTAACAGGTCTAAATGCTACAATAGTATTTTTACAGGAAACCCACTTACTAAGCAAGGATCATTTCAGGCTGCAAAAAGACTGGACTGGCCAAATGTTCCATTCCAGCTTTACAAAAAAAAAACTAGAGGTGTGGAAATTCCTATCCATAGAACAGTCTCATTTGTGGTATCAGATGTAGTATCTGATCCTGAAGGGACATATGTGATTGTCATGAGTAATTTATTTAATTCTAAAGTGATTTTGATAAATGTTTATGCACCCAATGTGGATGATAGGGGCTTCATCCAAAATGTATTTGCATCCATTCCCAATGTGAACACTCATAAAATTATAATGGCTGGGGACTTTAATTGTGTTTTAAATCCAGACCTAGATAGGTCTCCTGCAACAGGGGTGATGACATCTAACACTGCAAAGACAATTACACAGTTTGTAACTGACCACAACTTATCAGACCCCTGGAGATTTCTAAACCCAAACTCAAGAGCATATGGTTGGATAACTGATGGATGGATGAATCTTTTATTGGTGGCACCTCTGCACGAGAACCACTTTTTTCAACCCTTGCAAACATATGCAGTTTTTAATGTCTGGAAAACATTTGGGATTAAATCACTTAGAGATCTGTACATAGACAATGTATTTGCATCCTACGAACAATTAGACTCCAAATGTAACTTTCCAGTAACACATTTCTTTCACTACCTTCAAATTAGAAACTTTGTTAAGCAGAACCTGCCCAATTTTCCTCACACCCCACCTCCCTCTATGCTGGAAAAAATATTGCTCAGTTTCGAGGACTTAGACAGCATTTCTGCAATACATAAAACCATTTTACCGTCCCTCCCTTTCAAAGATCCAAGAGAACAGTGGGAAAAGGATCTCTCACTCAACATCTCAGAAAAAGAGTGGAAGGTAGCAATGCAGAGAATTCACTTGAACTCCATATGCGCAAAGCATACAATTATTCAAATCAAAATTATGTATCAAGCACATCTGTCTCGTATAAAATTATCCAAAATGTTTCCAGGGCAAGATCCAACCTGCGAACGCTGCAATCAAGTTCTAGCCTAACTGGGTCACATGTTTTGGGGCTGCACCAAATTAACATCATTTTGGACCAAAATCTTTAAATGCCTCTCAGACAACCTTGGTGTCACAATTCCTCCTAACCCACTAATAGCTGTGTTTGGTTTACTTCCAGATGGGCTTAAAGTGGAGAAGGACAAACAAACTGTGATTGCCTTCATTACACTATTGGCACACAGACTTATTTTGCTAAACTCGAAGAATCCTATCTCTCCTCTTTTAAGTCAGTGGGTAACTGATGTTTTATATTATTTGAAACTGGAAAAAAATCAAATTCTCACTTAGAGGATCTGTGCAGAACTTTTTCAAAACCTGGCAGGATCTAATCAATAATATTTTAGAATAAGCTTTTAAAGCACTGAGGAAGTAGATTCTCTCCCCATTTCTTTTTCTTCTCCATTTATCTTTATTCACTTATTAATTCATCTAGCTACTTATTTTTACTAGCTTTAAATTTTATTCTTCTGCCCATGCTCTCTTTCTAAGGGGTGGGGGTTGATTTGTTTTGAATCCTATTTTTGTAAAATTGATTTATTTGTATGGAATGATGTGTGATTTCAATAAAATCAATAAAATTATAAAAAAAGAAATAAATATGTATTCATAATACATATGCCATAGAAAAAATAAAATGCTTCTCATAATTACAAGCTGTCATATTGTTTATTTTTCTTTAATTTACCTATCTGAAACATAGGTTTCAACACCTATCTGAAACAAGGCTTAATTACAAGAAAGTAGTTTTCACCACTTCTGTAACAACAAAAAAGAAATATGAATGTGTGTGTGTGCATATACAGTATATTTATCACATAGTCAATTGATATTGGTAATTTAAACACTGCTTACATGTAAATATACATGCATTTATAGGTTTTAGTTAGCTTTTTTTGCTGTTAAAATATATGTTATACTATGTTTACACTCAAGAAAAAAACACACCTGTATATCAGCAAGAAATTTGTAATTCTTGAGATGTAATTTATAAATATGGATTACCATTTTAATTATGTGTTACTTGTTTCTTACTGAAAAATATGCTGTATGACACATAGCAACACATAATAAACACAGTTCAAAAGATGCAAATGTATCAAATGTTCATAAGTTGACTATCAAGAAGGCACTACAGTAGACTAACATGCTTAACACATTTATAAGTAAAAGGTATCTTTTGCTGTAAGGCTAAGAAGCCTTTGGTTTACTAAGCAGTAATTTCAATTTTGTCTTTATCTTTTCTTTTTCCAATTGAAAACCTAAGCTGCTGCACTTAAAACAAGATCACTGTCCAAATTCAAATGGTGTCAGTTTTCATTTAAAGGACAAAATAAAAAGGTCTACACAGTAAATGCCTTGCATGCCATAAAGTCTCCTAGTGAATAGTACCAATAAGATGGTGATCGGTTCAAAGTCATATTGAGATAGGTGCCTGCAATTAAATACTCAGCCTCCACTTCCTCCAAATATCTACTTGCAGAACAGAACCAATATCTTTATGTGGTTAACATAAAGTTACGCTTTCATGATCAACAAATCCAGAAACCATTGATGTTTACCATTTTACAACCACTCAAGTTTATGAAATACTGGAAAATATCCATCCATCCATCCATTATCCAACCCGCAATATCCCAACTACAGGGTCACGGTTGCTGGAGCCAATCCCAGCCAACACAGGGCACACACACACACACCCACACCAAGCACACACTAGGGACAATTTAGGATCGCCAATGCACCTAACCTGCATGTCTTTGGACTGTGGGAGGAAACCGGAGCACCCGGAGGAAACCCACGCAGACACAGGGAGAACATGCAAACTCCATGCAGGGAGGACCTGGGAAGCGAACCCGGGTACCCTAACTGCGAGGCAGCAGCACTACCCACTGCGCCACTGTGCCGCCCTACTGGAAAATGTTATGCCTAATATTGAGTATGTAGAAATTGTATAAGTTAAATTAGAAAGGTTTTTAAAATTTTTCTCCCTAGACATTTTGTAGATGCCACTTGCAATTTATAATTTGTGATCCATATGTATCAAATATGCTGCATTTTTCTTATAGATTAATCCCATTATATACACTATTTGCCTATTTTCTTATCCATTTATTCAGTTCAGGGTTAAACCTAGGACTCTGGAGTGGAGAAGCAGTAGTGCTAATAGTATATTCATGTATTTATTCATCTTTTTTTTTTTTTTTTTTTTTTTTTTAATACCTGCTTATCTTGTGAAGGTTTTGGGGTGTTGGCACCTATTCTGGCTTTACTGGGTACAAGGGAGGAATCGGCCCATTTGGGTTGGAGTACACACATGCATATACACGGCCATACTCGCATCTGAGTTGCCAATTAACCTAATAAACACACTGTTTTTTGGCTGTGGGGGGAAAACCCATCCAGATACAAACCAAATATCAACAATTCAGACAGCCAGTGCCTAGGACTGGATTTGATATGAGGACTCAAGAGGCTTTGAGGTAGCAGCACTAAGTACTACTTCTAATTTGTATTTCTAAAACTAAAAGTTTTAACAATTGTTAAATGCAAATATTTTCCAGTTCACTCTACGTACCTGGCTAACTAATATATCACTATTAACTGACAACTCTGGGGGGAAAAAAAAGGAATAGACGTCTATATTGATTGATTATACTGTAAGAGAAGTTTCAGCTCCCAAATGGGGTCAGTGCTATTTCAATACACCCGGGCGGTATTAAAACATGCCTGTATGTGTTAGAAATTTAGCTTAGGCTGGATAATTGCATTCACTTAATTAAATGGCAGACTATGTACAATTTTAATTAGATGCTAACTTTCTTCTCAGTGAATTGGCAACAAGAGAGAATAAATTTGTGTGCAAAATCATACTTTTTGTTTTTTAACAGCAGATATGTAGATGTGGAGATACAAATATAATTATAAACTTTTTTTGTAAACCCTATTAACTGGGAACTTGTGCTGCTAAGCTATACTAGCAGGAAATTATATACTGTAATTTCTAGAGAATTTAAACGTGGATGGCTGTAAAGTTGGTTCTTTTGTTAACAGAATGGAGTTCTTAGCTTATGTTTACTAGGATAAGAAGCTCAAAATGCACTTAATTATCATATTTCATAACATTTGCTGGAATCTCGTCAGACTGTTTACAGTATTATTGAATTAAGTAGGAGGTAATATGTGTATAATACTGTAAATATTTGTGCATTTAAAAGTATTGTCCTTTAGTTGTGAGTCTTCTATCTTTTATTTTTCCTGCCAGGATTTTTTTCTGATTGAGATCCATCCTTTTAGTTTAAAGATTTAAATTAAATTAAATGTACGCATTCTCATGGAACATTTTAAAAATGTTCTTATTTGTTCTTGTCCAGTATCACTACATATAAGCAATCCATTAGAAACCTTTTGGATGTTTTCAAGTACTCTTTTGTTAAAATCTGCTTTTGTGTTTACTAAAGCCATTCAGTCGCATTTGGGATGCAAACCCATGGTGGAGCTCGCTTCACCTCTGCCTGTGAAGTGCTAAAATGAGCAACCAGTCTGTTAAACTAACCTAACATTTGCCAAGGACATAAGATTTTTGTTAGTTTTGTTTGTAAGAGCATTTGTATTGCTTCTGGCAGGCACTCATGAATTTACATGCTGCATGGCAGGGCACATACATAATTGACAGAATTCTGCTAGTCTGAAGCTGCAACATGTCCTGCTTGGACTAGTAAGTGTGCAATATTAATCATCTGGGCAGCTAATATTTTTCATTGTAATAACTATAACTGTCAAATTAGATACAAATTAAGGTTTGAATGTTCATATTAAAAATAAGTATATTCATACAGGGGTTAAAATTATAAGTGCTACATGTACTGTATGTTTGCATTAGTCATGCTTTTAAATATTTATACTATTGTTATTAATATTCTTACTTTTTTGAGGTGCTTTTGTAAAGCATGACATGTACATGACTCATGTACTATTGCTTAAAATGAGCAAACTCATATGGATATGATAATTAAAAGCATAGCCCTTCATAAAAACAGGATTTCCCAAGCACACAAAGAGAAAGCTGACGTGGGAACATTGTTGTATTAGGAAACCCAGAGAAAATCGCTTGCAATTGCTGATGTATATTAAATAGTCATTGATATTTAACTATGCTGCTTTTTGGTGTGAATATCCATCTCTCTTTAATATTATTTGAAGCAATGTGAGTCTTTGTTTCAAAAATGAAACAAGTGAATGTAGTAAACATTACATTATAATGATCTACAGCATAGTTTCCTCGATGGTATAATTGTTTTATTCATTGCAAGTTACAACAGTTCTGTAAAAGATAATTATCTTAAAGCTGCAATAATAATCTTAAGAAATTAAGAAGTAAGATATTTTTTTCCATTGTCATTAATGAGCAGCTAGCTTTTTCTAGATGCAACAAATGCTTAACAGTTGTAGCACTGGGTTCAAGAGTGAACAAATGGGCTCAGGATAAGAATGCAATGGGGGGGGGGGAATCTTGTGATGGTGCGGGTCGGCTCCACACTTCTGGGACCTTCAGGGAGCCTCTTGAACCCGCCACTACCAAGGCTTGAGCCTAGCAAACAAGGACACTCGCTAATAGCAAAGGGTGGGTGCAAAAGTGAACCCTGTGAAAAATCACTGTACCCAAATGAAAGTGTAGAACATCATAATTCAATCAATAAATAAATCCATAAAACAGTGACAGTGCGTGAATTAAAAAATCAGAATTAAAATGAAAGTAACAACAACAGCCACCGGGTCCTTCATCTTCTGTCAGATAAGCACTCCCTCTCCCACCTCTGGTGTACCGTGGATCCTCAACAATTAATCAGTGTGTACGATCTGACCCTAGACTCCCTCATGGTCCTACAACCACGTTGCCTTGTTACCACACTGCCTGGCATGTCCTGCCTCTTTAAACAATGCTGTTCTCACTGCTCACTTTCTGTCTCATTTTTTTCCATCCCCTCTCTGCCCATGTAGGTTCCTTTTAAACTGACACTTCTAATGGGGCATAGTTGTGCATGCACCATCCCTTCTGAGGAATTAATGAGGCACCTACCTGACACATGTACACGTATGCGCATGTGTCTTTGCAATCAGGAAGGCACCCCTCATCCTCCCCTGGAGCGGAGCATGTTCTCGCACTCACCCACACCCAATTAGAGCCTGCGCTTTGTGGGGTATGAGTACTTATTTAAAATTAGCACAGTGCCATGGACCACTTATCACAAATCTGTCCAAAAGTGCTGTCAGTTTTACTAAAGTCAATACAAGCTAACCATTCAAAATTACAAAAAGCCTGACTATGGGAATTGACATGCAAGACAAAAATCTCTAAAATTCAGTAATATTGCATTGCATTTGTGGAGTAACACAATGCTGAAATTAGAACTAGGTAAAAACAAAAGTTTTCTTTTAAAATCTGACATTTGAATGTCATTTTGTTTTCAAATATTTATTTAAAAATACATTTGAATAGTGACATTCGATCTGACGGCCTTAGTAACAACCCTGCAGCTATTATTTTTACAGAGCTATCATAGAATTTTCCTTAGAAAAACTGGAAAAGTGGTACACTGATAAAAATGTACAGTAACAAAAGAGCACATGATAAACAATGAATTTGCAGTGTTCTTAGTTTTAACCATACAGCATAACAGCCAGTATTTTTCTTTTTTTGCGTTATCCCCGCAGGTTCTTCAGTAAATTCTTAACTATTCCTCTTATGGATGTTTCTCTTTTAAATCAGGTATTTATGCAGCTTTATCTTTGAAGAAGCCGGCACTGTGGTGGCAACACTGTAATCTAGTTCTGGCACTCTGGAAGACTGATTTTTTTTCATCATCAGAATGTATTTGTTTTCTCCATGCTGTTTTTGTAGTCAGTTGATCATGCAGATTTTCTTTTTTTTGTAATGATTTATTTCATTAATTGAATTAAACTGCTATTGCAGGAGCTCTGTCTTTAGTGCCAACTGCATTTCTTGTAAGCTTCAAGTGTAAACTGTTAGGAACAACAAATCCAATTTAAGTTTTCTGCCAATATTTTTCTGACATTGCTCATGGCTTTGTGTTTTGGCTTTGGTGTTTGGTTTGGCCTTTACTTTGCTCCTGTGTTAATTCCTCTCCAGGTCTTCTTGTGTAGTCTTTTGGAGTGTGGGCTTATACATCCTCCCAATATCCTTTCAGTTGACAGCAAACATGCTATATATGGCTACCTATTCTAATAACTTCTTTGACTAGTCAGTTATGTTCTGATGAGTCAAGCTAACATTTTAAATGTCTAAAATATAATGTTAACTTGAAATAACACAAAAATGAGAATTTAAATTCAGTATTAACAAATCAAAAATTGAATTAGATTATTATATACTTTGTTGTATATGCAGTTCAAGTGAGGGACTGTCCCATTAACTTTTGTTGAGATTTAATTGTTCATTCTTTTATATTCTATTTTAGGTATCTAATGTTTAATGGCTCATACTATTTCTCATTTTAGGTATCTACAAATATATTGTCACCAATCAAGTTGAATTACAAATACCAGTAATTACATTTTGTGAAAGACCAATAATTACATTTTGACCAGTCAGAATTTGAATTGCTATTATATGATATTACTGTTTAACTAGACACTATTGGAACATTTACTTTCCCTTTCTGGAGCTTTCAGTTAGGGACATCAGAAAATATATTTTGGCTAAAACAATGGCTTTTTGCCACTTGATGCCAGATGTATGAATTGTTTTAGTGACACTGATACATACAACAGAAAAGACAGAAGTACAGTACTGTAAAAATGAACAAACAATGTCAGCCGGAGATCCCTATATATTGTAAAGTTTCAGTTATTAGCTTAAGCAGCAAGTTGAAAAGAGACTGTCTTTGAAGATGTGAGTCCATCTAGCAAACTGCCTCTATGCGGAGGGTTATACTGTATGTCTTCAGGGTAGAAAAGGGGAAGTCTGAGAGGCGGAGCCGGAAGTAACCTTGTGGGTCCTTGACATTCTAAGTGACTGGTCCATGGATGATAAAGGAGTTGATGTGAATATCAGCACCCACTTTTGACTCTGGATGGAAATATCGACACCACACTAGCCCTTTGAATGCCTCCTACTCATACTTATGTGACAGTACATAATAGTCTATTTGCACAGAAAGTTTTTATAGGTAAGGTGAAGTTGTCACATTGCTGCTAAAGAAGTTGAATGGCATTTTAATTAGCACCAAAGTTACAATAAAGATTATGCTATGATGATCTTGGGAAGAACTGTAAGTGGTGAGCATTAGAGAGAGGATTATTAAAAACCATGGCATAGTGTCTTGTAATTCATCAGTCTACTGCCAACAGAGGAAAATTAAGTACACATGACCTATACATTTGAATGATTTTCAAAATTGTCAGCTCAAGAATCAGAAAAGCTTTTACAAGATGTCTATAAACGCCCTAGGACACAGGGTGCCCTACTCACATAAAGTTTGCGAAAGACCATCTTGGTATTCCCGTAGGTTTTTGGATGTCTTCTTCTGGTCTTTCTAGCCATAACAAAAACACCAGTTTTGGTGAAAACCTCTACTATTTATTAGTAAAATACTTTTAACTTCACCGACAAGCATGGTAGTGAGAGATGTCTACACTGCACCTGCAAGAAGGGCCATCGTTGAAGGAGATATGATAGCGGTCAAAAAGCTTTTGAAGGAGGACCTTACAAGAACTAAATTAGAGCTGAAAAAGAGTCTTTTAATGTGACAATGATCCTGAACATTTGAGCGAGTTTAGCAAGAAATGGATTTGCCTTTTGAAATGGCCAACATATTGACCCAATAGAAAACTTGTTGGAACAACTGAAGAGGAACATTTATGTAAGATAACTAAATCAGTCTTCTAAAAATATACAGAAAAAATTGGGATTTTCAAGTTATTTTTTCATTATGCTTTTGTTAAATAAACAGGCGGAGTGGTGGCTCTGAGGCTAGGGATCTGCACTGGCAATTGGAAGGTTGCCAGTTCGAATCCCGTAAATGCCAAAAAGGGACTCTGCTCTGTTGGGCCCTTGAGCAAGGCCCTTAACCTGCAATTGCTGAGCACTTTGAGTAGTGAGGAAAGTGCTATATAAATGTAAAGAATTATTATTAAGTTTTATTTAATAAGTAATGTAATAATACCTTTTTTGGTGTGGGTGTCCACCATTCTTGCCATCTTTATTAAATATTTAAGAAACTTAATTTGATTAAGACAGGAAAAATGAAGAGGTCAGTTACTTTGAAACTGCATAGCATTTAGGAATGAGCAAACAACACAGCTAAAAGTATGATGAATTGTTGTTGCATTATTTGTAACATAATGCAGCTGTTATTAATGTAAACCCTAGGGAACTTCCTGACAACAGTAATCAAGGCATGGATCCAAAAGAAAGACATTAAAAAAAGAGCTCAAGCAAATTCAGGTTTAATTTAGCAAAAAATGCTTAAAGGGAAAATTCTTGAAGGTCATTTCTCCGTTCCAAAGTATAGTTGTTTTTCCTGTTACGATGGAGAGCCTTACTTAACTGTAGGCAGGCATTACAGAAATGAGATCATCTGTCACATATAGTACAGTTTTGTGCAAGTCCGTGTGTCACAAGTCATTTTCAAGATGGAAAGGGAAAAACACAGATACAAAAAGTTAATACTACTGGGTAAGAATCACAATATTTTTAATCAATTCAAAACTGATGAAGGTTTTACTTTTGGTTCGGTTATATATTGTTTTTCATGTTGAATTAACTTTGAAAGCTTTATTATTCCTAAAGGAAAGTAGGGTCTTAAAGATATTAATATATAAAGGTATCACATTAACAAAGCAGAGAAGAGTAAAAGATGAAGGATGGATTTATTGTGAGTGAGATAAAAAAAAAAAACACTGCTAATTTCAAAATCATTTTAATTTGCAACAGAAAAGAAACAGATCTTCAAAAATAGAACCCACAATTACCCAAAACAAATATGATTGATATCTATACAATTTAATAAAAGAAAACAATCTTTTTTTCATTTTCAGTCATGAGCATGTCAATAGTTGTAAACACTGAACATTCTATCCGTTTACATATAAAGTAAACTAAAAACAGTTTGTGTGGAAAATATTTGAGTAGACGTGTTAAATATGCAGCTCTAGCTGCTCAGTATGATGGTCCTTAAGTGATCAGTAATAGTTTAAACACAAATATACCAACTAAATACAGTGGCAAGCTGATATCACTTTCCCAAAATTCTAAATCTTCATTCTAGTGTGCCAGAGCCAATCCCTGCACAAAAGGAAGAAAAATGCTCCTTTAATAAAAGTCTGTCTAAGGACTCATTCAAGCAAATGCTCACTCACTCACAATTGCACTTGGTCAAATAAATCTTTGAATTGAGGAAATGTAGACTGTCTGTCTGTCTGTAGAGAGAGGGACAGTGTGTGTGTATTTTTTTTTTCAGTAAGCAAATTCCAAGACCTTGTAGGATTTTTTTTTTTTATTTGTTCTGCTTTTTTAACCTTTAATCCTTCTATGATAACTTTGTCTTATAGTACACATAATATTAACAGCAGATGACTCTTCTGTGTAGGAAACTTGAACAATGATTAGCAAAGCACTCTTACTAACAAACAAACTCAATTTGTGCATGTGTCTTTTTTTTTTTTTTTTTTTTTTTTAATGCTCACTTTGTTCACAGTGCATTTGTTAACCAAAGTATAACTGTACTCTTCTTTCTGTCATCCTGCTTTAACTGAGCTGTATTTAGATTTAAATAGGTTAGTGCAGACTGGTAATTCCTGCCTTGTGCACACTGCTAGCAGCAGCAATATCAACCCTGTCTCCCTCCATTCTATTCTGGAAGACTGGGGTAAGATAATGGATGAATATATAGTGGTGTGAAAAACTATTTGCCCCCTTCCTGATTTCTTATTCTTTTGCATGTTTGCAGTTTTTAAATGATGGTTTTTATTATTTAGGGAGGAAAAAAATCAAAAAATTAAAAACTTTTTTAATTTAAAAGGGTTTTAGTGGGCGACAGAATCAAATAATAGACATGGACATGAATATTGTAAACTCAAGCTCTTTTAATTTCTGAAAAAAAAAAAATGCTTTTAAACTGTATTTGAATTCAAAACAGAAACAAAAATATCATCCCTGGTTAAAATTGGGCAGACTTAAAAATGAAGTGGTAGTTTAAGTACTTTAAGTACATTTTCAGAATGGTATTGTCTTTAAATAATAATAACCAAAATTTCAACATAAAGTGCAGTTTTTCTTCTTAAAAAAATAAGTCAGAAACATAAAAGGTAATTTGACCAACTTAATCTTTAAACTCTGAGTAACCTTAGCCAAAATTATTTTGTACATTAGGCTAAAACAGTGCGATCATTGAACATTTTGTAATTAGATGTAATTAGAATTACTAACGGTCACGGAAGTCCAATGATCCCCAGTAAGAGCCACAAAGTCCGCTTTCTGTAATGCATCTAATTTTGCTTGCTTTTCACTGTGCACAAAACCATGCTTTTATCAAGGCTTCGCTCGGGTAGTTTTTTGAAATTAAATTTTCCTCCGATCAGTCGTAGGAACGCACTTCATCCGACTGTAACATTTGTGTAGCTGTGATGTGTGCATCAGTGTAATCGATGTACCAGGAAATCATGCATTGACAAAAGTTCCCCTTTGCTTGGAATTTAAAAAATGTGTGATTAAATGCGTTATTTTTTGTTATGGAGTACATGCATCAAAGCTTCTCAGCTGTGCTTGTGCTAAGAATAGGAAATATTTTAAAAATAACGTAACATGATTCTGCGTTAACCGCATATTTTGTCATACGTCTCAAACCAAGGAGATGCGAGGTTAAAATGAACCGAGAAGCGCGCGTACATACTCAGTACATCCACTCTCGGGAATCGAAACTCGACGTAGGCGATAGAGGCAAAGCCTCTACAATTGCGCCACAGTGTGTGGCTTATCTACAGTATTTGAGAGTATGTAGATCGAGGTATATATATATATTCGCAGCGGAGACGTAGTGTGTTAAGGAAGCTATGAAAAAGAAAACGGAACATTTTAGAAATAACGTAACATGATTGTCAATATACAGTAATTTTTTGTGAGTGTTATTGAGTGTTGCTGTGATCAAGGATTCGATTATCATTATTTGTTTCAATCAGGGTCGTATTTGTACGATGTGTTGTGTTCAAGTTACATTCTGTGTTTGTCAGTCGTTGTAAAGATTAAATTCTGTACAGCCACATTAGCTCCACAAATGAGACACACGGGTTTACCGGCAATGTCAGTAAACATATACTCAGCCTCCCATCGGTTTTTAAAGGCTCTATTTTCAGAATCAACTTTTCTCTTCGGCATTGTGTGGGCTAGCTTCGCAATAACTTGTAGCATCATAACCTAGACTTGATTAACGCGGTAATTGTTCGGCAAGGCAGCTGAAGCACTGCATTATGGGATCTGTAGTTTATTGTGTTACCAGCGCTTCATATACCCGGGCCATTAATAACCATAATACAGTATATAAAATGATCTCGCGGGCCAGATATAATTACACGCCGGGCCGGATGTGGCCTGCGGGCCTTGAGTTTGACACATATGGACTAAATAGAACTTGGAAAAGATATATTTTTTCGTACATCGAGCCCGCGTGCTATTGTGGTTTTGCCTGCGTGTCTCAATAAGTCATCCTCCCCTCGCTCTTACTTTTTTACCGTTCATCTAATGAATACACTGAGTATGGCTTTACCAAAACAATCATTGATGGCGAATAAAGTATCCATTATTCGAGTATGTTGATCGGGGTATATATATACATATATATATATACCCGCGTATCGCAGCGGAGACGTAGTGTGTTAAAGAAGCTATGAAAAAGAAAAGGGAACATTTTAAAAATAACGTAACATGACTGTCAATATACAGTAATTGTTTTGTGAATTTTACTGAGTGTTGCTGTCATCAAGGATTTGATTATCATTATTTCTTTCAATCAGGTTCGTATTTGTAGGATGTGTTGTCTTCAAGTTACATTCTGTGTTTGTCAATCGTTGTAAAGAAGACAGGTTTCATTCATCGATTCGTTTCTTACTGCATCAATAAACAGCTCGTCTTCTTCTTTATCTGAGACCTGACACACTGCATGCACAAGTTTTTTTTTTTTTACACTGTCTTCCTTTAGCGGGACACTGACTTTTTCCACCGTGTGCTTTGTTTCCGCAGTAGCTGCATTTATGAATATGCTTGTATGTATCACACGCTTCATGTTTTTTTGCTGCCTTTTCAATTGTGCAATTCGGTTTTTGTTCAGCGCTCTTCGGAACTGTTGCTTTTTGTCTGTGCACTGCGTCAGTTCACGTGAGCCGCTCGGTGTACATGCATCGAAGTTTCCCAGCTGTGCTGCTGCCATCTCGTGCTATGTCCATGGCTGTATTTAATGTTACCGAAGTCCCGGCACTTAAAACTTTCTCTCGCAGTTTCGCTGAGTTTGTGCCAAACACCACCCTGACCATCTCATCTTCCTCTGCATAAGCACAGTCCTTCACCCGTGAATATTTACCCGTGGCAGTTTGCTATTGGATTACCGCTGACGGACGGCCTTATATGGGCAGGCACTAAATTACAAACGCCAGCGGCAGCCTGTCTATGAACTTAATTTAAAGTTTAGGTTTACATCATGCTTTGTTTCCGAAGTAGCAGAACTCATGAATATGGTTGTATATGTCACTTGCTCGCTTCTTATTGTTTCGCTGCCTTCTCAATTATATAATGCATGTTTTCTTCAGCGCTTTTTGGGCCTCTTCCTGGTTTTCTACGTACTGCGTGATTACGTGGGAGGCGTGATGATGTCACGAAACTCCGCCCCCACGGGTTTCAAGCTCATCTCCATTACAGTAAATGGAGAAAAACAGCTTCCAGTTATGACCATTACGCGTAGAATTTCGAAATGGAACCTGCCCAACTTTTGTAAGGAAGCTGTAAGGAATAAGCCTGCCAAATTTCAGCCTTCTACCTACACGGGAAGTTGGAGAATTAGTGATGAGTGAGTCAGTCAGTCAGTCAGTCAGTCAGTCAGTCAGTCAGTGAGTCAGTGAGGGCTTTGCCGTTTATTAGTATAGATTAATCATTTTTATATGAATAGTTTTGGGTTGTGGAACGAATCATCTGAGTTTCCATTATTTCTTATGGGGAAATTCGCTTTGATATACGAGTGCTTTGGATTGCGAGCACTTTTCCGGAACGAAGTATGCTCGCAAACCGAGGTTCCACTGTATATATACAGTGGAACCTCGGTTCACGAACGTCTCAAAAAGTACGCCAGACTTTTGCCTTGGTTCACGACCACACACTCTGTATACAAACAAGCCATTTCGGTTTGTGCGCGCCGATGATTTCCGCACGTGTTGCATTGTTCTCAGTCAGACCTGCCTGCCTGCTGCTGAGAGAGAAAGAGCGAGCCACGTGCCTGCCTGCTGAGGGGGAGGGGGGGGTGCATGTACGTATGTGCCTGCCTGCCTTCTGCTGAGGGGGAGGGGGAGTACAGCAGAGAGAGAGAGAGAGCGAGCCGCGTGCCCGCCTGGCTGGTTCATTTAAGCAGAGCCGCTCCCTGTTCATTGTTCTCAGTCAGACGTGCGTGCTTTACCTGCGCTCTCTTTGTGCTCTACAGTATACTGCAGCTTTTGCAGTTAACTATGGCTTCTAAGCAAGTGAAGAGTGGTGAGAAGAAAGTTTTGAAGAAAATTGAAATCGAAGTAAAGAAAGAAATTATTGAAAAGTTTGAGCGTGGCGTTCGTGTTACTGATCTTGCCGCTGAGTACAAGAAGTCAAAATCTATGATTCCGACCATTCTAAAGCCAAAAGAATCGATTAAAGCAGCTGATATTGCAAAAGGAGTCACAGCGTTAACCAGGCAGAGGCTTCAAGTGCTGGAAGAGGTGGAAAAACTGTTTACCAGTTTACTCATTTACCAATTTGAGAACCCTCGTGCTTTCAAGCAGCACAATGTAAACAAAGCCAGACTGCCAGTAATGTGGAGGGCAAACACGAAGGGTTGGGTCACAAGGACTTTGTTTTTGGAATGGCTGCATGAGGCTTTCGCTCCCACCAGCTAAACAGCTAAAAACACCAGAAACCCAAGAAATCACAAGAGAGAAAACACCTGAAGAAAAACATCCCTTCATTGCGGAGCCAGACTCTCCCTCCTCTCCACCCAGTTCCTCCTCACTTCATGCCAGAACTTGACTCATGCAAGGTTAGTTTTCTTGGTGGTTTTTGTATTATGGATTTTTCAAAAGTTAATTTTTCAGTTCGTAACGTGAATTGTTGCAATTTTACTTTTCTGTTTTTTCAAATGTTCCTTTTTTTCCGCTGCACTTAAAACTCACTTTAAAAAAAGTGTTTATAGCGATCGGGCTGTAAGGCTAATACCGTGATCTCCTGCACTGTTACTTTTTTGGTTGCTTGTGGTTGGTTTTTAAATAAATTTCGGATTTGTTCTAATGTTCCTTTTTTTTCTGCTGTGCTTAAAACTCATTTTAAAAAAAGCTTTTACAGCGATCGGGCTGTAAGGCTAATAGCGTGATCTCCTGCACTGTTACTTTTTTGGTTGCTTGTGGTTGGTTTTTAAATAAATTTCGGATTTGTTCTAATGTTCCTTTTTTTCCGCTGTGCTTAAAACTCATTTTAAAAAAAGTGTTTACAGCGATCGGGCTGTAAGGCTAATAGCGTGATCTCCTGTACTGTTACTTTTTTGGTTGCTTGTGGTTGGTTTTTAAATAAATTTCGGATTTGTTCAAATGTTCCTCTCTGTTCTGAGAGAAAGAGAGCGAGAGAGAGAGAGAGAGCGAGCGAGAGAGAGCCTGCTCGTGTAGCTGAGCAGGGAGCCTGGGTGTTTTGTGTCAGTGTTATTCAATGTTTTACTTTAGTTTACTATTACACTGTGCATTCTATGGTGTAATTAACTATATTACTATTATCCTAGCCCTTAATCTTTACATATATTTACATATTTACATATATATTTACATACAGTTCGTATGGTCTGGAACGGATTAATTGTATTTACATACAATCCTATGGGAGAAATTGCTTCGGTTGATGACCAATTTGGTTTACGACCAGAGTTTTGGAACGAATTATGGTCGTGAACCGAGGTTCCACTGTATATATATATTTA
>JANRMT010062791.1:103183901-103205876 GCA_026402145.1 Polypterus bichir lapradei | reverse complement strand
TATATATATATATATATATATATATATATATATATATGTGTGTATGTGTGTGTGTATGTACAGTATATGTATGTGTGCTTGGCTTGCCATATAACGTGAATATCTACAACAATCAATTGAAATCCCTTAACTACAGATAGGTGATGTCTATTTAACTACTCATGTGATTTCTAAAGCCAATTGGCTGGCAAAGAGTTTATTGCCAAAGTGATCATTTAATTTGTGCTTAATATTTGTAATTAATTTAGACCACTTTGCAGAAATATGTTTTGACTTTTTAAATGAAAGACTCTTTGTGATGATCAGTTTTGAAAAAGGCTTATTAAATCCACTTCTGTTCAAAATATGAAAACTTCCAAGTGGCTGAATACTTTTTGCAGGCAGTGTATATGTACGTTATTTATTTATAGTGTACAGAATTCTGACAGAGCTGACTGTGTTCTCTTCTGCTGTAGGGGACATTGTATACCAGTGGTTACAAAAGCAGACCTGGAACTTACTTACTCATTTCCACATTTAACCAGTGAATCATTAAATATTTTTGTACAAGTCTGCAAGTAAACTTTCTGTCACACATGTACAAACTTCTTGGCAGTATCTTAGACATTTTCATTTTGGGTATATTTATTTGCAGTTGGAAGGCACTGAATTTTTCTGTATATATGAAATAATATTTACAGCTTGTACAAGGATCTGGAATGCTTATTGTAACTCAAAAATTCTTTAAATATATTGTTTCCAGCATTTGTCTAACTTGTTTTAATGCACATTTCCTCATTTCTATTCTCATATCCTTCCCTTACGCCCACAGCATCATGAACATAGACAATGCTATTGAACAAGAAGGCAACAATGAATGAGGTGTGTTTGTGTAATTCAGACAGTGAATTGCAAGTCTGAGTGTTTAATTCTGTCCTTATTCTAATCTCTGGTCACAGGGTTAAATTGCTGTGACTACACACTACTGGTACATTTTTCTGAAAAGAACAGACACCATTTTGCTTTTGGAAACAGCAATAATAAGGCTGTCTAATTTCACGAGATGTTAACTTAAAGGCAGGGGTTTTCCTTTGGTAAACCTTTGTATAAATCAACACTAATGGTGTATCCATGGCTGGGTTTGAGAGTCTTACTCTGGTCCACTGTACCCTCTATTGCTACAGAAAATGGTTTTAAGCCTTCCCGTATCTGTAAATGTGAGTGCCTTTCAGTTTGTTTTATTACATGAATTTAATTGTTTTTCTGTTTTCATACCATGGAACTTATTGTTTCTAGTACTACTTTTGAGTTTTGGCAAGTATGTTCCTAATTATTCTTTACATTTTGTTTTTTCTGCTCAGGATAACGTTAATGTGGATGAGGCTGCCCGATTCCTTGTGGGAAATATCCTCTCAAATGATAATTGGCTTCCTTATGAGGAGAACGATGGAGACAGAATAAAACTGGAGCAGGAGGCAGTGGCCGCAGAGAGCAAACCGCAGTGCTGCTAACATATTTTTTAATTTCAACGAGAAATCACATCAGGGAGAATTACTTGACGGCGAGGCTCAGTTTCTCAACTGTACTCCAAAGTCTAGATGAAATGGACTGCTGCTTGGGGCAAGCGATAAGCCATATGGTGTCCTACCACTACAAAAGCATATCCCAGCAGAGGCTTCAGAGCACTTTATAGGAGGTATCTGCCAACACACTATGATTCACAAGCTGTTGTTTAGCAGATGAGATGAGCAAAAAAAAAAAAAGATTTCCTCAGACTGATTTTCAATTCCATTTGTTACTCTGCTGCAGAGCCTACTGTTTCACCTTACTGTTTTTCTGTTCCAGGTTGAAATAAATCAGCAGGTTATCAGTTCTCAGTAAAAATCAAATTTTTCAATGAAAGTGTTTCATTTTATCTTTGAGACCGTGTTAGGAGAGTAAAATTAAAGAAAGTGTCAGAAGATCTCAGTGATGGCATATAATCGAAAGACATCATGCACACGTGTTGTCAGGAAAAAAAGTTCAAAATTTTGTAGAGTACACTTCAGATGAGAGGCTTATTTTCTTAGATTAAGATCATTATTTTAATTGTCTATACAGTGGGTACTCTGCCATATTTTGTATAATTACTGGAGAAGTTAAGTGTTATACACTTCCTTTCAGATTTCTCCTTCACCTACTATAAATAAGCAGGGGATTCTGGAATGTGTGGATCTGCGCTGTGTGAAGTGGGATCACAATAACCAAGGTATGCTCTGTGTGTGTGTGAATGTGTTAGTAGTAGTGGTATGGCACTCGCTTGTCCTTGTCATCAAGTCTTACAACTTTTATTGTTATTTTTTTATATAGTTTAATACAGCTACAGCCATTGGGCAAGTTAGCCATTTTCAATGACTCTTCCTATATGACCTTTGTTAAATAATAGCCACTATATTAATAAAGTAACTCAAAATAGCCTTTCCTAAAATAAGTTCCTATTAAACTGAACTGGAGGTTTATGAAAAAAATGAGTAGACACTTGTTGTTAAACTTGGGGTACTCTCTAAATAAATGTATATTCCCTATTTTATATCAGTATATCTCCTGTGTCTTTGTATCAATGCATATAGAATGGTGTTGGACCTTATTTCAAATGATCATTAATCACCAAATCTGTATAACCAGTGCACAGAAATAATCAGAAGGCCTGCAAGATTCAGGGTAGCAGTGCCTGCAGAAAGTATTCAGGCCCTTTTACATTTTTCACATTCTGCTATATCGTAGTCTTGTACTAAAATTATCTAACAAGCAGCACTCAGTACTCCTAGATTGACAAAGTGAAAACACAAATTTAGACGTTTTTACAAATTTATTAAAATAAAAAAGGGAACTATCACATGATACAAGTGTCCAGGCCCTTCACTCTATACTTTGCTCCATTCAGACCTCCTTCAACTTTGTCTAGTTTCTCATTTATAGTGCAGAAAAACAGTCCAACAGTCTTAAGCTGCCACCATCAAGCTTCACCGGTGGAAAAATATTGCACAGGTAGTGAGTGGCTTCATCAGACCAGAGAATCTTCTTTCCCATAGTCTGAGAGTCCTTTAGCTGCCAGAGTGACCATCAGGATCTCGGTCAACTCTTTTACCAAGGCTCTTTTCCCCTGATTGCTCAGTTTGGCCAGGTGACCATCTCTAGTTAGAGTGATATTTCTTTCAAACTTATTCCATTTAAGAATTATGGAGGTCACTGTGCTTTTGGGAACCTTGAATGCAGCAGACATTTTTGTAGCCTCTCCCAGATCTGTGCCCCAACACAATCTTGTCTCTAAGCTCTGCCAGCAATTCATTTGACCACATGGCTTGGTTTTTGCTCCCAAACACATTCTCAGTTGTGGGACTTTCTATAGACAGGTGTATGCCTTTGCTAATCGTGTCCAGTCAATTGAATTGACCACAGGTGGACTCCAAATAAGGTGTAGAATCATATCAATGATGATCAATAGAATGGAGTGCACCCAAGTCAAATTTCAAATGTCAAGGGTCTAAATACTTGTATCAATGTGATATTTCAGTTCTTTATTCTTGTTAAATTTGTAAAAATGTCCAAAATCCTGTATTCAATCTGTCTTTCTGGGGTATTGAGTATGTTGCTTGAGGTTGAAAAAAATAATTTATTAATTTAAATGATTCTAGCATAAGATTGCAACATATGAAATTGTTAAAAGTTAACAAGTCTGAATAATTTGTGAAGACACTGTATATGTGAAACCCATTCTATGTGAAGTACAAGTGAAGGGGGTTTAAGTTACATAGCCCACTTAGGAGGTCTAACCTAAAATAGTGCAAAATGTAGTTATGATCTCCATATTACCACAGAAGATAGAGGGTGTGACCCTTCAGGACTAAATAAAGCAGCTCAGTCTCTTCAGTTTCATAAAATATATAGATTAAGAGTAGACATGACAACAAATACTGAATAAAAACAAGCTATCCAGCTGTTACATTAATACAAGTTCATCTTCCAGAGCACAAAAATAGTTACAAATTCCATAAATGTAAAAAATATTTTTTCAAAGGGTCTGTAGAGACCTTGAAATCTAATGAAGTTGAAAATTAGTCTTTTCAAATCTGCACATGATTATTTTAAGTCTGTTCCATAAACAGGCATGGACAAGCTTTGTTGGACTGAATGGATTGTTCTCATCAAAACATTTCACACTTCCTACATGTCTGATTTCAGTTAAATGGTTTTTGTTGCTTTTTTCATGGTGAACTTTACTCTGTAATTTCCATTTTAATCCGCTTTTCCTGTATTGGGTTCAACTGAAACCTCAGCCAGAGTTTCCATCTGTTCCTGGGGAATGCTAGGGCCAACAAGATGTATAATTCCTCCAGCATGTTCTGGGTCTGCTCTTGGGTTTTCGGTAATTAAAACATACAGTATTAAATAGGCTGTATGTTATATGCTGTATGTTAACCATGATGCCCCGCACAATATCCAGTACTTTCCACATTACCACACTAGATTCCATCCATTTTGGACAACACCCTCCTCTAAGGGTCGTCTTCCATCTTTTGCAGTTATCTGCAGTTGAGCTTAATATTTTCATACCCTTGCTGAGTCATCAGATACGTAGGTGCTAGAATCCCAATCAATCCTTCTAAAAGTTATTTTCAATGGCTTTATAAACTCCTTCCGCACATGGACTTCCTCTTTTTTTTTTGTTCTTTATTTCACCTTATACAATTTCTCGTATTAGGAATTGGTTAGTTTTCGCATAGCCCTTGGTGTCAGAGTCCAGTCCAATTTATCATCCAGCTGCACTCCCAGGTATTTATAGGTCTGCACCCTCTGCATACAGTCACCTCTGATGATCATGGGGTCCATGAGGGGCCTGGGCCTTCTAAAATCCACCACCAGCTCTATGGTTTTGTTGGTGTTCAGTTGTACAGTAGGTGGATTGAGTCGCACCATTTAAAAAAGTCCTTGATTAGGTTCCTATACTCTTCCTCCTGCCCACACACCTGATGCAGCCCACGATAGCAGTGTCGTCAGTGAACTTTTGCACGTGGCAGGACTCCAAGTTGTATTGGAAGTCCGATGTATATAGACTGAACAGGACTGGAGAAAGTACAGTCCCCTGCGGCGCTCCTGTGTTGCTAACCACAATGTCAGACCTGCAGTTCCCGAGACGTGCATATTGAGGTCTGTCTGTAAGATAGTCCCTGACCCATGCCACCAGGTATGAATCTACTTTCATCTCTGTCCCTAAGGAGCAGAGGTTGGATGGTGTTGAAGGCGCTAGAGAAGTCCAGAAACATAATTCTTACAGCACCACTGCCTCTGTCCAAGTGGGAGAGGGATCGGTATAGCATATGGATGATGGCATCCTCTGCTCCCTCCTTCTCCTGGTATGCAAACTGCAGAGGGTCAAGGGCATGGCGGACCTGTGGCCACAGGTGGTGAAGCAGCAGCCGCTCCATGGTCTTCATCACATATGACGTCAGAGCGACAGGCCGGCAGTCATTCAGCTCACTAGGACGTGATACCTAACGCTAACATTATTCAAAGTTATTGTCTGTTTTTACATGCATTTTTATTACTCTTTAATATTTTTTTTTGTTTGTTTTTTTTGTATCAGTATACTGCTGCTGGATTATGTGAATTTCCCCTTGGGATTAATAAAGTATCTATCTACCTACCTACCTTTGGGATTGGGGTGATGCAAGATATTTTCCAAAGCCTTGGGACTCTCCCCTGTTCCAGGCTCAGGTTGAAGATGCGCTGTAAAGGACTCCTCAGCTCCAACACACAGGCCTTCAGCAGTTGTAGCGATATTCCATCTGGACCTACTGCTTTGCTAGCACAAAGTTTCCTCAGCTCTCTGCTCACCTGGGGCCTCATGTATAAATGGTGCGTACGCACAGAAATGTTGCGTAAGAACTTTTCCACGTTCAAATCGTGATGTACTGTATAAAACCTACACTTGCCGTAAAGCCACGCACTTTTCCACGGTACCTCATACCTTGACGTACGCAAGTTCTCCGCTCGATTTTGCAGACTGGCGGCACCCAGCGTCAAAGCAGTGCTACTGTTCCTGTGTGGTTACTCTTTTATTTTCCTAACGAGGCTTTATAAATACACTGAAACTAACCACATATTGTGTGTAATACATCTGATTATAATTAACTTGTAACAATATAATGGTCCAGGGAATAGCCATAGTATTCCAAATACCATAACTGCTTTAGCGTTGTTACTCTCACTGCATCTTCTTCTTCTTCTTTCAGCTTCTCCCGTTAGGAGTTGCCACAGCGGATCATCTTTTTCCTTATTACTCTCACTGCACCACTCGGAGTATTTATATCACTGTATCTGAGTGGAAAATCACAGCAGCAGCTGATCGGAAAGAGAATTATTGGTATACAGCATCAAGCACACGCTGCCTCAGCCACGGCAAAAGGTTTCAAAGCCTTTCCTGTACGGAACTTGCGGTTCAGAAACAGTTTCATCCCAAGAACTTTAAACGCACTTAATCAATTGCTCCTTGTAGAACTGTTTGTACTTATAAGTACAATCACCCCACTGTAAACTTGCACTACAATTATAATATTACACAACATGAGCCACTTTATAAAGCGCGTATTTACATATGATGACAATATAATTTTTAAGATGAAATACAGCAAAATATATTTATTATATTATACAGATAAAACTTTAACTTCATTTAAATAATCTCTATTCTTCACTGGGACTAGCAATAAAGGATAGAATAATTAAACATGTACTACGAAGATATTTCAATGTTCCTTAAACGTTTTGAAGAATCGGCACTCTAAGCATACAATTGGCTTAACGTGTATTACAGAGCTGATTGTGTGGCAATCGGTTACTTGGAGAAAGAAAAGCAAGGACTGCAGGGGTGGCCACGCCAATATATATTGAATATAAAACAGAAAGAGAAAATAACACAGCTAAAAATGCAGCGGCAAATTTCGACAAAAGTTAAACGCTTGTGTCATGAGCACAAGGCGGCTATGCAGTGTCCGCAACGGACGTGGCCATCCACTGTGCATAAGATACCATATTGACATTGGCAGGCGAAGGGGCCACCGATTCTTTCTCTGCCCAGGGCCGCCACAAGCCTATAGCCGCCCCTGAGTACTGTTGCAATAAATTATTTCATCGAAGTTCGCTCACAATCACTGCGCCGTGAAACCCATGTTTAATAACATGCTTTAACTCTTATCATGAAAATGATATCGCGTATACATCTCAGTATTTTAGTTATTCAGAGAGCTGTAATATCACGAATGTAATGGATTCTGTGTCCAGTTGGAGGAAGAGAGCCGGTTTAAGAAGCAAGTAGTGATTCACACACATAGAGCACATAGAAGATCAAATACAAAACAAAGCATTTAACGTGCTACTTTAATTACGATGTGATTTGAGAAACTGCTTAATTAAACGAATTTAAGATGAAGTTTATGATGTTCTACTTTAATGACAAAATAAACTACATGATTAAAGTGGAAATTTCGAGATTGAAGTTGATATTTAGTGCTTTTTCCCACTGTGTGCCTTTTTTTTTCTCTGTACCCTAATAAGATTTCATATGACACTCAGACAGTGAGCTACGACTCTCCTTTTCACGGCGACTTTGATATCTGACAAGTTCTTTTTTATTTCTGGCACTGTGCAACTTTGTGAACGTGAGCTTTCAAGTTTCTCCAACACACTATGTCACTCGATCAACTTCCTTTTGTTGATTATACCACGGTTTAAATAAACAAATAGTATGTTTTTCCTTTGCCTCCACTTGGTATTCACAGAAATTCTTATATTTTCCCCCGTGCTTTTCCCATTGTCTTTTTACAGAAGGCTGATCTTAAGGCCGATTTAAATTGATTTGCATATTCAAAGAGGCGTAATTCTGAGAGGAGTTGGGGCGGGACAGAAGGCGTGTGCACGTGCGTTAGTTTTCACGCTGATTGGGATTTATGTAGCGGAAGAATGCGGAAGTTGGAGTACGCACAGATTCCTGCATCTGGATTCTTCTGTGCGTAAGCACATTTTGGCTTTTGTGCTTCCGTCATGTTATAGTGCGAATTCTACGCACGGTGTTATACATGAGGCCCCTGGGCTGCTGTAATTGTGGGTGTGGGGAAACTCTCTTCTATGCTGGTATCAGCAAAAGGATGGGTGGAGGGTGCAGTACTCCGAGGTGAGAGTGGGTTAGGGTGGTCAAACCTGTTAAAGAAGTTGTTCATCTGGTTTGCTCTCCCCAAATTTCTCTCAATGGTGGCACCCCACTTCAAGCTGCAGCCAGTGATGATCTTCATCACATCCCACACTTCCTTCATGCTGTTATTCTGAAACTTCTGCTCCAGCTTTCTCCTGTACTGCTCCTTCGCTGCCCTGAGCTGGACTTGGAGTTCCTTCTGCACACGCTTGAGCTCATGCTGATCACCACCTTTTAAAAGCCCTTTTCTACTGGTTCAAAATTACGTTGATATCACTTGTAATCCATGGCTTGTTGTAAGCATAGCAGCATACTGTTCTTACTGGAACTACAATGTCCATACAGAAGTTGATGTAGTCAGTAGTGCAGTCAACAACCTCTGTTCTCTCTATGTGACCCCTGCAGGATATCCCAGTCCGTAGTTTCAAAGCAGTCTCTCAGAGCCTGCTCTGCCTCAGGGAACCACTTCCTGAATGAGCGTGTGGTTGTAGATAGCATCTTCACTCTTGGTTTGTAGTGAGGCTGAAGCAGAACCAGGTTATGCTCTGCTTTCCCAAGCACAGGCAGTGGGGTGACGCTGTATGCGTCTTTAATGTGTGCATACAGTAGGTCAATAGTCCTATTTCCCCAGGTGTTACAATCCACATACTGGGAGAAGGCAGGTAATGTTTTGTCCAGCGTCACATGGTTAAAATCTCCAGCGATTAGCACAAGCGCCTCAGGGTGCTGTGTTTGTAATTTAGCAACAGCAGAATGGATGATGTCACCCACTACCTCCACATCCGCCCGAGGAGGGATGTAAACAATAACAACAATGACGTGTCCAAACTCTCTGGGCAAGTAATAGGGATGCAGACTTACGGCCAACAGTTCGATGTCCCTGCAGCAAGTGGAGATTTTGACGTTTACATGTCCAGGGTTGCAACACCTTGTATTCACATAGAGAGCAAATCCTCCTCCTTTCTGCTTCCCGCAGGTATCCCACAGGTGGAAAGACTGGTGAGGTCGTGAAAAGCAATCATTCAGACACCAAGTCCTCAAATTTCCCTGATATAAAGAATCGGCACATCTGGAGTTCAGAACTTAACTCATACTAAAACAAACTCTTAAACTGGCCATTTCCGGCACACTTATACCACCCATTTGGCATTTCCAGGTCTGTTCAGCAGATTTTTCCCCTGTGTGACGTTGCTCACTTCCAAATTCTTTCCTTTCAAAACTTCCCTTTACCTAAGTATTAAGAACATATGGCCTCAGAATGGATGGCATGATTGCAGACTAAAGCCTAAAGTACACTTGTACACATTGTATACTTTAAAACAAAAAGACGAGAGATCTTTGGGCTCTTGGAAGGAAGAGGTGCGTCCAGGCAGGTGGACACCGGAAATGACATCAGAGATTGATCCCCTCCTCATCCTAGACACATCCGGTCATGCTTTCCAAATCTGGGATAGAGTATTGGCTTTGCATAGAGAGAACCTCAACGATGAAGGACTCTGAATCAAAAAGATTGTAGATCCAAGAACCACCGGTCACATGAGGTTTCAATTCCTTGTGAAGTGCCATCCACTGTAAGGGAGCATGGTACATCAGAAGAGTAAACTCTGGTGGTAGTAATGCAACTGGTTAATAGCCCTTTTAATCAGCAAGACTCTTTTCCACTACCACATACCTGGTTTCCAGATCCAGTAGTTTTTGGCTTATGAACATGAGGGGGTGTTCAACACCGTCAGCGCTTTGGCTCAGTATAACACTGAGACCTGTGTCTGAAGTGTTGGTCTGTAAAATAAAAGGAGAAGAAAAATCTGGAGTGACCAATACCAGTGCTAAAGAAAGGGCAGGTTTAAGTCACAGAATGCGACCTCTGTTTTAACATCCCATACCACAATGTTAGGAGCCTTCTTCTTTGTAAGGTCTGACGAGGTTGCTTGCTTTCTCAGAAAAATGAGAAACAAACCAGCAGTAGTAGCCCGCTGATCCTATAAAAGTCTGCATCTGCTTCTTGGTTTTCGGAAGGGGCCAGATCATGATGGCATCCATTTTGGCTCATTGTGGATAAACGGTGTCCCTGCTCATCAAGTAACCTAAATATCTGGCCACAGTCAATCCAAAGAGACACTTCTTTGGAGTGATGCATAAGCCGGCTTCACTTAGTGTCAGGAGCACCATTCGAACCTGCCCGTATGTGTTTCTCCCAGGTGCCAGAAAAGATGACGACATCATCCGGGTAATTGGCACTGTAGGCATTGTGGGGCCACAGCACTCTAACTACCAGACGCAGGAAAGTTATGGGAGCCCTGTGCAATCCAAATGGGAGAGCATGATAATGCCAGTGGCCGCTAGGGGTACTGAATGTGGTCTTTACCTTGGTGGATTCCATTAAGGGAGTTTGCAAAGTATCCTTTCATCATATCAAGCGTGGTCAAATATTGAGCCTTTCCAAGCCACATGAGGAGTTCATACAATCGTGGCATCAGATATACACTGAATCAGGAGATTTGATTAAGTTGGCAGAAATTGTAGCAAAAGTGTCAACTACCATGGAGCTTAGGGAATATGGGACAAAACTAGGGACTAAAATTTCTTCAATAACACCAAGGTTTAGCATCCTCCTAATTTCAAGTTCGACTTCATGTCTTCTTGGTTACAAGAGAAGATACTGGTGTTCTCTGAAGATGACCCCCGGTTCAGTAATGATGTGCGCAATGAGGTAAGTTCTTCCAGGTTGCTCATTCACTGCTTCCAGGACAGACAAGATCGCTGTTTCGAGCTCTTGTCGTTAAGTGGGAGTCAAACTAGGACTAAAATTAAGGAGTTGTTTCAAGTGAAGTAAGAACGAGGCTAGTAGGAGTAGGGATCAGGATCACTGTCCTGCCATGGTCTCAGCAGATTCATGTGGTATACTCGCTCGGTCAGCCGATAATTTGGTTGTTTCATCAAATATTTGACCAACCCCTTTCTCTCCATAAATTCACATGGGCCTTGCCAATGCACCAGTAATTTAGAGTGGGTAGTAGTAGGTCCATGACCCAATCTCTGGGCCAGAATTCCTGAGGTGTCATGCCATGGTCATAATAGCGAGCCTGGGTTGACTGCAAGCTCCATATTCTCTTTTAGAATTGGCAGAATTTTGTCAAGTCTATTGCATAACTATGTGATATATTGTAAAATGTTAGTGGAGGGTATTGCCTCTTCTTCCCATCCTTCTTTTAGAATGTTCCATAATCTCTGAGGTTGTCATCCATAGTGTAACTCAAACAGGGTGAAACCCAGTGGGACCTACCAATAAGCAGAACGCACGAGAGGGAGTAGCTGATCCCAGTTCTTCCCATTATCACTTTGTAAAGCATTTGTTTGAGCATTTGATTGAACCGTTTTACTAAACCATCAGTTTGAGGATGGTATACAGAGGACCTCCTTGTTTGTCCGACCAGTAAAATCGTAGCTTAATCCGCTCTAAGGTCTTCTTGGTTCCCAGATGGGCACCTAGGAGGTGGGTGTGAACTATTTCATAAACCTGCCACCCGAAGGCTTGCAGAACTAGCAGCAACAACCTTGCCTTGTCCTCATGCTCTGCTGCATGATATAATAAATCATTATTAATCACAAAGTGGGGCCCCAGTGGCAAGGAATAGGATGTCTGTTGGCCGTCAATCAGGACAACTGCATTCTTGGCAAACTTAAGGGAATTATCATTGCACTCTTCTCCCTAGAAAGAGGCCAGAGTTTGCCAAAATTAAAAATGTAAAGTAGTGAGTGGATCCAGAGTGACCTCAGTGGGTGGAGCGACATTCTGCGATGCTTCATTATCAGTCTCCATAGAGACATTTGCTTGAGATGGTGTTATGTCGCCCACATCACACTGAGTCGCCTCGTGACTATGCTCTGCTGCTGGCTGAGCACACAGCTTGGGAACAGCTTGAGATGGTGATTCCACATCTATAATTATGCCCAGAGCTTTATCCAGGGTGATTTGGCCAGTGTCACCACAGTTTCACTGGATAGGGTGGGTTGCACTTGACAGCCACCTTAAGCTTTTTGGATTGTCCCCTGGTTGGATATGATGCAGGAGGCAGACCTGTACTATCGAGTTTCCCTGTAAGGTAAAGTAAGACTGGTCACTGTGTATACCTACCTTTGCAGAAGCAAGTAACGGTGAGCATCAATGGATATGTTATTGCTACAATCAGTAAGTGCTGTGACCTTGTACTCATTTATTATAACCACCTCAGTGAAAGGAAAAGACAGAGGGTTGGCTATAAGACCAGTAACTTTCTCCTTAACCCAAACTGCAGTACATCAGCTAACCATAACAGGGGCAGTAGGTGATGTTGTCCCCCATCTCCCCACACTTTTAGCAGCGTTGGAAGATTCCGCTCCTCTCCTGCAGTCTGACCACTGAATCTGTTGTGCTGTGGGCTAGCTTAGAAGTAGCGAAATGTTCTGTCGGGAACTTTTTTGAGTTCTCAAAATGCGAAGCTGCACGATTTTGTTTGAGGGCTAACACTAGATCTGCAATGTTATTTATTTCTAGCTTACGGACTGGAGAGGTGAGAAATTTTGGGGAGGGCATTCATCAAATAATCACAGCCAACTTTCTCCACAATGTTTTTTGGTGTGTTTACTTCTGGTCTCATTCAGCACCCAACTTTGACTCATTCGCCAAAAGCCTGGAACCGTGCTGGCCGCTCAGGGTCAAAATGCCACTGCCTATATGCCCTCACCTGCTGGTCTCAGCTGATGCCAGGTCATAGCAGCACCTCTGCTTTTAGTTAGTCATATTCACCAGCAGCCTGCTCATCGAAGTCATAATAGTCCCTCTGTGCCAATACATGCGCCCATCCCATATGCTTCCAGTGATGACAGGTAGCAATGCATTCAAATATAGAAATTCTAAATATCCTCATTGAGGTATAATGGAAGTAAAAACTGAGACAAACCCAACAATCCTTCCTGTTGGAGAGAGGCACGGGTTTGATTACGTACCTCCGTCTCAGCGAGATGTGTTCATTGCTCCCCTACCTGGACCTTTAGATCCCAGATTTCCGCCACAATGGCATGTAATCTGTTAATCTCTTCCTGTTGCTCCATCCTCAGCAATGCTGGCTTGAAATGTTCTGCCGACTACACCATGGTAGCAAAAAGAGATGAGAGATTATAAATCTTTGTGGCATCAAAAGTGGGTATTGACACGGCAAAAAGGAAAGAAAAATGTTGCATAGATGCGAGTCTCCGAAAAAGACTGCTCAAGATCGTATTCAGGTATTATTGACTCTTGGCAGGAAATGGCAGATCCAAACAGGTAGACACCGGAAGTGACATCATAGCAGTCATAGTTGGCAGACTTCTGGTCTGCAGAGAGAGGAAGAGAATAGGCATCATTCGACAGCACCCTGTCGTTTTCCGGTGAGATCTTCACAGTAGTAGATGTCAACCTTGTTTGAACTCTCTTGTGTGTTACAAAGTTATCCTTGAATTTGCCTGTTATCATTTAGTCCATTCACTGTTATTTCTACCAGTGTATGATCATCATAATAGAAGCAGCACAAGACTCATTGATAGATACATGAAGCAGACACAATCAGGAGAACCTTACAAAAACGTTAAGCCACACACATTGCACCTTCACATTCTAAGGGGATGGACAGTAAGAGGGTCATTTGAATAGTTAAGATCAGCTACATGCAAAAGCCTCCTTCTGATTGCCAAACCAATGTAACCTCAGGAGTGTCTGCAGGACCAGGATTGTGAAACACTACTTTAGATCCTGACTACTGAATGCAAACTACAGATGGATGCAGATTTTCATTGAAGTTATCTCAATGTATGCATTTTTAAAACGTAGATTTTTTTTTTGCTTATTTGTTGTCTATTTCCAAGACTATATTTTACAGTGTGGGATAATATTTCTAGTTAAATGTTATGGCTTCATTTTAATAAGGTTTGCAAAAAATGCGTTTCATGAACACAGCAGGGGCAGACAAGAATTTCTTAATGTAACAAAATACAATCATCATAACCTAGGATAAACAAAGAGTGCTGGCATTTTTGTAGAGAAACTTCTGGTGAAGCCACACAGTTGTTGTACTGAGACACTGTCAGAAGGGGCAAAGCCATCCTGAGAAGCTATGAAGGTATGTATTTAATTAGGACATCATGAGAAGATAAAGCACGTAAAAAGCAGTACTTACAAGACATACACCGCTGCTCAAATCCATGGGCCTGGGCATCTGCCTGCCAGTGAGTCCTGGGAAAGATCCTGGCTTGGATCGGCTGACAGAGTTGGAGAAAATAAGTATAGTTGGCATTGTCTGTGACCTCAAACTATAGTGAGGGGCCGAGCCAGTAGCACGAGTGTGCAGGCAGAAGACTCTTTAGAAAAAAAGATCATTACAGCTGCATTGGCCCATGAAAGGCTGACCAAGAAAGGAGACAGACTCCAGTCGTCCTTGTTTGACTAAACATAGGTGAGACACTGAGTTTCACAATATATTGGGTTAGCAATGCCATTGATGACACAATATTGGCTCAATAATTCATCCATCCTTCCATTATCCAACCCGCTATATCCTAACTACAGGGTCACGGGGGGGTCTGCTGGAGCCAATCCCAGCCAACACAGGGCGCAAGGCAGGAAACAAACCCCAGGCAGGGCGCCAGCCCACTGCAGTTGGCTCAATAATGCCATACAAAATCAGACAAGAATGAAGATCTATCAATACAGTGTCAGACAGTGCAACTATCAAATGACAGTATAGAAAAATGTATGTCAACATCAACATGAAATACGCAACACCAAAAGCAGAAAATATGCAGAAGCATTTTTGTTCAAGAGGCAATGTGCTAAATCGTCTTGTAGATTAAAAAAATGTCAACTACTCCAAAAGAGCACCCCTTAAATTGTGTTATGAAAAAATTCTTTGGTTCACTTAAAATAACCCCAGCCTTCAAACCCCAAGGTGGAACTGAGGCTTGTGATGATGTGGGTTCGACTCCAGGCTCCCATCTGCTGTTTGGAAGCCCTTGAACCCAATACCGTCGGTAATGTCACCGATGAGCTAGACAGTTGAGGCAATAACAATTGAGCAAGGGGATGGTAAAGATGTGCAAAAGTGCTTTTATTTAAAAGATCAAAACAAATCAAAAACAAAGTGTCCATATAGTGCAGTGATTCAAAAAGAGTCATTAAATAAATAATCCATTAAAAGAAAAACGTGGAGGTTTAAAAATACTACAATAGAAAAAAAATCCTTTTAAAACGAGGTTAAAATGTTCTCTAGGAAGCAGTCTTTTAAAATCAACAACAATGACAATGCCAAGCTCGGTGCTTCTTCTATGCTGGTGTCTCACTTGCTTCTCCTGACTAGGCTTTGCAGCAGGCAAGACGCTTTCTGCAGCTGCCCTTTTCCTTATTGCATCAATACGAGACTGGAGACCTCCCGATCCCTGGCTTCGGTCTGGCACTCATCCCAGCCCCGAGACTTGGTTCATATCCAACGGCCAGGACGCTCACGTTGGGTAATCCCCGACCAAGCCTCCCGACTCCTGCTGCCTTTCTGGCCTTCCGCGGCCAGTCGCCTTTCCCTGGTCACTCCCGCTATCTGCTCGCTCAGCGGGAGCGACTTCCAACTCCAACCCCTGGATGTAGGCCCAACACCCAGGCTTCCTCGCAGCTGCCCGCGAGCCTTGCCTTGCTTCCTCGCTCCCTATAACCTCCGTCCTCTTTTCCTTTTCTCTCTCGTTTTTTTTCCTTTTCTCTCCTCTTCCAACCGACCCGCGCTTCTTTTATACAGCGAGGGGCCATAGCAGCCGCAGCACATTAGCCATGGGAACAATCACGGATGTGGGCAGTTCCTCACCTGTGCACTTGGTGAGAAACGCCCACACCGCAGATCGCCCCGTGGCTTGCTATAGCCACCACGCCCCCTCATGAAACCGCCACGAGTGCGGTGATTATTTATTTAAAAAAACCGGCCTTTGCTCAGCGAGCTGTGGACCCATAACACCACAAGGCTGCACATGCACACACCTGAGCATGTCATAGAAAAATGTATATAAAATAAAAGATTTAGCTTGATTTGTATAGATTTAATGTAAAATAAATAGATTCATTAAAATGAAATTTCTAACCAGGTTAACTATTGAAAGAAAATGACACATCATATAAAACTTGGTTAAAGTATGTTGGATAATGTTTATAACTGGAAACATTTTCAAATTGTAAGTTTTTTTTTTTAATCATTTAAAGAATCTATGCATTTTAATTTTATGCATTAAATGAATTCATTTATGGGCACCCCATGATTTTATTTTGGTCACCTATGTATCTTCGTACACAAAAACAATGTATTTTTTTACTTTTTAGTGCATTTTTTGAATAAAGTCATGTCACTTAAAACTCCTTTTTTATATATATTCTTAGCCACCCTCATGCCACACAGTGTTCCGCATGTTACAAAAACCTTCACATGGGTGGAAAGGTGATTTGACAGTAATGTCATCAGCAACAGAGTGGAATCAAACCTGCGATCTTAAAGTGAAACGTATTATTCATTCATATTCATTTCTCATTTCAGAAAATCACACGTGTAATGTTTCACTGTGGTTAGGAAGTACTGGAAATGTGCATTTGCCTATTGGAGAATCGAAACTTTCTTAGAAAAGCCCAACATTTTATCCACTGAGCCAATATCACCAAACCACTGAAAAGAGTATTTCGACAAATGTCTATATAAATGATGAAAAATTTGTAAAATTAAAAACAAAGCAAAAAAAAAACTAGTTTGTGTAAATTGGTCTTGACCCTTTGAGCATTTGATTGAATGTCCAACACACTAGCCACTTGACCAATGCTGCTTAATTTTCATATTGAAGTAATCTGACAAAACTTCAATATCAATTAATCAAAATGATTTTTTTTTTTAAATTTGTCTACATTGGTCTTGAGCCTTCAACTGTCTTATCGAAAGTTCAACACACTAACCACTAACCATTCATATATATGTGTGTTGGGCAAAAGCACTATAAATATGTTTATTCACTAAATGTAAAATATAAGGAGGTGAGAAATTTAAATTTGATGTAATTAATATGCAGATCCTGGGTCAAAACTGATGAACTATTGCATTGGCACCAGAGATCAGCACGTATGAAAAGTTTGAAGGAAATCCATCCATTATCCATCCATCCATCCATTATCCAACCCACTATATCCTAACTACACGGTCACGGGGGTCTGCTGGAGCCAATCCCAGCCAACACAGGGCACAAGGAAGGAAATTGGTGTGGTAAAAGTGGGTAAAAAATTGATTGCAAAATTTGACCCAGACAAACGGAGATGGCAAGTTCAATAAAATCATATAAAATTTGGGAAAAGATGAGTCACTATAACAATGATGGACTGATGTTCCATGCTCATTTAAAGCATTCACATTTTTGCTTGTTGCGTGTTGAAAAGCATATGCGCAAAAGAATTTTACTGTACACGTCACAATAATGACCCTATAATGACCCCACAAACCAGTGTGCTAAACAAATATACTTGGCAGAACCTCTTCATCGACTTTGAAAATGTTTATTAAAAAAATCTATCTGCCTTTAGAGGAGCTGAAGTAATTTAGGTTATAAATGGGTTAATTCTTTAATTTTTCAAAATTATTCTGTAACATTTAGCAAAGATCTAGGGAGCTGTAGAATCTGAATCTGGTGTTTGGTTTATGAATAAAAACTTACTTTTATTTTGCTGTTTATTTTGGGCTATTTTTTCCTCCATTTTAGTTTATGCAAGATCCACCGTATTTTGATATCCTGTTGTTAGGGGCGTGTTCTCGGAGGTTGTGACCTCTGGTTAACGATATAACAAGTTAAGATTTAATCTTTGGAAGCACTTTGTTATCCAAGTTGGTGGATTCAAAACAACCCTTTTGGGCCTTTAAATGTTACCTTTGCTTACCTTAGATTGAATTTCTTACTTTGATTTTTTTTGTCTCGCAATTTGTCTTTGGCTTCCGATTTTCAACTATTTTTTTTTTTTAGATTTGACTTTGCCATTTTCCCCTGGCAATATTTTTGCTTCCTTGCCTAGCACAATAATCTGGAGTTTTGAAAGGAGACAAACATACAGTATGGATCAAGGCAGTGTCCGGCCACTTTACTAGCATTAAATTGACTTATAGTGGTCAAAAGAGTCTCCCTCATATCATCTATGGGTGATGATTGAAAGAACTGAACTGCAAGTACAAATGGTCAAAATGAAATTTCTGCACAGTGTTGCTAGTCTCACAGTTCTTGATGGAGTAAGGAACTCAGCAATACTGCTGCTATTTGGGATAAAGGGAAGCCAAGTGAGGAGTTTTGGATGTGTAATGAGACCTGTAGGGGGTGTAACAGCACTACTAGCCCCAAGCACAACTGCATTGACACAAGTCCCAGGTTTGAATTTATTGGTAACAGACTACCTTAACCAAGGTAGAACAGTTTCTACCTTGTTCTTCACATGTTATAACAAATCGTTATTTTATATGTGTACCAGTTCTGTATTTAGTCATTAGTTTAATCTGTACTTGTATTTTAACAGAGAATTGTTCACAACGTTCTGCGCCTGCACTCAGTGAAGAGTGCTATACGAAAACTAAGTTGCATTATATTTAAAAGAGACTGATACTATGGAACTTTCTATGTTTAATAGTGCAGCTGACAACAAGGGATGCAATTACCACACAGTACACACTACCAGTACACATATCTTTATACAACAGCCTGATAGAACACATTATGTCACACATCTCTCTCTCTCTCTCTCTCTCTCTCTCTCTCTATACATATATATCTATACTAATAAACGGCAAAGCCCTCACTCACTCACTCACTCACTCACCCACTCACTCACTCACTCACTCACTGACTGACTCATCACTAATTCTCCAACTTCCCGTGTAGGTAGAAGGCTGAAATTTGGCAGGCTTATTCCTTACAGCTTCCTTACAAAAGTTAGCCAGGTTTCATTTCGAAATTCTACGCGTAATGGTCATAACTGGAAGGTATTTTTCTCCATTTACTGTAATGGAGTTGAGTTTGACCGCCGTGGGGGCGGAGTTTCGTGTGACATCATTACGCCGCCCACATAATCACGTGAACTGACTGTCAACGTACTATGTAGAAAACCAGGAAGAGCTCCAAAATACGCTGAACAAAACATGCATTATATAATTGAGAAGGCAGCGAAACATTAAGAAGCGAGCGAGTGACATACTACCATATTCATCAGTACAGCTACTTCGGAAACAAAGCGAGGTATAAACCTAAACTTTAAATTAACTTAATAGACAGGCTGCCGCTGGTGCTTTTCGTGCCCACGGGTAATGCGGGATACAAGTTTAATGAGAGGACGCAGGATATAAACGAGAGTTTTGATCACTTTGTAACTAAGTTAAAATTGCAGGTGAAGGAATGTGCTTATGCAAATTCCGAGAGACTGTGTTTGTGGGGGATTGACAGTTAAGGCGGGTGGGGGAGTCACGTCATCATCTCCCCTCCCATTTACCTCATTTCGCTCTGAGCTGAGCTCCGCGGCTAACGCCGTCTTCCGAAGCAACTTCGTCACACTGCCACCAAATACAGAGAAATCCACAAGTTAATACACACTCTGTCTCTAGACTTTCTCCACACTGAATCCTCCAGGCACTACTTACAAAAGGTTACATTGACAATCGTGTTACGTTATTTTTAAAATGTTTAATTTTCTTAGCACAAGCACAGCTGAGAAGCTTCGATGCCTGTGCTCCATAACGCGTTAAAAAATAATGCATTTAATCACACTTTGCATTACAATCAAAGGGGAACTTTTGTCAATGCATGATTTCCTGGTACACCGATAACATTGATCAGCGCATCCCAATTCATTTTAGCCTCGCACCACCTTGGTTTGAGAAGAAGTATGAAAAGATATGAGGTTAACACACAAAAACAGATCACCAATTCAAGCTTTATGAATAATCGATTCGCCATCAATAATTGTTTTGGTAAAGCCATACTCAGTGTAATCCTCCTTCCATTTTATAATTTTTCCGCCACTAGCCATGATTAAATGAACGGTAAAAAAGTAAGAGCGAAGCGAGGGTGACTTATTTAGGCAGGCATGTATATGACAGCAACACTCATGACAATCATGTTACATTATTATTAAAATGTTTCCTTTTCTTTTTCATTACTTCTTTAACCCATTACTTCTCCGCTGTGAGGCGCGGGTATTTTGTATATGAATGACCTCCAAAGAGCGCGGAGACTTTTGATCATGTGAACGTGTCTGCAAAAACTGGCGTCTCCTGCCCAGCAAAAGTCGAGCAGCCGGCGCACGCGCATAGCTGTGCCGGCCTTTCACACACTGACTGCGCTTCTGCGGCAAAATAATATTAAGGCGCTTCGCACTTTATTTTGCACGTATACGATTATGAGGTCGTCAGCTCTTATGAAGACAGTGCCATCACAGCCGATTAATAGCTGGGACGTCTCACCAGTCTGCACAAGACCCACCGCGACTGTCCCCAAAAGGCGCTCATATCGTCAGCGAACACATCTCTCTATACTATATAAAAGAAAAGAAAAAGGCAACTTTCCTTTCTTTACACCTTTTTTCCGTTTATCCCAAACCAAAGCCTTTCTCTCTTAACACTGCAGAGGACACAAAACTAATTTTCTTTAATTGCTGGTAAGGCACATTATTAGAGGCAGAAATTTGGACTTTCACATAGAAAATGTAATTTCTATACCACAGCCGTCGTGTAGCGCCTTTCAAAAGGGATCTACTACCGAGAGATGATCCATATACATTTTAGCTGCTGTTAGTACTACTTACCTCTTCTGTTATACCGTCTTTAAAATGTAGTTTACCCGCAACCACTCCAGTAGTGCTCAATGTACCTTTACTTCTTAAAACGTTAATGTTTTACTGTTTAATAACTTATAGACTACATTTTATTATTTTTCCCTTGCACTCAGTGATCAAAGCTATACACACACATATAGACACATACATATATATATATATATATATATACACATATATTTATATATACCTGTGTGTATGTTTGTATGTATGTGTATATACACACACACACACACACATACATACATACATACATACACACACACAAATTATATATATGTGTGTGTCTGTGTATGTATGTATGTATATGTGTGTGTATATATGATGTAGATAGGTATGCATATATATATATATATGTATATGTAGATATGTATATAGATATGTATTTTGCTATATATATTTCTACACAACAATTACATTAACAATCAAGTTACGTTATTTTTAAAATTTTTCCTTTTCTTTTTCATACCTTCTTTAACACACTACTTCTCCGCTGCGAAGCGCGGGTATTCTGCTAGTATATATATATATATATATATATACAGGGGGTCCTCGGGTTATGACACAGTTCCGTTCCTACAACAATGATGTAACCCGAATTTTGGTGTAAGTCGAAACACACTCTAGCCTAAGTCACTTACCTATCTTAACACATTTGCAAAATCATAATCTAGAACATAAAAACACAAAGTCTAAGCCTGAGAAAAAAGAAAAGGACATAAATATACTGTACTGTACACTGTACTGTAGTAACAGAAAGAATGAGTGTAAAAAAATGCTTACCTTTATTCCTTCTCATGTCTCAAATTTTTTAAGTTTTTATGGGAGTGAGTGTTGTAAACTCGAAACGTTGTATGTCGAAACGTTGTAACCCGAGGACCCCCTG
>JANRMT010062791.1:103151087-103173901 GCA_026402145.1 Polypterus bichir lapradei | reverse complement strand
TTTTTTTTTTTATTATTATCACTTTCACTCCCACTATCCTAATAAGAGGCAAGCCATGAAGCACCAGGCCATCCTGTTCTGAACAGCTTCTTTGAGCCACCATGTGGCTCACCATCCTTAAGATGAGTGCCAGAATGCAATGCCAGTCAGGCAACAGGCAAAAGTGGGGACGGTCTTGGCATCCAAGCCTTCATTTTTAGTTCTTCTTTATGGTCTAGTAAGCCCCAATTAATAATATATTACATACAAGGTGTGGCAGAAAAATAATGAGACTGGCAACACTGCAAGCGATCTGGCAACGCTGCGCTGTTGTCCTTGATAGAGCACGTGTATCAGTACCCTCCCATAGCTCAGTGCGAGTTTCAACTCCTTCCGTTAACTACGTGATTTTTGTGACTGCTATTAGCGAAGTTGTGTTTTTGGTTGTGCGTCACGCAAAACGGAACAGCGGAATTTGGAGCAACGTTGTGCCATTAAATTTTGTGTTAAGCTTGGAGAATCGGCAAGTGTGACGTTTGAAAAGTTAAAACAGGCCTATGGGGAACATTCTTTATCCCGAGCTCAAGTTTTTCAGGGAGGCCTTCAACTTTGAAAACCAATGAAAACATCGAACGTGTGAACACTCTTGTGAGATCAGACCGTCGTTTAACATTAAGAATGTTGAGTGAACAATTAAATTTGAACAGATTTACCGTTCATCAAATTTTGACTGAACATTTGCACATGCGAAAGGTCTGTGCCAAAATGGTGCCGAAAAACCTCACAATTGAGCAGAAGGACAATCGAAAAAACGCATTCCTGTGGTTCCCCAGCCCCCTTATTCACCTGACCTCAGTCCGTGTGACTTTTTCCTTTTTCCTAAACTGAAAAATGTCCTCAAAGGACGTCATTTTGGGACTTTAGAAAACATCCTAAAGAGTGTAACGGACATGCTGAAGACCATACCGGTTGAAGACTTCCAGCGCTGCTACCAGCAGTGGGAACAACGTCTCCATTGGTGTGTAGCTGCCCAAGGGAACTACTTTGAAGGGGATAACATTGATGTTTGAAAAAAATAAAAACTTTGGTAAATAAAAAATCAGTCTCATTACTTTTCTGCCACATCTCGTATATTATTATACTGTACAGATAGTATATTGTCTGTCTGTATGTGTATTAATCAAAGAGGAGGCAATCACAGCACTTGAAAGAAACAAGGAATGGCCAAAAGAGACAGAGGGATGCTTGTGCTCTTATTTACACAAAGATTTTGGCAATTGTTGAAGAAAATGCAATAAACAATGTGAAAAAAAAATGGGGACCACAGAATTATAGCAGGCGTCACAGTGGCAAAGTAGTTTCGGCTGAGACAACACAACTCCAGACTGTTGCAGAAGGCTCAAATGTGAGGATCAAATGCTAACTGCATGTTTACATGTTTTTTACACGTTTTTTACTCTTATTTCCCACTGCCACCCCAAAGACACTCACTATATTAGTAGCTAACGGGAGATTCTGTGTTGGTTTCATAGGCGTGAGTGTGCACCTGGTGATGGTATGGAGGTCAGTCCAGGACTGGTTCACATGTTGTGTCCATTGCAGCTGGGAAGGATGCTGGCTCTCTGTCACCAGTGGGTTAAAACATGGATGGATGGATGGATGCAAGAATGAGCACAGAATCAAACTATCAGATGAAATGACATTCTCAAAAAAAAAAAAAAAAGGAGCCAGATTCCTTGTTTGCGAGCATACTTGAGCAATAAATATTATTCTGAACTGTCTTCTGTTAGGACAACCTTCTACCACTTGTACTTAAACTTTATGAAGATACAAGAATAAGTTAAAATGCTTGTTTTGTGTTAATCAATAAAATATAAAAGATTTTCTCAATGCACAATCTGTAACACCATACAACCACGCAAAACTCACTTTCTGCCATGTGAAGCCCCAAACTGTTAGCTTACTTCCTCTAGCGTTTTCCCAGTGACTTCTTCGGCTAGCCTCATAAGGATGCACTCTATTGTTGTGTTAAGTGTGTGTCCAACGTGTCCATTCTTTGCCACTGCTTTCATCAACCATTGCCCTGCAGCTCTGATTTTTGTCTTTTTGGTACTGTTTTAATTTACAGTCTTCATGGCTGTCAGTAATTGCAGGCATACACATTTGTACGGATAGGACTCTAGATTAGGCAGAGCTAAGATTAGGTTAAACAATATGGAAATAAAACCCCCAAGTCACTGACGTAGCTTACAACCAAGCAGTTTAAGAAATGGAACCAAAAACAGTGAGAAGAGGCAAAGTAAGTGAACATCTTTGCATTGTGATATCCATTAAGGTCTCCACAGATTACATATTGTACATACAGGTAACTCTTTCTAAGTAACAGTTTGTGCAATACATCACAAATGCAGAGTTTCAATTTGCAGTTTACCATCATGATGGACTCCTGGGGTTTATGTTTATAGCATATATTTATATCAAATTCCTAAAAAGCATCTGAGATTTCTTTGATGTGTCTTCTCCGCAATCCTTGTTCTAGGAGTTGATAATTTTGTTTTGAACTACATATTTCTAGCTGTTTAGAAAAATATTTGATTAAAATTGTACAATTTCATCAATACATGGTCATTTTTACAATTTAATACAAGTATATAATTAAATGAAGTCATATCAATGGATTATTAAAAGCATAAGGAACAGGACTAAAGGTAACTAAAGGATTAACTAAATGCGGCTTAAAGCTTGAGCACATGAGGGTTGCCTTATCTTAAGAGGAACCATCAAGGTAATTACTAAGGTTAAAATGAAGTAAATGAGTAAGAAACACCCCCTTAAAAAGCGAGAAAGCCCAAATACCCCTATTGTCAAGTGGTAATAAAACCAATGGGAAAACCCATAGGACACCCCTATTAACAAAGCAATCTTTAGAATAATGGAAGAATCGACATGTATACAAAGTTACTGGTGTCTGTAGTCAATTGGCTAAGATGATAGAATTCTGCATATTAAGAGTCAGATTACGTGATGTTATAGATACACGGCCATTGCATTTATCACAAGTCAATCATTGGATTCCATCAGCTCTAGACTGAGGTGGACTTTTTTTGCTTCTGTCCAAGGCTGAAGGATTTTAATGGGAGCTCATTCTTGCAAAAGAGGCCCAATTTGGAGAGACAACAGGGTAAGCCCAACCTCCCTTTCTAATGTAGTACTCGGCTATGCAGTCCATCCTGCTAACTACTGATATGTGGATTTCACACCACTTCAGAGGTCACATCACCAGCTGGTAAAGTGTGAACTGGCACCATGCTTTATACTTCCAGGGGAGCTGGCTTTGATTGATTTTTGCTGGGACATTTGAGAGTTGCTTCTGTAGCCAGCAGCCATACCACATGCACTTCAGAACAGGTCATCCACCTGAAGCTAAGCATGTTCTGGCCCACTCAGTAACTAGATGTGAGGCCATCTAGGAAGGAGGCCAGAAGGGGACGATTTATTAGTCTAAATGTGGACCACAATGCCCCAATGCAGTGAATGGGACACTGTGCTGTAAAAATGGGACCATCCTTCGGATGAGACATAAAACCAAGGTCCTGACTCTCTGTCCCTTTCTCATAAAAGATCCCTGGTCATCTTTTGTAAAGAGCAAGGTGTATCCCAATGTTCAGGCTAAACTGCCTCCCCTTCCCACCCAAATGGCTTGTCATTCTAGCCCCCTAATCATCCCCTGTTTCTAATTGGGAATCTCTCTCACCACTTCAATACCTTATAGCTAATGTGTGGTGAGCGTACTGGTGCAAAAATGGCTGCCATCGCATCATCCAATGGGATGCTACACATTAGTGGTGGTTGAAGTGACTTCCTGCTCACTGAAGCGTTTTGTGTAGTGAGAAGAGCGCTATATAAATAGGGAGATTAGAATAATAATTTATTTCCATCTGTCTTATGAAGAGGTCCATGGAGTACTGCCTTTCGAGTCTTTGGATAGGCTGTTTAACCAACAGTGGGATTAGCCTATTGCCTCTTAACACTGTGCTGATCTTTCCATGCTAGTCTCATGAGCTTCCACAGGATCTTCACAACCTGAGAATAGTTTTTATACAGCTTATAAGGAAACCCATTTGGATGTGATGCTGATAGTTTTTCTGGCCTTCTTGATAATTTCTCCAATTTTGCAATTTAATTTTGGGAGGGAGGCATCAAAGGGGAAAATTTGTAGAGCTGGGTGAGGTACATGTCCTGGTGAGCAAGTGGTGTACCTATACTGGTGCATGATGTACTGCTTCAGCTCATCCTTGGTGATGCCTAGCTTTCCACTCTGCTTTTCATCTAGAAGCTGGCAGGAATGTTTCAACTGGTCTTTTTTCCTTCACCTTTCTTTTCTGTATCTTTATGTGCTCAGCTCTGTGCAATTTTGCTATCTTCTGCTTGAGCTCATCCCACTGCACTCTCAGGCCAATTTTCTCCTCTGATGAAGCTTTTCTCCAATTCCTGCAGAACTGGAATCTATTATGTATCATCTGCTCAATGTACATCTCCCTCCTTCCTATCCATCTTGGAATATTCGCTTCTTCCAACCTTTCGCTGCACTCCTCATATTTGATGATGCCAAACACATTGAGCTTGCTTTCCAGTTTGCCTAGCACGTAGATGCGCTTAAATTCTTTGTCAAGTCTCTGCCGTTCCATGAAAATGTTTGCCTTTGACCAGCTGATCTTACCATGCCTTCCTGATTGCCTAATTGTTATTTGGCTGGATAGCTGTATATGCGAAGGGGAGCTGGTGTATGCCTCTTGTTGGGCCATCTCTATCCTGGGTTTTTCTTCCTCTGCTGTTGTCCTCCCAGGAACTCTGGGGCCTTGTAGCACTTTGGTTCTCTACCTGGTTTTTGGTCACTTTTGTCTGACTTATCAAAACCAGTGCTAGTTTGGTGGATGAGCATCTTTATACACTTCATCCTCCCCTGATGGATATGCAATTCTCTGAGAAAAATCAATTTCTGAAAACTACTTGTGTACTTCTGGAGGGTTTTGCTCTCACTATCATTATGTTTTGATCAGGCCTGATAGGCCCATCTTTCACCCCCCTCTTGTTTTCTCTTACTTTGTTTCGTAGTCAATGAAAGTGCTACTACAGTTAGGTCCATAAATATTTGGACAGAGACAACTTTTTTCTAATTTTGGTTCTGTACATTACCACAATGAATTTTAAATGAAACAACTCAGATGCAGTTGAAGTGCAAACTTTCAGCTTTAATTCAGTGGGTTGAACAAAAAGATTTCATAAAAAATGTGAGGCAACTAAAGCATTTTTTTAACACACTCCCTTCATTTCAGGGGCTCAAAAGTAATTGGACAATTGACTCAAAGGCTATTTCATGGTCAGGTGTGGGCAAGCCAATTGTTATGTCATTATCAATTAAGCAGATAAAAGGCCTGGAGTTGATTTGAGGTGTGGTGCTTGCACGTGGAAGATTTTGCTGTGAACAGACAACATGCGGTCAAAGGAGCTCTCCATGCAGGTGAAAGAAGCCATCCTTAAGCTGCGAAAACAGAAAAAACCCATCCGAGAAATTGCTATAATATTACGAGTGACAAAATCTACAGTTTGGTACATCCTGAGAAAGAAAGCAAGCACTGGTGAACTCAGCAATGCAAAAAAACCTGGACGTCCACGGAAGACAACAGTGGTAGATGATCGCAGAATCATTTCCATGGTGAAGAGAAACCCCTTCACAACAGCCAACCAAGTGAACAACACTCTCCAGGGGGTAGGCGTATCGATATTCAAGTCTACCATAAAGAGAAGACTGCATGAAAGTAAATACAGAGGGTGCACTGCAAGGTGCAAGCCACTTATAAGCCTCAAGAATAGAAAGGCTAGATTGGACTTTGCTAAAGAACATCTAAAAAAGCCAGCACAGTTCTGGAAAAACATTCTTTGGACAGATGAAACCAAGATCAACCTCTACCAGAATGATGGCAAGAAAAAAGTATGGAGAAGGCGTGGAACAGCTCATTATCCAAAGCATACCACATCATCTGTAAAACACGGTGGAGGCAGTGTGATGGCTTGGGCATGCATGGCTGCCAGTGGCACTGGGACACTAGTGTTTATTGATGATGTGACACAGGACAGAAGCAGCCGAATGAATTCTGAGGTGTTCAGAGACATACTGTCTGCTCAAATCCAGCTAAATGCAGTCAAGTTGATTGGGTGGCATTTCATGATACAGGTGGACAATGACCCAGAACATATAGCCAAAGCAACCCAGGAGTTTATTAAAGCAAAGAAGTGGACAATTCTTGAATGGCCAAATCAGTCACCTGATCTTAACCCAATTGAGCATGCATTTCACTTGTTGAAGACTAAACTTCGGACAGAAAGGCCCAGAAACAAACAGCAACTTAAAGCTGCTACAGTAAAGGCCTGGCAGAGCATGAAAAAGGAGGAAACCCAGCATCTGGTGATGTCTATAAGTTCAAGACTTCAGGCTGTCATTGCCAGCAAAGGGTTTTCAACCAAGTATTAGAAATGAACATTTTATTTCCAGTTATTTCATTTGTCCAATTACTTTTGAGCCCCTGAAATGAAGGGATCGTGTTAAAAAATGCTTTAGTTCCCTCACATTTTTATGCAATCTTTTTGTTCAACCCACTGAATTAAAGCAGAAAGTCTGCACTTCAACTGCATCTGAGTTGTTTCATTTAATATTCATTATGGTAATGTACAGAACCAAAATTAGAAAAAAGTTGTCTCTGTCCAAATATTTATGGACCTAACTGTATGTATTTTGGGAAGCTAGTGGATAGAGAGGGACTAACCTAAGCACGTATTATGTAAGTCAGTTGGCACCTACAGTATATATGATAGCTGTATGCACTGAACTTGCAATTTATTTATGCCAACAACAGATACTTTAGCTCCATAAAACAGTACAATGGAAAAGAACAGGCTCTAAAAACAGACAAGCAGTTCAATTATTGCAGAATTCAGCTTTTGCTTTCAACTAAGCAATGAAACTGTATTTTAAACCTTTTTCAATAATCAACTACTAAATATGTTCTTTTATCAGAATTCTCTGTATTTCATGTTTATCTCCAACATACATCATAGCCTGTGAGATGAAATATTTCCACCAAACAGTAATATAGTGCTCAGAAGTGTTTTAGTATTTTTGCTTTCTAGTAGCACAAACTATTTCCTTTCATCTCACAATGTGGTTTGGTAAAAGAGGTTATTTCTTGTGATAAGTGTTGTTTAATGTCATCTAAATATAATCTGTTTTATTTCTTCTTTTAAAAACAAAAAAAAAAAACAAAAACAAAACTTAGAGCTCAAACCTGGCAGGTCCAACAGCAATAGCTAAAAAATGTAAAACTACACTATTTGATTATTCCTCAAAATAATTGTGTTTGTTGTTTGATTGGTCAAAGGGAAATGCTTATTTAATTCATATGAGAGACAAATGTATTTTATTTCTTTACACAAAAAAGTTGAAAAAATTCCAAATGAGCTAAGCAGTTGTTTATACATACCTTTATAACAAATTCTAAGTGTCTTAATTATGTGTTGTGGTCCATTGCTGCTTCACAATCCAGATACCTGGGGCGTCATGTATAACACCTTACATAGAATTCACACTAAAACATTGCGTACAGATAAAACTAAAAATTTGCATACGCACAAATAAATTCAGATGCATAAAACTGTGTGTAAGCAAAGTTCTACAAACTTTCCCTTTATAAATCCCAATCAACATAAATTTTAATGCACATAGGCGAGGCTACAGCCCCACTTGACTACTTCCAGAATTTCACCCATTTGAATATGTAAATCAATATAAATAGCCCCTTCTGTTCAGTGTTTTGTTACAATGGCTAAAGCAGATATAAAAAAAAATAATTTCAGCGAATACGAAATAAAGGTCCTGCTCAGTGAAGTGTAGGTAAGGAAAAACATACTATTTGGTGGCTTAAGCAGTAGTGTAAGCAACAAAAGGAAATTGATGGAATGGCACAGCGTGGCAGAAGCACCATGCCCGAAATAAATTAAAAAAGTGGTCAGATATCAGTGTGAAAAGGTGAGTCACAGCCCACCATCTAAGTGTCGAATTTCGGGGCTTACACCATTTGAGCAGCAAGCTGCTGAAAATTGGTGGGTGAGGAGGAGTCTGACATCACCGCGGGTGAAGGTGAGTTTTAATTTTTTCACCTACCATTATCCATACTCCATACATGCAGAATGCGCTCCTCCTTATTGAACAGATTCAGTTTAAGTAATAATTCTTGATTACGGCTGTCAACTGAGTTATTTACAATTAAACAATATGCAATTAATTTTGGTGTATTTGATACCTGATCTGATCTGATTTTCATGGGGCTATGAATTTTTACTACAAAGATAACGCTGCCGGCTTCGAGATTTATTGCAAAACTGTAGCAACTGGTAAGTCATGTGTTTTTTATGCATGGCTGCATCATTCAAAGTTTATAAAATGCAATTTAGATGCACAAAGATAAGCAGCACAACAAGCGCCATGGAAAGCAGCCCTTTTATGCCTTTTTCCATGAAGGGTGACCAGTCAGAGAATGTGCCATTGTAATGAGTAGGACCCAATCAGGGAAGGGCAATGAAATAAGCACAAATCAGAGCAGTATTGTTTTTGGAAAAATGTAATTCTGCACATCCACATCACTACATTTTCAGAAGTATATGACTCTGGAGAGTGTTTTTAAAAGTCTTCGTTTTCAGGTTATTGGAAATGATGGGGTAGTGTGTGCGGAAGATGAAAACATAGACAAGTATATGCATTATTAACTGAAAACACAATAATATGGATAGAGCCTAAATTGGTCCATTGAATATGTGTCTGTGTGTATGTGTGTTGCAATGGACTAATAGTTAAAACAAACTTTCTTAATATGAAAATCAGTTTCAGAAACAGACTGTTGGACGGCTGAGTGTATATTTCAGGAATATGCTACAATATGTATGACTTAATAAAAAAGCACTTATTGCACTTTCCCCTCAGTGGGCACCTAACTATATATACCAATCTAATACTGAGTACGATCCGCATTTCCCTCCAAAACAGCCTGTATTCTTTCAGAAATCAAGGAGTTGAAAACCCCTATTTTAGCGATACTGACTCAATCACAAGGTAAAGTTCTTGTAGATTTTACAACAACCTGTTTATATTGTGAACTTTTCATTCAACCTCATCCCTGTTCAGTTTTGTGGGGTTGAGGTCCTGGAACTGTCGAACCATCAGGTTAAACTGAAGTCACTGTCATTTTAATGGACCGAGCTTGAAATATCTGTGTGTTGTGACATGTCAAATTATTCTACTGGAAGTGTCTTTGTGAAATAGATTAGACTGTAGACATACAAGCACCACCACCAAGCCTGTGCTGTTGACAGAAGGTAGGATGAATCCATAGACATTCTGATTTCCCCAAAGCTTGACTCAGTCACCAGTTGCATGTCACAGCAGAAACTGAGATTCATCAGGTGGCATTATCAATCTTCATTTGTCTAGTTTTGGTGATTGTGTGCCCAATGTGGCCTAGTCTTCCTGATTAAAGCTGACAGGAGTGGAATATGATGTGGTCCTTTGCTGCTGCACCCTGCTCTCTTCGAGGTCTGACACATTCTGCACTTAGAGATGCCCACCAATACACCACTCGTAAGAAGAGCTATTATCTATTAAAATATTAGAGTACTGATAACATGTCTGCCAAATATGTTAACTTACGCAAATCTGCCCATCCTCTTCTGACCTTTCTCATTAACAAGCTGCTTTCACTCTACAATTGCAGCTCACTGAATGTTTTTTTTTCTTTCTTGCACCATTCTTTCTAAACTCTACAGCATGCCTTGCATGGAAATCCCAGGAGAGGAGATGTACCTGAGATACTCTAGCACCAGCAATTATAGAACCGTTAATGTTGTCGCTTAGATCACATGTCTTCTCCATTCTGTTTATATACATGGTCAAAACCTTATGCTGGAACGTGTCTGTATGCTCCATTTTTTCAGTTGCTACTGCCACACGATTGGAGGACCTGGCTATTTGCGTTAAAAGGAATGCATACCTAATACAGTGGCAACTTACTGTACTTTGTCAAGTAACACCAGTTGGTTAAGGATACATAGAAAGATAACAAGTCTATTTAATCTTATAAACAAGACCCAGTTACATTAGAAAAAAACCTGAAATGAATTCTGCAGAGGCACTGATATATGGGATTTGCGTTATTTTATTACTGATGGATTTCAAATTCAGGGCTAAACACCTAAACAAGAAGCACAAAACAGTACAAAGAGGAAGTCAAAATCACTTTTTAAAAGCAAAATTGTTATAATTAGATCCACAGGTAGAAATACTAGATGCTATGATTTGTTACTCGTTCCTACATTTAGTTTGAGAAATATCTGACAATAAATATTCTACGCAGGAACATTTTGTATGAAAGAAGACCGGCAGGCGGCATATGCAAAGTGTTCTAAATTGTCGTAAAGACTGCAGCCATTAAATATGTGCTCTCTCCCTTTCACACTCCATTTTTCCATATTCAATATCCTCAGCTAAAAGTGGCACATTAGACAAACTGCAGAGCATCAGCTGAATGTTCTCAGAATAGCACTTCTTTTAAATGCCTGCATACTCTATTTCATGATTCCATTTCGGGCTTGTTTATCACGACACAATTCCTTGCAGACGGTGCACCCTTTAAAGTAAATTATGTATAGTGAGGCATGTGCTGCCAGACAAGAGCAATGTCATTAGCAACGAGCTAAATTGCAAGCGCGCTCTCCAATTTTCACCTCCACATGATAAGGGCTTTTTTTATACTGAAACGGTAGTCATTCACTGCAGTAAGGTAACTCAGTTTTCCTTATTAATTTAAGCAAGGGAATGATTGTATATAAATATGTTATGAAATTGCTTTCATTTTCTTTTCTCTAATGTGTATAAAAGCTAATTACACATAGAAAAAGTTAAAAAAAAAAAAATAATAATAATCAAACTGTGCTGATAGAAGCCTTTATGTTAGCCCTGGGCAGGGTCCTCCAGAGCTAGTCACTCACACACACACACACACACCTAAACCAGTGCTTCTCAGTCACTTTTGGGTCGCATGGTCATAAGCACATGAAACTTGTTAGCAGAATAATTCCCTAATTTACCTTCCTCACCGAAGGGATCATCAACGTTGTGCAATAGTTTTTAGCCCGTTTCTAATCGTCCTGTCTTCAACCTCCCCCATCCCACTGAGGGCACTCTTCTATTTTATTTCTCTTTTGTAACCGTGCTCATTTCTGCATTGTTTGGGGAGTGTGATTTAAAATGGGATATAAAATATCACACCGCACTGTTGATCTCTTTGGTGCGGGGTCAGGAATATACTGTGAATAAGTCACAAGCTGAAAAGGTCCCCCCCCCCTTACATTCTTGCAATCCAATGACGTTCATTCAAAGGAAGGTTTTGGTTGGTTGGTTGGTTGGTCAGGGCTTGGGTTGGTCATAATGTAAAACATCTGAGAGACACAAGTACAGTGTAACAGAATTACAACTGCCTGTACTCTGTGTTGAAATTGAAAGGGCACTGCTAAAAAAACTTATATAGGGAGAGTGTACAGCAGACAGCATTCGGTGTGGTAATTGAACCCATGACACTTGGACTGTAAAACCGCTGCAATGCTTCAAAGTTATACTCTACAGTATTAACAAATCAAATCTAGCGATGAGTCCTTCAGAAAATGTGTTGATCTTGAGTCAAAACTGTGATCAGAATCTGACTCGAGCTTTGTGCGTAACGAGTCGTAGACAATCTATCACACTGGCGATTTATTTCCTGCATTTTACACACAGCTGTGCCATGTACTAGAAGCAACCAATCACAGACAAACAAACATCATTGGAAAGGTGTGAATCTCGGCTATCCAATGGTAATCTTTCACTGTGTGTGACTCGATGTAGGTGGGATCTTTGATAAAAACAGATTCACTCAGCTGAGACACACTGCTTGTCTCAGGGTATACATGTGGGAATCGCATATTGTAATAATGTATGTAATGAAAATGTATAATTTTTTTGAAAGAAAACATATTTGAGTGCAGTATGTAAAAATGCCATTATTGCTTGTGATTGAATGATAGGTTAATTGCAATGTACACAAACATGTTTGAAATATAGATGTCGGGTCACCTTGTGCATAAGTACTTAAGTAGAAAGTGGTGTTATAAGCCCAGAATTATTTTGTTGTAGATTGTTACTTGACTACTAAAATTACTAGTTTGAGTTACAAAAGCATGCTTTGCTATAGTCATCCTGTTTCTGACATCAGAAACTAAGTTAGTTTTATGAGTTCCAAAAGGCAAAGCTAGCCCTTTTGGAGACAGGAAACGTAGCTTTAAGAGTCCCCGAATAAAAGGCAAGAGCTGATTTTGGGGACAGGCAAGATTTATGAGTCCATAGAGGACAGGAACACAACCACACCTTAAATTAGCTTTATAAAGTCAGTGGATGGGCTAATCAGGATCATTGAATACCATCATGACGGAGGTACATGTGCAGTGTAAAAGAGGTTAGGACACCCAACAGTAATGCAAGAACAGAGCTGCATGGAAGACTCAACATCTAGCACTACCAGGCTTATGGTGGATTGCCACATTTTGATTTGCTTTCACTTGGGCATAAAAGATTAAAGTATTAATATTCCGACCATTGCAATATTAAACTTAGCTGACTGCCTGCTTCTCTATCTTGCTTTTGTGCTTGCAGCTGTGGACTTAAGTACATTAGTTGGATCAGTGGGTGTGGAGCGCACTCCAATTCTACTGATATAGTAGCGCAATAGAAAATGAAGTGTATGCTGAATACCTAAAGTGCTGTTCAAGTTCAGAGAGAATTAGACATTACCCCTCAGGTCCAAATTAAAAAGAATCTTCACAGGAAATATAAGGTTTTGAGTAGAGATGTCTCCCAAAGCATTTCCACAATAAAACACCCCCCCATCCAGGCTTGGGGGTGTCTTACTGAATGAATGGGCTCTGGTGACACTGTAGTGGAGAATAAAGATTCAGTGACAGAATGAATGGGAATTTCTGAAGGAGCCACAAAAAGCTTTTGCCTCGCTAACAAGGATATTCTTAATTTTCTTCACTGTGGAAAGTCAGGCATTTTTATTTTATATTAAATGGACAGGTTATGACAAAAAAACGAAAGCCACTCTAGTGTTTGTTTATTTTCTTAATTTTCTTTCCTTATTTACTTTTTTCAATTCTAATTTCTTTTGGTTTACCACAAACATTGTACTTCATCTGCATATCTTCATTGATTAAGACACTCTGTCTGAATCGTCTTCCTTTTTTGGCTGCTCCTGTTAGGGGTCGCCACAGTGGATCATCTTCTTCCATATCTTCCTGTCCCCTACATCTTACTCTGTCACACCCATCACCTGCATGTCCTCTCACACCACATCCATAAACCTTCTCTTAGGCCTTCCTCTTTTTGTTTTGCCTGGCAGCTCTATCTTTAACATCCTTTTCCTAATATAACACTCTGTCTGAATACTATTAAGTATTACTTTAATCCAATATAAAAAAAAAAAACAAATCACAGCAACTTAATAATGGCCATTGAAAATTTAAGGGAAGTATTATGACATACATAAGGCCCAGTAATAAAAAGAGGGTTACCAAGTAAACTAATAAAATGAATATCTTTTGAAATTAAAGTCACCCATATCTTCAGTTTTTTAATGAAAAAGAACGAATGTTCAGCATTATAGATGATCCATAAGGAAAATGTTTCACATTGGGCTGGCAAGTGCAATAGGGTCAGCACAGAAATATAAAATCTGGGCAGAGAGAATTCTGGAACGACTGTCTTATAACCAACAAATAATAAACTGGCAGTTTTCACATGAATGTCTTCAATGAAATTTTCAGTTAGTTAAAAGATTTTAAGTTTGAAATTTCAGTTCCCAGGATTTGGATAATACTGTAAACATTTTTATGTCATGAACATATCCAGGAAACTTATTATATTTCTTTCATCACTATTATTTTGTTTTTATTAATTATTATTATTATACATTTTACTGTAATGGCATTTTCACTGTGATTTTTCTCAAAAATGATTTTTATCTCTCAGCCGTCATCATTCCATCACTTTTGTCAGGCTTTCCTACACTGTTAGCTTCCAGTACGTCCACACGAGATGACCGAATTGCAACAGCACTTCACAGAAGGCAGCAGGCAGACATCGTTACACCTTTTGCCAAACTCTTCTTCTCACATACTGGTGACTTTGTGAACTAAAAATTTAAATTTGGACTCATTGCTCAACAAGACTGGTTATAGCTCCATGCTTTATTGTCTTTCATGCCCTACCATCTCTTCTTCTTGTCTTTCTGCAAGAATGGTTTAGTAGCTGTGACACACCACACAAAACCATTTCTTCTAACACTTCTTTGTCACACAGTCAAAGTACTTTGGTGGCAGATGACTTGGCCAGATACTATGCAAGCATTTCACTGGATTTCTTGCTGCCCCTTAAGGGAGTGAACATTTAGTATTGTCTATCATGCAGACAAACGTTTATGTCTTCTGCCAGGTTTGTTGTCTTCAGCTTGTCTAGGTTCTTTAACGTTTCTTTGTGACATACTGAACACCACATCATGAAAATCTGGCCTGATGTGCTGTTGCTTGCTGACTAGAGCCTGGATGATGCAGAAATGTGTTTTCTATTTGTGAAAGTGTGTGAGCTTAGGTATTTCCAAACATCTTCACAAGACATCCCAGTATCTGTAGCTACACACCAAGTACCTGCATTTATTTGTTCAACTATACTGTACCTCAGTACAGCAGCTTTGGCCAATCACAACCTCATTCGTGTGAATCAAGTATACTAATGGTAACAACATTACCATTCCACGTATCAGCAAATATGTGGAGTACCTGGAGTGCATCAAATCAAGGTTTTCGTTTTTTGTTTAAATATTTATTTGAACAGTACAAGATACAAAGTACCCAGCAACATTTTCTTGTTTAAATCTCCCAACGCTTACATTATCACTCATAAAAGAACTACTATTATAAAAAATCCTTTTCCATTACACAGTCTAAGAAAAATATTCTTGTTTAAAACCACACATATTCCCTTATTCTTTTTACATAACTTAAATCATTCTTTTGCAAAAATATGACCAATGTCCATTTTACATACAATTATCTCTGATTAAAGAACAATTCCCAATAAATCACATTCCCCAGTTTCCACAAACCCTTTAATATCTCTCTTTACTTTGCCTTCCACCTCAAATTCTAAACTGTTTTGAACCCATTGCACATATCTCATGAAAATTTGCTTTATCAGGTTTGGAGTCAAAAATATGCTGTTCTAGTAATCTCAGAACATATTGATGAGTTCTTATTGTGTTATTGTTTATTGGTATTCTCATGTATGTAATGCTTTCATAAGCAAACAGTTACTGGGACAGAGTAGATTAGCTAAGAAAGTGAGCTTGACAAACTCAATGGTGTCTTCTTGTTTGTCAGATTTCTTACTTCTGCTACCTAGATAACTATATTTAGAAATAATTTCTAGGGTGGCCTAAAACCTTTTGCACAGTATGCGTATTTAATAATAATAATAACAACACATTTTATTTATATAGTGCCTTTCCCATACATATTTGTATGTGTGTGTCCGGATTGGAGGGTGCTTGAGCACATTTGTGTATTCTTTTGCTTGGTTTGGGTGATTTTTGTGTTGTTGTTATTCTTGGCTTTTTCCTCCTGCACATTTGTTTTAGTGTTTGAGCTGTCACATGCTGATTACATTATTCTACACATTATTGCATTGCCAGGGGTGTCATTAAATGTGTGTCCAGATACACAGTTGTCAGTGGCCATACTTGTTTGTCAGGTCAGATCACTGTATGAACAAAGATCTGAGCAAAAATGTGAGGAAAGAAAAAAAAAAAAAAGCAAATGAAAAAGTTACACTGGGGGCAGCATGGCTTTCATTCTGGATTAAAGGACAGCTTGAGAGCACCCCTTGCCTTCCATGTTCATAGTATAAGCTGTAAACTAAGCATATTCCAATTTGACTGTCACCATAGTTTCCAGATAAGGATCATGTCCTCTGTGCAGCCACAGGCACATTTGCTGAGGCAGTGTGCCGAAAATCCATAGTGTTGTTACAGCAGTGCTAGAAGAAGTCACGTCAGTTTTGCAGGTTGTGGATTCAGCATTAGTATGCACTAATCAAATATGGAAAGTTGGAATTTACCACAAGTCAAATGTAGCCTTAGAAAGCTTGTGAGCCTATAGTATCTGTTATTTGCTACATTTTTTTTAATAGCTGAGATTTGCTTTGTTATGAATTGCCTTAAATCTTAATTTGGATAATATCCTGAAAGGTTACGGGATGTAATTTGATATCATTTATAACTTTCTTAGATCTACACCTTGCTGAACAGCTATGATAGTAATGAAATGACAGTTCTTGCACTCCCTTCCAAAAAAAAAGATTCACAAATGAGCTGATCACACAGGAAAGTGCTTGTGGATGTGCTGTGTTGTCTGAGAAATGAAAATCTGTGAAAGGAATACTAAGTCACTCATCTTAGGTGGAGTGTCAGGTACAGCAATCTAGAAAACCATTATATATTGTGGGAAGATCAGCCCAGGTACAGACAGAGACACAGACCTACAATATCCAGAACACAGACTTTTAATTTTTTCTTCTTCTGAACACACAATACTCAGTGTACCAATCACCTCAATAAACTCACAGTCCTTTTTTTTTCTATTATCTTTCTCCTTATTCTTCTGCCACCTCCTCCCCTCTCCTCTCCTCGCCTTGCAAGCTGTGTCCTCTGCCTCCCGACTCCGGCTCCTTGAATGGAGTGAGCCGGTCCTTCTTATGTGCTCCAGGTGCACCCCTGATGAACTTCCTGCAGCACTTCCTGGTGTGGCGGAAGTGCTGCATGGGCACCCGGAAGCATTCCAGGTGTGCTCGGATTCTCTTCCGGCAGCACTTTCTGGTGTGGCCGAAGTTGTAGTCCAGGGCTCCGGGATTGCCCAGGCGACCCCTGGAGGTGGCCACGAGCCCCCACAGGGTTGAGTTTCCATGCTCCAAGCCTGTGACCCCAATGTAATGTAGGGGGGCTGCCCTCTTGTGTCCCGGGGGAGATATTGCCTCTCTCCCAGCCCTTCTGTTCTCCATGCGTCCGCCACAATATATACACAGTACATGTGTATTATTAAAATGGCTAAATGGGCCAGAGTAGCAAGTCAGGATGGCCTAAAAGAGCTTTTAGGCTGGAGTTGCTATCTTGAGTGTATTTTGTTTTATTCTGTAATCATCCTGCCTTCAGTCTTTAGAATCATTATGAATGTAAAGTTAACGTCTTTCTTTAAGCTCTCTGAACTGTCAAGTAGGGTTTTATGTTATATTAATTTTAAAATGTTCTCTTTATCCAGCATTCACTTGGCTGCCTCATTTTGAATGTTGCCCTGCAGCTGCTGATAAGCACATTCATTGTAAATGATTTTATACCACCCATTCATTCGTCTATACACTTCCACATTTTGAAAGAAAAAATTTTTTTAAAAATCAGGATATCACCATGACTGTTTCCACTGAGTAATATAAAGATGATAACCTAGAAACTGCCATTGAGCTGAAAACTCTCCGGCGGCTTTCCACAGAGCCCAAGTGTTATTAGGTTAGTAGTAAAAAAAAAAGGATAAAGTTGTGGTCTTTAGGTCACTTACAATAAGCCAGCAATTTAAGCAGACAGGCCTAAATATTAAAGAAGGTTAATGTTAAAAGGGCAAAGTATGAAAAGTCTGCTATCCGGTATTTATTCAGCACTTTAAAATAAACCGCTTGTGAGATGCATAAATAAAAGGAAGTCAATTCATTTCTGTACCATGCTGGCTTATTTGAGAACAAGGACATTTTCTATCTGGCTGTTTGCACATTAAGAGGTAAGAATAAGATTACAGTTTACAACTCATAATTAACTATGATTCTTGTTTTTTTGTTTTCATGCCTAGGCACTATTACAAAGGATGTACAGTAAGACTGTATCTCTCTAGGCGTGTTAAACTATTCACGGTTTCTTGCGATGGTTTCTCTGTGTAACGTATGTACCACAAAACTCTAAATGCAGGCTGATAATCCCCCTTCTCCTTAATGAACTTTAAAAACAACAATGTTCACAGTTAGACTGTAAAACTAAACTTTATATTCATTTGTTATGTTTAAATTATTACGCTCTCTACTGTGCATATACTCTTATTGAGCGTATACTTTGGACACTTCCTGTCTGTAAAGAATAGTGAATACATACATTGAGGAAAGACATTACATAAATAACTGCTTTAATGAGCTGGGTGATTAAAATGTGTGCCATTTTAGCCTTCCTCAGAAGATTCGAGACATGTCAAGCTATGAGGGATACCCGAATATAACGGAAGCGAAAAGAAAATTGCTCTGATTTACACTTTGTTCAGTTTTCAACTATAAGCTATCTCCTCCAAACATAAAACAGGAAGTCTCTCCTACTTGCTCTCTCTCTCTGTCTCTTTTCATCTCTTTCTAACCATAAAACAGTTGCTATTTCTCTCTTTATGAAAGTCCATCTAAAGTAAACACACTCCGGCATCTGATGGGTAAAAGGCAGCATTTTTTTTTTCATCACTGAATTAAAGTGGAGCTGTCATGACCTTTCGGAGGCTGAGGGGTCTTGGGCTTAATCCGACTGAACAGAGGAGTCTAGTGGAAGTGTGGCGTGCCATTGAAGCCATACATTTTTTATAGGATGGAAAAGTAAGATTGGAGGCCATGTTTTAAAATAAATGTATACCATCTCGGGGCCTACATTTAAATATAGTATGTTGCATACCTTCTACTCTTTGTTTGTGGATATAAATTGATCTCATGTGGCAAGAAGAGATAATCCCTTGATTCAGTTACATTTCTGAAATTAGCTTTAAGCCCCTGGGTTTTACAGAAGACCCGAGTGTATAAGATGTTGCTGCTGTGACCCTTAAGTATCAAGAACAGTATCTGGCAGACAGGCACTTAGGCTTCTGTGACCAGTCTGCTCAAACTAAACCTTAGCAGAGAAATACACACAGTATTTAAATCAAAAAGTGTGTTATGTTGTCTAATGAAGACTGATCAAGGTCTTCTCTAAGAAAGATACTATGTAAGATAAACCAACACTCATTTTACAAAATGAATGAGAAGTCAAGCCCTATAGTAAGGTAGCTATTGTCTATTTAGCACTCTTCAGCTATTTTCATTCCCTCACATCATTATTTCTAAATAATATTCATACAGAAGGTTGCTTTGGAGTTTCTCAAGAGCCACAGGGTAGCATGGAATACAGAAGTCTTTTTAAAGGCTTCATATCTTGGTTTGTCCTATGTCTGTGAAGAGAAGAAAGAGGCAGTGGGGATAAAGGCACAGGCTGATACCAGACATGCAAGCTTCTGAAAGATTTATTACTCAGGCGAAGGCAGATGAAAGAATCAATCTATGCAGTTTACGCTATATAAACTTGGGTGACAGATGAGATTCTCAGTCAGCCTTTCTACTTGTTCAGAAGCTTTGATATGAACTACCCAGGGAATTGTTTTTCAGCTTTATGGTGCTCACTCTCTGGAATTCCCTCGCTTTGTCTGTTCATGAGCCTCCTGTTCTCTCAGTCAAAGAGATGAGCCATCCCAGGATTACTGCACTCAATCAGTGACATATTTAAACAGCTCATTATCCAGTTTATTGTGTATGGCACAAAGGAATTGGAACATCACATCAGCCCATCCTTGTGGCATTTGGGACATGGCAGAACTCAAAATTGGATCAGATTGAGCCCCAGTCCATCAAATAGTGTCCATACTCACATGAAGCTTTTTCACAGTTACTTCACTTGTATATCTTTAGGGCATTGGAGGAACCAGGAGTACAGACAGACACAGTGAGAGTGGGTAAACTCCACATAGACATTGAGCCGGCAGGTTCAAGGACAGGCTGGTGCGCAGCAGAAGCTTGTCGTCCACATTTTCATCATTTATGTACACATTTCACATGGACAGGTACCAGGCAAGGATTTGATCCCTGGTCCCTGGAATCATGAGGCAGCAGCACTGTGGACCACTCTCCTACCCTGCAGACATGGACCTAGGCCATATAATATTATTTTTACTTAAAGTGCGCAAATCGCCACTGAAATAAAGCAAAAATTGTATCTCCTACACCTTTCTACATTTTTTCCACTTTTACTATTTTATTTAAGCTTTAAGTAAAGCTACAATGGCAGGTTAAATAGGGAAATGTAAACCAAGAGTGTGCTGCCAAGTGATGGGAGACACGTTATATAGTATAGAGAATGGACTGGATGGCATGCTGGGTACGTACAAGATGGAACATTCCACCATTGCAGACACCTTCGTCAGGACTACTTAGGTGGAAAGATGACAAATGGCACCCTCCTGTGCTGAAACACAGGAACAACATGCATTTAAAAGAAGTGACACGGTCAAAGTAGAAATGCTTACAAGTTATACATGACCAAAATTAACTACCTTTAAAATGTGTTGCTTTTAGCACATAATTATTGGTAGTATTAAAAAGCTTCTTCATATGCGATATTCAATGGTTATTCATTCTGATATAAAGAACCACACTGTATAATTCACAGACAATATGTCCCCACCTGGGGACGTCTTGGGGCAATGGCAATAACAATGGGAAAAGTGTTTGTGTAAAGAAAACGTTAAATGTAGTGGGTGGGAATCGAACCTGGATTTCTTGGCTGATGGACACCCTTATAACCGGTGGCTTACAATATCAGGATACATTATAACTTTTTTCAAATGTATTTAACAGTTATAGGACAAGCAGGAGAAACAATTTAATCTGGGTCACACAGTCAGGCAGAGGCAGAACTCATCCAGCAATCCTGTGGTTTAAAGTTCATTGACTTAGTTACTGTGAACAGTACATAAACCACATAAAGTATATCACTCTAGGGCCATCATTCAATATGAAGAGTGGGAGTAAAATTCTTAGTACCCAGAAATAAAGCCTCAGACATTGGGAGAACATGCCAGCTCCATAGAAATAATGAAAAGGGCAGGGTTTGGAACATGGGCCCTAGACGCTATGAGGTAACAGCACAAACCACTGCACAAATACATGGTGCGGAAGAGCACATAAACTAGTCTGCTTTACTAAACCAAGCTCATTTTAAATATCTTAATATTTAAAATTAAAATAATGTTATTCCTATAAAGTCCAAAGCTATGTTTATCAGTTTTCAAATGTGTTAGAATTTTGTTCTGTCAATCTCAATGTTGTGGTATATCAGAGAGCTTGAAGAGATAAAGGTTGGTGGGGTGAATATAAAAAAATTGCGTTATACAGATGATACAGTGCTGTTAACTGATGAAGAACAAAAACTGCAAAAACTTGTGGACGTGGTAGAAGAAGAAAGTGATAAGAAGCATCTGGAAATAAACAGAAAGGAATCTTATGTGCTGGTATTCTCGAAGAAAGCAACTAGTCCTACCTGTAAAACTTTGGTGAAAGGAGAAGCCCTGGAGCAGGTGGATCAGTTTATATATCCAGGGAGCATGTTGACGGCTGATGCAAGAACAGACCAGGAGATAAAGTGCCAAATTGCCATAGCTAAGAATGCTTTCAAAAAGATGGAGTGGGTTTTATTATCAAAAAGCATGTCACTAACTACTCGATAGAGAATATTGAAATGTTATGTTTGGTCGATTAGAAGCAGTGGAAATGTGGTTTCTCAGAAGAATGATTAAAATATCATGGACAAAAAGATTATAAATGTAGAGGTGATGCACAGCACTGGAATGACTTTGGAATTGCTAGAGGTGATTGTGAAAAGACAAATTCAATTTGGTGGCCATGTGTTGCAAAAAGAAAAATTGGAGAAATTAGTATTGGCTGGATGGATATATGGTAATTAGACAAGGGGTTATCAATGATTAATGTTTCTTGGCTGGCTACAACGAGTAACTGGAATTAAGACACTCGACATATTGATCAATCTCAAATACTGATATGAGAAAGAAGCCATAGCTGCCACCCATATCAGGATTATGGCACAACACTTTGAATGATTCTCTCAATCTGATTAATATACATCTATATAATGTGGTGCTGACCCAATAGATTCTTGCACATTATTTTGCTTTTTTAAGTAACTCGCAATCTTTAGAGGGATGGCTCACTTTAGCCATACTAAGTGATTGACTGTGGCAGACTTGCCCCTTTTGATAGCCCTCCTTGGAGCTGGCACTGAAGCCGCCCATGTGAAAATGCCAGGCTGAATCAATAACAAAGTCATCCTCAGGCTGATGTTATATATACAGGGGGTACGGAAAGTATTCAGACCCCCTTCAATTTTTCACTCTTTGTTATATTGCAGCCATTTGCTAAAATCATTTGAATTAATTTTTTCCCTCATTAATGTACACACAGCACCCCATATTGACAGACAAAAAAAAGAATTTTTGAAATTGTTGCAGATTTATTAAAAAAGAAAAACTGAAATATCACATGGTCCTAAGTATTCAGACCCTTTGCTCAGTATTTAGTAGAAGCACCCTTTTGAGCTAATACAGCCATGAGTCTTCTTGGGAAAGATGCAACAAGTTTTTCACACCTGGATTTGGGGATCCTCTGCCATTCCTCCTTGCAGATCCTCTCCAGTTCTGTCAGGTTGTATGGTAAACGTTGGTGGACAGCCATTTTTAGGTCTCTCCAGAGATGCTCA
>JANRMT010062791.1:103132517-103143068 GCA_026402145.1 Polypterus bichir lapradei | reverse complement strand
CAAATTACTCCATAGAAAAGATCTTTAATGTGCTTAGGTATTGATCCCAGATACTGATTTTCTCCTATTGCTCAAGTGAGCATTCACATTTTCTCTTCAGAGCTTAAATATATGTCTCTTGTTATGGTTCTTTTCATCCTTGTAAATCAATCCATCTTTTGTATATAATGCTTTTCATAATGAGTGCAGCTAGCTTATTCAACAAGACTGATTCAACTGTTCTTTCAAAAGTGGTTATAAATATGCTTTTAAAAGAAAAGAAAAGAAAAAATGGACATCTGGAAATGAAAGATTAACATTGGTTCTGATTGGTAAATAAATTAGGACAGAGAAACAGTTGCCATATCTTTATATTAAATCTTTATATTTCTGTAACCAGTTTCTCATTAGTCTAAATACTGTTGCATAATATAGTATTGGCTCTCTTGAATAATATCTTATTCATTTTTCTGTTACTTTTCTTCACATGTGCCACTTTGATGCATGCAAAGGTTTGCACGTGTATTTATTAAGACTGTGTTATTGATGTTGAGCAACCCGGGGCTATAGAAAACCTGGAATTTTATCAGTGAGTTTTGGGGTTATCTATTTACTGGGAATACTTCCTATTCCCTGGCATTTGGGGAAAGAATCATTTAATGCTGGAGGATTTTTAAATGAAAAAATCCACTTTTAGCTTAGTATATTTTTAATTTGTGTAATGTGTTTGCTGTATGTCTCTGTCCAGATGAACAGAATCAACTTTCTAGAAATATTTGCTGTATCTTTCTTCATAAAATAATTCTTATTATTCATACTCATTTATAGAGTTTTTAGGCTAGAAAACTCATATGTTCTAAGGTTTGCTTTCCTTTGAGACATTTACATTCATTCACCACTTTCATAACTGCTTTTTCCCTTAACCCTTTTTGGCAGCTATAAGTTTATTGTAAATTAGTTTTTTAATTTGTGAAGTTCACAAATTTTACTTTTCATCATACACTTTTCCAACATATAAAACTAGCTTGACCTAACTTTTATTACTACTGTACAGTGGAAAAGTTTTCAAGATGTGCTATAAAAAATAATAGATTTTTCTTTAACATTGCCATACCATCCATATTCTGTAGGTGTCCTTTGCACAATACTCTTTTGGTCCATTATAGATTCATTATGAAGCATTTTAAATTAAACGAATGAAGCAATGAAGTGAAGTGATGCACTGGTCCCGCGACTCTAAGTTGTACTATGCTGATTGGAAAATATCACATTAAAGACACATGTAATGTCAGAAGCTTATTCAAATTTACTTACCTTCCAAGAGGAAATGATGTAGAAAATAATTTCTTTTGTGATAGATAGTGGCTAAACATACAAAAAAATGCAATCTTTACTAAGCAAAAACAACCACATAAACAGATACATATAACTGTAGCACAAAGTACAAAATAAACAGAAAGAAAACCAACCCACAGTCTAAATGTGCCATGTTTAACTTACACCATCCCAAAGAGAGACCAACAAGGTTCTTTCATTAGATTTACAGGACCAACTCTTGCATTAAATGTGACAATAAACTGAATTACATCTGCTTTTTAAAAGCTTTTTAACCATTTAGCACTTTCAAGCAGAGACAAAACAGTAATTTTACTCTCTAATTCCTATTTTTTTTGTTTTTTGAGTTTAGTAGATATTATTAACAAGTTACCTGACTGGCAATGGCAGCCAAGGTTGGGAAGGCTGGATCTGTTGGCCCACTTAAGGGTGAGACCGGAGATTACAAAGATGCCAAGATTCTCTCACCTGACTAATCGGAGATACCTTTTAGCCCCAATTTGGAATGTGGGATCATATTGAACTTTGAAGAAAATTTGCAAATGTACTGGCATGGAGGTCCAGCCGTTTCAAACGCTCAGGGGAGGTAAACAGGGCCACTTAAGCAACTTCAAATATGGTGTCCCAATAGCCAAAGAAGAGCTGCCTAACCAAAAAAGCTGCATAATAGTGAAAAGTGAATACAGAACTAAATGTAAAACTGCTTCAGACTAGAGGAATATGAATAGGGAGATGTGATGAGCACTTGAAAAACAGATAAATTAATCTTTCACTCCACTCTGCGGTTTAAGCAGGGTTGCTAGGTATTTCAGTCAAACCAAAAAAAAAAAACAATTTCCTCCCAATTTGAGAACTTTCCCACCGTTCTGAAAAAAAAAAATCTCTTGTTTAGTACTTCAATACAGGCTTTTTCAAAAAACTGAACACTGATCTATTGTAATGAAAGGTCTTCTCACTTGTACAAGTAAATTATGCTGCTAAGCTATGTAACAGTTAGGTGGACTGGCATTGCTAAATTGCTCCTACTGTGTCTTTGGGTGTGTTCACCCTGCAATGGACTGGTACCCTGACTTGGGGGTGATCCTGCCTTGCACCTGATGCTTGCTCGGATAGTCTCCAGCTGCCCTGCAACCCTGCCCTGGATTAGCAGTTTAGGAAAATGGATGGATGGAAACAGCACACTAAACATGTAAGGGCAGTGTTCTTTGTTCAGTTATGAACAGAATTTCATTTTAAAATTGTATAACTCCACTTGGTGTTTGTCCCAAAATGTAATATGCTATCACAGTTACATATACAAGCCAAAAAACAAAAGTAATGGTATAAATAACAGACACTACCTGTAAACTCCATTTATTGCTGAATCCCTGCCTGTACCTTGATGGTTCAGGAGTTGTCATTACAACTAGTAATTATTACACTGATACATACTCAAAAAGATTTGATTCTAATCTTGTGAAGCTAAGACAACAACGTCACAAAACTCTTCAAGTTCATACCAGCCCTAGATTTGCTTTTGTGCCTAGCTGGAAATTTGAATTTTCTTAATAAAGTTAGAAAAATTAACAGAAGGACTACAGACTAGGGGCAAGAAGAGAACGCTAAGGTCCGACAGCCATGAATCCTAAACCCGTCAAAGCCCTAACCAATCATACATGAGCTTCGGGGTGAGTGGGCGGGGCAATGACAGGTGGCGCTTGCAAGGTTTCGCATATTGCTTTTTGCTGACTTTGGGGAATGAGAACAAGTGTTAGATATGAAATCCTATTTGAAAAGGAGGGTAATTCACATGAAGAAATTGTTTTTAAAAATTCCTCCCGTGTTATACTTTTGTCATCCCTTAATATTCTTCCCCACATGGCTCTGATTTATCCCCAAACTTGGGTTGATTCCCCCTGAGATGGCAAACTGGGTTCAAACCTGTCCAAGTAGGCTTATCTGTGCCGAAGTTTTTCAACAGCTCGCCTCTGGATGTCTTCGAGAAGCAAACGCCACTCGTGTAGATCAGTTAAAAGGACAATAAAAGAGTGATGACTGGCTATAAAGTAGTACAGTAATGCAAAAAAAAACTTACGGTATCTATTAAAACTCGCTGCATGTAACGATTTTGGTTACTCGAGAAGGCACCCGCGAACTAACCTTTCTAGTACACGAACAACCTCAACGCAACCTGCACTTCTAAAGCTGTAATCAGTTTGAAGTCGGAACATTTTACAACAATACAAACAACTAGCGCGATTTAAAAGAGGCCGCTCTCTGGGACCAAGAGACGCGCGAGACTACGCTTTCGCCCTCGCGAGGAAACAGCCGCGTCTCCGTCTCCTAGCAACTCCCCACAAAACTTACTACAGTCCAACTTGCGCTCGGCGTTTCTACTTTTCACTGTCAAGGCGTGTAAAAAGAGGTGCTAGCTTTTCAGCGGTCATGTCGAAATCAAAGAGGAAAGAAGCCTCCACGCATCGATTGAATTCTGCTCTGGGACAGGCGCCGAATAAAGAGTAAGATTTGCGTGGACAGTTTTCACGTGTGAAAATGCAGCCTGAGACCATTTGTTGTTCAGAATGTTGAATATGAAATATTAGATCAAAGTCTCTACATTGTGATCAAATCACAAGTTCCTAAAAAAAATAAAGGTTTAGGGCAATATTATATATCCTGCGAATAAAGTCCTTAAAACTGAAAACCGTGCTTTTACAGTGACTGTTAATGTGCATATTATATAGCGTCCTTCACTGAGAGCGCTATCGCAAGTTGCAAACGATTGGTGAACAGGACTGGGGCAGGCTGATAATCTCCGATTCTGGCATAAGGGGGTTGAAAATGAATGGATGGATATATAAGGTAGTTCTAAAACGAACAAAAAACAAAAGTTGATTCTTCTGTAGTGAATTTGCAGGAACCTGTCAAATTTGGTTAAGTCTATCTATCTATCTATCTATCTATCTATCTATCTATCTATCTATCTATCTATCTAAAGCCATTTGGTGAAATTGTCTGTAAAAAGCACTATATAAAATATCTATTCATATCATTAACTTGGTAGGAAGCATTTTTCTTCTTCTTCAATAACCCGTACACGATTAAAAGATACCACAATGTATTTGCTGCCTCAAAGCACCTGAGTCCCGGTTCAGCTCCAGTGAAGAGTGTTCCCTATTAGCACATTCTCATTATATTAATGTGTGTTTCCTCCTGGGACTTTGGTTTCTTCCCATCTTTAGAAAACATGACACTGGTTAGCTGTGCTCTGATCCAACCTACAGTTAAGGAGAGTATATAAAATAAATTAACTTTAATTAACATTTAATTTTTGTTTTTATCTAAGTCTCATAAACTTTTTATATGTGGTGGAAAAGTACATCATTTTTATAAGTCCATTTTATTTGACAAACACACTTTTATAGAAGAATGACTTAGTATTTTTGTATAATGGAGCAGATTACAGCTTATAATAATTATAAAGACCTGCATATTATATGATGTTAAACATTCATAAGAGTGACAGAAAATGACATGGCATTGAAAATGTAAAATAACTCAGGGTGATGATTTAAAAAAATTAGAGATCCATCCATTTTCTGCATCTGTTTATTCCAGTCCTGCATCTCAGGGAACCGTTTATCCCAGCAGCACTGGGTGCAACACCATACCCAACCTTGGTGTGCTTGTAGAAATTCTCATGCATGTTCTCACCAATGCCAGTTTAAGTCACCAATCAACCTAGCAGGCATCTCTGTGGGAAGTGAAAGAAACCCATACATGGAGAAATCCTAAATGGACACCTAAGTTTAGAAATTGAAAGACAATTGTCAGGTCTCACTTTGGTGAAAAGATGCTTTAAACACTGTTATTCTGTATTTCAATGCAGGTCTTTCTTTGACACAAATGATACTAAGAATATCAATAATCAGGAAACTATAGTTAAATTCCTAGAAATGTGCTTAAAAACAGCAGCCTGGAGCTTTGTTAAAAGAAAATTAAGATCTTTGTTGACCTGGGTGGACTTTTCTTTCCATGGTTCTTGTGGAGCCCATCCCAAATATCTATACTTTATACATATACTGTATATGTATGGTGTCTTAGCCTATTTTGCTAACTCCAGCCAGTTTTTTTGAGCTTGTGTTGTTTTCACACCTTTTGGTAACACTGGATTTCAAGATTACCATTTGTTCAAGAGAGAACTATACTATTAATTGAATTTACTTTCCATGCGAATTTGTATCATCCGGCTTAATATTCCCAACATGTCAATTCACAAACCTCAAACCCCCTGTTTCCTTCAGTTCTGTAGCACACTAACATGTCTGCAACCTTTAAAAAAGCACATGAAAATAATGTTGTTTTGAGAGTGGAGATCTGCTCTTCTTCACTTGATGTGTGTGTTTTGTGTCTGGGAATCAGCCTCACTTTGCTGTTCTAAAGTGAATGGTACAGCTTGAATATGCTCGGCATTCTCTGTTTGTCATAATCAGAGCTCAGAGCTTGTCCATTTCTACATCATTCCTTATACTTTGCAGACTTAATACATTTGTTCAGCATTACTTGGTTTGGTTTGGATTTCCTCTTTGTGCATGTTTCATGGCAGATCTGTTGACCTTTGATTGAAGCTTCTAGTTTGTACTTGGAACTACGGAACGTTGGCAATGAAGTGGCTAGTTCTGGCAATTCTCATTAAGGATTTTGAAATCTATCTGTATTTGCCAAGAGGACTATACTTTGTGGTGCTTTGAGTGAGCTTGTTATGTTATTTATGAATGGGACACAAGTCCATTGAACATCTCTGGAAAAATTTGGGGAAGCCAAAGTGTCTAGAGGAAAACAAATAGATATAGAAAGAATGAGCAGAACCAACACAGTTAGTGAGAAGTCACTGAGCCTACCACTTTGTGGCTTTTAGATGGCTGCACTAATCAATGGACCAACCTGCTTAACCTAAAATAAAAACAAAAAGAATCATTTTGTTTGTATTCAGCATTTTGCTATTCTGCGAGGTAAAATGTACATAGTAATAATAAATCATCCACATTTTCAGAAGCTATATGGTCCTAGTCTAACCTAGCTCCCAACTCACTAATGTTTTATATTTGAACTTTCACATACTTTAATATATATAGTTTCAGATAGTAAGAATAACTAATACACATCACAACAAAAACCTGGTTACCTATGTAATTAATTTGAATGAACAATATATATGAGCTATGTAAGTTCAAGCATTTATTTCAGTTTCCACAAGTTCCTGAAGATATCCAGGTTATGTTAGTTGGTTCCCCAAAATTGGCCCTCAGTGAGCAAGTGAAGCCTATGATGGAGAGGCGCCCAGTCTGGAGCTTGTTCCTGTCTTTCACCCAATGTTTCCAAGCCAGGCTCTAGTTCTCACAACTCTGAACTTGATTAAACTAGTTTGAGAATGTTATATTATGACTAACTTAAGGATTTTATTGTCAATGTCAGTGGTTGATCGTCAGTGGTACAGAGTATAAAAAAGAATTGAATGTTTTCATGAATCAAGTAAGTATCCTTGTTAGTGAGAATTGCATACTGAAAAAATAATATATATGGATGGAATATGACTTTTTTTTCCAATGTAATACTTAAAACATAACAAGAGCATTTTGAATTAAAAACTTTTTTAGAGTTATTGCTATTATGAAAGTCCAGGGCGCGTACAGCCACCCTAACCCTGACACAGACCGGCAGGAGACAGGCTTAGCACAAAGCATGCGGTGAATTTACAATTGGGGAGCGTTTCACCCTGCTCCCCACAGCACAGTACATAAAGCACGCAACCAGACACACTCCCTTTTACCGCTAGTCTTTTCCCCTCCACTCTTCCTCAGGCTTTGTCCTCTTCCCCCCCGAGTCTGGCTTCTGACTGGTGGTAACTGGCTCTCTTTATAGGGCACCTTTAAAGGGCCCTGTAAAAGTCCAGGCGCCCTCTGGGGGTGGCTACGGGCCCCAGCAGTGTTGAGCTTTCATGCTCACAACCTGTGGCCCCGATGCAAGCCAAGGGAGCTGCCCTCTGCTGGTCCAGGGGAGAAACGGTCTTGAAAACACTCTCTCCCCTGGTCCTTTCATACTCAGGGCATCCCAGCTGGGTAAAGGCTCTGGCCTTCGTTTTTCATGCTTTTGCCATAATATATAGAGAACAGAGACTGAATACACATACTGTATTAGTACTAAGCCTCAGGATATATTGTAGACAGTAAGAGCTCCTATATAAAGAAGTAAGGTTGTAACTATTCATTTTAAGCCCTTAGCACTTTGACCCCTGTATAAAGGCATCCATGGAAGTAGGAGGTAAAGTCTTTAGCCCTTGGGCCCACTAATTTTGGATTGATCTCCTTTCGATATTGGAAGTGCCACCAGTTTCAATATATTTCAGCTAATGCTGCAAATGCGTTACAATCCATTATTTCAGAAGACCTTGGCAGAGTTTCTAATTTGGTTCATTTACACTACTTTTTCAATTGTGAATCACTGTCGCTACATCTTTTTCAATCTTATCTCATTGCCCTTTAGTCAAACTTGCTATTGCTACAGTTTTGGTCAGGTTTTCCCTCCTTATATTGAACAAGAATCCATGGAATCTGCTTACACTTTTATTCAGCATTTTCTGCATTTACTGTAGGTAAGAACTTAATGAGTAGTTGGCCAAGACAAGACAAAGCCTGTGTAGACTGGGATTTTGTTTTAATCTTCTTTGTAGGTTAGTCCTTATTTAGTATATTCATGTGTCTCAAATTAATAAATAATACAAATATTTGAGCATGCTAAGAACCTAAACTCTTTTTAAAGGCTCTGTATAGAGGTATACTGTATATTAAAATCTTTTTTATGTACATTTTGCACGGTGCTTTGAGCATTCAATATTATGTCTTTTTGCTGTGCTGTATTTTATTGTGTGTTTTAACACACTATCTTTGCAATTGAGCAGTGCCCTGAGCTTGTAAATATAAGTGTGCTATATTTTGGTTTCTATTGTCTCCTTGTAAATTTGAAACTTAGCTGTAACTCCACTCTTAGGAATTCTCAAACTAATAGATTTAATGTGCAACTTGAAACTAAGGTGGTGGCAGTTAGAGCCAAGTTAAATGATCTGTTAACTCAGAACCCAGTTCCAAAAGTATTTGGTCTCAGTCTGGTATTAGAGCACAGGTGCAGCTCCATCTAAGGATACCAAAGGAAAATGAATACTGGGTTTCCTCCATTTCACTTAGTATTAGGGTGTTGTACCGTGTTAGCCATTATGAATGTAGTGAGAAGTCAAGCAAAATGACACATTTTATTGGCTAACTAAAACGATTACAATATGCAAGCTTTTCGAGGCAACTCAGACCCCTTCTTCATTACATCTTGCCTGAAGAAGGGGCCTGAGTTGCCTCTAAGCTTGCATATTGCAATCTTTTTAGTTAGCCAATAAAAGGTGTCATTTTGCTTGACTTCTCACTACCTCCATTTCACTTGAGATTTTCAACCTTATAAAAAACTCTCCTCTAATCTTTGAAAAAAAAGGAAAAACACCAAGAACAGAGGAGCTGCCATTAGAACTTTACTTGACCTCTATGTGTCTGTGTTGAGGTTCCTCACACATGCCAATATGACTGTGATAAGGATGTTTTGAAGTGTAATAAAAATAATTAACTCTGCCCTTCATTGAGTAAAGGCTCAGAGATCTTGCACAGGTTTCCAGCTATAAAGCAATGACAAGAATAATTAAAACATGAATTATTTACATTAACCTACACCGTAAAAAAAAAATGTTAAATTTACGGTAAAAAACTGGCAGCTGGGGTCGCCAGGATTTTACCATAAAAAAGAAGGTAACAATATTTTTTGGTCTACGGTACACTTTAAAAAATAATGCTAAATTTACGGTAAAAAACTGGCAGCTGGGGTCGCCAGGATTTTACCGTAAAAAAGAAGGTAACAATATTTTTTGGTCTACGGTACACTTTAAAAAATAATGTTAAATTTACGGTAACATACTGGCAGCTGGGTTGCCAAAATTTTACTGTAATAAATAAGGTGACAATATTTTTAGGTCTACAGTATAATTTTGTACTAAAAACTATTTGGTCTTCGCAACAAACTCCAACAGAAGGGAATGTTTAACCATAACCAGAAATTCATGTTGTGTAATAAATATGACAATCAATAAACAATATGTATTGGCAGGATCAAACCCCAGTACACAGTTTGCATCAGTTAATTAACAACAACCAATAGCAAGCATGTACCATTTAATTATACACATTGAAAACAATTTAATGATTAAGGAAGTTAATTCCCCTGGTGGGGAAGTAACGTTTTCTCTTTTGTGGTGTATGGTGTCCTACTTATCGAATACAACCCACCGTAAATCAGCTTCCATAACCTCAAAAAACCTTCAGCACGTGGGGAAAAATAAGTCTGCTAACTTAAGTTTTTTTCCCTACTATTCAAAGGTATGCGGTTCATCAGGAACAATATTTTAAAAAGGGGCATGTCCTTATGCAAATATCGTAACCGGTTTTACTGAAACAGTGATTTACCGTTTTACATTTTGCGGTTGTTTACCTTCGTTATTTAACAGTTTTACACTGTAAAATTAACAGATTTTTTTCAGTATAACTGTAATGCATCGATAAATGGTATTTAGCATATTTTGAAGGTAGAAAAATATTCATTTTACAGAACTTGGCTGTAAAAAATAATGAAATTTATTGTTTAAGATATACAGGTAATTTTCAGTAGAACATAAGGTAACTTTCCTTTTTTTCAGAAAAGGTCTTTTACCTTCACCATTTACAGTATTTGTACCATTAAATTTACTGACATTTTTTACAGCGTATACATCATTATTACAAGTGTATCTTTAAGGGAAGACACATATTCTTTGTTGTTCTGCTCCTGTCTTAGCCTGTGCAAGTCTGCACACTGTTGCTGTTAAACTGAGCACTCCTCTGCATTAGTATTTTTAATTTCATGATCTCATTTTTGCATCCATTAATTATTGGTCCAAAATAAAGTATCTCACTTCATGGGTTATGTAGAATGACAAATGACTGTGTATTGTCAATGACAATAACCATCTTTTACAAGCAGCCATATATCCACCCTTAGCATCACAAACCTTGAGCCACAGCAACACATTTTCAAGGACTATGCTGACTGAGTGACAATCTGGATAAGAACTTTATTTTATCTGAGTATTCACTGACCACCTTACATTTGAGTATTACTGAATTGTTATAT
>JANRMT010062791.1:103108114-103132417 GCA_026402145.1 Polypterus bichir lapradei | reverse complement strand
TATATATATATATATATATATTAGGGGTCTCCTTATGACTTTTTTTTTACCTGCGTACTTTGGTTACCTACTCACATTCCAAAAAAGACATGCTATTTTAGATAGTTAGGTAATTGGCCAAATATAAGAGAGTACATTGGGATGAAGCTTCCCCAACTGCTTTTCAGAAGAGCATCTTGAAAATGAACTTAAATAAAAATGCTCTGTAGCGTGGCTACATCATCTATCAAAAGCTTTGGTTTTGATAACCTAGCCACAACACGTCTCTTTGGAGGTTATTCATTCATCCCGACTATACATGAGTTTTATCTGGCTACTCAAGCTTTCTCCCAAATCCTATAATGTGAGTGGATTTTGTATGTAAAGGAGAAATGAGCTTCATCTCCATTGATGCACAACTGGTGCTTAAACAGTGAGACCTCAAATATTACTGTTACATAATGGTTTAAATATTATAATCCAGTATTATAATTCAAATATTACTTAATTGCTCTCTGATATTGTTCTTGATGTAAATGTGACGTGTACAAAAGAGATGGTATCAAATATATCAAGTAGGAAAAAGACTTCCCACCTAGTCAACTCTAAGGAGAACTGGTTTAATGAATCACAACTCTCGGAGGAAGGAGCAAAACTTTTCTGGAATTAGCAGAACTTTTCTTACAATGTTACATAGCAACTTTATTCCTTTTCTGTGCTAAGACATCTTGTTATGCTTCTTGAAATACTGAAACATAAACCTTGTCTGTTAATGCTTTTTTCTCTAGAAAAGAATTAGCTAAATATTTTAATAATTGGTTTAAGCAGAAAGTGTGAAAAATATGAAGTGTTGTCAGTCTGGAGTTTTAGGAATGCTGCTGTGGGATGTTGCTTGTTTGCTCCTGCTTTTGCTAATAAGAAACACTTTAAATCAAATGTATATGCCAAGCTGCTACTAAAATGCATGTATGTTTTCATAAGCTGGTTCTAAGTTATTCAGGCTTGTTGTGCTGCTGTATCCAGCTTCTAATATCAAACAGATTTTGTAAACAGAATTTTAATTGTATTTACTTTGGATAATGGCCTGGAACAGAGTTCCTTTCTCAGCTAGGTCATTCAGGAGTGTGAGAGGATGGTCCCAAGAGAGTAAGCTACGGCAGCAGTTATGCCTGAGTTAAGTCTGAAGGAGCTACTACGTATTGATAGAAGGTGCACGTGCACTGCAAAGAGAGAGAGAGGTTGGTCATTGCCGAACCCACCACACGATGAACCACCAGGATTGGGACACAAGTGCAACCGGTGACATCTCAACACCACACTGAAACAGTATGAGGTTTATTACAGTGGCTGGATTACCAATCCTGCCACCAACCCTGTAAATTGGTGGACCCTGTAAACCCTAAAAAACCCTGTAATTTTCCCTGTAAGTTGGAGAACCTACTTGCTGGGCTGGATGCAGGTTAACATCATACCCAAGACGAAGCAATTGCAGGGCCTTACTCAAGGGCCCAATGGAGTAGAATAACTTCTGGCATTTGCAGGCTTTAAACTGGCAGCCTTCTGATTGCCAGCGCAGATCCCTATCCTCAGTCCCAATACTCTACTATTGCAAGGGTGAACTGTACATCTCCATTGGTGGAAAAGTCTAAGAATAGGCAAACTAAAGTAGTGACAGGGGTTAGACATTATGCTAAGGGTCCACATTATAAAAAATCTGAGCAAATAAAAAGGGGTTTATGTCTTGAGGAGAGTTATCCCGAAAAGCCTTTTTACATGATAAATCAACATCCTAGAAATTGTTTGGAGTCTGCAATCAAAAGGGCATTGTAGCACACCCTAAGCCCAGAACGCAATTAGGGAGGCCCAGGTAAACAAAGAATGGTGATTTTATTGACTTCAGCAACATGCAAGAGTAGATAATAAACTCAGGAGTTAAAATATTAATAGATACAAAATAACAAAAGATTAGAGCTTCACTGGGTTCACCTTATATAACACTTGACACCCTCTCTAGTCTGTGGAATGGCAGGTCCAGTGCCACCATAAACACTCACAAAACTCTTCATTGCATCTCTGTTTTCAGTGATTCTGGCCACCTTTTGTCCCATCATGTGGACTCTTGTCCATCACAATTCCTCCAACTCCAAGCTCACTGACCATATGGCTGGTGGACTCCTTTAAGTATGGAACAGGAGTACTAGATTTCCTCTGAAGTGCTTCAAAACTCCTGGAGTGGTCTGCCCAGTGGTTCCACACAACCCTCTAGGGGCCTGTATAGTGGGAATTGGGGTGTCACCAGTTATAAGAGTGGGGGCATATACATTTTTATCAGGGATACCTCACTGTCCATGCATTAAATTCATGGCCTTAGAATATAAATTCCAGGAGCTGTCTTTACTGTATCCCATTTTGACATGTCTGCCAGCACAGGTTATCACTGTCTTTCCTTACAAGATAGTATCCATCAACTGCCAATACAAGCCCTGACCTCAATTACCTTTACATCTGGTGGATGATTACTTCAGATTATTTGATTCTGCCCAGACTTGGAGTAGCGAATTGCAACAAAGGCTATTTTTTAGGTAAACTGTGTGATTTTATTATTAACTGATGTATGTTCCAGATTTTCTATTTATTTGTTTTTCATAGTGTTTCATCCTTAGTTCTGATTTGTGTTTTTACAGCTGTGTGCTTGAGATCATGCAATACATGATTAAAGCAGCACTTAGAGTCACTTGGGTTAATCAAATCAGTCCCTAAAGGCTTTAATCAAACTTGTTGTAAATTCAACTGAATTCAAATTATTCTTATTAAGCACACTGCTACTCATAAGCACAGTGCACTATACAGTAATTACGGATAAAAAATGAAATTGAACAAACACACAGTGTAATGTTGAAACACATATGCAATAAATACAAAGATATTAACTTCATTTTATCTCCAAATTGCAATTATTGTAATTCAGCTGTATTCTTAAAGGATCATTCCGTAATCTACACATACTGTACGACTTGGACACAAGACTCGGAGCCTGTCTGGTAGGATCACTGCCTACTGTATCGTGTGGCCAGATGATCGCTTGACAGCACAAGGCTAACAAACAGTTGACATTTTTACTGAACTGTTCTACATCAGGATTCTGGGCTTCTTTGAAACAGGGGCATCATACTGCTGGCATCTTTTCTAGAAAGTGGAAGGAGCACAGGTAAGTTTTCCCTGGTGGCTTTTTCAAATTTAGTGCCAAAAGATGAACCTCCTCAGTGGTGGGCGAAGATCAAAGCGTCGCTAAGCCCCATCAATGTAAGATCATGCTCACTTTTTTTTTAATTTTTATTAAATCACTGTCGCTACCTATAAGAGAATAGATGGATGAACACTAAATATCATTTTTACAAGTGCTTTACTGCCAAACAATGTGAATGTATCGGTAGCTCAAATTATGGTAAAGTGTGACTAACAATTTTGTGATTATATTATTTTCATTTTCACAGGAATTTATCATTTTTAATTATCTGAAATACTATTGTACAATTTGAAGTTGAAATATATATACAACATTTTTTAAAACAAAAAAGGTGTTAAATTAATTAATTTAAAAACACTCTAGCATATCCTTTCTGTGTATATTTACATATTGTAGCTAGGTTTTATGCCAAACATATGTTTACACTTGATGCTTCATTTTAATAAGTTAAACCTTTAATTGAAATCAAAATGTAAACTTTTCTGTGGTTTCCTGAATATGATTTAAATGTTGTTTGAAATATTTTACAAGTGTGCAGTGAGAGCACCTTCTTGATAATAAATGGTTAGCTCTGCTGCCACCATTACCCATCATCCTGGGTGCCTCACCTATTGTCTGTGTGGGTTTTTCACCGGCTATGTGTTTTTTTTTTCTCTAACTCCCCATTAGCATTTCTAAACTGGCCCAGTGTAAGTGTGCTTGTGTTGGCCGTATGTGCACCCTGTCCACCGCTGCGGCCCTGAATTCAATTAAGCAGGTTTGAGATTGTTACGTATGGATGTACTCTATTGATTTTGCTATTTACATGCATGTATAGTGTATACCATTGGTGCTAGGTTTTGATTGTCATGACTAATTATGCTTTACGGTTCTCATGTAATTGTAATGCAGATTATCATCATCTGTTTCAAGTACTGGAGGGATATTTGTGGAATCGAAAAAAGGCAAGTTTTCAATCTGGCCAGAGTGGAGCGAAGCAGATGTCAATGCAGAAAAGTGGGATGGACCAAAGGGAGCGAAAGACCGAGAGAAGTCTACAAAAAGCCCTAGTGTTGTGAGTATCAGTCAGCCTCTAGCCACTGACTTCATAAATATATTTTCACTTTTAAATATAGCATGAAAAAGTATTTGTAAATAAGTGTGTTTCATTACATTCACTTAAATTTTCTTTGTTTTTAAAGTACTAGAGTTATCATTATTTTATCTGTTTTCAAGTTCATTTTGTTATGTTTGCCATGAAAAAGGGACAAACTTTGGAGATCACCAAAGAAGAAAAGTCAAAATATGTATACCAGTGAAAATTAATTATTGGAAATCTGTCCTTTGATCAAAACCTAATCACTAACCAAAAATTAAAGTAGAAGCCAAAAAAGAGTCTTTAACATTAATAGTGCACGCAAACTACAACCATTCTGAGATTTCTTTTTATGCATGTGAAAACTTAGAAGTGCACGGCACCATCGTTTTAATCTATCTCAGTGATGACATCAGCAGTGTGTACCCCGAGTGATGTGGCATAGCAGCGTTATAGCATCATCTTGTCAGAGTTTGTACTATCTGCAGTTAAAACCCTGTAAAAGGTGCTATATATGCGCACGACCTGACACAGACTGACACGGAGGCACGTGTAAAATCAACAAAAGATTTATTTTTTCTTCAGCTGAGGTCCACGTTTTCTCTGTGTCCTTCAGCCCTAGCACAGTACCAAAGCACACCAAGTAAATCAAAATAAAGCACGCCACACTCTTCTTCCTCCACCACTCCTCCCAGGCAACCTTGTTCTCCTCCTCCCGACTCAGGCTCCCGAGTAGTGGCCGCTGGCTCCTTCTATTAGGCACCTGGAAGTGCTTCAGGTGCTTGATTGCAGAGTCCTGGCTGCACTTCCAGGTGTGGCCAAAACACTGTCCACAAGGGTCCAGCGGTTCCTGCTGCAGCACCCCCTGGCGGCGCCTGCGAGACCTAACAGGGCTCCACCAAACTCCAACTCCCGTGAAGCCCTGCAGAAGTCCAAGGCACTGCTGCAACCCAGGGAGGCTGCCCTCTAGCGTCCAGGGGGAGGTATTGGGTCTCCCGTGCTTGCTCCCCTGGAACATATGCTGAAGGGGCGTCCACCTCAACCCCTATTCTTTTTTTTCTGTGAATCAAAAGTTTGGAAGCCTTCCCTGAGTGGATTGCAATTCTAGTTTATAAATTCATATTTCTGCCATTTTTATGAGGTTCAAGTATCTACATTAAAAATTTTTACACCTTTTGCTAACCTGTGACTTGTAGGTGAGTGTTATTTAAGGAGGAGTTCTTGCTATGGTCCAAGACACTGCATTTACATGCAACACAAAACCAGGATAAGGTGAGTAACCCATTTAAAGTAGAAAGCATGCGCAAGCCACTTCTGGAGTTCTACTTTGGCAAAACAAATTGACATCATTAAACTGTGCGAAACAGATTTAAATGTCACCATCAACCGTGGTGAATCACAAAGCAAACGTGGAGCCTGTGTCGCCTGAGCAGTGTGGGGAGCATTATTTTAAAAGTAATTACACATTACTTAAAAAAAGTAAATTTGATATATTGTTACTTGTTGAAAAATGTAATGCTATACAAAGAGCGTGTTACTTTTGTGTTATATTTTCTTCTTTTGTATTTAAAACTGCACATTTGTTATTAAATCCTAAGCCCATGAACCTTCATGAAACTGAACAGAAACACAGCCAAACATGATAATTTTTTGTGTTTTATACAGTAAATACATTTAATTCTTCACATGCTGTGAAAGTGAGAACATCCATCCACTTTTTTATAACCTTGACCTGAGCCCCCAAAGAGTCTCTGTATGAACACTGGCCAATACGCCACCTGATCACACTGTTTCAACATATTGTGATGCTGAGTCACTGTCTTGTACCCAAGAGAAGATGTGAAGTCCAACGGCTTCAAGAGCACCAACTTTATTCCAATCAAAACAGGAACAGTCAAGGTATTTATTCAAACATGAGGTACCACTTCAGTACACACAGACACAGCAAACATGCCCAGGCCAGTGGCTGGGTCAGAATGTTCCCACACACTATTGGGCGACAGACGTATTAAACAGCAAAGCTGCGAATTTGTAGCTGCCTCGGTAGCACTGCGAACCTGCGGTTGCCTTGGCAATGGACAAGCAGTCCTCGACAGACGTGTCAACCATGTTTCGGTATGCAGCAGCATCGAGGAGGGTCTCAAACATCTCACAATATGTGTAGCAAATTAAAACTAAGCTGACACTTTATTAATACGTTCTGTTACTGGATTGCATGCAGCACGCCATTTTCTGTTGGCTTTTGAAATTGTGCCCTGCAAAGGAACGGCATATAACTAAGTGTGCTTCTTGCCTTACACCTAGTGAGGCTGGAATTATAATGCAGATATTCTTAACTCAGCAAAATAAGTATTGCTTTAGGTTACTCTTTACTTTCCTCATAATGGCGTCGAGTATGATGTTGAAGAGCAGCTGTGAGGCAATGTCTCCCTGGCGAACTCCAGTGCGAATGGCGAGTTCAGTTGACAACTCATTTCGGATGCGTATTTGGCTCAATTATCCGTTGTAATCTTCCCGCAGTAGCTTGATGACTTTTGGTGGGATGTGCTTGGTCTCCAGCGTCACCAAAAGTGACGCCATTATGAGGAAAGTCTTCGGGGGCAGACACGGAGTCCAGTTCGATGAAAATGGCACTGTGACAGATCTAAAGTTTGTAGATGACAGCAGTGTGCTGGCTGAGGATGACGCCGAAGCCACAGACACTTTCTACAAGATCGCCCGCGTCGCCCAGTCATATGGATTGAAGATAAACATTGAAAAGACGAAAGTGCTGACAACAGATGGATCACCTGCAAATGTCCACCGTGACGGCATCCAAATACAACAAGTTCAGCAGTTCAAATACCTTGGCTCACTGATCGAACAGAAGCAAGTCGCGTCCACGGCGGAGATCCACAGTCGAATAGGTCAAGCAACCACAGCATTCGCTTCTCTAAAGTGGTGCTTGTGGAAGCAAACAAATATTTCCACTCCGACCAAAATCTGCCTTTTCCGGACGCTGATCCTGCCGATTCTACTTTATGGATCCGAAACGTGGACGATACTCAAGGCGGACCTCAACAAACTCGAAGTTTGCCAGATGCGTTGCCTCCGGCAGATATTACGAGTATCACTCCGAGACTGCCTTCGAAATGAGGACATCCGATGGAGATGTGACAACCTACCACCAATCGAGGAACAAATTCAAACACGTCAACTGCGATGGTTTGGCCATGTGTGTCGAATGGATGCGAGCCGACTACCACACCAACTCCTCTGGCGTGAACGACCCACCCAGTGGCGAATCCAACGAACGGCACCGAGGAAAACATGGCTAAAACAGGTCGAAGATGACATCAGAAATCGCAGAATAAATCTCTACGAGGCCAGAACAATCGCCAACGATCGTCATGCATGGAAGCGAGTTGTGAAGGAGATCCGAAAACCATTGGCACCCACAGCAGCGTATGGGCTTAGGAGCCGATCTAGACCCAACACCAGCTAGGGATCAGAGAGAGAGAGAGAGAGAGACTCTTTACTTTAAAAAGTGACCTGAACATTACTTTTTACATATTTCCCCCAACATTGCAGAGATTAGTACTGTACATTAACCTCATCAATATAAATTTAGTGATTTCTGAAATTATTCCAACCAGGAGAAGGAATAATGCAATTGCCCAATCATTTGCATCTGGAAATTAATCTTTGTGGATGCTTTCACCATTTCCTAGATGCTAGATGCTTATGTGAAGCAAACACACGTGCAGGTATATAGAGTGCAACGGATATGTACAGAGTATGAAATCCTTAATTGTAATCCAGTTAAGAGTTTACATGGCCAAATAAACAGGTTACTCTTGGAAAAATCTACGTGCGTTAACCTGGGTTCTCAGAGAACAATATCCCAGTTTGTCAAACCGGAATAAAGGTATACATGGGCTTTTTATACCAGATTTCTGTGAATAACTTGGCTGTCAAAGTGCATATAAAAAAACATTGCATTTTAGATGGCATGCCATAACTGCAATGAATAATAAGAAAGGACATAGAGAGAAACATAGCCATAAAGGGGAGCATAGGTCAATACCAGAAGTCCAAAATTACTGGCAAAAAAGCAAAATCACTAGGAAGAGACATAGTCAAACATGAAACAGTAAGTTCAGTATCCCAAAATGATAAAAAAAAATAAACAGTTTGCACATTTAATTTCTTTAAGGCTTGTCTAACAATCTAGTATGTTGCTGGTACTGTTGCATTAGTTTTTATAACATCAGTGATGTGACCTATTGGTGTGTGACCTCCAGAGGCCATGCCCCTAACAACCATCCTGATAATGGCATCAGAAAATGGTGCTGAAATACCATATATAATAGTCTTGAGAAAAAAAAAACAAAGCATAATGAAAAATAAAAAGATTATTTTTAATCTGAGAAAAGTGAAAATAATACCTTTCAATTCTCTGTTTTAAAAAACCCAAAACTAACTTGGAAACAAATGAGAAAAATGTATTTTCAGAGAAGTACATTTTTAAAGGCTCACAAATCACAGCTAAGACTTGCTTTTTCAAGTGCCTAATTTCATTCTCCTTCCTATATTTCTCTACATGTTGTTTTATAGACCTACTGCTTTGCCTCCTTCAACTATGCCTCTTTGTTTTTGAAATATATATCTATTATCTTCATTTTTCTGTGAGGTTTGTTTTATTTAATACGGTATCTACATGTTCTCTGCTCTTTCAGTTTTTTGATATCTATTTAAGGTCTCCTGGATTCAGGTCTTGATCTCCTTGATTTTTCCTATTCATTATGAGATGGCCACAAAGTTCATATTTATTGAGCAGGTTAAGATTAGTAAAACACATCTCTGAAAATCAAAAGAGCAGCAGTGTATAATAGATGTTGGTAAAATAAGAATGGCTAACCAATCTGCCTCGATATAACTACCAGTTAATTCAAAGTTAATAACTAGAAATAGGTTATGATCTCTTAGGGACAAAGTAAATAAGGACAATAAAATAAAGATTGATGATCTTTTATAGCAGTCAAATATCTCAGCTACAGAAATCAAACATAAGAAATTCAGATTTACTTCCAGGAAGGTCTCAAATATGGGGAATTGGAGCTAAATGTGTGTCTAAATTCTCCAAAAACTTTTAAAAGGCTTTACAGTGATGATTTTATTTAGTAATTTATAAACCCTTGGACTGGCTCAGGATAACTTCAACATAAGTTCTATTCTATGCTCATTATTTTATAGTTAGCAGAAAACTGCAGAAATTATATACTATTTTATTGTAGCGTTCCTCATTATTTTTTTATCATGATATTTTGTCAGTGTATTGGAACAAGTAGTAAACATTTACTAAATGTAAGTACACACTCAAACATTGTAGTCTGAGTACTGCAAAAATGTATCTGTTACTCATATACTGCTATGAAAGACCTTAACAAAAGCTTTTTGTGGTCATAACACTTCCAAAGCATGTGTAAAGCAGTTGTAAAGTGGTTTGGATATCCAAAAGATTGGATGCTGCATGATGCATTGCCATCTTAATAGCTTTTGCATTATGTGATTAGAGGTGGACACTGTTGCTATTGTGACAGATAGGGAGCACCATCAAGCCCCAAACCCTGGACACAACTGACACTAATACAGTCACAGGTTCAAAACAGAGGTTTGTATCAAAGCACTATATAAATGTAATGAATTATTATTATTATTATTATCATAAAAATACATCACAAAGGTGTCTGCAAGGTTGCACAAGCACAAACACATACAATATTCTTCATTCTTCCTTCCTTCTCTTCTCTCTCTCCATCCACCTCCAGTGAGTGTTGCCTTACTTTCTCCCGACTCTGACTCTTCTGGAGGAGGCTGGACAGCTTCTTTTTATGTTAGACCCAGGAGTACCTCCAGTGCCAGGCCATAGCATGATGAAAGCACTTCCAGGTCAGGCAGATGTCCCAAAAAGTAGGGAACGAGAATCCCTGAAGCAGCTCCAGGTGGCACCCATGGGCTAACTCGCAGCACTAGAACTCCCATCATGCCCAGCAGATTTCTACATGGTTACCGTGGTCCTAGGATGCTGCCATCTAGAGGATGGGGGATAAAAATATACAAAATTAGGAGCTTTCCCCTACTGATCCCTTATGTTGTTCTCCTATCCAGTAAGGGTCCCATACTCATCCCAGCTGGGATGCCAGATAACCCTGCCTGGCACTTACAGTATATTCAACAGTGGAAACATGCTCCCTGGGTATGTGTTTATTGTGAATTATAGTTCATACTTGAACCTATAGTGTCCATATCCCTTCCCAGTAACCATGGTGGAAATATTAAAGGATAGGTTTGGTATTTTTCAGGTCAAAGTTATTTCTTCACAAACTTGATGTAGATGCATTTGCCACATGACACTACGTTCCAAACTCCAGCAAGTTCTATAAATTTTAGAAAATACTTTGCCCACACTGGTGCTTTACAATGGAGGCAATGGGACATGAAGCACCACCGGAAAATAAAAGCCTAAAATTTACCAAATACATCCTCTTTGAGTTTGGATAAAGGAAATCATGCCTTCTGTGTTTATGACACAGGTTTGTGTCAACAAAAAGGATCTGTAAATAATCATTTTATCACATATTCCAGCTCCTGTTTTTCTTGAGGTAAGAATACATTTTTTTCGCTTTTGTCAGTTTTCACATAAATATGGAGGTAAATCAAAATAAAGCCAACCATGTGGCATGAACAGTTTACTGTGGTTAGCATAGCTGGTTTAATTTTAAAATGACTGAATCTTATAATATTGTATGTTAAATTTGTTCAAAAATGACATGTCATGTTATGTCATTTTCTAACCCGCTTAATCCAGACCAGGGTTGCAGGGGGGATTGAGTCTAACTCAGCTAGCATAGGGCACAAGACTGGAAAAACCCTGGACAGGATGCCAGTCCATCACAGGGCAAACACAAACACACACACACACGCCAAACTCACACAAGGGCCAATTTAGTAAAATGACATGCATAAGCTGTTTTACAATTTTTATATATTTGTGATGGCATCTGGTAACATTAGCATTAGAGATTCAAATACTAAATTCTTTATCAATATTAAGGTCAAGCATTTTGATTCATTTGCCATCATTATGATGTTACTATAGACACACTTTGTAAAATTGCAAGATTGCAATTTTTTGAAGTTTCATCTTTGCATAATCACTTCCTGAAGTAGCGTATTTGTGCTTTTTATTGGATGGCTTCTGTGGTTAAAAATGAATAACATTCTGAACGTTGCCTTTTACAGATACTAAACAACCCCTAATGTAATGACTGATACGAGAAGAGAAAACTAAACACTTTTACAAAGCCACCAAATGTGAAAACTCACAGTCGTCAATGAGACTTTTTTGGTTTCAGGGGACTCAAAGCCCTATCACAGCTTGGTTCCATCCTCCTTTTCAGCTTGAGTAGCCTGCTGACAGATGTGTTTTTAGGCGAGTTTGTTTTCTGCAGTAGTAAATGTTGGACTAACAGATTCAATTAGAGAGAGAACACAGTGTAACACAGAAGTTCAAGAAAGCTCATCAGGGATTGTTCTTTCTAGTATAACTTTAGAGCATCCCAGAAAGCAATGGCCATTTTCTACAGGCCGATTGTAGAAACTGATTTGATCCTTACTATTATATCATGACCAGTAACGGTGTACTGCACGATAACGTGCAGTTAATACACTTGACTTGAGCATTCATAGTTTTCATCCTCTTTCTCTGTACGTTTAGCATTTATTTGCTCAGAGATTGATGCGCTTGAGGCTTCATGAGCAGCTCTTCTTTTCTCCACACTAGCGGCCCACTTCTTCTCTTCTTTCGCCAGCATCTTTTTGCGTTAAAATTGATTAAGTCAGTGTTTGTGTTGCAATTACTTAGTATGTTTTTCTTAATTTTTCACTTAAACTGGCACTTAAGTCTTCAATCTGCCTCAAGAATGATTTAAGATGTGAAGAGGTAGGGGAAGTGACGGTGAAGGTGGTAGGGATGAGAACGTCACCCATACGAATACGCCGCACAGCCACCCTGTTGGCCACTGCTGAGAGTTAATTCTACAATAAAATAAAATAAAAAGAGGAATAACCTTGGAGGTCAATCACACCCCGAAATGGATAGTAGACATCACGTATATATGTGTACCAAATTTCAGGTCAATCATTCAAACGGTTTGTGAAATACAGGTGATTTAAAATCCTGGACAGACAAATGGATAGCCGCAGTCGCATATTACATAAGAAGATATTGCAGTCTCTCTACCAAGAACAGGAACCTGGTAGAGAAGTAGGTGTGCACCCTTTCTACATTCACTAATCACCACCTACATGTTATGAACACATGTCTTTGCAGATTAAGATAAAATTCAATCCATTCTACATTGCCCACTTTCCTTTCACTCTCTTTCCATGTGGTAAATAACGAACACAACTACGAGGTTTCAGAGAAGTGCTAATCTAAAAGCTTAGATATAAATGAAGTTAATATCTTGACCTTAAGAATCATCTTTTTTAATTTGCTTAATATCTTAAGTCTGCTTGTGTGCTTTCAGTTAATTTTATTGTGTGGGCCTGTTTTGCATTGATGATTATTGTCATTCTTATGTCATATGTTTGTATTAGTATTTTATTGAATGAAATTCATTAAATCATATTCTAAGAAACTAACATTATCATGAAAATAAAACACTACTTGTATATGTGTAAAATCACTGTCAGTCAGCTGATATGTATTGTACGTAGCACCAGCCCCCGTGTGTACCACCACAATGCACTGTTACAGAGTAAGTAATATAAAATAAATGCAAGGAGTGACACTCTGAGAATGGAAGAAACTGAAATTGACATGTACTGAGAGTAACATTTAATAAGTACCACTAATTTCATCCGCTTTAAAATTTGTAACCCCAGGACCAGCTAAGATATTATGTCTGTTGTTTTTGATCCCAATATTTGTGTTTAATGCCACTTTTTTCTTTCCTTTATAAAAATGACATGCAGTGAAATGCAAATGTCTAAAAAAAATTGGAAAATTGCTAATTGTGTTTTTCAGCAATTTTTTGAAGACCCTGAGGGGAAAATTAATTTGCCTTCATCTTTGAAGGTTCATTCCTGGAAGCGTCCTGCTGAATTCATGATGGATAAGGTGAATATATTAAATATTTTTAAAAAGTCAAGGTTAAATTAAAAGCCTTAGTGAATCTGATTGCATTCATTTTTGACTTGCTGCAAGAACTGAAGCTTTAAGCATTGTGTAACAATATGGTGGGATTTACTGAAATTTTGTTAGATGTATAAAATATTCTTTAAACACACATTTGGGCGGGCTGAAGCAAGCACTTTAATGTATGCAGAGTAATAATAATAATAATGATAATAATAATAATACATTTTATTTCTAGATAACATTAAACATGGAAAATACTGTATATACAAATAATTAAAAGAGGTTTTTTTTCTCTCAGTTACTGGATTTTTTTTGACTTGCATGAAATTTGCTGTACTGTATTTTTTAAATAAATCAAATATACTAAACAAAATAGATATGAAATAACAAAATCCCATACTTTATATCCATTTTAATCCAAACTAAAAAAAAATATTTTTACATGTTCATCATATTTATATATTACATTACACTTCCAAAGATGGAAAAATGTGTTTTTTTTTTTAAATTCAACATATTAATTGTAGGTTTTGTACAAAACTTTGTATATATGCTTAAGCAGTTACCACCAATAATACATTTAAGATAAAAGAAACTAAATCATAATAAGCTAAAGTAAGATATCCTGATGTTTTCAATTCTCTTTTTACTGTCTTTCACACAGCACCTAAGTAAACCCTCAATCAAGGTAACCCTCTTCCATTTGTAACAGACCCTATTAGGAAAAAAACAAATTTAGAAATGTAGTCATCTCATTCAGATTTATGGTAAATCCCCAATGCTTTGAGAAATCATATGACCTAACAACATTGATGCATTTTGTTGGTTAAATCAAGTTCTGTAAGACATCCATCCATTTTCCTCACCCATTTTTTCACAGCAGTGTCATAGGGCAGTTGGAGCCAATTCCAGCAATCATTTGGCACCAGGCAAGAGAAATGCCTGAATGGAGTGCCAGCCCATCGCAGTGGGGAGCACACATACACACACACACATCAAAGAACAGTCTGAACAGGAGTGATCCACTTAACCTACATGTCTTTGGACTGTATGAGGAACCACAGCAACTGGTGGAAACCATGAAGACATGAGGAGAACATACAAACACCATGCAAGGAGCATTCAGCTCTCCTCGTTCTCCTTGCCACCACTTAATGTCTACTGTAGGTGTGCTGTTAGAACTCTCTTTGGCATCATGGAAGTCATTTCTCACATTTTTTTCTTTTGAAATTTAATTTCAACCACCAAGTTAAATTTATGCACAATTTAATTATGACCTGATTTTGGACATTCTTGGATTCTTAATATAATTTTAGACTTGCATCTTTAATGTAAATGTTTTAAATGGAAGGAACATTACACTGGAGCAAACTACAGACAAATCTTCAATTATGTTTAAAATAGCTTAACTTCACTAGTCTGATTTACTCATATGCTCCAAAGACACTGTCTGTTGACTGTGTGCTTGTGAGTCTGTTACTGTAAGTCTATGTACAGTACCAATGTTTTTCATTTGCTGCAGAGTTAGACTCTGACTCTCCGTTACCCTCAAATTAAATATTGGGTATGAAATGAGAAATTGCTTGAAAATTTAACAGTGCAGTTAAAAAAAGAGAATGTGACTGTTACATGCAGATAGATATCATTTTAAATGAACATGTGTAAGGTTGTATTGCATGCTGATGTTTTATTTGTCTACTTTATCATGTAATTTATTGTCCAGTTTGTCATCTAAGTATACTTTTTATGGTAAACCATTTCTTTGTAGGCACCTACAGTGGTGGAAAATGAATCCTGGTTTGATCTTGTTACATCAAACGAACATTTATTATGCAGTGAGGTAAGGCATATTATTATTGTATTGTGCTGCTAAAATGCACCTCTTTTGGCCTACTCTATTTTGAAATAATTTCCTATGTGTTTTGATGCTTGTCCAATCATGAATGCAGTGAGCCCACCCTCACTGATACATGCCCAAGTTCAGAACCATTCATGCAATATCTGTAAATTAAAGTGAGGCTTCCCAAAATCCCCATAAGGAAACAGCACAAAAAACAGAGCTATTTTAAAATGCACTTCTCTTAACAAATGTTGGATTTGCAAGTTGACTTTAACAGTAGTTGTCTAAACCATTTGTCTTTTAGCTTCTAAGATGGATAATTGGTGAAATCAACATGCTATGGAAAGTCTGCAATGGAATTTCAGCAAACGAGGGCCGCACCAGTCCAATTGATTTGTTCACATGGACACCTTGGGAACATATTTATGCCCTGTGTAAAGCTGGGAAAAGCCACATGCCACTGTATAATCTCTACGGCAAATATGTGGTGAAACTTTATTGGATGGTAAGCACCTATTGGATGGACCTCACTTATGTTTGTACTACCCTTAGCAAAAAATGCAGAGCTTTGTAAGCAAAATAAATATTAAAATAACATTAATATTCTCTAGAGGCATAAACATTTGAAATGACTGAACTGGTTGAAGTTCCACATGTTATTGATATATGCTATCAATCAAATGTTTAGACACATCAGATCAATTGTGTATTTTTTGATCTAAAAGTTTATTCTTAAATATTTCATAGTCTATAAAACAAATATAAATAACGGATGCCCATAAGTTAATTTCTTTTGAAAACCAAAAATAAAGAACATTAGCGATTTCTTAAGTTGGAACATGTTGAACCACATTACTGTACTTTTAATATTCTAATTATTATGTGTGGCTCATTAAAAAAACAAATTTATGGAATTTCTTTCTTTAATGCATTTCAGCCAATTAACGACAAGGCAGCTGGGGACATAAATTGCCATATTTGGTAGAAGGCCGTTATTTCTTATTGTAGTAGTTATTATATGGCGTGTAGAGCTCAGTTTAGTAAATAGAGACAACATTCCAAAATTACATTAAGAAATGAAAATCAGTTAATCCAGATAATGTCAAGAGCTTTGAAAGTTTCTTCTAGTGCAGTCGCAAAATCTATTAAGCAGTGTGATAAAGCAGCTTTCATACAAACTGACACAGGAAAGGCAGATTAACAGTTAACTCTGCTTCAGAGGATGAGTTCATTACAGTTACCAGCGTAAAAATTGGTAATGAACAGTGCCTCAGATTAGAGCCCAAATAAATGCTTTATGGAGTTAAAGAAACAGACTCATCTCAGTATCAGCTGCTGAGAGCTTGAATCAGGCTTTTATGGTAAAATTGTTGCAAAGAAACCACTTCTGTTGTATCCAAGATATTTTTCCCCCATTGCAAAGATGTGCAGTTAGAGTTGACAATCTATTCTAAATTACCTCTATATAAGTGAGTTTGGATATATTTGTACATGTGCTCCGCAATGGCCAAGTGTCAAATCCAGAGTTGGTTCTTGCTTTGAATTCAATGCTGGCAAGCTAATGTTATGGAATAGCCAGGGTCTTGTTCACATCACACTTGGTTTTTCTTTTTATTTAGGCTTTTTTCGTCTCTTAACTATTATTTTGTTAATTTTGTTATTAACAACATTTTTGTATAATTATTAGTGAATGCTGTTTTGTTTATTAATTTCGTATAATATTTTGTTTTAAATCTTTACATTTTTTTTTCTTTGTATCTTGTGCTTTATGAGGTGAAACAAGCGAAGCAAGTACTCTGCTTTCTTTAAACCGCTGACCTGTCAGTTTTTTTGCTTTATGAGATGGCGTGTAATTGGGCCAAATAGATTTATAGGTGGGGTATATAAAATTATATATATATATATATATTATTTATAATATTTATATTTATATAAAAAAAGGCTTGTTTAGAGACGAGGGTACTTCTGTTTAACCGAGCAAAGGTATGGAAAGTCAGTCTTCGATAAATTGGCTGTGGTGTTCTTCTGGTAAAATTGTGCAGTTTTTTTTAAGCCAGTCATTCACATTATACATCTATCATCATTTGTAGGATTTTAATTGCTATTTAGATAATGTGAATAGTGATATTTGATTATCTGGATAACTTAATTGGTGTTGTTCCCCAGCTTTGCTTCTGTTTTCTGTAAATACTTCTATTATTCTTGTGGGAATATTGGTGAATGAAATTGAATTTGTCTTTTTGATACTGCGATGTCCTACTGTCAGTAACTCTAATATTCAACATAGGATTTCTTCTACTTAAGTACGTAAGTTTTGATGCCTCAAGCCTGTCACTTCTCAGTACTCCATAGAGACTCATTATCACCAGCAGTAATAAAGGTACAAAGACTCAACACCCTTTTGGTTATCTGTCACTTACAAGCCAATAGGGTCTTACTTCTACTGAACTCATTCTTCTATTGAGGTGCGACCTCTCAGCCTTGATAACCCTGTGGGCAAGAAAGCAGCAAACTTCCACACCAGGTATCCTAATACAGTATTTACTTCATTCACTCAAAATATAAAGACAAAGTATAGAAATGTAAAAGCAATCCATTATTCATTTAAGTATAATTATACCAATAGAAGAAAAGTATAATAGAAAATAAAATAAATGTCAAAAGTCTGGATATAGTCTTAGAAAAGCTTACTGAAAAATCAGCATTGTCGAGTATGAATGTTGTCCTGAGCAGCTTTTTAATTCAGCAATCAGTGGGATGCATAAGCTGTGTTTGTCCACATTTTGGGTGAATGGTCTTTCTTTCTCTTTCTTTTCAATATGTTTTGGTCTCTGATGTCTGCTGTTCTTCAGACGAGCCAGGATTTTTGTTGAAATTTTATGTGGGGCTGCTTTATTGCTTTTCTTTTACCAGGCTATAAACTAACTGAAAGTGTCTGAACCTGTGATCTGTGCTTATTTTCCATTCCCTCTACCATTAAGTTATAAACTTAGACTGAAACAGTAGCATTAAAGTTATAAATTATTGGTGCAATACAGGAAGAATGTACAAGAAAGGATGCTTTCAATGTTACTTCCCCTGTAGTTAAGGTCCTGTAAATTCAGTTTATCCTGATTCGTTTGAGCAAAATTAAATTTTAATACAAGCATTTTCAATATATGAAGATTTTATACTCCATTACAATTTTAAAATCTCCCAGTACTTTGTCATAATTGATAACTGATTCAGATATATGATTGTTAAATTATTAATGTAACTATAATGACAGAACTTTAAAATTGTATTATCATCTAGAATTGTAGTAATATTTAAAATTAATTTTTGAAAATCACTCTACAAAGTCATCAGTTGATATATTATAGTCTGAGAATTATAAAAAAGTAAAACATTGAGGGTCAGTAAAAAGAATGGTATCTGTTAGCCTAGTCTCACTAAAAAAATGAAAATGAATTTCACACTTCATGATTTTCAAGCAAATCCATTTGCACAGAGTAGACCAGATGCACAATGTCATAACTGGAGTTAGTGAAGGACTGTATCAGTGTGCATCCACAAAGGAAAAAAATATAAACATTGTTTCCATGCTGTAAAAATATCAGGTAACAGACACAATGTTTAGACTGTATAGACCTGATCAGGTGCCAAAAACAGAAAAGAAAAATCATTGGACATCACTCTGTTAACAGCATACAAAATGAAGAAATATGATTTTAGATATTTGCAGTAATAAGGTAATGAATGACCTTTTCAGTTATTGCAATTTGTGCAATCTGAAGAAAAATAATCATACACTTATATGGAAAGTTATATGGTCATATATTGTATATTGTTGTTTATTATAAGCTTTTCCAGTGTCAGTCAGCTGAATAATGTTTTCCAGATCTTGCAAGATTGTATTTTTACACCTATGGATCAAAATATAGCTTATTTATGCATGTATTTTTGTACTTTTAGGGATGCTGGAGAAAGATCACTGTAGATGACACCATTCCTTTTGATGAAAAGAACAATATGCTGCTGCCTGCTACATCCTGTGATGCAGAACTGTGGCCGATGTTATTAGCCAAAGCTCTCATTAAACTGGCAAATACAGAGTAAGTCAATACAATTGTCAAATCGATTTTAACTCCATTATTAGAACCCAAAGTGAAAATCAGATGATTCAATGGGAATGTAATTGGTAATGATGTGTATTGTTTTAGTCTTGGCCTTGTTATGCAATAATGTCAGCAATCTCAAGCATTATAAGCAAGTTATTTTCTTAACATTAGAAAAGTTTTTGACAAGAACAAGGCATTTAGTCCAAAACACTCACCAATCCTTTTTACCTATCCTAATAGGGTAACTTAAGCAAGAAACATGAAGTGAAGTTTAACCTATCACAAGGTACTGATAATTTGCTTACAGCTTCATGTAAGGCATTATTTAACTTACAGTAAAATTAAACTGCTGAAGTCAACCTACAATCATATTACAGTAGAGCTGGCAACACGTTCTCACATTATGAAAAGCTCTGGCAAGAATGAAGCGTACAGTCCATGGTGCCAGTCATGGTTAACCATCTATGTTCAGAGTGCATCCTGGAAATATTTTTCCAGGTTCACAGAAGTCGAACCAACAGATGATGGGTTTCTGCTGTACAATGTGAAGGACAGACTACAAAGGAATTACCTTATCCTTTAATTGATAGCTGGAGTTCATGTTCCATCATGGAGAGCTTTTAGAAGATAAGTCCAGGGCTTTCAAAAGGTATTCCTGACACCAGACGAGTTTACTGGAATGAACAAGTTAGCAATCCCTGTCTGTGATTCAAAAGCTGTTTTCAGAAAGATCTTAGATGGGCTTGGAAAGATGGAATTTGAAAAGAGGTCAACTAGTAGAAAGAAGAGAAGCCAGAGGTTAGCAGAAAGTTGTAAAGCAGATGAAAGAGAGCAGTTCTGTGTGTAATACAAAGAAAGATCGTGGACCAGCCATTCACAAAATAGACAAGGGATTGTACTGTTCAGAGCCTTCCCAGGAAGACGGCAGAGTATGTTATTTTTTGTAGCTTCTTTTCTTATTGCCACACTCTTGAGCTCTTTATTGATAAAATTACCTTTGCTTTTTAGTCCACAAAAGAAATACAATTCATACTGTATCCAGGTGTTCTTAAACTGCAGCAAAAGGAAAATAATAATACTTATCTACCCATTCAGATTTTACTCAAGCTACATCCACACTACTGCATTTTCATTTAAAAATAGTGTTTTTAAATAAAAACAATCTCCATCTTAATTAGTGTTTTACATTTACAATTACATGTACTTGTTTGGCTGATGCCTTTATCCATGGTGACTTACAACATTTATGATACAATTGGTTACATTTCTTTTGGTTTTCCAAGTGGAGTACAGGCAGGTTAAGTAACTTGCTCATGATCACTTAGTGTCAGTAGCAGGGTTTAAATCCACAACCTCAGGGTTTAAATCTTTTATGAAAGTATCTCCGCTCCCACTAAAACAATCAAAAGTGCACATGACATAACTGTTCGTATACACTGGGCATTCACACATTGGCAGAAACTGAGAGGAAGTGGCCATCATGCTAGACATTCATTTGCAGCTTGTGTTTATACCTGAACAGCAATGCCAATTACAAAAAAAACAAAACAAAATAAAAAAAAATATATTGTTTTAGTTGGACAGACAATGTGGTTGGAATTGTTATTAGGAGTAACACGAGTATAAGGAAAGTAAAGCAGCTGAGAATGAGTAGAATTCAGTCAGGCATAGGCCCTGTAATAAGAATATCCAATCAGAGCACGATTCAAGTCCAAGTTTTCAAAACTCCTCATTCTCTTCCGTCCATACTGCAATTCTGAACTGGAGAGCATTTTTAACTGAAAATGTAATTGTGTGGATGTAGCTTTGTATTTATCTGAAAATAACTAGGTGTAAAAGATAGCTGACATATGAAGCTTTTTTCAGTTTTACATGAGCTAATGGCAAACCAACAGCAAAGCCTCATGGCTACCACTGACCACTGATCATTTGGTGAATTTCAGCAGGTTTCGTGCCCTCGGCCCAAAGAAATCTCATTATGGTATGTTATTCAGCAATGGTGCAGTCCTGCAATGGAGCATCTGTATTTATTTGGCCTTGCCTTCAACTAGTCTAACAGCAGACCATGGTGCTGTGCATATTCGAACTTCCCATAAACCATCTGTGGTTTCATGTTCTGTTGTGTCAGCTTATATCCATTTTCGTTACTGCATAATTTTGAATTGACTTTTACCTTTGGATTTACCCACAAATAACTGAACTTAGCTTCAGGAGAAGAAACCTGGCTGTTCACATGTAGTGTAGACGTTAGCACTGATGAAGCTTCTTCCGTTAGGTTAGACATTCTCAACACTTTCTTGAAACCACCTTACAAACAAAAGCCTTGATTCACATGGACAGCTTTAGTCAAGTACCAGTGTGAATAGGAGGCCTATCATATGCCCACACTTTACTTAGACCACCTTAAAGTAGATTAACACCGAGGATCTCCTGTGCACGTGGGCACGTTCTTCAGTCTACATTTGAAGGAAGGAAGTAAGACCATTCTTGGAAGTAAGAGAGCCAGACAGATCTTCATTGGCAGAGCTCAAGTGTCTGGCAGGTTGATGCAGAACAAACCAGAAGTCTGGCACAGTATTTCTGCAACAGAGTAGAACAGGTTGGCTCAGAATCTGATATCATAAATGATTAAAAATAATACGTGACTGCATCTGAGTTATGACATTTAAAATTGAGAGTGCTGGTAAGTATTGCTCCAACATTAGAGACAGGAAAACAAAATCAAAGCCATGCAAACATTCATTAAAAATGATTCAGGCATTTTGAGCTGAGTTGAAAATTCCACCAGAGTTTGTTTAGTTGTTCTTAGTGTTCAGCTATGGCAAATTCTCAGATTTTATGCTGTTTTACTGAGGCCTGTAGTGAAATTGTGCTTGAGTGGTTTGTCATCAGAGTGTAATTATAGCGATGAACTGCATATCACCACTGTTGTCCTGACTGTTGTGATGGACGGCTGGGTCCCATGCCTGGCCGGGATGCCCCTGCTGTATATGTTCCGGGAGAGCAAACATGGACAGCTCAATACCTCCCCCGGGATGCTTGGTGGCAGCCTCCTGGGCCGATGGTGATTCCCCAGCCTCCTGCCTGGCTCCATGGGAGATGGAGTCTTCCACAGCCTGGCTGGGAGCTGGGATGGCTGCTAGGGGGAGCTGCATGGAGTCAACAGCCCAGCTGGACGAGTCTTCAGCCCCACCCGGAAGTGCAATAAGGACCAGGTGGTCAAGCACCTGTAACGCTTCCGGGTGGGCTATAAAAGGGGCCAGCCACGACTACTCAAGGGCCAGAGTCGGGAGGAGGAGGACGAAGCTTGAGGAGGACTGGTGGTAAAGGAGAAGAAGTGTTTTGGTGTTGTGCTTTGCTTTGGGACTGTGCTCGGCTGTGTGACACGGGGAAGATGTGTCCCACGGCTGAAGAGAATAATAAAAGCCTCTGTTTATTTTGTATGTGCCTCTGCGTCAGTCTGTGCCGGGTCAGGTGCTATACAGCGCCATATTACACTGTATTTGAAAATATAACACAGTTTGTTTAGTTTGTACCTCAATGGTTGTTGCCTGCCAGACTAACACCCCAGTTGTATTGAACAGAGAAATGTGTACTGTACTTTTGAAAGACAAAATTGAGTTTTAAAATAATAGCATTAAAATGCCTGAACTGTGTAGGAGCCAACTGCTTGCCTTCAGTCTTTCCTGCTTTGACCTCCACTAATCTAATGAGAGGACATGCTCATGGAGGTTCTTTAGTTAAATTTTCTACCCATTTCTGACCTCCTTATTCCAATTCAGGGTCACAGGGCAGTTCTGTATATCCCTCTTGGTTAAGGTGCGAGACAGGAACCAGATAAAAGCCTCCAGTACATATTCTACAACTAACGTAAAATTACTGCTGTTAGTGATAGAAGAAGTAACATAACTGACATATCAAAGTGAGTTCTGTATAAGCAGCGTTTAAAATATAAAAGTGCTAGACAATAAGTTAAAATGGTTATTTTTACTTCAATAAACAAAGTCAAATGCATTGATTTTATGATAGTGTAACTTTTAAAAAACCAATTGTTTTAAGGCTTCCTTAAATTTTACAATATTTTTATAATGTGAAAGAAAATATTACATTACTTTGCAGAACAATTTTCTTTTTTGCCAAATTACTGGACACATCTTGCTTTGCTTTGAAATAAAGTGTGAATAGCAAAAAAAAAAAAAAAAAAACAACACATATGTCACTGTTCTCATCTGTCTAATTTATGAAGATATTATTAGTGTTAATTGAATGATTAATGGAAATGCTTTCCGAAGTTAAAATCTTATTAAACAGTTTATTTGAAACGGAAGCTCCACGGACTCTGTGGGCGGTATAGGGCTGATTAACACAGAGTCATTTAGGAAGAGGACAGTGGCCAGTGTTCCTTCTTATTTGTATATTAAAATGGTTTCTAAATCACAATAAGAAAAAATGAAGTGGACAAAGCCAAAAAGCAAAGCTCTGTACGTTTTATATAAAGATTTGTCATGGTTGTTGCTGAAAATCTGTGTGTTCTTCTCAGAAAGTCAGTTTTGTTAATTTTTTTTATTTATTCTATACTTTGTTAATTTCTTTTTAAATTTACCTAATGGATAACTTAAAATCTTTAATTTAAAAAATAACACTAAATTGTTTTACTATACAGTGTGTATGCTTAACTACAGGTTTGTCAAGTTCATTAACGTATTAATGTGCTTTTCTTTTAACAATGTATACAGTGCAAAATGCAAAAACAGTGTTCAGATATGTTAAATGTAAATTAGTTTTAGCACATGGTGAAAAATCACACTTTTCACTTTAGGTCATCGTTGATAGATAGATAGATAGATAGATAGATAGATAGATAGATAGATAGAT
>JANRMT010062791.1:103093031-103108104 GCA_026402145.1 Polypterus bichir lapradei | reverse complement strand
GATAGATAGATAGATAGATAGATAGATAGATAGATAGATAGATAGATAGATAGATAGATAGATAGATAGATATTTGTGTGCCTTTGTTGCTCTTCTTGTTTATCCCACTGTGAAACCTTGGGTGTCCAGTCAGCCATTGGCCTTTTACACTTTCTGGGATGTCAGTAGTCATAACTGATAAGGACTAGGGCAAAGTAGGATGCAAACAACAGGTATGGTGAAAAGTGTGTTTATTAAAAATAAAACATATCTCCAATAAGTAATCCATAGTGCCATGAAAATAAAACCAATAAATAAATAAATCCATTAAGTAGTTAAAAGCAGGAATAAAATTTAAGTCAAGATTGTCTCCTCTCTTTTCTTCCCTTAGTGCTGTCTCTCTCTCTTGTTTCCATTGGACACAGTGAATGAAATACCAGCAGACGCAGTCAACCTTCTGGCTCTCCTGTTCCAACCACCTTTATCGATGCTCACTGGGATCTCCTTAAGAGTCCACAAGTCCCTTGAACCCACAGTCACTCCCAGGGCTGTTCCTCTTGCACTACCATGGGTTACCTTGACTGTTTCACCTCCTCTTCTCAGCATTGGCTTGTCCACCCAATCTTGTTTTATGTTTGGTCTTCCCACTTTTGATCTGCTCAGACCCTTTATATAACTCTTGAAGTGTAGGTCCAGCCCTCACTGAGCCAAGGAACAGCTAATGATGAATAGCCCACCTCACACACGCATAATTAATTAATCCATTCCCCCATTTGTGCTCTATAGCCACACATTTTTCCTGGATACCAAACTTGCATTTGGGCTTCTCTATTTTAAAAGAAAACTTTTCACCTGCTCTAATCTGCCATGAACCCTTGACTTACCATACCACAACCAAGACCCTTTTTTGGACTTTTTTGGCTTCCTTGGAGTTCATTTGACTTTGGGATGGCTCAAGAGCAGCCCATCTCCTGCAAAATGTAAAGACTTTAGCACTGAGGTCTTGCACAGACCTGTGATGAAAGAATCAGCGATGAAACAAAATATTTAAAATATGCAGTTTTATGCTCGCATAGCCTTCACTCAATAGAATAATTGCTACCTAGATAATAACAATAGTGGTAAATGCTTTTTAAGGTTTATGGTGCAGTATCAAGGCAGACTATAGAAAACAGGTGGAGTATTACTGGAACAATTTAATTATAGCAATATATTTGTTATGATAATGATGAATATGTCTAGTGCTGAGAATTAACAATGCATTTTTATGTGCTGAAATATAACATAATCATGCCCTATGTAAAAATAACAACAATATCAATATCTGTCACTGAGTTATTATAGTTTTTGTGTTAAATTTGTATCTGATGCTATTGCTTTGTATTACTCTGTAGTAATTTTCTGCATTGTTTTTATAGAATCAATGGAAATGGAAAACAAGAACTTGGAGAATTTTCAGTTTTGCATGCACTTACTGGATGGCTTCCAGAGGTTATTCCTCTTCAGTAAGTATTAATAATGTTTCCTCAAATTTAAAATTCTAAGTGATATTTTTTTAGTCATGTGCCGTTTCATCATTTTGTAACACAGGCAGAGAACACTAAATGTAAAGAAGTCAATAAAACAAATAAAAAGTGCCTTAGGAGGGGTTTATGCATTGTCTGGGTACACTATTTTCCTCCTGTATGTCAAAGATGAGCATGTTCAGTTATTTAGTTGCACTAAATTATGCCAGTGAGAAGAAGCATAGGTGTGTATGAGTGTACTTTTGATAGACTAACACCATTAAGACTAAAGAGCTCATTGGGTATTACCGGAAAACTAAAGGCAGCAGACACGTTGTAATGGGGCTGAGGTGGACTGTGTTTCCAGCTTCAAATTAGGTATCCAAATTACTGAGGACCGTTCTTGGACAGTAAACACTTCCAGTCTTGTTAAAAAAGTGCAGTAACAACTTTACTTTCTGCTAAGGCTAAACAAGGCCTGCCTATTTCTTCAGATTCTGTTCAAGTTTTACTGGTGCACTGTTGAGAGCATATTGACTAACTACTGTACATTACGGTGTGGTATGGCAACTGCTCCATAGCTGACAGGAAGGCCCTGCAACAGGTGGTGAAAACTGCCCAGCACATCATCAGCATCCTGCTGCCGACTATTGCTGACCTGTAGCATATACAATGTCTGTGATGGGCTCGTAGGATTTTCAAAGATGCCTCACACCTCAACATGGACTGTTTACCCTCCTTCCATCATGGAGGTGCTACAAGAGCCTTCGGTCCTGCACTAGCAGGGTCAGAACCAGTTTCTTTCATAACATCATCACCATTCTGAAATTTCAACCCTCACCAGTCAATAGCTGACCCATCTAAATATCAATAACTTCTGACTGTACTCTATGTTGCTTTATTGCACTTTACTGTTTATTGCACTTTAATGTACTATTTGCACCCACTGTCTTTGCACCTTACTCTACTATTTGCACTTTCTGGTTTGATGCTAAAATGCATTTTGTTATACCTGTAAAATGACAATAAAGTTGAATCTAATCTAAACTAAAAGCTTCAACTCATCAAGACATAATAAAAAAGGAACATTCAGACTCATATGATCTAATAATACACATTTAACTCAAAAATTAATCAACTGTTAATAAAAGAAATAAGATGAAAACACAGCAAAACTGAAATCTGTGATTATTTGGTAGTTTGTTATGCTGGTAGCTATTCTGACCCTGCTATTGCAAAGCTCGAAAAATAGTTAAAAAGGGACAAAAAGTGAAGAGTAAAGTGTGGAAGCAAAATGAACAAACGTTATTTGAATGTCTCGCTCTGTATTAAATCACCAGTATTGTCATGTTATTTCCTAACCCTCTTAATTCAAACCAGGGTCATGGGGGTTGCTGTAGCTTATCCCAGCTAGCATAGGATGCAAAGCAGAAACAAACCCTGGATAGGGTTCCAGACCATTACAGAGCAAACACACACACAAAAGGAAATCTCACATCACCAATTCACCTAACCTGCATATCTTTGGACAGTGGGAGGAAACTGGAGCACCCGGAGGAAACCTACACAGACAAGGGGAGAACATGCAAACTCCACACAGGGAGAATCAGGGACGAGAACCCAGGTCTCCTTACTGTGAAGCAGCAGTGGCTACTGCACCTCCCCATCAATATTGTGAAACTGTGAAAACATACATAAAATCAAGTGAGTTTGGAGTAATATTACAAAAGAAGCAGAATCACTACAGATGAATGAAGATGTATCAAAATGTATCATATAAACAGGAATTAATCACATATCTGTTTCTTTAACCAACTGTACCATGTAGAACCACCTAAAATAAGTAATGATTTAGCTGTGTTACTTTAACACAAAAAACATATGCAAAGACAAAAATACAGCATATACATTATAACAAGGTTCAAACAATAATGACAACAATGCCGCCAAACTACTTACATGCAATGCTTTCTGAATGTTCAGTATAGACAGTTGGAATGAAACTACATCACATTAGGAAAAACCAAAGCTTTTAAAGGCTCCATGTGAGAGGATGGAGTAAGACTGCATCAGTAACGATAGAATGTGATTGTACTGTTGTCTTATTGCACTGTTGTAAATAAGGATTTGTTAATCCAGTTTCTGAATTGCTAACCTATAGAAGTTAGATTTCACTAGAGTCCTGCCCAGAGACTGCCATAAGTAAAATCCTGAACATTTTCTACTACACGCTTGACTTTAACCTTCACCTTTTAAAATTATCTAAGTGACAACACATAATACTTTATGATATCAATTGAATTATAAAGACTTCAGACCCACACAATCTAGTTCAGAGTCATTGGAGAGACTATTCCTATACCATGGGGTACAAGGCAGGATCCACATCTGGAATGGAGAACAAAGTCCATTACAGTGCCCGTTAACACCCAGGACTCTAATGTGGAATGGCCAATCAACATAATGCCCAGGAGATATGAACTCCTGGTGCTGGCTCTGTGAGGCAACAGCAGTAGCCACTGTGCCACCTCAGAGATATCACTGTTATTTTTTTATTTTAATTCAGTCTATATTCACCTTTGTGCTTATAGAACTCCTTCATGATTTTTTATTCATCGGCCTGGTTAGTTCCAAATATTGATTTCAGTAGTATACTTGTTTATAATATGCTACCTCATAACAATTTGTTTTTTTAAATTTTATGTCACAAATCTAAAGTACTCTATTTTTTTAAAAAATGAAAATAAAATTGTATAAATAATAAAATAATGTATTGTAATACAGTATTTTTTAAAGAGACATTGATGCTTCTTGACATAGTTTTGCTATTAATAAACTAATCGCCCAACAGGCAAGTGATGTGGTTCAACTGTCTATAAAATATTTATGATCTAGAATGATGCTGTCACTTAGAAGCCTTTAGCCAGATATTTTTGAATGTCAGAGTTAGTGTTTTAAAGGAATTTTTACTTATTCAATTCTATTGTATTATTATTTTGATCAATACCATAGAACGATCACAAAACAAAACTCATAATATATGTAATATATATACAGTAGGTAAAGCAGTAGGTTATATAGCATATTTCATAATAAGAACCATCATATAGAACTTTGCAAAGCCAGACAAAAATGTTAAAAATTACATTAGGAATAAGCAGAAAATAACACATGCATACTATGGAAGTATAATAATCAAGTCAAGTGAAGGTTTTTATTTTTTTTTCAGTGCTTTTCACTGAGTACTGGCTCGGAGCGCTGTTTTAAAAAACATTTAAAATGCAATAACTAACCTTGTAAAGTACAAAATACACATGCATAAATATACAGATTACTTTAAAACACACAAAGAAAGCAACTTCAAACTGATTAACACAAAACAATTCTAAATGTACGTGTCTATTACTATTATCATTGAACTGTGGACAGTTGACAACGGAGAAGACGAAAACAAAAACTTGAGTCAACAGCATCTCTGGAGAAAATCAACCTCTGCAAAGTCCAAGTCACAGACAGTGTCAGGTACAGTCATATTTACGGAGCCTTAGGGCAATTAGTTACTCACTTCCTCCTGGTCATTGTACAGCACTGCATAAGTTTGTACTGGGCATTCTAATAAAAAGATGTATTTATAATCCAAAGCTCACAGTGTCTCTGGTGTCTTTTCCATGAGCAAGAAAACAGCTTGCAGTAGAACAGTGGCGCCAAGTGGATAGGGATACTGAAAGAGAAACAGAATAGAGGAAGATTATAATTATTGTAAACTTATTTTTGTACAGATGACTAGAATACAGAGATGCAATTAGAACAGCTAATCAGCAGCTCTAGTCAGCGTATGCTAGACTAAAGTAGTGAGTCTTCAGTCTGGATTTTAAAGCTGAGACTGTAGGGGCATTTCATACTGTATATAAGCAGGCATGTCATTTCACAACATTGGCACCCTGTAACTAAAGGCTCAACCTTTTACTGTTCTTTCATTTATCCTTGAAATCCTTTAGTACACCAGCATCTTGAGATCTTAATGACCTTTCCGGTCTGTATGTAATGATAAGTTCAAATAAGTCAGCTGAGCCTTGGCCATTTAAAGCTTTATATGTAAGAATAAGGCCCTAATTATAATTGGAAGGCAGTGTAAAGATATAAGAATAGGAGTTACGTGGTTGTAATTTTTAGTTTTAGTTAGAATTCTTTCAGCAACATTTTGATTTAACTGAAAGCTGCATAAATATTGATTTAAACAACCTGTGAATAATGCATTGCAATAATCAATCCTAGTAGAAATAAATGCATGAAATAATTTCTTAGTTATTTCCATATTGTGATGTGTGGGTCACTTACTTGCAGAGAGATGGAGGTGAGACCAGGTTTCTGAAAAATTCAGCTTTATTGTTGTGAAGATAGGAACATTCTCAAAGCATTTATTCAAATGGGAGCCATCACTCAAACACACACAACATACAAGAAATGACAATGATGTCATCCCGCCTTCACTCCCTTCTCAGATCTAAAGAACATATAGCCTTCCTGCACAAGCAAGGAGACAGAAAGTGAGCACACGGCCAGTTCAACAGCCGGTTTTAAATTAACCATCAGGCAACAGAAGTGTTACGTGGTGAGCCTGCGAACTTGCATTTGTATCTGTGGCGGACAACCAATCTCTGAGTTTTAGAACGCAGCACAGTTGGGGGGTTGTCAGGGTCTCAAAAGTCTCACAATATTAAAAAATCTCTTTATTTTGTAATATTTTTACATTACAAACAAGTGATTATAGATAATTTTGCAATGTGCTTTTTTTAAAAGACAGACTGATGTCAAAGATAAGTTGTCTGCGGTCTCAGTAAAAGTAACATTTAGATCTACTGAATTATAAAGTGACAGAATGTTGTTGCCATCTGTGCCATCCCCTTCATTTCTGTTTTTTCCATCCACTCCTTCAGTTTACTGACATAATTAATTAAGAACACTTTGGAGTAGGGTATTGTACATTGTTAGCCATTATGGATACAATGAGAAGTCAGGCAAAATTACATTTTTTATTGGCTAACTGAACAGACTGCAATATGCAAGCTTTTGAAGCAACTGAGGCCCACTATTACAAACTGCCTGAAGAAGGGGGCTATATTGTAGTCTGTTCAGTTAGCCAATAAAAGGTATCATTTTGCTTGACTTCTCATTGAATACTTTAGGAGAAACATGATTTGGTCTGAAAGAAATGTATAACGGATTGTCTTTTGCATAGGAGTGAAAATTAATGTTATGATTTTTAAAGACATTTCCCAGTGGAAGCATTGAATGTATAAACATTAAACATCTGAGTACTGAGCACTGTGAGACACCATATTTAAGTTCTGAACAGTGAAGTACTGTCCGCACACTTCTGCATATACTGAAATCAATTTAGTAAATATGAACAAAACCACACAAAGATGGTGCTTGTGAGACCGACATAATTTTCAATTCTGTGTAACAGAATAAGGGGGTCAGTGGTGTTCAAAGCTACACCTAAATCTAACCAAATAGTTACTGTAGCGTTTCCTTCATTAGGAAATATTAGAATGTAATTTACAACACAACTTATTGCTGTTTCTGTACTTGAATTTCACAAGTAAGTTGTAATGTATAAGGTGAGAAAAACTATGGCTGATAATAGTTATCTGACACTTTTAGTTCATTAGATACTGTGCCAGTCAATAACACTAATTTACTTTAACAATGGATGTTGCCAGAACAGCCATTGAAGTTTTTACTATTTTTTTTGGGACTGGGTTTAAAGAAAAAGTGGTAAGTTCAATTTTAGAAATTAAACTTATGACATGATGTTCTGTTATCGAGTTGAAGACATATTCCATTCAATTTTTTTTATCTGTTACTTATTGGGTTATTTGTAGTGATGGGTCAGAAAAAAATGTAATCTTATGTTTTCATGAAGAACGAAAATAGCAAAGCTTCTGCCACAACAGGCTTCAATTGTGAGGGGTTTAATGTGGAACAACAGCAAACAATATTAAAATGTCCATGAAGACGCAACCCCTGACCAATGAAAGAGGGGAAAGGCTGGTCTTCAATTCAACAGCTTAATTCCTTCTAAGTGGATTTTCATGCATTACTGTGATTTTCCAGACGTTATTTATTCAACTGAAATAAAAAAAAAAATTACATATTACTAAAGTGGTCTGCGCATGGAGAGACACTGCAGTATTTAGTTTGCAAGAAGACATTGAAAACTCATGCCCTTGTATTTTCATTTGTATCATTAAAGAAATTCATAAAACTGCACTGATAATGTTTGTAGAATTTTGCATGGTAGTTGAGAATTCCTGTTTGTCAAATTAGCAACTGTTCTAAAAAGTATATAAGGATTGTTTCTGTTTTCATCTATTGGTCTGTAACAGTAGTCACAGCAAACCAAAAAAATATACTTTTTTGACACTTTTTAACATTGTCTGTCCATGTAATTTGGAAGACCTGCAGCATTCTAATTTAACATCTTGAGTAATCTCATTAAACCAGGGTGTTTCCATGTACTTTAATTGCTTTTGTTTCAAGGGGAGTTACTGCATCCTAGGCCGCTTTTAGAGATACATCATAATTATTTGTGTGTAATTATATGATCTAGATTGTTCTTCACAATTAAGTTTGAATTGCTCAGAATATCCACAAATTTTGATTTGGAGTTGTTATTTAGATGTTGCACTGTCCTTGGTTTAATCTATGATTTTATTGTATGTGTGTGAGATGCTTTTTCACTTAATAAACTTATTTAAAAGGGTAAAGACAAGACTTAGTTTAAATTATGGGGAAATGCTTGGCTACCAGAAAATTGCCAGGGGCACGGTTACCACCATGATTATACAGGAAGGACTGGGTTAATCCAGAGGAAAAAAGAGAGCAAACATAATTTCCAACAGGAAATGACTTATGCATGCCATTGTGAGAACTCCCTAGTAGGAAGACCACCCTGGAAGTGGTATGGTTCTCTGGCCAGAAGTGACCCAAAGATGGAGTTTAAAACTATTTATTCCCAGATATCCTTTGAATTGCAGAGTCAGAGGAGTAGGGTAAACACTCAACTGACTGAAGGAAGACAGGCTCACACCTCGAGAGAAAGAAAGAAACAGAAGGTGATGGTAGTACTTATGAAGTTGTTATGGTGGTGAAATGACCAAGTCACTTCAGCAGAGAGACAGGGGTTCAAAGTCTACTCATGCATATTTACTGAAGGGTATTGCTTCAGTTCTGTTTATTTATCTCTCTCTCTCTCTTTTATGATTTTTTGTGCCCTGTGGTGCATAAGGCAGAAATATAATGAAGCCAAGCAAATTTGTGCCAGTGGTTGTGCTTGTGTCCAATTCATACTCAGTAATTGAAAGTCTTCAATAATGTTTTACACCCAGGTCGTCCTTGGTCTGCCTGTTCAGCATTTTCCATGAAGGGCCCATTGTATGGCCTCTTTGAGTAGTCTGCTGGTGGATGTTAGATGGCCAAACCAAGCAAGGTGTCTTTCCTGTAGTTTGAGACTGATGGGCTGCTGGGCAGCTCTTTTCCAGACCATATCTGTGGTGATCATTCCTTGCCATTGTATGTGCATAATTCGGTATAGGCAGTGTGAATCAAAGCTGTCCAGTTTAGCACTTTGTGCCTTTGTGAGGGACCATGTCTCAGCTCCACATAGAAGAACTGGGATGATAACTCTGCTGTATACTTTCACCTTGGTGTATATGGAGAGCTCCTTGTTGTCTCATATGTTTCCTCAATCTGCTCATGGTGGAGGATGCCTTGCCAATGTGTGTCTTGATTTTGGCCATAGTGTTGTTGTTGCAGGTTAGCAGGCTGTCAAGATAAGTGAAATCTTGAATGTTGTCCACATGATTAACACTAGAATTCCCAGAGAGGGGCCATTTGGCCCTATCCCCCTAGCTCTACCAGAGAGGGGCCATTTGGCCCGGTTGTTTTTACCTAATATCCTTAATCACGTGTGAACGGTTGCCATTGTTCTGTAAATGTGGCAATTACTTGACACTCTTATCCAGAGCGACTTACAAGGTGCTACTGACTATACAATCAGGGATCACAGTCATCTAGGAGCAATATGTAAGGGGCCATACCAAGGGTACAACTGGTCTAGAAAAAATTGATTCAAAGATTCCAAAGTTCAAAGCGTTTATTTTCTTAAACAAAAAAATACAAAATAAAAACTACTACCACTAATAGAAAAATATACATTTACATAAATGTGCAACATCTGGTATTTGTGTATGTGTGTGTGTGTGTGTGTGGGAGTGACCAGTATTTTATCAGTTCATTGATGTGATCTGTTGGCACATATCTGGCACTGCCAGTCAGTCTCCTTCTTGCATTTCCCACAGGTGTACTTGTAGCAGTCCACACAGCGCAAGGTTGCATTATTTTTCTTGCACTGGACGGTCACCTGACACTTGGCCCTTTTCCCTGGGTGTGGTGTGGCAGGTTGTTGCAAAAGCAGCTGCTCCTTGTCCACCATCCTTTCTTGCATAAACCGCTTAGCAAGCTCAGTTGCAAGCTGCGCCTTGAAGTCCACCCTTCTCTCCTTCACTCCGGTGCATGCCTGATACAGCACGTGAGCATTCATCACTGCCATGTCGATCATGTTGTAAAACACGGCGACTGGCCATCGCCGTGTTCCTGCACTTATGGTGTACTGTCGAACCTTCTGGTCCATAATGTCCACGCCGCACTTCATGGTGTTGTAATCAGTGACTGTGTTTGGCTTCCTCTTTCGGTTATCCCCAATCTCAACTATGTTGTGCATGGTGCTGAGGATACAGACGGTCTTCTTCCTCTTGGGCGCATAAACTGTGAGTGTGGTGCCAGTGGTTGAAAACACCTGATAAGTAAGATAAGAAAAGATAAAACGTTATTGTCATTGCACTTTTATATACAGTATAATAACACAATGAAATTGGAGCTCTTGCTCTAGGTGCAAAAAAGAAAAGGAAAAATAACACAGCACTTTATATAAATATAGTAATTATTAATCAAAATAGATAAAATATATATAAAAATAGATAAAAATAACGACAACATACCTGTGTGGTGAATTCGTTGCGGTCCGAAGATTCTTTTGCTGATTGTGGAAGCTCGCGACGAATCTTGTTTATGGTGCCAACAAGAGTAGTTTTCCGGCTGAGCAGTCGTCCAGCGAGTGACAATGATGTAAAGTAATTGTCAGTGGTAACAGTTCTTCCCTTGTCCATGAAAGGCTCCATCAGCTTCATTACCACATTCTCGGACAGTCTCTCCCCAGAGGGACGACTGTGGTCCTTTTCAAGATAAGGGATAGCATTGCACATGTATTTTGATTTCAAGTCACATGCAACCCAGAACTTGATCCCAAACTTGTCAGGTTTTGAGGCAATGTACTGCTGGAAAGGACAGCGAGACTTGGTTGGAATAAGTTGCTCGTCGACAGTGATGTGCTGGCCCGGGTTGTAAGACTTGATGCAGTTAGTAACAAACATCTGCCAAACGTTTGAAACTGCTGCGAACTTGTCCGTTGCTAACCGCTGAGTGCGTGTGTCCTTGTCATCAAAGCGTAGATGTCTCATGATGTCCTGGAAGCGGTTTCGGGCCATCGTGCTCTTGACGTGCGAGATCCCCAATGTTTCCGACCATGCATCAGCCAGTGATGGAATTCTGATCACCCCTCTCCAGAGAAGGATGGAGATGAATGCCATCAGTTCATAGACAGACATGTCCCAATCTGCTTCCATCCTGCGGCCATGCTGAACTGTACATTTTCTTATAGTGTGAAGGATGCCCCAATTCACCAAAAACAAGAAGCTCTGCAAGCGATTCTTGACAGTTCTTCTGACTTCTTCTGTTGGCTCTCCATCACATGTATATGTTTCTGGTTGGCCGTGAGGGAGTGGCCTCCCCACTTCTTCTTCAGCCCACACTGTGCCATCTTTTGCTGTCTCATACTTGGAACCTTTCTGTGTGGTCTGTGTCTCCAGCCGACCTTTCTTCTTTGGAGGAGTTATACTGTCTAACCCGGAACACATCTCATCACCTGAAGACATGTCAGAGTCTGAACACTCTTGCAAGTGAATGGATACTTCCCCGCCATCCGAGTCACAAGGGTCCATGTTCTGCAGCAGAACCAAAGCCTCGGCAGGAGTGTAACCTCTTGGCATCTTTGTGGCTTGTTCGTACCCGTAGGTTCTTGAAGAAGATTGTGAATGCATGTAGTAAACTATCCCTTTTATTCCCAAGTTTAGCTTGTCATCAGTTCACAGCCCCGCCCACAGTCAACCATACCACATACCACAGGATGTTAACACTAGATTTACTAAAGCTGCGCAAATTTGCATGTACAGGGTGGAAAGGAAAAAAGAAGATTGTGATACTACTAGCCAAGGAACTCCATTGCCAAATGCAGGAACGATGGTCACTGGGTCTGCAAATGCTGCAAACTTAGACTTTGATACAGACAGACAGACTGTGTGGGAAAGTAGCCACTGAGACAAAAGGCAGAAAGATGATGAAGAGATGAACCTGGAACTGAGGGACAGATCACTTTTTTTTACATTTTATTCTGTATGTGTATGAGCATGTCAAAAACCATGGACCACAACTTTACTCATCTTATGACATTTTTATACAAACATACATTGGAGACTGAATGTTTCATTCTATTCATTTTATTCTATTACCAACTCTTCATTCTGTTTTCACTCAATTTTGACTTGTGTTTCCATATATTGTGAATGTGTGTCTTTCCTGGCCTGCCTTGGATTTTAGTTACTCTGAGTAAGCAAATGCAAATGTGCCAGGCCTCACAGGTGATGGGTGGTTTGCAGTTCTTGGGGGGAAGGGAAGTGACACATTCCAATGGGCCACCCATTTACAAATGAATGGGAGCCAATTGTCGGTGATTGAGTTTTTAGTTTCAAACCAAGGGGCCATTTGGCCTACCTCTGGTAGGGCTGAGGGGGTCAGGAAAACCTGGGAGTTCTAGTGTTAACACTGATGTATAGGGGGTAGCCTGAAGTGTTTATTTCCATCAATTTAATTTTTTTGGTCGAAATAAACAGTCCTGTTTTCTGCCCAGTGATTGCTAGGTAATTAATCTTGTCTTGTACCTTTTCTGCATTAGTCTCAGTTATAATGACATCATTGGCAAATTCCATTGATTCCAATTGGTTGTCGTCTAACTATTGTAGCCAATTCCCATTACCAGTGCTGTTTATTTATACAGTACATTATTTTCTCATTGTATATATACTTCTCATCATTACATATATTCTTCCCAGTAGTATTTTTAAGAAAAAAGCACATTTTTGTTAGCCTTTGGTCTCCTTGATGTTTGTCTACATTTAAAGACCTGGTACTGGGTTCCCTCTGTTATGACAAAGATACAATACAATGGTAAAGCTGAATAGTACTGCTTTATGCTGAAGTTAATAGTTATTATTTAATTAGTGCGTATTACAATAGTTCTGCTTTCCTCCAATGTAAACAAGTGTTTGTTTTCATATAAACAGAAGATGTAATACATGCTATACTGACAAAACTATTTTCTGACATTTTTCAGGTTGGGATATTGTGACAAAGTATGGAATCTATTAAAAGAAACAGTTCCTCAATTTAAATTCCCAGAAGAAAATACAGAAGAGAAAGAATCTGTGGAGTCAACAACTAACATGTGCCAAGAATCCGAAATCAAAAGTGAAGTTACAGCTGTCAGTAAATTGCCTGAAAAAAATATCAAAGGTAGATTTAAAATTCCTATAAATAACATGTCACTGTTACTTGCTTAATACTGTAGATTTAGGAAATGTGGGTCCATGTTAAAAGTAAGTTAATCTGAAGTGGTATTGTCGCTGTTATATTAAAGGTTTATTTAGTTATTTCTTTTAACAGATTTTGGGTGATTAAGTGTAAAAAAGGGGCCTTTTATGGCACAGCCACTTTTGGGAAAAATGTACAAATCCTTTAATACTTTAAGTATTCAATAAGCTATGGTATTTTGACATTTCTCTGAATGGGGCATTTAAATATGAAGTATACTAGTTCCTTTATTTAAAACCATTTAAAGGGGCAACTGGTTTAACCAAGCAAAACAGGCATTGTTGCTGTCATCAGTGTACTAGTAAGTGACTCACGAATATATCTATAGTTCAACTAAAACGCTGTCAGCTGGTTTGACTAAGGGTCCTTGAAACTTGAAAGAAAGTTATTATTGAAATGTGGTCCACAAAACTGCAAGATGCACAACAGAGAAGAATAAAAAGGATTACTTTATGAGTGGTGTAAATGTTAGCGCTTGTAGCTTTTGAATTCTGACCTTGGTATTGCCTGAGTGGAGTTTTCCCATATTCATGTTGGTTGCTTCTCAAGGTAATCTGTTTTTTTTAGCACATCACAAAGAAATGCTTGTTGGTTTAATATGGAACTTTAAACTGACCTATGAGAGTAAATGTGGATTAGAGAATGTGTCCTGTGTTAAACTGTTACCATGTCTAATGATGGTTCTTGGCCATGACCATGCACTGGAATAAACAAGTGTGAAAATTGGTGTAAGGTTAAATATTATTTTCAACCTTGTGATAGCTCATATCTTTAGTTTATTATGTAAGCTCTTGCAATGAGCATGCTGCCTTCAAAGAAGACAATGGACTGGGAATAGAAGCTATCCAAATGGAAAAAAAACAAAAAGAATAAAAACAGTCAAAGGTCAAAACCAGAAGAAGCTTAAATCTGGTGTCAGTTGATAAATTAAGAGGCAAAAAGTCAGAAATGGGAGCTAAAAACCTAAAGATTCTTTCCTTTTTGAAGTCCCTAAAAAATATTTTGTTTTAGAAAATATCCATTAGCTTGGACATCAGACTTAACATGCTGCCTTCTTAAATACAAATCACACGTATGTCACACGCACAACATGATCATGGTTGGGAAAACCACACGTGAGCTAGCTGTGCCAGCAGTTAATGATGAGACAATGATTTGCACAAAATTGAATTTGCAGCAACACTTATGGTTTCGCTAGTCAAAAAAACGTTATGAATCTGTGGACTTTTGCAACTACCAAAATTCATGACATAGACACTGGAAAAGAAATGTTACATATATATATATATATATATATATATATATATATACTCAACAAAAAAAGAAACATCCCTTTTTCAGGACTGTGTATTTCAACAATAATGTTTTAAAAATCCAAATAACTTTACAGATCTTCATTGTAAATTGTTTAAACAATGTTTTCCATGCATGTTCAATTAACCATAATCAATTAATTAACATGCACCTGTGGAATGGTCGTTAAGACCTTAACAGCTTACAGAAAGTAGGCATTTAAGGTCACAGTTCTAAAAACGCAGGACACTAAAGAGACTTGTCTACCGACTGTGAAAAACACCCAAAGAAAGATGCCCAGGGTCCCTGCTCATCTGCGTGAACGTGCATTAGGCATGCTGCAGGGAGGCATGAGGACTGCTGATGTGGCTAGGGCAATAAATTGCCATGTCCACACTGTGAGACGCCTAAGACAGCGCTACAGGGAGACAGGAAGGACAGCTGATCATCCTCGCAGTGGAAGACCA
>JANRMT010062791.1:103051631-103063559 GCA_026402145.1 Polypterus bichir lapradei | reverse complement strand
AGATAGATAGATAGATAGATAGATAGATAGATAGATAGATAGATAGAATCCCCACTATTTTGTCAATAGTGATAAATTGCAGAGATGGTGGCAGAATGACGTTTAGGGCTGCCTAAAAGACAACTGCTCTTTGGCAATGACAAAAACTACCTGAGAGCTCATAGTGTCTTTCTGTGTGGCCAGATGGCTGCTGCTTAGTATTTTTTGTCTTAATTGCAATACTTTGCTACTTAACAAGAATGGGTAGAGCCATGAAAAAACTGGAGAGCTCACCCAAGAATGTTAGCCTGCCCTAACAAAGACTGTTTTAGACAGTTATGTGAATTTATTCAGATATTTTCACATAAATATTTTTATTTTTTAATTCATAATAAAAGAAATTTTTACAGGCCTCTGTATTCAGAACAGCCTGACCTTTTTTTTCATTTTGCAGTTATGATATCCTCAAGTATCACTGCTTGGAAGTTTGGTTGCTCTGAGGACATGAGCTGCTGTGGCATGTCCTATGTGTTGGCTCATGTGTGATGCCACAGAGTGTGGTCAGATGGTTTTTGGCTGCCATCGTATTTAAGAGCAAGCTTCTTAAATACCTTGCTCAATACCTTCTTGAGCAATTTAATTTATGGACTGAAGGGATTTTGACTTATGTTTGTCTCATTAGCTGTTTCGGTTAATTCAAATTATCTTTTTAATTGGTATGGACGCTGTATGACAATGTAAACTCTGTTGCAGTTAGTTACTTAAGATTTACCTAACTTTAGCATTTCCCAAGGATTAGATTATTTTTATGTCCTGATATGTAAAACCATAGAACTGAAAGAGGGTGTGCTAACTTTCACTTTAATTTCTAACCATGGTGTCACTGTCTTTTGTATTGAAGTACAATTCCTCAGTTGTAACTCTTTTGTGTTTTGATCTCCAAGGTTTTTTACATTCATTTCAATGGGGAGTCAGGGTATTTCCATTATAATTATTGTTGAGGTGGCCTTTTGACTGTGGTCCCAAATGCAACTATCATTGAATAAGAACTGGAAACTTTGAGCAGTTGTCTGGGGATTGTATTGAGTAGAACTTATGTGGTCACTTACCTGACCTCTCGCAATTATGTATACTGTATGTATGTACACTAGAACCCCGGGTATCCAAGGTTATGTGGACCGATGCTACCCTGTAAAACTGAAACCTTATATAAAACTGATGGCTACGGCCATTTTGAAATTAATATTATGGATATAAAAGATTTTTTCAATTTATATGGTCCAGTATCACCTTTAAGCCTCTTTTCGGTATATATACGTATTTGTGTTAAGTATTAAGTCAAGTATTGCCATGATTCACTATGCCTTATTTGAAAAAGGAACTACATCTGTTCACTGGTCTATGGTTTATGGTTTCTGGTGGTGCAGAGTTGTAGCAGATTTTAAAAATGGATGGATTGACACTTTCAGGTTTTTCTTTTATGTGTCCCTAATGTTTTCAATGATTTGACTTTTAGGTTCCAATTTCTGGCAACTTAAAAGAATATAATCAAACAGGAGGTAAGTTTTCCTTTTTAAAATGCATAAATTATATTTTGCTTTATTGTCATGAACCATTTTCTATCAAATTTGAGATCACATTTATCAAAAGACTCCTCTTTAATATTAACAATTTACATTTTTATTACTAAAATGTGTTCTTTTTAGTGATTACCTTAATTTATTTTGCTGTCGTGCAACTTTTTAAATTGGCCTCCTAGCATTTCTAAAATTCGCACTAAGATACCTTCTAGCATGTTGAGCATGAGAAATTGTTTCTTGTAAATTGGTAATCCGAAGAAGACAATAGTTCCTGTGTAATTGTCTTTGATTATTTTTTTCCTAATTGATTGAATATATAGAGAGATTAGGAATCAAATCAATAATGTTTCAAAAGTTTCAGATAAGGTCCAAATAAAGGTGCATATATTTCAGCTGTTTTTATCCATAAAACTGGTATATACAGTATATCAAAGTAGAAACTGTTAAATAGTACAAAGTCAACTAGAATAAATAAAAATAAAATCCATCCATTATCCAACCCACTATATCCTAACTACAGGGTCACTGGGGTCTGCTGGAGCCAATCCCAGCCAACACAGGGCGCAAGGCGGGAAACAAACCCCGGGCAGGGTGCCAGCCCACCGCAGTAAAACTAAAATGTAATAGAAAATACAATATAAGTGCTGTGTATCATAAATCACCACACTGTACCTTTTAAAGAATAAATTATTTGGAAGTCAGAGTATTTAAATAAAAAACTAGTCAGATAGTAAGGTAAAAAATATTTTAATTTGTACAACACAAGGACTGTATTGTAAGCTGCAATTATATTGAAAGTAAATGCCTTTGTCTTTTGCTTGGCTGGCATGCCCTTTACAGTTTATTGCACTGGCATGATTTGCAGGTTGTGCCCGAGCTCCCTTAAACAGCCTTTCTCCGTGAGCACCTTGCAAACTTGGAAACATATATCTTGGCAGTTGCTTTAGGTGCTCCGGCATACTTTCTTTTTTTCTTTGTACATCTGTTCCATTTGCTTTCATAACATGAGTGGGTGTCTTGTTCAATTACCTTCCGTGCCACTCAGAAATTTCTCATATTTAAGATTGGAATTGATATAGTTGTGTACATTTGCTAAATAATTTGAATTGATCCCAGTTAATTATTTTCTTTTGCATACCTTAAAATTCCTGTAGTTTTTTAGTATCGTACTGTATTTAATATATTGTTACTAGGCAAAACACCCAGCAGCCTGCATTGAACTTTTACCCAAGAATTGTGAGATGGCAAACAATACTACCTGCTTTGCCACCTTATGTCCTTATTATGAACCATATTATATTCATTGTAGACTATACTGTATAATCACTATTTTATGTTGTTTCTTTTGATGACTGAAATGCGTACAGATTAATGATGGTGTTAACATACATGTGAAAGTGAGCCCTCGAATGGACTGGTAAGTCAGCTAAATGCTGCCAGGACAGGCTGAGGCCCTCTGTGAGCCTGTGCTTAAAAAAGCCGGGTTAGAAAATGAACGGACGACTTTATTAATAAGTAAAGGATCAGTTTAGCGATTGTGATGTTGTTTCCTTCTGTTTCACAGATCTAGGCAATGATGCTCAGCCATTGCAAGAACCAAATACACCAATTAAAGTGACTGACAATGGAGATCAAGAAACCATTTCTGAAAGGTCAAGTCCTCAAGAGGCCTGGATTGACTTTGATGACTTTTGCAAGTGTTTCCAGTAAGGCTTTTTATACAATTACACAAGTTTCACTTGATTGAATTATGGTACAATTAGGCATACAGTGGTGCATTTGTGTGAGCATCTCTGTTATTATTTGTATCTTGTGATTTTGTATTCTGCGGTGGGTTGGCACTCTGCCCGGGATTGGTTCCTGCCTTGTGCCCTGTGTTGACTGGGATTGGCTCCAGCAGACCCCCGTGACCCTGTGTTTGGATTCAGCGGGTTGTAAAATAGATGGATGGATGGATGGATTTTGTATTTATATAATCTATTTTTCTTAGGACGTTTTTGCTTAGGTTTTGAAATATGTAGGGTTCAGTTTCACTTTTTTAATTTTCTACTTTTATTTTGATTTACAATCAGTTATTTTGGAGAACCCATGGTGACTTCTTGTTTTTGTAGTGTGAGGGCACCTCCATTTTGCGTAGTTGTTGCTAGGTTCTGATTTCCCATTGTTAGGGGGCATGTGACTTCATCAGCATGGTGCTATGCTATTTAAACCAACATCATGTATCCCTCCAATTATGTTTAAGAGCTTTTTAATCAAATCTCTTTATTTCCAGTTATCTTTGAACTACAGGTAATCAAATCAACAGTGAACCTTGGTTTACATGTTGGTTTTTGGCTTTGTGGTTCTTTATAAAGTGTTTGTTTCCCAGTCTAGTTTTAAACTCACCCTTGTGGCCTTAAAAAACTTAAACTAAGTGGCATGGTGGCACAGTAGCCGGGACTGCTGCCTCATAGCTTCAGGGACCTGGGTTTGAATCCAGGCTCAGGTGCTGAGTGTGTTCTCCTTGTGTCTGTGTCTTTATAGTCTGGTTCCCTGCCATGTCCTAAAGGCACACCTGTTAGATTAAGAGGTGATTTCAATTTCCCCCAATATGAGTGACGTGGGTGTCTGTCTATGAGTGTGCCCAGGAATGGACTGGTCCCTTGGCAAAATTGTCTAAAACTTGTCTACAGCTTCCCACCACCTTTAACGTGATTTAGATGGATAGAGGGACAGACCTAAAGTAAATTTAAAAACTCATTTTTCAGATATTTATATGTAGTTGAGTTGATACAGTATTTCAAGATGTATCTGCAATGAAAGTTTAAAAAGCAGAAACAATGCTAATCCTTTGATACTCCTTTTTTTCTGGGAAGTAATGTTTGTTTTTCTAATTGTATTTCCAATTAACAGATTTTTGGAGTGTAAAAATCATGTCAGAAATAGACATACAGGCAGACTCAGCAGATTGAGTTGAGCTGCTGTCTGAATGGATTACGGCTTTGTCCATTGTAAAGAATCAGTTTTAATGCCTTAGGTACAATCCACATTAGGTGATGTGCAATCCTGCCCGGAATTTTCCACCAACATGTTTGGATGAGTAAGACATTTCACACAAAGTTAAGACAAATGATAAGTTCTGCAAGAAGAGTGAACTAAGATGGTGTATGCAGGTCTCTTTGTAAAAATGAAGTTTTTACTGTAGCTGTGATTCATTTCCTTACATGCAGTATTTAGAACATTAGTTTTCTTTCACATTACCCATCACCTTCTGAGCTGAGGATAATGCACTGATATTGGTGAGGTGCTGAAGATGCAAGTCTAGGTCCAGCATGGGTCACACACAAGTGTAAGTAACCTTGACATATATTGCACATGCATTACATCACTAAAGAAACACATTTGCTGTTCCTACATTTTGTTTTGCTTCTTTTACTGTATGAGACATGAAGCAACAAGAAAATGTATATTTTATGTATGTGTATCAGCACTGTGGGGACCATTTGTGCTTCTTAGAATCAGGACTCTGGTATAATTCTGGACATTTTGCCCACAGTTAGGAATTTGTATGTTCTTTCTGCGCTTTTATTGGTATTAGGCGGACTGGTGATTCTAAATTGGTTTGATGCAAGTGTATGAATAAGTGCCCCGGCTCTGGAATGGTATCCCATCCTGGGCTGCTGCCTGTTGCCTTCTTTTCACTGCTAAAAAAACTAATTAACTGTCTGATGTTTGTTCTTATTTTTTTCTGGTTTACTTATGAGAAGTTAACTCTGTTAATTGTCCTGTTCATATTTTGTGCATTGATTGTCATAATCAGTGACGTCAGCACCTCTGGGTTTTTCATGGATGTTTCCAAGCATATAAACATTACACAGATGATGCTTTATTACATTATTTGGCTCCATGTTATGCTATATAAGGTGGAGGGCTATCTGCAGAACCTGGTTAAAGCAGAAACCTGAATTCTTAATAATCCACACAAGTAATCTTCTGGAGTTTTCCTTTGGAAAAACGCTCCAAAGTTGTTAAATGTCAAAAACGGCAAATGTGAATCTGAGAATAATTTTTTTTATAAATATCTTTAGTCAAATTGACACTTGATTTATAGATTTCTTTTCCCAGATTGCATGCTGTGCGATTGAGCCCTGCAAAGGACCTGATATGTGTGCTTCTTGCCTTACACCCAGTGCTGCTGGAATAATAATAATGCAGGAATGATTACTTCAATAAGATATGTGTTAGGTTACTCGTTACTTTATAAATTAATCGAACTACGTAGCGCTTTTTACTTTTAACGTGTTACTCTGCTGTTCTTAAGATTGTGCGGTTGAATTTAGCACTGCAGGTTCAGCTCATCAACACAAATTCAACAATTTCTGAAATATTGAGACAGATTATTTCAGCCAGGAGAAGGAATTATGTGATCACCCCAACATTTGCCTCTAGAAATTTATTTTGTGGGTGATTCAACCCATGGTTGCTGAAAGTGTGTATGAAGCAAATACATGCAGTGTAACGGACATGCACAGATTGCAAAATCCTTAAGAGTAACTCGGTTAAGGGTTTACATGCCTTTTGAGTTATTTGCAGAGAAATCTACCTCTGTTAATCAGGTTTCTCAGAGGTCAATAACTCAATTTCTCTCTTCAGAATTAAGGTTTACTTGCCATTTTAGAAATCATATTTCTGTGAATAAGCACATGTAAACATGTTGAACAATAATTGTGATTCAGTTTAGAGTGTGTCAACAGTGCTACTTGGAAAATCCAGATTCTTTGAGTTGGAGGAGAACAGATATGGATGGATATTATGCTAAAAGACAAAAAAAATTCTTGGAAGTTCCTTTTAAAAACATTTCTATTGAATGCAATATTTTCTTCTTTTCAGAACACTCTTGGTTTTCCATAAACCACAAACATACCAGCATTCAGCCCAAAGGTCAGACTTCAAGGTAATTTATATTTACTTTAGATTTATATTGTGATTTGTAATATTATTATTACTAGCTGTGTTGCTTAACTTCACCCAGGTAATTTCTAAAGACAATGGGCCTTAGCTATCGTGCTGTTGGCTAATCAGGTGTAGGAGAATTACTATGTAACTAACTTGATACTTTTTTGTATACAATATTTGTAACATTTTTACCTGGTAATAATATTAGTAGTTCACTGGTGCTCCTTACTCTTGAATATTCTACATAGAATTGCATAGGATTAAAACATTCCTGACGTAGATCAGTTCTTGCTTTTCTAACTGACAGGCTTTGGTTTTTGTTGATTGTCACTGCAAAACACAATTTTAGAGGAAAGAATATACTTCTGAATTGAAACATGTACTTGTTAAGAATAATAAGAATTTTGGGAGATTTTGTTATAATTATTATGTGCTTAATTTATAATTTGTTTACGGCGTTCACTTGAGCATTACCTTTTGTGTTTTTCATCAGTTATATGTCACAGCTTCTGTTTTTATTTATTTTTTTGCCCTAGCTATAGCTAGACCATAAAGATACAACACTGAATCATGTTATGTTTTGTTTCTCAATCTTTGGGTCACAACCCAGTTTTGGTGCACGGGCTTCCACCAGAGGGTTGCAAGTTGCCATTGTTTTTAATGGTATTGTGCCATGGTGGGCATTGTGCTTCTGAAAGGTTGAGAAACACTGGTTTAGAGGCTGTACAGTTAGGAGGTTCAATGAATTGAACGTTTTAATTTTGGAGTTGCTTTCTGTAGTGGTTGTAGTGGTTCTATAGGGAGGAGGCTTCTTAACTGATTCTCTGGGGGTCTATGTACGGATCACCTTCCGGCACTGGTTTTCTGCTTGTAAATGTATTGTAGTGACGTCTTTGTTGGTAGAGAAAAGAAGACACGGGGGCCTTAAATGTAAAATAGTAAGAACTTTTTATGAAGGAGTAGGGCTCAAAACAGGAGAGAAGTAACCATTGTACAAAAGAGAACAGGTAAAAAGAAATAATCTTGTGAACTGCATGATAAGTACAGTTGTCTACTTCTGTCCCTTCTGTTTGTATGGAACATGTTAACTTATCTGTGCTAGTAATTAAACCAAAGTGGCTGCTACCCAGTTATGTTGGACATGATGAAACCACTTCTTCTGTATTTCTTCCTCCTTGCCTCCCTAGAAAACCGACTTGAGCTTTAATGGTAAACATGTCTTAATTGAGCTTCACTGAACCTTCCTTCTTTCACTTCACAGCTAATATCATCCCATTCAGTAGTTGAAGTGAACCTTATATGCCACTCTGTGTTGTTGACATTTATTTTAGTGTATGATATTGAGGAGCGACAAGGGACTTTGTACTGGGCAGATGTTACACTTGGTGATTGGAGTGCATTTATTGTAGTACATGATATCAGGGGTCAGAGGCTTGATATCGGAGCGTGTTGATGTTAGTGTGTGAAACTGAAGAGCCCTTTAAGCCCTGATCCCTTCTTTTTTTCCTGTGCAGTATATACCCTTTTGCTAGTGCTGCTGTTCTGCCAGTGGATTTCATTTACATACATGGCAAGCACCATAATTCTATGCAATCTCTTCCCTGTGCTGAGAAAATGTTATGGTGTATTAGAATAGCCACCTAGCTACTACATTTTTGACAAACATTGACGAATACCAAAACACATGTCTGCTAATTTTATTTTTTATATAGTGTCACCAAATTTCAATCAAATCTGTCCTGTCATTTTTGAGATGTTGGAGTATTTAGTTTTTCAGGGGATGTAATTTCCCCTAAATATTGGTATATCAATATCCTTTCTTAGTGGATACCTACTGCCCTAGATGCACCATTCAGCCAAATTTCAGTTTCTAAACTAAATAGTGTTTTTGTTGATGAAACAACAACAATAACAACAACATTTATTTATATAGCACATTTTCATACAAAAAGTAGCTCAAAGTGCTTTACATAATGAAGAATAAAAAAATAAAAGACACAGTAAGAAAATAATATAAGTCAACATTAATTAACATAGAATAAGAGTAAGGTCCAATGGCCAGGGTGGACAGAAAAAACAAAAAAAAATTCCAGACGGCTGGAGAAAAAAATAAAATCTGTAGGGATTCCAGACCATTAGACTGACCAGTCCCCTCTACCTAACATAAATGAAACAGTCCTCTTTGGATTTAGGGTTCTCACGGAAGGACTTGATGATGATGGTCACGTGGACTTCTGGCTTTTAATCCATCCATCATTGTTGGAGCATCATGATGCTTTGAGTAGGTGGTGGTGGCGCAGGCCGCCACCCCAAAGAAACCGGAAAAAGAAACAGAAGAGAGAATAGGGGTCAGTATAGATTTTAGAGCCACCATGAATAGTTATTATGATGAATTGAACATACAGAGTACCAGGATTAAGTTAGGATTAAGAAAGGTTCATGACACATAAGCATTTTTTATCTACTGCATATTTTCTTAAACTGTTATATCCAGTTATAAAACAAGCAAGGGAGTAATGAAGAAATGGGGTTCACTCTATAAACTACACATTTTCACTGAAGAACATTTTCAAATTTTTACTCTAGCAATGAAGACCTAGAAATAGCTTACACTGCAACAAAACAATTCAAACAGAAAAGGTAATTCATTGTTGTCATATTGAAGAAGTGTGAAGTGTCTTTTGAGTCTCAGGGCCCTCTCATGCACCCACAGTGGGGTCAGCACTTCACGTAACATGTTGGTCTTTTGGATGTCGAAGGAAAAAAGCGAATACCCAAAGGAAAAATGCACAGACTGAGAATATCGTACAAATGTCACATGGACAGAGTCCACCTCATTTCTACCTTGTGTTGGGGTAGATTCCAGAACTCAATGACCCTTAATTAAGCTATGTTGATGTTATTTTATGTTATGTGAAAACTGTTTCTTCAAGACTCAGGACCAAAAACCCAATCACAGACATCATAAAAGTGTTTTAAAATTATATAAAATATATATAAAATTATATAACTTTTTCAAGTGTGTGAGTTATAAAAGCCACAGTGTCTGTTGTTATAGCTGTTGTTACTTAAAATGAACCTGGTTACAAAGTTCATTGACCATGCTAGAGCTTTGAATTAGGGAAATTCATGGGTAAAGAATAAAATGTCCCAACAACAACCTGTACATGACCTGTGGAATTACGAAATGAAGCTATAGAATCTATACTCAAGATGTGTCTTGACAAAACAACTACTGTTTTCTTATCACAGGCATTAACTATGTGTGCCAGAATCTGCATTTTTATCAGGCATTTCAAAGCATACAGCATAAGAGTATTTTAGGGTCTAAAAGTTTGAACAATGTAGTAGGGTGCCAGTTTTGTCCATGACATCATCGATTCACATTTAATAGCAGAAGGAAATACAAGCAGTAATTGAAGGAGACCATGGTAATAGGAATATCATTTTTAACTTTTGGAAAGTGCAGTAGGATAGAAAAAAACAGTGAATGAACATCTCTTTAGCAGATCAATAAACATCATAACTTTTGTGCATGTGTAAATGTTGCAGAAGTGAAATAAAAATGAAAGATATCAAAGATTCAGTTATTAAAACTAGCAGTGCAGTTTGTACTTGGCGGTGTGAGTCTGTACTTAGTGAAGAGCACTCTGCAAAAATAAATTGAATTGAATTAACTGTGATAAACTGTTGTTGGGTCAGTGTGGTGACACAGTGCTTTTCAACAGCGCATTATAATACATTTTAAAAACTTTTGAGTTTTTTTTTTTTTTTTTTGGCATTTAATGGGTAAAATTAGACATGCTGGTTTTCTTATTTGTGGTTCTCAGTTACCTAAGCCAGTTACATGTAGGAGTGACAAAAGTAGGATTCCTACATGAAACTATTTCCTCTCCATTTTGGATCAGCAATGAATGAAGGGACACTCTTCTTGACTTCGCTGTGACCTTCTTGGGCAAGACTGGCTCCCGTGGATGGTCAGCTTCCCTTCTAGGGAGTGTCTTGGGTGACACACTTTCACTTCTCTTCTGTTAGGAAAACAGAACAGACCTCACACAACCAGACATTCACAGTCACACTTTTATTATTCCCTGTGCTCCCAGCACACTTGACATGAGAAAACTGCAACACTGGTGTGAAATGCATTATTATGCTGCATTCAGAGTAATCACAGTAGCTGTTCAAATTATCTCCTGGTGAGCATCATAAGTGGGCACCACCAATACTAACAAATATTTACAAATTAAGTAGAATGCCCTAAACTTTTTATAAAAAGTTACCAGATTACTGTGATGCTTGTTTAACTTTTTATAAATTTCACTACTTGAGAATAGGAACTTTTTCTGAACTTGGTGACATGAGCTTTGATACTGCTGAACATCTGTGATGCCAGCCACACAGCAAAATGCTGGCAGTCTCAAGTGTAGTTGTTTGCTATGACACTACCAAAATAAAAACAGTTGATCTATGGATACTGTGTCAATTTCAGGCTAAATATGAGTGCCACAAAATCTAGATGGAGTGTGGCTTCTGTTGTGACTTCTGTACATTGACACATTTTTGTATGTTTGTTTAAGCATTTTGTATTAATGGCTACTTCCTGATTTTTGTATTTATTTCCATCACAGAAATTGTTTGTATTATAAACTATTTTAAAGAGTTTTCATTGCCATTTTGTGTTTTCCTGGGCATCATCATGATGTAATCATGTCATGATGTCTTTTTGAGTTGGGTCGATGTAATAGCTGTTGTTATTGTACGTGGTCCTGGAAGTTACCCGGTAGACGTCATCAAAGTGCCACTACAAGAACCGCCCCATTGGATATGTGATATATTTTCATGCATGCTATTAAGATTTCCCATATCTGACATTTGCTTTGACGTTTCTCACTATGATTATTGTGTTTAGGTTTGGGTATCAACATTCAGTAGGACTTATCTTTGATTTTGACTTCCGGTGCATTTATGTTTCCTCTCTTGGTCATCCCTTTAAACTGGGTATCCTTTCCATCACATGGCTAACAGTTTCATGTACGCCTTGATAAAGTAGACCAGAAACTAAAGGAAGTGGATATGCAGATATAAAAAAACAGAAGTCAGCATTAAACAGGCAAATTAAAAAAAAATTTTAAACTTAATCAGAAATGTCAACTATACATAAAACTAGACATCAACACCCAGAAGAAGTACAAGAGAGGCTAAAAACTTTGTAATGAATTGTACCTGAAAATGAGTCAATTGCTATTTATCATACTCCAAATCAGTAAGGAGGTGAATATAAAGGATAGACCAACATCACCCTCCAATGCACCCTGCCATACATTCTCCTTTAAATGGTTACATTCTTGATAATGCATTTTATGTCCATATATGTACATAACAAAAAAAAAACAGTGTTGCAAGATAAATTTGTCAAAGCCAGGAACATTTATTA
>JANRMT010062791.1:103028448-103051231 GCA_026402145.1 Polypterus bichir lapradei | reverse complement strand
AACCCAAAATGACACCTATGGTACAAATAATAATGTGTACAGTGAATTACATACCCCAGATCCTCCTGGAGTTCATACAGTAGTCCAGATTTTGAACAGTCTTATTTTATCAGGTTGAAGAATTGTAGAAGCTGGCCAATGAATGAATCCAAATTTTTAAATGTAAAATATTTCTACAGTCAGTACTGCGTCATAACAAAAAACTTCACCAAGCTCACCCATGACCGATAGATTTTAAAAGGGCAATGCAGATTTCAAGGGACTATCGTCCCTGATGAGACTTATCTTCTCCTATGTAGACAGGTCTTGGATGAGTCTGGTTCCATAAGTGGCTCCAGCATTTGCTAATCTGCTGATGCAAATCTGTTAATTGCCTTTTTCTGTGATTGCTGTTCTCACCTAATTTATGCAAATATCCTAAACAGATCCCAGAAACTTAGTGAACAATTGGATGTCCTGCCTTCAGAGGTGCTGCTGTCAGTCACCAGCCTACTTCTTAATGGCATGTGGAGGTTATCGTCTTTGCCCGCACATGCAGACCAGAAAGACTAATGGAAACAAATAAGATGTCTATGTGGCAGTGCCACAACTGGAATGAACGTTCAATTCAGAACCAGTCTACGGATAAGTATGATCAGCATAACATAGGGTTTAGAACACATTCATTCCAGGTTCTTTGCTAGTACATTTAATAATTATTATGACATGATTTGCTATTGGCATTTTTAATTTATTGTTACACACTGAATGCCCTTTGTTTTTCACCCACAACACGTTTTATACTGCTTCTATTTAAATTACAAGGTAGAAATGCATTTGTATGAAACTGTTACTGTCATTGTGTGATATTTTCTTATTTTTCCTATATTTCTTTTGTGTTTAAATCCTAGTTTTCTTCCATCCTGACAGCTTTTCATTGGTTTATTAAAATTATTTAAATCTATGACTAGTTTTATCTCTATGAAAACAGAACCATGACTAATGTTCTGATCATCTTCATTTCAGTTTGGGACTTCACCAGGCAAAACTGTTCTAAAAGGCAAATGAAATTTTAGTTATAAAGCTTCTTCACCACTCTGCTCTGTAATCGGGATGTAAGTTCTGACGTTTTTGCCTCATGTACTAAAGATATCATAATGGCAATGACATTGCAGCTTAATGTAAGAAATGCATTATGATGGCAGTTGTATTTATACATAGACAGTCCAGGTTTGGTACCCTGAGCTGGATTAATGCATTAAAACATTAGAACAATCTAGACAAGAACAGGACATTCAGCCTAACAAAGCTCACCAGTCCTATCCACTTAATTCTTTAAAAAATATATATAGTCTAGTTTTGGAAGTCCCTAAAGTCTTATTGTCTACCACAATACTTGGTAGCTTATTCCAAGTGTCTATGGTTCTCTATGTAAAGAAAAACTTCCTAATGTTTGCATGAAATGTACCCTTAACAAGTTTCCAACCACTGTCCACGTTTTCTTGATGAACTCATTTTAAAATAACAGTCTCGATCCACTGTACTAATTCCCTTCATAATTTTAAACACTTCAATCATGTCACCTCTTAATCTTCTTTTGCTTAAATTGAAAAGACTCATCTCTTTTAATCTTTCTTCATAATTCATCCTCTGTAGCCCTGGACTCCTGGAATCCTAGTCGCTCTTCTCTGGACTTTTTCTAGTGCTGCTATGTGCTTTTTGTAGACTGGTGGCCAAAACTGCACACAGTACTCAAGATGAGGCCTCACCAGTGCATTATAAAGCTTGAGCAGAACCTCCTTGGACTTGTACTCCACACATCATGCTATATAACCTAACATTCTGTTGGCCTTTTTAATGGCTTATGAACACTGTCGGGAAGTTGATAGTCCACTACGACTCCTACATTCTCCTCATAAGGTGTACTCTCGATTTTCAGACCTTCAATTTTGTATTCAAACCCAACATGTTTACTTCCTAGAAAAGTAAATGGATGGATGAAGAGATCATCATATAGCCGTATGTATTCCAGATATCCATAGATATTTGCTGTTTCAGCAAAATTGTTTGTGACCCAACCTAGTGCATGTTGCAAAAAAAGTTGAGATTTGTCAGACAAGGCAACATCTTTCCAGTTTTTAGTTGTCTAGTTTTGGAGATCACATGCTCACTGTAGCCTCAAATTGATGTTATTAGCTAGTAGAAATAAAACTTGCCAATGTTTTCTGTGGCTGTTGTCCAATTAGCTACCAATATCTAATGTGACACTCACTTCTGTTGTGAGGAACTGTTAACTGAGTATTTGTGCTGTTAGTGCCTGTTAGTTCATCAAACTTTCTCATTAACAAGAAGTCGGAGCCTGCATATCTGATTGTTTTTTATTTTTTACACTATTCCCTGTTAGCTCTTGAAAGTTTAGGGTAGCTGTCTCTGGTTCTGGAACCAATAAACATGGCCAGTCTTTTACATCAGTGCTTCTCAACCAGTGGGTCGCAATCCTTTTTGGTGTCTTGGGTGGCCATATGGAGAAACAATCGACAGCATTGTGCAATATCTTTCCCTGTTACTAATTCTGCTTATTTCGTTGAAGGGGATACTGTCTCCTCCCACCCCGTTTTAATTGCTGTTTGTGGGCTGGCAGTGAAACTGAATAAGTAGAACTGGTTCGTGAGATGATAAGGTTGAGAAACACTGACTTGGATCACCCATATTGCCTTTCTGCTAAAACTTTTAATCATGTCTGCATGCTGTTCAGTGCCTTATTATTCACTTCCTTGGAGAATATGAAAACTTCTTTTTGAATACTTTTTATAGATTTACAGTCATGTGGTTAACTATTTAGAGGAACAAGCTAACTACTCACTCATACTGGACAAATTTAGAGTTTCCAATTAAGTTAACATGTAGCCTACAGTTTTGGTATATGGAAGAAAAAAATTTGGAGAGAATATGCAAAATTCCAGTTTCCAGGCTGGGATTCGAGCAACAGTGTGCTGCCTTCAAATTCTAATCTATTTTCACAGATTTTAGTAATGCATTCAGTACCACTAAGCTTCATTTATGGGTTATAACTTACATAAAACTCATTACTTACTTCAAAACATATTCTGTCCTTTTATTCAATCCCTGATTTTGTGCCTGTTGTATAAAAAACTTCATTTCCATCTTCATGACGTCAATCCAGCACTATTTTGATCTCTATTTTGTGGCCATGGCCTTGTTGTTTGTGGCATGATAATGTCAAAACACAAGACCTACAATGGGAATCATTGCCAATGTTTCAGATAGACGCACATCTAAGTTTTGCATAACTTTCCTTAAAACAAAATTGCAGTCCTACCAACTATGTAAGAAATTATGTGCCTTGTGTATTGAACTTAATGATCACAACTTGAACTTGACAATTTCTACTTTATTTTATTTATTTATTTATTTATTTGCTCTTTTGCTTGTCCTATAACTATTCCTCCCCATCAGCATAGTTTTAATTTCTGGTTCACTTCCTTTCCTTTTCTGCCCTTTGAGATGAGCATTTTTCATCTTGTTCTCAACAGTAATGTTTGATATTATGAATTGGTGGTGTGATGATTATGTCAAAAGAAATACAAGGAGAGTGAAAGAGACCATCATAAACTGTTGTAGTTGGAAAAATGAATCTATTGTATCGTACATTAGTCAAGAGAGTTGCATCCTATAAATAGGCTGATGATCAATTGAAATTTTCTTAAAAATTTTAAAGCCTAAATAAATAATATTTTTTACATTAAATATTATAAGCTACTTTGTTGGCAAAAGAATTGGGCCAGTTTGTCTCTGTATTGTCATAGATGGTAGTTGTCATAATTTGCGTAAACTGCAATGCATTAATATAACAACATGTAAAATCCAAACTTTATGCAGATGTTACCATAATAAAGCTTGATTAAATTCACAGTGGTTCAGCTTATCCTCTCAATTATAAACTCCATATTATAAGTTTAACAATGCAAAATATTTGTTCTATATTTTTAGTTAATAATAGACTACAATGAATATTTACAAAACCACAACAGAAATTAGTGCTAAAGTAGTTTCCTTTTCTGTAATAATAGAGTATAGGATTGAACTTTGGGGATTTTACAGAAGATTTGACTTTTTTAAAGCCTTAACTGTAATAAAGGTATTTCAGCTATCAGTCTCAATATGATATAAAGCACTTACTTTTGCCTTTTTGATCTTTCTGCTTCAGGAGTTTATCATTCTTTTGAATTTTTTTCTTAATTAAGTGCCAAGTTGAAGTTTCTTTCCTAGAACAAATTATTCATGTCAAGAGGTAGATCACATATTTGTATGACATCATAAAATAACAAATGCCAGAGCAAGAGAATAACAGCGAACAAACATCTAGATGTTTATTGGAAGTAGAGTCAAATGTTATATGTATTTTATCTAAATCATTTTCACTAATGAACATCTATCCAGTTGTTTAAGCCATCAGCCAAGTGCAGCATCCTGCTTCAGTGCTTAAGTGACATGTTTGCCTAGTCAGTCATCACCTTCAGAAGTTCATTAATGGCATAGCAACAGTTCAGTTCAGGTCTTAACTATAGTTGTGTTGTGTGAATAATAGCAGGTACAGATTCTTTCTCTTTCTAAAGACATCAATATTTGTAATGTTTAATTTTAGACTTTCATCATTATACAGTGTAGCACATTGTTTTTCTCCTTAGGTTCTAAAATTAATTTTGGTTCGATATGATGTGTTATTTCAGGGACCTTTTCACACCATTCTAAGTACTATTTCTATATACGGTTATGAGCAACTCATCTTTCTTCATTTAGCATCTAATTTTTAACAACTGTAACAGAGAGTTGAAGCAAAGCTTAATAATTTGGCAGAAACATGTAGACACAATGGTGTAATGTTTAGTGTTTTGGCTGAACTGCTCCAGGAGAGATGAGGTTTAAAATCTGGATGCTTGCATTTTCACCCATTTGTCTCATGCAGTTTTCCTCAAAAATATTCAGTACATGTGATGTTGGGCTGTGTGTTGGTGTCTTAAGTCGATTCAGCGAACTTGAGTGTGCTTTTCATGTGCTGGCACTCAGTCCATGTTTGGTTCCTTCTACATACTTGAAGCTACTGGGACAAGTTTTGGCCTCCATGATCCTGTATTGGAATAAATGGGAAGCAATTTGGCACACTCACCTTCATGTGAAACATGAAATATAGACATGGATCTGAGATACAGTTGCAAATATTGGTTCACTGTATCCTTGAGCACAAATAGCTGTTATAAGTAGTTGCAATACTTCAAATGAATTTCTTATAAAGTTACTTTTAAATGGAACATAAGTGATTTATTTATTTATTACAAGTGTTCAAGTAACCATAAGTACTTTTGAAGAGAAGAATTTATGAGACTCCCTTTATTCCAGTATTCTCCAGAAGAAGAAAGGTTTTCATTAGTTAATGTATGATGACAGATTCCTTGCAAATTTACAGCTCAGGCATATTTCCTAATAAGGCAATTTAAAGAGGATAATTTTAAACAATTGAAACTGACTGATGCTTAATCTGGGCTCTGATTGGTTTTACTTTATAAAATTAAATAAATAATGACAAAATTGAAGCTCACCTGTCACTATGTTTCTCCTGGCAAAAAGCAAAAATTGAACCAGCCTGAAAATGAACATCACTGATGAGGGACCTTAATAATCGTTAAATTGCCAGACTGACTGTCTGAATTACATTGTAAATCTTGGTAGACAGACTAAGGAGGAAAGACGTTGAAACTGAGGATTTATTAACTTCTTTTGCATCAACATTAATGCTGCGATTCACAATGACAAAGACGCAGTAACTCCTGACACTTTTCTCCTTTTCCTTATCTGCATGCTATGTCAGGGCTTCTTTCTAAGTTCTAAGGTTGATTAGTTTGTACCAGTTCAAGTTAGCTGAGAAATATGAAAGACTTTCTTAGAATCAAACATGCAGTTTTTTAGTCTGTCTGTTTATTTATTCTAATCTTCACTTTTATTCACTTGAAGACTTTTCACAGGTTTTGTTATTTGAACACATGCGTAATTAGATGTTTTGCAAATTCACTTCTTTTCTAAAAATGTTGGATCATTGAGTGGTCGATCTTTCTGCTGATGACTTGATGGCATGCAGATTTTTATCCATTGCATAATACTGTAACAGGAGAGAGAGCACCTGTCAGCACCCTGAATAATGCTAAAGAGATCTAAAATATTCAGAAATTATGTGTTCATTGCCAAAACACACACATTAAAGACACACAAAAGGAACTGCAACTGTATCTGCCTTCCTCAGCAAGTCTTGAACCTCTCTTTACCTGATAAACTATCTTGCGCATATTTTAGTGTATCATACCCACTTTTTCTTGCACATTCCTTGCTTCTTCCACGAGTTGAACCCTGAACACTTCTCTAGAGGTACTCCTCTATGAGGTACCTTTAACCACCCTGCTAAGGTCCTTTCTAGCAAACTTGACAGATCACTTTCACGGTAAAGAACAGTCCTAGTTTGGCCACAGGGACAGGAGGTTTGAATTCTCTATAATGGTGTTTTGTCCTGGCACTTCCATCTGTTAGCCATTAAAGAGTTATCAGCTGCCTATTCCTATACAGAGGCAGTTATGTTATATGCTTTCCTGTAGAGCAGTGTTTCCTATAAGGATTGCTACCCAAATTGAGTTGTAGTCAGGTTTGTGATGGATTGCTATGTGATTGTGTAGTAAAATTAACTAAGTTCATTCACAAATGAATTCTGTGGTCATGTACTACTGTCCACTATTTAGCATGCAGTTTACTGCAGTAGCATATGATCCAAGATGCACCCTACAAATAACTCCGCTAATGAATTACAGAGAGGTTTTATTTCTATGGTATGAAAGCATAATAAATAGTTGCCATAACACCAGCACACTCTTATAAAACAGAAGTGACTTTCAAGCAAAAACACAAATAAGTAAAGGGGAGAGAGGTGGGAATGACATATACAAGCTTATGAGCTGAAGGGACTGCAGCACTAGCTTGAAAAATCAAAATGAAAATAATGGGTGAGCCACAAGGATGTGACAATTTTTGGGGTGTTATGAGAGGTGAGTCAATAAGGTGTTATATATATTGCCATGGCAGTGTTGTGGCTAAGCACACTGGCCATAATTGTTCAGTGCCTCATTGTGTCTAAATACTGTATGTAACTTAGGTGCAAAGAAGATTATGTATTAAATTTAACATGCTTTGGCGATAAGAATTCCTTCTTGTAACACTATTTTCAAATGCTTCAGTAAATTTCAGTCTGCTGGTGTTGTGAAGAAAGTGTTAGTTGGACCACTGAGAACTGTAAGGACATGGGAAAATATCAAAAGAGGAGGGCTGTAGAGAGAAGCACTCAGCATTTAGCACATGGTCAGTCAAGTAGTATTAAACCTTTCATACTGGCCCATTTTCTGAGTTATCCTATAACCTATGTAAAATATAAGTCGTGCATAATTTCTTTGGAATAATATAGCTGTGCAGTGCAACCTATGTATTGATTATGGAAACCTCGAACCACAGAGGGAATAAAAGGACTTTTTGACTTGTACATACAACATAATAACACACACATAAGAGAAACTATCTACGTGTGAGTTGTCTTGTATGTATGAAATAAAAACACAATAAAAAATGTGGTTCAGAGTTAGTTAATTATGTCAAATGTATGACTTTGTAAGGCTTAGGGCCCTAAGCTTTGTTGTCATTTTTGTCCTAATTGTCCCATTTATTAACAATATGTTTGCTCTCCACTTTTCCCTTTTAGTCATATTCATGTGGAAAACATTTTGGAATGGAAACGAAAATGTTTACTATTTCTTTATTACATGGCCATTGCTATTTGTCTATGTATGGCTCTTCTGTCATTATGGTAATAATCCTCTCCTTGACTCCCAATATGCTACTGATTTTTTTGTTCAGGTCCTCAGATTAACCTCCTTGGCATTAATCCTGGGTATGACTTGGGCTTGGAATTTTATGTATTCGGTGTTATCCATAAATCACTCTTGGGGTGATGTTCAATGATCACTTTTAAGCCTGAGGAACTCCTGGACAGTATTCTGCTGGCATCTGGAGGATGAAATAACATCATGCTGCAAAAATTCATGAGTATTTCTGTGTATTTTGCCCCTCTAATATATGACTGGGGTGGAACCTTCAACCAAAACACAATGGTGTTATAAAGCCAGTTTTAGAACAAACTAAAACTGAACCTTTAATTGAATCCAACAATAGTAATGTCAATGTGAATAAGTCAACAGACATTGACACAGATAGTGAAACTGATGAATATGGCACTGACATGATTTGCCTGGTGACTTCTATCACATAATGCTGCATTGGGGTATACTGTAGTATCTACATGCAAAAATGCAAAATGATTGCAATCAAGTAGAGGAAAAAGAAAGCTGTTAGCCACCAATCACTGTTTACAATGCAGCAACAATCAATGTTCTTGGTAGGGAAATGTGGAAGTCACTAAGCTTTGTGCTGTGGTAGCCTACAATAGCACAATGGGCACATTGATTGTGCGTCTGAGGCACTGACATTATACCCTGTAATGCGCAAGCAACAGAAAAAGCATTATAAAGTAAGTGTTGAAAGAAACATGCTTGTACTGCCTCGATTGTGATGTTGGGATGTGCACTGGTGACTGTTTCAAAACATATCCTACAAAGAACATTTACTAAATCTGCATTGGTATAGGAGGGGTCACTAGACATACCTTTCCTATTGTATTTATGTTAATGTTTTGGTATTTACATGTTTCTGTTTAATGTAATGTTTTTTATTCCTGAAAAAAAAAATTCAACATGTTCTAATTGTTTTTTTCTGGGGGTAAACATAATGCTATGAAAGTTTAAAAACACCTGCCCTAGAGTTCTTGTATGACAGCATCAGCTTCTTGCCAGCTCCACCAAACTGACTCTTGAATAGAAAACTTTCCAAGGAAGCAGCCCTTTAATTATCACTGGTCAGCCAACCCCTTGCCAACTTTGTTGTTAGTTATACATACAAGCCTGCAGTATCTGCTGAGCCACCTGAACTCTATTGGCCACAAGTCGTGCTTTAGCCTTCTGCCCTTCTTGGTCTGTCAACTCTGAACAACCCCCTCTTCCTGCACTGGCATGTACCGTTTTTTGGTTTCTCTTTGCTGGTGTTATTGTCTCGCTCCCCTTGAAGCCTGTCAGACTGATTTCCTTTGCCCTTTACCCCCTTGCTCGGTTCCTTGGCAGTTGCCCCTGGCAACCTTTTGCCAGTCATGTGCCTCTTTACAATATTAGCAATCACTTAACTGTATTTATAACCGGGACTTATTAATGCTGAAATCATCCAGATGCAAGAGCAGGTGTACAGTAAATGTTGCCTGTTTATTTCATATGCTATGAAGAGTAAGCATTTGTATAGTGCATTTAAATCCTTTAATTCTTACAGCAAAGAACAGCAGTTCCAAATTAAAATGACCTTTTATATTTGGATTCTTTCTGATCCTTCGATTAAAATTATTGCAGTTAAGTTAAAGCAGATGGAAAAAGATGGTCTTATAATAACACTTGAAAAGTGGATGTTTATGACTGCTAAAGAAATACACAGAAATATATTTGTATGTCAAAAGTGAGGAGAAGATAATTCAGAGCCTTGGGCTGTTGTCAGTGTAGATTGCTGTGCAATAGAATTTGCTTCTTCATATCTTTTTTAACATGGTTATTCTCTTTTCCTATTTTTTTATTTCTTTCTCTGTTGTACTTCCATCATTCTGATATGATCATTTTTCTGCACTTAATGCAGATCAGCATCAAATGCAAACACACAGACTTGGCCTACTTTTATTCCACCCAAAGGTTTACTTGCAAAATCATTTACATTGTAGGAGATGAAAGGTTTAGGATCCCAGAATAATAAGATTCCCTTTTGAATTTTTCCAATTTAAATAAGTATGTTGCATAGATCACTGCCAACAAAAGTTCAAAATCCTCTTGAGCTAAACATTCTGTATTTTTCTTTCCTGGATTACAGGTGATGTAAGGGCCTGTCTTCATGACATGAGCCAGGTCGGGGTCATAGTTCTTTTTGAAGTTCGGCATCTTTCAAGATAGGATAGAAAATAATGACTTATCATACCTCGGAGTTTAATCAAAATTCCATTCCTATATTCCATTCATTTTAGTCTCTTAAAAGGCATCAGAAAGCTTACACACATGGCCACATTCTTTCATTCATTCATTTTTCCATCCTTCGATTCTCTGTTTTTTAAAAAACCCTATCAGCCTTATGGTCGTGGGCTGGCAGCATCTTTCCTGGCAGCGCAGAGCATAATGTGATAATTAACCTGGGATGGATCACCAGTTAATTTATTTCTCAAACCTTCATATACATAAAGTATCTCTAAATGCTGCAATGAAGAATTGAATTAAAATTTTGGAGATGGAAACTTCAACCATTTATCCATATTCATGCCACTAAAAAACTTGAATCAAGAGGTTTGCAATTAAGTGTTTATTTTCCATCCCGTCCCGATGATCACTGTACTCAGGTTATTAGTATTATTGGATAAATAACAATTTTGCAGTCTTTAATATAAAAACACAGCCATCAATCTTTTTTTCTTTGGAATATCAGAAAATTCACAATAAAAACTCTTTTTGATCTGTTCTCCTACCTAACTTAAGCCAGTGGTTTAAAATTACAGTCAGTTTTACAATGACTGCCTCATTCTTACATTTGATAGATCTCATTGTTCAATGAGTTGGCCTTTTTTATTTTCTTATTATGAGAAATTGAAAAAAATGAGAATTTTCAAAAAAACGTACTTTGCTATTATATTTTTAATTCACACTTTACTTTAGTGTTCTTTGCTTAATTTTCCCCAAAGGCTGACAACACTGAATGCTAAAGGAAGGCAGTTATTTCAGTGCTATATTCACTTGTCTGCTCATTAATAGATAATTTTCTTAAGGAGTAGACAAGTGAAAATGGCAGAGAAGAATCTTCTCACCTTTAGCCTTCAGTGTTGTTTGCATTTTTCTCTGCACTACTCTTTGCTAATCATTAGCATTTGGATACAATTAAGGGATCAAATTTATAGAAAAGGATGAATTAAAATGAAAACAGCAGAAGAAATGTAAGCATTTAAAGCTAAAGAAAAGAATACAAATATATGTGAATTTCTTAATGTAATATAGAATAATACCTAGGATATAAGTTAACATTCTTTATCAACATCTAACAGTATCACATTTTAAAAAGCAGGGAAGCTGTCTAAGCCAGTCCTTGCTTGGGGACATTTATGACTTACCAGATCAAGATACGATTTCTGCACACAGGCATCCTTAGCTGAAATTCCAAAGCAGGAATTGACTGGGAAGGCCAGCTAGCCTGGGGGAATACAGGTGGCTAGGACATTATGGATAGAGTGAAAGGCAAAGGTAGGCACCTCTTCCCCATCCTAGGAGAAAAACATGGGCTGTATTGGGGCCTGAGTCTGCCTGAGCGGAATCACTAGTACCACCAAACTGTAACCAGTAACCAGGACCAGTAAAATTGGATAAATGAAGCCTGCAAAGCAAAGCAGACTCTCTCTCTGGCATTTTCTATCCATGGAGATGGCCAGACCATCACTCACTCCATTCAAGGGCCATGCGGGAACAAAGACCAAGTCAGACCAGAGACTAATCAATATTAAAAGACAGAAAGCCAACAGGTAGCCTGTTATCGGGTTGTATTATTTTAACCAACACTGATTTTACCACATTGTCCCCCTTATTCTAGGGCTTCCTTACTGAGGTTCTGTTAACCTTGCTGTCGAGAGTATGAGTTGCTAGTAAGTTGTGAACATGACTGTGTACCTATTAATTTGTGACCAAAGAGAACATAAAAGTAGTATTTGATCATGAGAAGAATGTGTTGCTAAAATCCGCGCTGTTTATATTTGGGGATGGTGTGCTCTATAGTTTGTGACCTGTTAAAGAAAATAACAAAGGCCACCAATTTGTTGCACAGCAATACATTCTTCAGCACGGCTGTCCATATCATAAACATGCTTCATAAAATAAAATAAGAAGTTCTCAACACTCCAGTCTTTTGTCCAGGTTTGGCACCTTCTGTTTGGACCCTCAAGTTGCCATGGGAGGTAATGAAAATTTAAAACAAGAGGTGCCTAATTGACTTAACATTGCAAAAAAGTTTACAGACCATTCATATAAGTGTATGAAGAAGGAGGAGGACTAGTGTCTCCAGGATAAGTAAAATAATATGAGAAAAAGAACAAAAAAATTAATATACACCAATTAACTGCAAATTAAATTATGATAATGAATACATAGTATAATTTGTGTTATATATTATCTTAATCTGGAAGTTTTTATTCAGCCTATGGCAAGTAGTGTATTACAGATAATGTATGCATCTGGCTCTACTTATGGACATTTATTTAAAGCAAATGCCAAAGTCAACAGAAGAATTACAGATGTTGAATCTCATTAACCACTCTATTTAGGAAGATGTGTTGCCATTGTAGTGTTACAGACATTTCAAAATGAACACAATTAACCTGTGAAAAATATTTAGTAGCAATATACTGTCAGATTATCAGAATAGTGTGATAGAATGGCACCCAATCCATGACAGGGTTCTTGACTGCATCTGGACAGGCTCTGGCAATCCACAATCCAGACTTGCGTTAAGTCAGTTTGAGGCTGTTGTTTAATGTTACATTGGGGTATTTTTGTTTGCATTTATTTTTGTAAGAATATGGTTTAGACTACAGTTATATTTTGCCTTCAGAAGTGAAAATTGTTTTTTATTGCTTTGTTGAAAACATGCTTCTTTTTGATTCACATATGTCTAAGAAGTTAATTTCTGCTTTCAGGGCTCAAAGGTGCAATCGGATGACCAAAATAAGATATTGTAAACTGTGCCACCAAGTGGCACCTTTCAACTTTTACAGGGCCAAAAACACACTGTTTTGTTCTTTTCACTCTGTTTTAGGGAAATTTTTATTGTGACCAATGCCAACATATTTACCTTCCACAAAATATTTTTAGGCAACAGATGACAAGAGGCACAGCTTTCTCTTTGTGGACAATTTGAAACCATCACAAATCTTAATAAGCTTCTCTGCGCTACTGCAAGATGGAGACTCTGTATTTGAAAGCAAGGAGAAATTTGGCAAAGGTTTATTTTAATTCATTTGTTCAAGTTTAATAGAAATTGTTGGCTTCTGTTGTAAGAGTACTGTATATCATAAATTAAAGCTAATGAACATATATTGTGTATACAAGAGTTTTGAAATGGTTTATCTTTGTAATGGCATAGCTATATGTTCTCTAAATTGTTTTGGTATTATTCCATTAAATAATAGGTATGCAATATGTAAAAAACAACACTATAATTTATTCTGTTCACTTTATTATATGTATTGTATTTAATTAATGACAACTGTTTCAGGGTCCTATAGGAACATAACTAGTAATAATGAAGATCTTTGACTTGTAATATTGCTGTATATGATCAATGTTTACTTTTCTGTATAATATCCAGACAGTCCTACAGAGGTCATGCTGCCAAAGCCTGCCTTACTCATTGCTGAGCCATTTTCTTGGAAGACTCTATCTGTCCGTCCACCTGTTCTAAAAATGCATACTTTTGCTACCAAATCAACTATGGTAAATATATCACCAGGGTAAGTTAATATGTGTTTTTTTTTCCCTAGGAAGTGAAGATCGTTTATACTGTAAAGATATATTTGTGACTGTAACATTCTTAGTTGTAGTCTGTGTACTGCATAGATGGTTACTGATTTATTGAAATTTATTTAAATATTTTATCTTTTGTTAATTTAATCAGTCTTCCAATCAAATAGTGAACCTTATAACAGAACTTGTTGAATTGTCTTTAGTATTTTACTAATTAAAATAAGGAAAAGCCAAACAAAGCTTAAGCTAAACCAAATAAAGAAGACCAAAATTTTGATTGCCCGCTGCTTTATTTTATATATCTCTGGCTTTATTATATGCAAAAAATATTAAAGTAGTTCTGTGCTAGTTACCTGACTGTCCTTCCATCCATTCATTTTGAACCCGCTTAATCTAATTCAGGATCTCAGCAGCCCCGATCCATTCTTTGTAAATAACATTTCTAAAAATATAATACTTTCTGTGGTCTGAAAATGATGAATTATATGTTGTGAAAAAGGAACAGACTCGACACACTTAAAAAGATTTGGGGCAGCCACCCGTATAATATTCTTGGCTGCAAATGGTTTTTTAAATAGCACAGAGCTGTTCACAATACTGAGTCCAAAACAGAATTGATGAGGGTTGGAAAAGATGGCGGCTTTAAGGGATTAGACCAGAAGTGATGTAGGGGAACTGGAAGTGATGTCCTTCTGATGTCAGCCTGTGCACCGGAAGTGACATTCTTCTGGGCGCCAGAACCGAAAGTGACATTCTTCTGGGCGCTGGAACCAGAAGTGACATTCTTCTGGGCACTGGAACCAGCAGCATCAGCACTAAACCAAATAGGTTTTCCCGCAGCTGTTCTGTAGAGATAACAGGAGAAGGTTTAGAGTACCCCGCCACCCCCTGGTCTGGCGCAGAATTACTTTTGCTTGGTCCACACAACATCCCCCTACTCACATGTGTGTGACACTGTGGATTACTATATATATATATATATATATATATATATATATATATATATATATATATATATATATATATATATATATATACACAGTGGTAAAACGAGCTCCTGACACAGACAGACACAGTGACAAGTCAAAGCACAACACACCCTTTAATCTTTTCTTTTCTTTACAGCACACAATACAGACAATTCTTCCCAATACAGCTCAGTCCCTTCTTCTCTTCTCTTTTCTCTGTCCTCTATCTCCCGACTCCGGCTCCTTGAATGGAGTGAGACGGCCTCTTGTATATTGCACCCGGAAGCTCTCCAGGTGCTCCCTGATGATTATCTGGCAGCACTTCCTGGTGTGGTGGAAGTGTTGCATGGACATCCAGAAGCACTTCAGGTGCACCTGGATCCCCTCCCTGGCAGCACATCTGAGTGTGGTGGAAGTGCTGTATTCCATTGATTCCAGCAGTGACCAGATACCCCCTATATGTACACATATGTATATGTAGCCCCCCGACTGTAGGAAGGCGGCCCCTTTTATTTCCACCCGGATGTGCTCCAAGTGCTTGATGATGCTGTTCCGGCAGCACTTCCTGGTGTGGCGGAAGTGCTGCCCTTACACCCGGAAGCACACCGGACGTTCCTGAAAGGTCCTTCCTCCACCCTCCCAGGTGTGGCGGAAGTGGCGATCTCTCAGGCTCCACGACGGTGGCCACGGGCTCTATTGGGCTTGAGCCCCCTTGCTTCTTCCCTGTGGTCCTCTCAACCTCCAGGGCGGTTGCCCCCTCATGGCCCAGGGGACTTATAGACCACCTCCCGGTCCTTCCAGGCATCCCAGCTGGGTCTGACCCCCAGCCTCCTGTGACAATATATATATATATATATATATATATATATATATATATATATATATATATATATAAATGTATACACAATTACACACAAAGACACATATATATAAACAGATATAGATGTGTATTCATAACACTTACAGTGTTTACATATTTTGTAAGAATTGGCAGCAAAAAAATTGCATATGCCAGTGAGGGAGCTTATTTGCCAGTAATTCCTGTATGTGTGCTGTGTGCCCCTGATGAGCTTTAGGCAAAGCACCAGCATGTGAGAAAGAGCAAGAGATGCAGAATGGGAGGAGGCTGGCAACGCTGCCCTAGAAGGCCTGGGGGCCAATCATTCTTGCCAACTGCCGTGCTAAGGAATGAAACAGTTTATGCTACAATAAATATTACTCATATAAAAAATATGCTTAATTTTGTATCCACATTTTTTTAGCGCCCAAAGTGAACCAATTTCCCTGTTTAAGTCTACCCTTCCATTCATTGCTTCATGCTTGATGCTGCCAGAATGGCTGCCTGTGACACTGAATTGGCACTGTTGGTTAATTAAAATGGATGGATATGAAAGTCTTATCTTATTCTCTATTCAACAAATGGCCTTAATCCTTTGCACAGCTGTGCTCACACCTACTGCACCAGTTAGATTTCCTGATTAACCTAACTTACACATATCTGGGTTATAGAAGGAAAGTGTAACCTCAAATATTTTGTGACCAGGCCTGGATGCTGTGAGGTGGCAGAATTGGCACTGCAGCCCATATCACTCTTTTTCACACTATATACTGTATGTCTAATTTAAATTTATGTAATTTCAAAACATGTATGCTAAATGATATCCCGATATGTTGAAATTGTTCAAATTAATGTTGTTTAACATGTTTCATTTGTCTGTGCTGTCTTTATACTATTGTAGACGTCATGTTTTTCGGTTCACTGCAAGATCTCCCTTAGGATACCACATTCACTTGTGCAGTTCTGTGCCATTTATCTTTGGTGAGGAAGAAACTGTCATGCCATGTCTTCAAAAGGTAAGTATTACTATAGCAACCGATCTCAAAGATTGATTAATTCTCCACTGCTTTATTACTCTAGTTTTATTTTCATCTTTTATTTTGCATCATAAAACCAGAAGAGTCAGTCAGTAAATCTTTCAGATGTTATAATATTTTACATGCTGGTATTACATAAATAAAAAAATGTCTATGTACTTATAAGAGTGGCCTGTTTGAGGGTGAAGATTTGTTATCATTTCACAATGTATCGCCAGTTTTCAGGCAGGATGTGTTACTCCAAGTAAACTTTGAATGGCATGACACAATTTTGAAATTGTATAGCATCCTTTAGATCTGAAAATGGGAAGTAAAATAAATGTGTTAGTGGGAAAGATTATCTGTATTTTTGTACTGAAAATGTGATCAAGAAAACTCTACATTATAGAAGGCATTTCTGGTGATTTTCAGTTGTAGACTTCATGTATATAATCTGAACTAGTCTGAGGAAATTGGTGGCGCACTCCTGAGCCGATCGCCTTACATAACCTAACAAATGAGACCAACTAGTCTGTAACTGGCAACAATGAAATCAAACAGGTTTGAGTTTCTTTTGAGCTGGAGAAGCAGTCTGCGTGTGCAGGAGAGCTGACAAAGATTAAATGCTCATCCGGATGTTTAATGCATGAAATTCGGCAACAAGGAATAAGGAACATGTCCATTTTGAACCTTGCAAACAGAAGAAAGGCTTGTCTTTCTGATGTTGCCTATTTTACATATTTACACAAATGAAAAAAAGTCAAAAAGTGCCAAGACTGAGGTTGAACTCAACATAGTTGTTAATTATTTTCACAACAGCAGTACAGCCAGCTCTGTCCGGCAGTTCAGTGGGCTTCGAACCTTACAAACAGAAGCAGATTTTTCTCATGTCTCATGTCTTACATACCATATAAATAGAAAAAGAATAGGGCAGAGACTGCAGCCGATCTCACTAAACCTTTTCACAGCTAAACCTTTGCACAGATCCAGTCTGGCAGCATGCTGTTGTAATGTAGACATGATTAGTGATTTTCAGTCATGTAAATTGACATAGTGCGGCAACGAGATCAGCGACTGCGGTAAGCAAGTCTGAAATACTCTGAAACAAAAGCCACATAATGTGTCATATGCCTTCTCAGAGTTTCAAAGTGGGCAACCATAGCATGAAACAGTGAATAATACACCAGAGAAACATAGGATGAGAATAGAAATTTCTCTTGGCTTAAAAAAAACAACAAAAACAAAAATGTATTCCTGTGCAGTATGTCATAATAAATATAAATGTGAGAGAACTTTGGATATTGTCTTTTAGTAATTTGTCAAGATAGAATCAGTGATATTTAGCAACATCAGGAATGGAAACATTCAAAACACTGGTGGAATTCCAAAATCATCACCTCCATTTTGGGTTAGAAAAGGAGACTTTGTTAGTTTCTTTTTAATGTGCATCTCTAGTCGCTTAACAACAGCTGCAAATTGTGTCACTTCCTGCCTCTACTGCTACATGACAGTTAATAAAAAATATGAGCAGCTAAGAGTGTTTAAAAAAATATTACAAAATGAAAGAAAGAGTAGTCTGCCACTTCTACATTTTTTGCCAGTTTGATTCTATAAAGTTTAATATGTAAATCCTTTGAATTGAGTGAAATGTTGAGCTTATGCCACTGTTTTACCTAACTGATGCTGAATTTTACTTTGTCTTGCTTTTGTTTTTTGACTCCTTGTCCAACTCTATGCTCATGCACTAAAGAAAAACGCTTGCATTTTCCCGTTGCTTGAATGATCAGTTCCCAAAGTTACTCAGACAACCTAAATAAAAAAAAAATTAGTATTATATCATCATAAATGCTTTCATCAGTGTAGATGCAAAATAAAGGAAGAAATACGAGCATGAGATGTGACTAGGAAGGGAAAATGGAGTTAATAGTTTAGCACTGGTCCACAACAATTCAATTTATTTGGCATGCAGAAAATTATATGAATAATATCACTTGCATTAGCTGTAAATACTTTGGTTTAGGATGACTGATAGACAGTGAGGTAATCTAGCAGTGTTAGACATGGACTTTTACACTGTATGTAACAGCCATCACTACAGTTAGAAACAATAAACTAACATGCCTTGTAGTTAAACATTTCTGATTCAGCAAAACAAATAGTAGCTGAGTGAACACTGTCGAAATGGCCAGATGATTGCCTAAGGTGGCATACTTTATTTTTACTTTTAACCTATTTTGCTGCAATTGGTAAAGATTTAAAATCAATTTAGTTTAACCTGAATATGGTTGCCCAGTGTTTGAGTCTTTCAGACCTTCGGGAATTATCAAGAGAATAGTCCAAATTACCTAGGACTGATAAGCAGGGAAATGAAAACCAAATTATCAAAACCAAATCTTCTTCTTCCTCCTCTTCACCTTTTCCCACTTCTATGTTGGGTCGATGTGCTTGATCAACCTCCGCCACACACCTCAGTCCTACACCTAATGCCCAGTCAGACCTTTTCCTTCAGATCCTCTTTTACTTTATCCATCCATCTCCACTTTGACATCCCTCGCTTTTTCTTCCCTTGTACTTCCATTCCTATCACTCTTTTGCCCACATATTCATTTTCTCTCCACATCACATATCCATACTACTTTAGCCCACTTTCCTGTACTTTCTTATATATCTCTCCCACTTTTGTTGTAGGCAGCACAGTGGTATTGTTGCTGCCTCTCAGTAAGGAGACCAGGGTTTGCATCTCGGTTCCTCCCTGCATGGAGTTTGCATGTTCTGGGTTTCCTCTGGGTGCTCCATTTTCTTCTCACAGCCCAAGGACATGCTGGTTAAATGAACTGGTTTTACCAGTGTCTTTAAAACCTTACCTATAACCTGTGTCTTAATTCTTCAATCACACAATACTCCCGATACCTTCTTCTAATTGTTCAATCCACATTGAACTCTATGGGTTATCTCCACATCTAATTTTCCATCTCGGACTACCACTGATCCCAGATATTTAAATGTATCCAGTATATTAGTAAGTATAAGTAGCTGTCTGAGCAGGATGACTTCTGAATCCTGACCATCGTTAAACCTCTTCCTATTTATTGTCAATCCTCTATCTTCCAAAGTCTTTCTCAGTTCTTCCTGTTTTCTCTTCGTTTCCTCTTTTCTAGTGCGACAAAACACAGTGTCATCAGCAATGTCAGATTGGTCTTTAATCCCATGAGTCAATACATCCATAAACAGATTAAAGAATTAAGAACTAAAGAAGATCCCTGGTGCACACCTATTCTAACTGGGATCTTGTCTATTAACCCAACACTGACTTTAACCCAAGCTGTTACTCCCTCATATATATCCTGGACAATCCTTGCATCGTCCTCTGGCACTGCTTTCTCTCTCAAGCACCTTGAGGCTTCTTGACGTTGCATGCTATCATATGTTTTGTCCAAATCAATACATACCATATGCTAACCTGTCTGTTTTACTTGATGTTTCTCTGTGAGCTGCCTCAATGCAAAGACTGCATCCGTTGATTCTCTCACTGGCATAAAAACCAAGCTGCTTCTCCCCGATGGTGGTCCCTTCCCTAAACCTTCTCACTATAATCAAAACTAAATCATAAACGAAAAACCAAGGTCAGACCACACAATGATAAAAACCGTTAACAGTTATGCTAGCGGATCATTTGTTGAAATTGAAGTTTTTCAATTTAGATTTTGAAATTCATCCATGTTGAAATGTGTGCAAATGCATATTAAAGTTATTTTCTTATTTTGCTGTTATTTAGCTTTGTTGAATATTAATTTTAGGGTAGCAAGGCAAAGTTCTGTGCACAGTCTGTTATAATCTGCATTGAACTAGAAGGATCCGCAATTTTGGCAGCAGCAATGGAAGTACATATTGAGTGCTTTTTTAGCTTTGGTGCACTGCTCATAGATCCAGTACTACGTCACTTTTTTAAACAGTTTCTGAATTGTGTGCTTTGCAGAACCTATTGCAACAGATTATTGTTCCATGGAATTCTTCACATGTCACCTTGAATGAGCCTGTAAGAACATACAGCTTCGTGATGAAAATGTGCTGTTCCAATGAATATGGCTTGTCTTCTCTCTATCAAGTACATAGATGCTCTGATAGAAGTAACATAATGCTTTTGCCTATATTTGTTTCTCCTTCTAAATCCACTGTAGGGCTCTTTGCTGAACATGGGGCTTGTTTTACGAGTGTCACCTAGTGTATAGTGTGATAAAATATCAGGCAGCAGACCGAAAAAAGGTTTGGGAATGGCCACCCCGTATACTGAAAAAACAACAGGGCAAAGAAAACAAGTTTTACAAAGCAGGGTTCACAACTTAACTGACTAACAGATTGAGACTGCATTATAAATATGAGGGGTAGGAGGAAGAGGTGGATTTTGACAGCCAGAACAGGAACTGATGTGGAAGGAAGGGGAATTCTGGGTAGTGGAAATTATGTCATCAGCCGAAAGTGATGTCAGGAGTGGGTGGATCAATGGTGATGTCATTAAGAGTCAGGGTCTTCGGCTGGGCTGCAAAGGAACAAGAGGTGAGAGGATCAGGTGAGAGCTCCAACCCCTGGTCTGGCTGAGAAATAACACTATTTGAGACTGTAAACTGCCCCCCATGCGCACGTATGTGACAACAGGTACCTGGAGACACCCCCACCATTGAACAATCACATTGTCAGCTTTTTTTTTGATAAAAATAACATATGTATTTAAAAGGTCAATTCAGGAATATTTCAACTTCTAAAATTATAACTAGTTCATTATGAACTTATGAAACATTTATTTTTATTACTAATTTTACATAATACAGGTTTATCTTTTTATTGTAGATACATTTATTAAAAATATGCAAAGTTAGGACCAAGAAAGGTGATTCCCTATCAATTGGTTGTGCCTCATATAAGTACACGAGGTATTTATGTAAGTCAGGGTGCATATGGGAGGATGTTTGCCCTGCCCTGGCACCCCTCTGGGGTTGGTACTTACTTTGTATAAGATGGTGCCATCACCATTTCTCTCTCTCTCTGAAGCTGTGTATTAAATAGGCAGGTTCATATAGTGGATCATGGGGGTGGGTATGTATAATTGCATAATTTGGGGGTTTTATAGCAACTTCAAGACCTGTACACTATCACCTTATCTGTCTCTGTCAGCTTTTCGTGTTGATTTTTCTCTGACTGTGGATGTCACTAAACATAGGTGAGTGTGCCCTGCAATGGTGTGGCATCTGGTATAGCTGTGCTTAAATCTGGCCACATGCAAAGCTGCATTTGATTAAACAAGATTTTAAAATGAACTAATAAGTACATAACAAAATGAATTACAACTGCATGTCATTTATGACCCTGTACTTTATATTGTACATAATTAAAAATAAGATACTGTCAGTACACATTTACCAAGTGATTTTTCTACAAAAGAAAATGCTTGAAAGATTAATTTTATATGTGTCTTTCAAGTTGCCATCCTTTGAGATAGAAAGCCATTTTACTATTTTTCTTGTGTTATTTAAATAACATAATGTGTTGTTATTTCCCAGGAGAGCAACAGTTTTACTGCTCAGGCTATGGCAATCATGAAAGCAGTTGGAAGTGTGATGAATCATTTTAGTGACAAAGCTGAACTTCCCCAGGCCCTGAAGGAGCTTGAACTAGTGCTCTACCCTCCACAGCTCTTCAGCTCGAAGTTGGTGAAAGAACATTTCAAGGTCAGTTGAATTCTTTAGCAACAGTTTTATAGAAAGTCCAAGTATAGCTCACACACTTTTGAGAATTTCTCATTTTATTTATGGTTGTTAGTCTGTGAAGTGAACTCCTTTCACCTTTCTTTGTAACCTCTGGCACAGAGCAGTTTATATTACAAAGCAGAAAAAAAGGCTTTACAGTAGAAAACATACCAAGTTAGATTGTTAGGTCAGAACATCTGAAATTCCTTTTCACATACCACTGAAATGTTTTTTAGTTTCTGTGTTCCAGGCTCCAATTGCAAATTCCTGATTGAGCTCATTAAACTCTTGTGTGCGATGAGGGAGTCACAGTAGATGGCAGACTCTTTCACACTTTCTAATAACAGATATTAGTGCACTAATATCTCGGCGCGCACTAATTATGGATTCACTGGTGTCCAAATAAGCAAATGCTTCATGAATATTGTTTCTTGTCCAAACCAACAATTTTGATTTCTATCTATCTATCTATCTATCTATCTATCTATCTATCTATCTATCT
>JANRMT010062791.1:103007294-103023448 GCA_026402145.1 Polypterus bichir lapradei | reverse complement strand
AGCAGATTCCATCCAGACTACTGCCTTATTACATCCACTTACAACTCATTTTGCACCCCCAAGGACACTGCGGCCGTAAATCTTATATTCCTTTCCTACTTTTTAAATAAAAAGAATCGTAGCCTTCAAAAAATCCAAAACGTTTACCTTTTCGGCAATCGTTAACATCTTCTTCTTGCGCTTGGGCACGGCCCCTGAAGCAGTAGCAGATTGTTTTGGAGCCATAATGAAGGGCTTGACTATGCACAAAGATAAACACAAAAGAGCACAACTCTTTACACAGCGAAACACGTTGACGCTGAATGAGCGAGACGAGACTTCCTGGTTAATCTTTGTTGATATTATAAAATACCGGATATTATATGTTAAAATCAAGCTGTGGGAGAACTTAAACATGAGTATATATGGTAATAAATGGACAGATATTGTTGGTTTTCAATTAAATTATTTAGTTTCTACTTTTTTTCTTTATATTTTAACAGATTTGTATCTTTAAATATGCTAGCTTTTTATTTAGTGATTGGTATAATCACTTTCATTTTGCCTTGAGAGTTGTTGTAGTGCTTTGGGCCTGCACTAGGTGAGAAGCGCTGTACAAGAACAAATTAAATTGTATTATTTTATTCTATTTCTGAGCTGGCAATGATAGATTGGCATTCTAGGTCTAAGAAGAGGACTACTTATACACTGTTTTGTGTGTTATATACTGTATATATATTATATTGTGTTATATATATGTTTATATATACATATATATTTATATATACATAATATATACATATTACATGTCTTAAACAACTATTATCATCCACTGATAATTTCTGTATTATCTATATCTGCTATTTATTATATTACATATCTTTTGACTATATTTATGTATCTAGATTGCAAATACCATACATTGCATCAATGTGCATATTGCTAACTCCATGTCAATATTGCTGCTACTTCTTTGTCTTGTCTTGTTTGTGTTTTAATTTAAAATTTAAATTTTAATTCTATTTTTAATTTATTATTTGCACTCCATGTTGTTACACTGTGGACCCTGAGCTTCGCAATTTTGTTTATCTGTATACTTGTATATGGTTGAGATGACAATAAAGTTCACTTTGACTTTAAATTTTTTTAATCCATTGCACACCCATCGTCCTTGGAAGGGAGTCTCTCTTTGAATTGCCCTCCCCAAAATTTCATCCTTTTTTGCTTACAAGGTTTTTTTTTTCGTGTTAACTTAAGGAGTCAAAGCTGGAGGGCTGTCAATTAAACAGGGCCTGTTAGTGGCCATTAAGGCATTCTTTGTGTGATTTTGGGCTGTACGAAAATATCTTGTTGTTGATTGAGCTTTTCCTCTCCCTTTCTTTCACTTTAGGCTTTCAATAATGCTCTGCAGTATACATTCATCAAAGTTCTTAGGAATAATTTAACCTTAGATGACGTGTTTGCCATCAAAGTATTTACTCGTGATGTTTCCAACTGCACTATTGCCAAGGAATCCCCCAGCCTTACAAGTAAGTACTTTAAGCATACACCGTTTTCATTCGGAGCCCCTCCTTGAGAGGCCTGTTTCTGGAAGCCTTGTTTCCACCAAGTCAGCAACATCACATCTTATTTGTACATCCAAGATAATAATTTTTGGGTACCCCAGACAAATTGTCACTTATTTCACTTATGAAATCTGGCACTTTTAAAACAAAGTGTAATAGCATCTGCAGTGTGGATTTGACCTGCAGTGCAGAACAGTGTGCCTGCATTCTACTGTTCAATGAACAGCTTTGGTTGCTTAAGTACACCTCTGCTTTCACAAAATCAATTATCCAGTAGGGCAAACTGAAAGAAAAATGGTTTGTGCATTAGTAGAGCTAAATCATGCAAAGTCCTTCTGATTTACACTGACCAAACCAAGAAGGATGATATTTGGCAGAACAGCAATTGTAGGAACACTGAGCAGGTATTCAGATAAATCAAGAAGGAATGAGCAGACCCTCAGGCAGGCTATCATTTTTGTAGATAGTTGGATACTAGAAAATCCTTCAAAACTCTGCATCCTCATAAATAGAAATGAATGGCTCCAAAAGCCATTATAGTTAAGTAATCAGTATTTAGTTTGGTTAAATCACTTCCTATGCAGAAAATGTTAGACTGATCTGGAAAAAAAAAGTATAATTCCCAGATCTAGAAAAAAACTACTTTTTTTCTGGCTAAAAGTGGGAGAAACTAAAAGATGTGTGTGCTATTCCTAAAATTCTTATATATTTGTCTATTTTATTTTGTAATGTGCTACAAACATTAACGTAACATTACCACCTGTGTTTGTTAAGAGGCTTGTAACAGTTCAACGAGTAAGCAAGACATACGCACCTGATGTACCTAAAAGTCACAAACACATTGAGCAAGGATTTATAGCACAAGTAGCCATTAAATCATTAGCACAACCCTGCATGTTCAGTTTCCCATTAGGTCCGATAGGTAGCTTAATCATGCTTACAACATGTAGTTATAAATAATCATTTTGAAAATGTTAAATGTTACGATGTCACTGTTTCTGCCAGCAGTTTAGTTTTCCTTCCATATTTGAGAAACATATGTAGCAAACTATAAATTGGCCCAAGTTTAAATAAGACTGTATGTGGGCCCTGCAATGGACTGCTGCTCCATCCAAGACTGTATCACTGTTTGTTCTGCTGTTGTCAGGGTAAACACAGTGACCCCGAATTATAAATGAGTTCCAAGATGAATGGATGTATGGGTATTAAACATGTGTGGACTTTTACCAGTAGCATTACCAAGGGATGAATGTATTTCGCCAAATAATTTTGCTTTTCATTTAGTTAATACAAAAAACTGTAGAGTCCATAAAATGAAAACAAATAACTGTTAATATTTAGATTAGGTAAACTTTATCAATGCCATGGGGAAATTCAGAAATATGTCCCTCATGCTGAAAATGGAAGACATTCCAAACTGTGTATTTAGTGAGAGGTACACAATGAGGCATTGGAGTATCAAGAAGATCCACATCCAAAGAGATTAGAGGCCTAATGTATAACGCTGTATGTAGAATTCACACTAAACCATGGCATATGGACATAACTGGAAATGTGCATGCACACAAAAAAATTTAGATGCATACAACTGTGCGTACGCCAAGTTCCACGCACCCCAACAGCCCCGCCCTGTACGCACCTACAGCCCCACCTCGACTCCTCCCTAAATTTTCCATATTTGAATATGCAAATCGATATAAATAGCTCCTTCCATTCAGTGTTTTGTTAAAGGACAATGGCAAAAGCATGTGGAAAAAAGAACTTAAGCTAATGTGAAGTGGAGGCAAAGAAAAACATACTATTTGTTGGTTTAAGCAGTGGTATAGGCAAAAAAGCAAATGGATGGAGTAAAATAGTGGTGTAGACACTCAAAGGTTCAAATTCAGAAAGTCGCACAGTACCCGAAATAAGAAAGAAGTGGTCATATTTCAAAGTCGACGTGAAAAGGCGAGTCGCAGCCCACCATCTGTTTATTCTCTTTCAGACAATATTACAAAAGCTGACTCCCTTGTCAAGAACGTGACTCCAGGCGGTGATGGTGCTGCTTTTTAAGCACTGACTGCGCGCACATCTCTGCCTCGGAAACTGCCAGGTGACCATCTGGCTGTATGCTGATGGACGCTATTCTGGAGTCACAACATGCAATAGTGGATACTGCAAGAGATGTGGCCAATAAACTAAGGAATATAAGGGCTATACTGTCTGATATTGACCACAAATTAAATAAATTGGTTAAAAAATAAATGCTAGCAAGATAAAATATATTTTCTAAACAAAAGTATAGAAAGTACAAAAAATAATTAAAATAGTGATCAAATATCACATGTTGAAAAGCAGGATAAATAATATAATCTGACCAAAATCAATCCCTTAATTTATTAGTGAGGCTGTTGCTTTATCTGCCAGAATAATTCACGCAGTCTGTACAAATTTGCCATTACATTTTATTATGGGTGCCACCATTGTTTGATCTTTTTGATGCAGGGCAACCAAATTGTTATTAGACAAGATGATCACGAGTGAGAGACACATGATGTCATTATCATGACACTGTAAATCTCAGCATTGTATACTTCCTAATTGTCTGAGTTTGTAGATAAATTAAAATAAATTTAAAAAACTTCAGATTTTTATTGTTAACATATCTCCTGATTACAATTTTTTTCAATTCCTTGACTTCATATATTGCATTTTGGCTTAGGCTACATGAATTATTCTGGTTATTGACTCTCTCTGGCTATGTTTCTCATTCTAAAATTTTGTCTGGCCTTTGTTTATTTAATTCCTTGTTATAATAATAATTTGCTAATACAACAACGATCCATCATCTGAGTTTGTCTTACTTTGAACTTTTGCTTTACTGTGATGTCAGTACACTCTTGTTCTTTGGATCATTTATAATATTTAGGTTTAGGGTCCTCTTCATTAAATCACCAATTATACCCAGCTCTTCTGAGCGGTTTTATAGCAAAGTTGAATTGCCCGAGATCCATTGTGGCCTTCCATTATATCAGTGTCCAGGGTGCGTAGGTCCCTTGAGGGGTTTTCCAAGTTCCATTTCTTTTGACGTTTCTGTGCATTACGTTTTCCTATGGACTCCAAGTATTTCCCTGCAAAAAAGCAATACAAGTTTTGAGGCATCCAGGGTACTTTCCTAGACCTCCATGGGTTCTTTTCATGCATACATATTGTGTATCATTAGAACAATCTAGACCATAACAGGCCATTCAGCCCAACAAAGCTCGCCAGTCCTATCCATTTATTTCTTCCAAAAAAACATCAAATCGAGTTTTGAATGTCCCTAAAGTCTTACTGTCTACCACACTACTTGGTAGTTTATTCCTAATGTTTGTGCAAAATTTACCCACAACAAGTTTCCAACTGTGTCCACGTGTACTTGATGAACTCATTTTAAAATAACAGCCTTGATCAACTGTACTAATTCCCTCCATAATTTAAACACTTCAGTCATGTCACCTCTTAATCTTCTTTTGCTTAAACTGAATAGGCTCAGCTCTTTTAATCTTTCCTCACAATTCAACTCCTGTAGCCCTGGAATCAACCTAGGTGCTCTTCTCTGGACCTTTTCTAGTGCTGCTATGTATGTCCTTTTGGTAGCCCAGAGGCAAAACGGCACACTGAACTCCAGATGAGGCCTCACTGGTGCATTATAAAGCTTGAGCATAACCTTCTTGGACTTGTACTCCACACATCATGCTACAGTATATAACCTAACATTCTGTTTGCCTTCTTAATGGCTTCTGAACATGTTCTGGAAGTCGATGGCTTAGAGTCCACTATGACTCCTAAATCTTTCAAATAAAGTGTACACTTGATTTTCTAACCGTCCATTGTGTATTCAAACCTAACATTTTTACTTCCTATGTGTAATACTTTAAATTTACTGACATTAAATTTCATCTGCCACAAATCTGCCCAAGCCTGTATGCTATCCAAGTCCTTCTGTAATGATATAACGGATTCCAAATTACCTGCTAATCCACCAATCTTGGTATCATCTGCAAAGTTAACCAGCTTGTTACTTATATTCCTATCTAAATCATTTATATATATTAAATATAGCAGCGGCCCTAGCACTGACCCCTGTGGAACACCACTCTTAACATCGCCCAGTTCTGATGAGGTTCCTCTCACAATCACCCTCTGCTTCCTGTGTCTGAGCCAGTTCTGCACCCATCAAAAAACATCACCCTGAACTCACACTTCTTTTAGTTTAATGCTCAGCCTCTCATGTGGCACCTTATCAAATGCTTTCTGAGCATGACAGAGTGAGTGATAGTGATACTGTGTATAGATATAATAAACAGGCACTCAATGGCATGTAGAATGGCAACAGAACACCAGAACACAAAAAAGCAAAGCAAAATAAGCTCAGAGTGGTTCAATGCTCTGTAAAGCAGTCAGTATTCAGGTAAGAGCTCCGTTCTGTGTTCTGACCTCTTCAGAATGACACAACCCCTGCAGGGAGCGTCTTGGCTCTACAGTTGACAGACTTAAAGGGGAGGAGTCATTTGCCCTCATCAGGAATGCATGTGTGACAATATATAAAATGTTAGACTGGTAACAATTCCAAAATTAATGATAATAGTTTTATTAATATTAATGTTCTCCAGTTATTTAGGGGAACAAGATTCAGTACAACTCTAAGGTTTGGGAGGTTTACAGGGACAGTTGGTACCATGAAGGGGAGTTCCTCACAGGCATAGATAGTAAATTTAATGTTGGTCGTGTAAGCCTGGAAGTATTCCTGGAGGATTTCTCAGAAGTGTTCATGGCTCTGTGCTTAAAAGTCTGTTCCAGTAAGTGAACTAACAATTTTAGTTTTTGGAGGTAGCTGGTGACATGGAGGTACTTTTGTTTTATAAGAAGGTCTGACATCTTGCAATTTGTTTTTAATATGTTGGTGTATTGTTCCTTTTCCTTGATCCTGTTATTAACTGCTTTTGTTAATACATTTTCTTTCTTATATAATTTTGAATTGGCTAAGCATGGGTTTTGGAATGGTTATCAAGAGTTTGGTGTTCAAGTTAAATCCTACACTATGACAACTATGTTTTGGTTTTTCCTAGGTATTAAAACTGAAACCCCAGAACAGTGGATTAACAGAGAAGCAACTAAAGAAGAAATAGAAGCAGTAACTGTTATACAGGCTGACTGGAGAAGGTATTATATTCGTAAAACAAAGAGAGCAAGAAAGCCAGGTATGTTTGCATATAATGATAATATTTTAGGAGGAAATCATATCAGTTATATAGTAATATTCTCATATATAGATACAGGTATAATAATATTTGTAATGTTAAATTTTCATTCTGTATATAGTTTCAAAACTCTGAATTTTGAGAACTCTGAATCCTTTTGGGGGTCACAGAAATTCAAAGCTGATTATGCAAGGCAATAACACACTGCTAACATAATGTTAGATGACTGTTTCAAAGTTGGGTTCCTGCAGAGTTTTATTTTTGATTTTGTCAGTTAGATAGGCTTTTTTTCTGCTACTTCCCAGCATGGTCATCAAAAACATAATGATGGGTGTGCTTAGACTCTACAGCAGATTACTTTGAAGCCAGGTAATTATCACATCAGAAGTTTGTAATTGCATTATGTAATTTATAATTTGTATCCAGGCTGAAATTTTCTTCTTACCACTTTGTTCAAATGGATGTTGAACTACAAAGGAATAGCTTTACTGAAATCATCTTGCACACATTACACGTTTATGATCTAAACACAAGATGTCAGTTAAAAGCACACATTACACAATTAAAATCAAAACCCAAGATATCAGTAAAAAGCACACTTAAGGTTGTTCATGACCATCCTGGGGATTATGACACTTTTGGTAGACCATCTTGTTTTTGTCAACACATAATGTAAAGTGGATATACAGGCATAAATTAGCACAATGTCTGATTAGCAACATTTTGGGTGCATTTTTTCTTCCAAAATCCTTTAATGAGCGAGCAGCACTTACTTCCAATTGGAATCCTGCTTGAGCTGCTGCAAGGGACACGTGATATCAAACGAACAGCCAACAAAAGTCACTTCCAGCAGATAATCAAAAGTCACAAAACAAATACCTAAACCAAACCATACTGAAGACCCTTTCCCTGCTAAAAGATAAACAATCTTCTGTCTGTCCCATTACCTGTGCTGGAACAAATGATTTAGTCAAAGGTCCATTTAGTGAAAAGCTTTGTTCCCATCAAACTTGAAGTCATGTGTAGTGTAAGCAGTATAGATTTTTTAAAATTGTATCAGTAAGTATTGTTCAAATACACAGTAGAGACTATCCAGATAGTCGTAGTGGCAGGAGCTGTTACAATACCTATGTTTCTTAGACTTTTCTGTATATTTTGATATATTTCATTTAAAAGAACCTTCTTATATTATATCAGACCTCTGGATTTTACTGTGATAGATTGAATAGGTTATAATGTTTCAGTTGTTCACTTTAAATATTATTTATCTGTCTCCTTTAACCCAATTCATTTTCATGCATTTCAAGTGTTTTATTTCCTTCATTAGTTAACTTGTGCTATTTAAACTCTCAAAGCTTCACAAAAATGTTGAATTTATCTGGACTCACGTTTCTTGCTGCATGAAGAGCGCAATTAATATACAGTACAATAAAAAGGCTGTACTAAATAATCACTTTAATATCAAACATTTTCTGAATAGGAGTTTCTGACTCCTGTCACTGTTTTTCAATCTGTTACGTTTCATAAACCACATAGTTGTCAAAATGGACTAAAGTTATTTATGGAAGTGATTCTGGATGAGCATGTTATGAGTTACAGCCTTAGGGAGGATTTGCCTCAGACTGATTTCAACTGTTTAAAGAGAACTTTGAATGACCGCAGTTGTCTTTACCCCTTAAATGTCATTAAACATTTGCAGCACAAACGGTTGCTGTTGCTTTTAATGTTGTTTTATTTGTGACCATGTTCTTTGGCAATGATCTTAGATGAAGAACAAATAAGAAAATAACATTTAACAACATACGTTTATTGGTAATAAAATAGTATTATAGGTAATATATATATAAAAAAACCACGCTTATATTAAGTTAAAAAGTGTTCTAAAAAGTAAAAAATAAGTCACTCATACATCACTGTAAAGTAAAAGGTGGGCGCTTTTGCTAAGATTTTAAGAAGTGTTTTTTAAATGTTGATTGGTGAAAAGCGCCAACGCTTTTATTTTACGAGTGATGTATGAGAGACTTATTTTTTACTTTTTAGTACACTTTTTAACTTAATATAAGCGTGGTTTTTAAAAATTATTTTATATATATATTACTTTCAACTTTATAGTCTTGGGTTTGTTTTAGTATAATTTTGTAATCAATATTTTAACACTTCCTTTAATATTTCTATCCGTTACTATTGCCATCTATTGGTAAAATCTTTAACTATTCTTCATATGAAAATTTCATTTCTTAATTAACATGGATTAATTGATCAGTTAGTGAAACTGATTATTGATTCATGTATTGTCTTCGGAAGTGAGTAAGTCATTTGGACAATAGGAAGTGGGTTAAATATCGATTACAAGATTTGTACCAGACAACAAACAGGTGAAGTTAAAATAAGCGTGGTAATGATAAAACACACTGCAGCTGTCCTCGAAAACATAAGGTCTTGCTAATTTAGCTTTATAAATCTGTATACCTGGGTAATGGGAGGCATGGTGGCACAGTGGTAACGCTGCTGCCTTGCAGTAAGGAGACCAGAATTCTCCTCATGTCTGCCTGGGCTTCCTCCAGGTGCTCCAGTTTCCTCCCACTGTCCAAAAACATGCAGGTCAGGTAGATTGGTGCTACTATATTGGACTGAATGTGTGGCTGGGGTGTGTGTGTGTTTGCCTTGTGATGGACTGGCACCATCTCCAATAATTGTTCCTGCCTTACACCCTGTGCTCGCTAGAATAGACTCCAGCACCTCCAGCAAACCTGTTCAGGACTGAGCGGGTTAAAAAAATGACAGACTGACTGTACCAGGAGTCACATCTGGTTAAGGTTGTCATTTGCTTTATGTCTTCAAAAATGGCTCTAAATGGCTGACCCACCTGGGTGTCCTCAAAACTTCATATCTTCTTGTCAATTTTCATTTTACATTGCTTTCATCCAGGTTTGTCTTCTCTATTTTTACATTGCTGCTATGAATGCCTTTCATTTACAGTCTTCTGTGCTGCAAACATGCACTGCTGTATTGGATACTTTTGTAATATTTGTGATTGCTTTATAATGTGCTTTGTTATATTACTTGCTGTGTGTAAGGCTGTTTATTCAATAATGACATTTTTCTAAGTAATGAAAAATGCTGTGATATATTTCAGTGTATAATACATAAATGTTTTCCTGTAGTTTGCTTTTTAATGTATTTCTCAGTCTAATTTAGTTAAAAACTTAGCATTTAATTTTCTAGCCTGCCAGTGATTGGCAGCTGATGTCTTTTCTAGTAGCCTTGGGTGCAATTTAGGGAACAATTCTAAAAGGGATGCCAGCCCATTCCAGGAAACACATCAGGTCACATCAGAGTTTTCAGTAAACCTATCGTGGAAAACTCATAAAGGCATAAGGCTAACCAACTCCACAGAGATAGTAGCTGGGACTCTGGACCTGGAGCCAGTAACTCAAATAATTACATCACCCTTGGCTGACAATGCATTGTGTAATTATATAACGAAGACATTACAGGTATTTACAACTTGTCTTACTTATTTTATGTCATATTTCAATCAGTAAAAATAATATCATCTTAGTAAATTCTCTTGCCTGCCAAAGCACTACATTCCTTCCATGCTGTCTCTGTGACAGTGTTTGCCCTCACAGCCACAGCTGTCTTCTAAAGCTTCCAGTCTTTTATTGCTCAGTATTATTAGCAGTGACAGTCCAGGCAATGTGATTTCAAAGGATGACCTTACTGGTCACATTGTGGACAATTAAGTTTGAATTGAGCATGGATATGGCGGTACAATTCTTTAGCAATGAAGCTAAGTGCATACGTTTTTGCCAGTGCATAAGTTTCCCTGTTTTTTTTACACTTAACCTGAACTTAAAAAGACTAGTTTTACAAATATTTTATGATTTTAAGTTTTGCACTACATTTTGTAGAACAGTTGTATGGCAGTGGCAATAGATATCAGATATGGGACCCTGGATGACCAATTGTGCAGTAAGTGTTAAAAGTGTTGATTCACAGCTCAGTTGGGTTTATATACATTTTGGAATAGCACACCAAACAGTGTGGTTTGAAGAGTTGTTTGGACTTTTCAGTAAGCTGTAGAAACACTAGTTTAGTGAAGATTGCTTAAGTCTTTCTTCATTTTTAATACTGCCTCTTCATTTTTTGTTTTTTTCTCTTGTTTTGGTGCTATATGCACATTTCACATCACTGAAATCAAGGCTTCAAATAGCAAAAAGCAACAGCATTTTAAAAATAAATGCATACTTAAGAAACTTACAAGGTGGCCATATTTTTTGCCCAGGTAGAGAAAAGGAGATAATCAAAGAGGACCTTTTTAGGCAGAGCTGAAAATGAAAAGCCTTTTCTTATGTAATTTTCTTCTCCCATGTTAGTTGCAGTAAATAATTAAAATTCCGTAGTAATATTGTATATTTTGAAGATAAGAAAACATGTCAGAATGAAAGTTTATCACTGTGATTTCCTGTATTTCATCAAAGCTTTGATATTTGCAAACCAGAAGTGCTTGAGGACTAAATGATCTCTCCTCATTTGTAAACAGTCTTTTCTCCAGTTACAAACTAGATTAATATCTGGGTATGAGCTGCACGTTTGTTCCATGGTCAGATGCATTACATTAACTTGGGAGTGTCTGGTTCAGCTCTTCACCTAAAGACATGCTCTCATGTTATACTATTAATTGTAAAATGCCATAATTTAATGCATGGTACATTTCAGTTTGGTTTGGCACACAGCATATTCAAACACTAAAACCACACGTAATTATAGGTGGGGCAATTTTAGGCAAATGTGTCCAAGCTTATATAAAATAAATTGGGATAGGCTTTTAAGTCTCGCCTATTCAAGTAGTCAACTTCAAGCACTGAGAAGAAATGCCCACGCCGGTGTGGTTCCCTATTTACCTGGCGAGGTAAGAAGATGATATTTGTCAAGATAAAGATAAAAGTCAAGCAGCTTCCGAGAAAGTGGCGCTATAAACCTTCGGTGCCTTCTGTGATCCTGGGAAATGTGAACTCACTACCAAATAAGATCGATGAACTGGCTGTGCTGGTGAAATGTGAATTTCGCTTTGGGATTAATAAAGTATCTATCTATCTATCTATCTAAGTATTATGACAATGGAAAAGATGGTAGGCAGGTTTAAAAATGTTTTGCATATAGTGCTGGGCAAGTTTACCAAAATTTAGAATGCAACAGGAAATTAATGAGAACTCCATGGTATATAATTACAGAGCTAAAAAACACAGTTGAAAAGAAACAAACAGCTGTAAAAGACAAATACTGTAAGACTAATAACTCACATGAGAGGAATAGTTCAAATGGATATTAGGAAAGCTAAAAGGCACAATGGAAAAAAAAAACAGCAACAAAGGCAAATGATTACCCAAAGAGATTATGTTAATATTTTAGTAGTAAAAGAACAGTCAAGGAATAGATGAAGAGTATTAGGAATGGTAAAAGCGAGCTACAATATATAAGAAGTACATTTGCAAATGCTCTAAATTTGCACTTTTCTTGAGTTTAAATGTGTGCAGAAGTTGATAACCTCCTGAAAGTAACAGTAACTACTAAAGAGGTACTTAGTGACTTGGAAATTGCAGAGGAGGAGTACTGCTTAGATTAAAAAGGATACAATTTAACAAATCACCAGGACCAGATAACATTTATCCTTGAGTGCTTAAGGCAGTTGAGGGACACAAATGTAAACCCTTGATGTCTGTTTTTTGAAAATCACTGTGTACTAGAGAAATTCCTACTTATGCCATTGTAAAAAAAAGGATGATTGGATTTTTTAATCAAAAAGAAAGAAGTTGGAGTTTAGGGTACGGTATGTGGATGGTTACAAACTTGGGTCAACAGTGTCAGTAATGGGTTACGGTGAGAGAAACTTTGTGAGAATTAAGTGATGGTAAAAGTGGGTTAAGAGTAGATAATGTAGAATTGATTAAATTGTTGCAGACGCCATACAGGCTTGGGCAGATTTGTGGCACATGAAATTTAATGTAAGTAAATGTCAGGTATTACATGTAGAAAGTAGAAATATTAGATTTGAATACACAATGGGAGGTCTGAAACTTGAAAGCACATATTATAATGTACTAGGAACTATAGTAGAGTCCTCACTATCTACATCAAGACAGAGTGCATGAAGTACAAGTCAAGGGAGGTTATGCTTAAGCCTTATAACACACTGGTTAGACCTCATCTCGACTACTATGTGAAGTTTTGATCTCCATATAACAAAAAAAGATATAGCAGTGCTAGAGAAAGGATAGGTGAGAGCAACTAGGCCGATTTCAGGACTAAGAGGTATGAGCAATGAGAAAATATTTAACAAGCAAAATATTTTTAGTTCAAGCAAAAGAAGATTAAGGGGTGACATGAAGGAAATGTTCTGAAGGGAACTGGTGCAGTGAATCCCAGGTGTTATTTTAAAATAAATTCTTCAACAAGAACACTGGGGGACGGTTGTAAACTTGTAAGGTTACATCTTGCTCAAATGTTAGAATGTTTCTTTTCACGTGAAGAGCCATAGACTCATGGAATAAATTACCAAGTAGTGTAGTCGAGTGCAGGACTTGAGGGTCCTTCAGATATCGACTTAATGTTATTTTGATCAGTTTAGGTAAATAAGACTGGTAAGCTTGTGAGGCTTAATGGCCTGTTCTCAGCATAAGTATTTTAATGTTCTGATGTTATGTTAGATTCTGTAAACGCTTGGGTGTGAGAGAAAGTTGAGTGCCTTGTGATGATGTGCCATTTTGTTGTTCCACCTTGTGCCTTTGGTTTCTGCTAATCTTCAGGATCAGTAGTCATGTATGAAAGCAGATCTGTTAATGCCAACATGGACTGAATAGTCCGTAGAAAACAACATGCTAATTAATGAACTGTTGTGATACATAACATTTTATTGTAAATATATTTTAGGGAAAAACTTTGACAATATGAATTATATTTTTGTTTGTTAATGTTAGTCGTTATTTTTGACATAGAATATATTTTTATTATTTTCATTTAGGAACAAAGGATAATGAAATTGTCACAACAGCCCTACAAAGAATATGGTCAGTATTGGAGCCAAATATAGAGCAGCATGCAGTGACATTATTAAGGTAATGAATAAAAGAAATACATTATTGTAACAGTTTGAAAGATATAGATGCTGTTTTGTAAATAAGGAAATACGAATATGAGTATGGGCTAAAATACATACAGATATACAAATACACATATGAGATGTTTGGATGAAATTTTGGGTCAGCTTAGCTATTAGCTAAACAAACAAGCTTGATGGACTGAATGGTTTCTTCTTGTTTTTCAAATTTCTTTTGTTCTGTAATTGTTTGTGTACACTATTTGTCTGTATATTGTGACCATTAAAGGCATTCTACCAGTTATAGCACAAACATTTGTGCCATCTTAAACATGACAGTCCTGAATATAACACTTCATTTATAGCCAGGCTAATAATACCCAGGCTTTTCCTTCTTACCATAGGTTCATTCTTTCATTTTTTATTTTCAAAATTCTTTTTCACTATGAACATGGGACATTTAACAGGCTATCCCTACTTATCAGGGAAAGTTTCTCTTTGTTCACAAGTTGATGCCTGGATCGATCTCCAAGGCCAACTTCCTTCTTCAATCAAAGTCAGAAGTGAACTTGTTTGTTGGTTCTTACTTTCAGTCTTATACTACCATAACATCACCTGACAAGAAGTATTCCCTTGTCTTCAAGAGGACTGCACTAAGGGGCGTAGACACCTACAGGATTCCCCTAGGGTTGTCTTATGACAAAGGGTTTAAAAAATTCTCTAAAGCATCTAGACTGCCTTTTCAGATTTCATCTGAAGAAGGTTGAGGCAAACATTAACTGTATACACATACATACTGAATATACAAATACATATAAGTATGTAGTCTTTAAAATATTTGTCTCTATTATTGAATAAAACCATATTTCTCCTGTGTTACTCTGTGATGGCCATATAGCCTGAGTCAGTTACAAGCATTATGTGGTCTCAGTATGAACTTTTGACAAACAATGCATTGATATGCCAGGTCACATATTCAAAAGCAAAGCTAACCTACATAATATAATGTAAAATTCTCAAACCTGCTCAATCCAATTCAGAGTGATATGGTTTTACATACATTTTCTTTTTTTTATTAAGAGCAAAGGCAGATTAAATGATACACAGTATGTCAGAGTGTGTAATTGAGTTGACACCCTTGGAAATTACTGGCAAGTGCATTTGGCATTACACATTACTGCCTGCTGAAAGATAACCTGTTGGATTAAAATCATATACCTTTCTCCTATGAAAAGAAATTGAGTTGTGGCTGTTCTTTTGTTAAATAAAGAGCACAATACAGCTGTTTACTCTTAAAACATTTTTGTCAGTCTCAGTGAGGTTCAGTAATTGTTCATCTTTTAAGCTTTTACCGAAATCAATTACTATTGACCATGTCTCAAAGGCACACATGTTCTGATTTATACATTCTACCAGACTCTCCAGTTCACGCCAAATGTAGGGAACCAAGACACAATATCCATTGTACAGAATATTGTGCTTTTTCATTTTAAATTGCAGCTAACATAGAATAATTGTTAAAGCTGCTTCTGCTTCACAATTAATGGATCCCATTTGTACAGTGTATTCATTATGTTACAGCTTGATTTGCAAAATCTCCAAAGAGCCTAATGTGCTGTCATACTTCTGGGCACTAATTTTCTAACCCTTAATAGATTTTATTTGCACAGTATATTCATTGTGTCTGATGTTTTGTGCTTCAGAAATGCCATGACTCTTGCTGTATTCCTCACATACTGCATACTGACAATTTTCACAAAAGTCAATGACTTCTTTCCAGTCGTTATGTCTAAAATTTGACTTTCATATGTTTACATATTCTAAGCTCCTTTTGGATCTTCAGACTAAGCTCAGAACACAGTAAACTTTAAACACAAGAGTAGAAATGTAGTCCATCTGCTGATCGTTTCCATTACGTCAGCCAATCACTTTTAGGTTTCTGGATCAGGAACTTACCTCAGTATGTAACCGTATCCATTAGTCAAGGGGGGCAAGTGGCTTCTGTTTGTACTGATTGTAGTTTAAAGTGACCAGTGAGGAGTACTGAACCAAATAAGACACCACATTTTGTGATTCCAGCTATAAGGTTCACAATAATTCTCTTTGCTTTCTCAAAATAATAAAAAAGGAAAAGAAATATTAAGAAGTTTTCCCCATATGATGGTGGTGGGGTGGGGTCATTTTTTTGCAACAGTGTTTGAAATAAATAAAAATGTTTATAATTTGAGAGATATGTACTGTGTATATATATATATATATATATATATATATATATATATATATATATAT
>JANRMT010062791.1:102987118-103006423 GCA_026402145.1 Polypterus bichir lapradei | reverse complement strand
TAAAAAATAAAAAAAAAACAGAAGCACTAAAATGCTTAAAGGATCACCCCCACTAAAAAAATACTTATAATATCAATCAGATGTAAGTAATCACCTTCTTCATTGCACACCAAGCTCATTGGTTTCCGAATGCAATCAACTGTAATCATTCTGATTCGTTAAGCTATTCCTGGATCATTCCAGTGCAAATGAAAGCAAACAATCAACTATGGATGGCAAGACACTGTTAGAAGATCTCAGGGATGAAGTTGTGGACAGACACAAGTCACAGGAGATGGATACAAAAAAATTCAAAGCCTTTATCAACCCCTAGGAGTCCATAATCAAGAAGTGGAAAGTGTTTGGTACTACTAGGACCCTCCTTGGATCAGGCTGTCCCTCCAAACTGAATTCAAGAGCAAGGAGGGAAACTTGTCAAAGAGACTACCAAGAGGCCAATGGCAACTTCGAACAGGAATTTTTAACAAAGTGTGGTTATTGTGTGCATCTGATAACAATATTATAAATGCTTCACATATGTGGCCTGTATGGGAGGGACACAAGAAAAAAGCCACTCCTCAAGAAAGGCCACATTAAGTCTCAGTCGAGCTTTACCAAAATGCACCTTGAAGATTCTGAGACCAAATGGAAAAAGGTGTTATGGTCAGATGAGACCAAAATTGAGTGATTCGGCCTTAAAGAGTGTATCTGGCAAAAAGCCAATACAGCTCACCATCCAAAATACACCATACCTACAGTAAGACATGGAAGTGGCAGCATCATGTTGTGGGTGTGTTTCTATGCAGCAGGGATTGGGGTACTTGTCAAAATAGAAGGAAAAAATTATGGAGCAAAACGCAATCAGATTATTGAAGAAAACCAGCTGCCATCTGCCAGAAAGTTTTCAATAGGAAGAAGGTTCACTTTCCAAAATGACAATGACCCGAAACACACAGAAAAAAGTTGACCACACAGTGTCTGAAGCAGAAAAAAAGTGAATGTCTTTGCGTGGCCTAGTCAGAGCCCAGAGTTAAACCCTATTGAAAATCTGTGGAATAATTTGATGATTGCAGTCAACCAACTGCCACCATTCAGTTTGACTGAGCTTGAACAGTTCTATAAAGACAAGTGGGTAAATATTACTCAGTCTTGATGTGCAAAGTTGTTAGAGAAGAATCCCAACTGACTCATGACTGTGATCAAAGCAAAAGGTGGTTCCACAAAGTACTGACACAAGGAGTTGATCCTTGTAGATAGATAGATAGATACAGTCATGGCCGAAATTATCGACACCCCTGGAATTTTACCAGAAGATGCACCATTTCTCCCAGAAAATTGTTGCAGTTACAAATGTTTTGGTATACAGTAATCCCTCCTCGATCGCGGGGGTTGCGTTCCAGACCCCCCGGCGATAGGTGAAAATCCGCGAAGTAGAAATCATATGTTTGTATGGTTATTTTTATATATTTTAAGCCCTTATAAACTCTCCCGCACTGTTTATAAATATTCCCCGCAGAGTTATACAGCATAATCCCTTTGTATTCTCTTAGATATTAGGTAAGATTCATTGAAATTATGTATATAAACACACTCTTTATATACAGTAAAACCTAAATATTATTTTAAAGATATTGAGTGTCTCCGATATCACATATGTTACAGCCATTATGATAGACAGGTCACCAGCAATAAATACGTACAATGCAAGAAAAATAGTATACAGTAAATGTGTGTACAGTGACACTAAGCGTACGTACATGTACTAAGCACTGTAAGAAGAAAATTAATTATGGTTACTCACCAACAATGACACGATGACTTGTCCGATAACAATGAGTTTAATTTTACTGCCCAACAAAGGAGAGCGTTACAGCCCTTGTAAAGGAGCCACTTCAGGCGATTGTGTAGCACTGCCGTTGTTCTTCTTCTGGCAGTCTTCAATCCAAATCCCTAAAGCAGATTCCATCCAGACTACTGCCTTATTACATCCACTTACAACTCGTTTTGCACCCTGGTTAAAAGGACGCTGCAGCCGTAGATCTTATATTCCTTTCCTACTTTTTAAATAAAAAGAATCGTAGCCTTCAACAAATCCAAAACGTTTACCTTTTCGGCAATCGTTAACATCTTCTTCTTGCGCTTGGGCACGGCCCCTGAAGCAGTAGCAGATTGTTTTGGAGCTATAATGAAGGGCTTGACTATGCACAAAGATAAACACTAAAGAGCACAACTCTTTACACAGCGAAACACGTTGATGCTGAATGAGTGAGACGAGACTTCCTGGTTAACACTGCATTCAGCACGCAGGAGCTCAACTGCGTGCTCTGATTGGTTAGCTTCTCAGTCAGGAGAACTTAACTGCGTGCTCTGATTGGTTAGCTTCTCAGCCATCCGCCAATAGCGTCCCTTGTATGAAATCAACTGGGCAAACCAACTGAGGAAGCATATACAGGAAGTAAAAAGACACATTGTCCGCAGAACCCGCGAAGCAGCGAAAAATCCGCGTTATATATTTAGTTATGCTTTCATATTAAAATCCGCGATAGAGTGAAGCCGCGAAAGTCGAAGCGCGATATAGCGAGGGATTACTGTACACATGTTTATTTCCTTTATGTGGATTGGAACAACACAAAAAAAACAGAGAAAAAAAGCCAAATCTGACATCATGTCACACAGAACTCCAACAATGAGCTTGACAAAATTATTGGCACCTTTTCAAAACTGTGGGTAAATCATTTTATTTCAAGCATATGATGCTCGTTTGAACTCGCCTATGGCAAGAAACAGGTGCTGGCAATATAGCAATCACACCTGAAGCCAGTTAAAATGGAGAAAAGTTGACTCAACTTTTCTGTTGTGTGTCTGAGTGTGCCACACTAAGCATGGAGAACAGAAAGAAGAGCAGAGAATTGTCTGAGGATTTGAGAACAAAAATTGTGGAAAAATATCAATAATCTCAAGGCTACAAGTCCATCTCCAGAGATCTTCATGTTCCTTTGTCCACTGTGCGCAACATAATCAAGAAGTTCACAACATATAGCACTGTAGCTAATCCACCTGGATTTGGACAGAAGAGAAAAATTGATAAAAGACTGCAACGAAGGATAGTCCAAATGGTGGATAAACAGCCCCAATCAACTTCAAAACATATTCAAGCTGTTCTGCAGACTCAGGGTGCAACAGTGTCAGCTCAAACTATCCGTCGACATCTGAACGAAATGAAACCTGGCAAGAGAGCCAGGAGGACCCCACAGCTGACACAGAAATATAAAAAAGCCAGACTGGAGTTTGCCAAAATGTACTTGAGGAAGCCAAAATCCTTCTGGGTGAACGTCTTGTGGACAGATGAGACCAAGGTAAAGCTTTTTGTTAAACCTCATCATTCTACTGTTTACAGAAAACGGAATGAGGCTTACGAAAAAAAGGACACAGTACCTACAGTCAAACATGGTGGAGGTTCTAAGATGTTTTGGGGATGTTTTGCTGCCTCTGGCACTGGATGCCTTGAATGTGTGCAAGGCATCATGAAATCTGAAGTCTATCAAAAGATATTGGGGAGCAATGTAGGGCCCAGTGTCAGAAAGCTGGGTCTGTGTCAGAGGTCATGGGTGTTCCAGCAGGACAATGACCCCAAACATACCTCTGAAAGCACCCAGAAATGGTTGAAGACTAAGCGCTGGACAGGTCTGAAGTGGCCAGCAATGAGCCCGGATCTAAATCCGATTGAACACTTACGGAGAGATCTCAAAATTGCTGTTGGGAGAAGACGCCCTTCAAATCAGAGAGACCTCGAGCAGTTTGTAAAAGAAGAGTGGTCGGAAATTCCTTGTTGATTCCTTGTAGGAAGCGCTTGATTTCAGTTATTTTTTCCAAAGGGCGTGCAACCAAATATTAAGTTGAGGGTGCCAATAATTTTGTCCAGCCCGGTTTTTGAGTTTTGTATGAAATTATGTCAGATTTGGCTTTTTTTCTCTGTTTTTTATGTGTTGTTCCAATGCACATAAAGGAAATAAACATGTGTATATCAAAACATTTGTAATTGCAACAATTTTCTGGGAGAAATGGTGCATTTTCTGGGAAAATTCCAGGGGTGCCAATAATTTCAGCCATGACTGTAGATAGATTGATAGATATGGCACAGCTGATTCTGTTGCTCAATTGTATAGTGTATTACAGCTAAATTCTGTTTAATTTATACCAAAGGTCCCAATAGATTCCATTAATTGGATATATAACTAATGCCAATCAGGACAGAATATGTCCTAATTATCAGAGTGGGAAGTCTTGTAGTAGCAGAGCAGGAGTTCCTTTACCATCTGTGACTTTCACGAGGTTCCCTGCTATTTTCTGCTGCCTCTTTTTAATAGCTGGTCTCAGAGTCACATGGCCAGGAGAGATAGGTGTCCTGGCATCCCTGTTGATCTCCATGGGTATATCTGAACTCCACATACTGCCTGCCATGCTTCAGGGTCACATCTAGTGCAAGATAAATCTTTTCCCCTCTATCAAAAGAAGAAGAAAATGTCCTGAGGCATCCAGAGTTCTCAAAATTCTAAAAATTGGTTCAGCTTTTGCTCCCCATATGTTTCATCTGAGGAGGCAGAACAGACTTTGGCAATAACTGTATAGTGGGTATAGTGTAGTGGTTCTCAGACTCACTTCTGCAGACTCCAGGTGGCTGTAGGTTTTTGTTCCAGACAGTTTTCACAAGCAAAGATTGCAATTCATTACCAGGTCTTTTTATCTTTTCTTTTATTCTGCATTCAGAAAGGCACATCTGTGTGATTTTTTTACATTTGCTGTATAAGACAATTATGAATATTTGTATTTCTGGTACAGCTTTAAATGCTTAATTCTCTTATGTTGTTTTACTACCAATTTTCCTTTTCTCTGTGCTCCCCTAATGGTAGCATAATAATAATAACATTTAACAACTAGCAGAGCAGACTGCTGGGCAAATTACACTGAATGCTACAAAGCAGCAACTGCTTCAGTGTCAGACCTGCTAATGTGCTCATTGGTTAATAGTCGAGTAAATAATCTGAACAGCTGGTGAAAATCTTAAAAACCAAGGTAAAAAAACACTAATTATCCACATGTAACATACATCCTGAAGCTTGGTTTTGTACCTTTTATGTTTGGCTTAAAACACAGAAATTTGGCAATACCATCTTTGCTTAATTAGGCCAGGAGTCCAGTAAAAAAACAGAATTTGGGTGGGGTCACCAGGATTGAGTCTGAGAACCATTGGTCTAGTGTATTTATCCAAAAATAGTACTTACTGTATATACTTGCATAAGACCCGAAAAATCAATCACAAAATCATACCCCTACTTGTATGCCCGCTCAAAAATTTTTTTTACATCTTCATGCTTCCTCCAATTTCGCACCAGTTTCTCAGACACATTGAATTTTATTGCAGCAGTGCATTTACCAATTTCTTTCACCCCTTCAACAACTTTTAATTTAAAACCAGCTTCATATTTTCTTCTAATCGAAAACTCCATCGTAGATAAGGTATGCTGTTACAATAGAGGTGTATGAGGGTGTGACATACAAAAAACACAAAACAGTGCAAACGTTGCTTCGGAACATTTCGGGTGTTACCATGTGGTCATGTAGGCACAATACATAGGAAAAAAAGGCAGTGTGCTCCGTGGTTAAACTCTCAGGTGGGCGTTAGCATATCATAATCTCTTGGATCAATAGAGTGAGTTTTCAGCATTCGACTTATACGACCGACATTATAAAATACCAGAAATTATACTGTAAAATCAAGCCCCGACTTATCCATGGGAGAACTTAAACGCGAGCATATATGGTAATCTGTATTCAACAGGTTTTATTGAAAATCAACTGTTTATTGTTCTTTTTTAACTTTAGATAAAAATTATTGTTTAAATGTACAATATATTTCTTTTACATCCATCACAAGCTCTGATGACGTTACGTAACCAGTTGGCATCGATGCTATTAAAACACAGGGGAGTTTGTGAGGTTTTTTGATGGAGACAACAAGCACCCCACTTGTCTGCATTTGCCGCTAGCAAACAATGAGGTTTCACTGGTGCCTTTGTCTATGTCCTCAACCTCAATCTGCAGCAGACCATACCGCCACATTGACATTGAAGCTTAGACTTCAGCAGCTCTTTCAGTGTAGTTTCTTATTGTTTAAGATTGTTCCCTGCCTTTTGTCCCCTTATATTTTTAGTACACATTGGGAAATTCCACTCAGATTATTAAAACACAATTTCAAATATTAAAACAAAAAACAAATATAGATATCATTGCTAGCAGAGCACTGTCCTAGATGCCCAATGAAAACTCACCTTTTCTAAATTACGCACAATGCTTATAAAACGGTAACATTGAATTACCATATATAGTCAAATTCTATTTAATTCTGTTTTGATTTTTGTTGTTCAATATATGTATATTTAATTTTACCTAATAATTGTTCATCCAATTTTGATAATTATTAACATTTCATTAAATTTCAGACGTTTACCTAATTTTATAGGGATCTACATCTTTAAAATGAAATAATTTAAATCTCCAATGGAGACTTGTCAACCATAGTTATTGTTTTACCTTAAATATTTTAGGAATATAAGTGTGAAAAAGGGGAAACCATTTAGTCTATGAAGCATGTTTTGTTAGCTAAAGGATAGTTTCTGTCAATATCTCAACAAAATACAAGCAGCCCATTGAGTTAAGAAGGAGTTGTCCTCCTACTGACGTTCATATTTTGCATGCAAATTAGAACTTGCACTATAAATATCCATTAATGGAAATATGTATTGATGCAAAAATGCATAATGTTTTATTACTTATTTTACAAAAAATATTCCAAAGTAATAATAAAATGACAGTGAGACAATATTAATGTACTTTAAACAGAAATAACTAAAATGAATCAAAGGTTTGAACAATATGTTGACCTTATGCTTAAACATCCTACACTTTTTGACAATGGAGTTCATAGAGTTAGAAAAGGCATTTTATGCTGGCATGAATAGCCACCGCCAAATGACGACTGATTCCTCAGCAGAGATGTGCTAAACCAAAGTTGTGGTTTCTGCCACTTATTTAAGCAGCCAGCTGCCAATCGAACTGCTTACATGTCACTGAGCTTACTGCATGTCTGCTGGTTACATTGGGCGACACACGCACATCAAATCACTAAATGATTGAAAAGGGTGGCAGTCTGTAGTATGCAGTAGTATTCCTCACCTCTAGTGATGAATGCTAAGTATTCATCTATGAATATCAAAAGTTGCTAGATGAAAATTAATTGAAATTCAGCTGAAAGAATTACTTTTGAGGATTTCATGTGCTGTTTCATATTTGCAAAATTTCTGTAACCCACCATAACTCGAGACTTCTTGTCCTTGTCTAAAAATATAAATATAAATTCTTTGAATAATTACACATTCTTTTCTTATTTACCTGAATTAAGTATGAAAAATGTTCAATAATCATTAACATCATTTTTTTTAGGCATATTTTCAATAGCAACATAAAGTCTGTTCAGCTTTACCCATGTTACCAAGATGAGTGGACCACAATGTGCTTTGCTGAGTATTCAGTAACATATCCTGAACAACCGATGAACACATGGTTTGTTGTATTCAGGTACGAGGATCCAATCTTATTCTATGTTCTTTTTATCTGTCACATTCCCACAAGCATTCAGAGGGCATCAAATGTACTGATAGTATTTATGAGAGGCCAGCACCATGGACGTCTAGAAGGCTGGCTCTGATGAGAGGCCAGTATACTTACACTCAAAGCTGATCAGTGGTTGTGGTATGACTACATAGCAAAGAGTGATAAAGAAACATTAACATTGTCTTCAGGCAAAATTGTGTCACTTGAAACATTATGATGCTAAACATGGATTGAAAGAAGCTGCCCATGGAATTTAAGCATTGCCTCTCTATCACAACTGCCATACCAAAAGAAGGAGCTGAAAGGGTTTTATTGGTTTGTAATAAGGTGTGGTAATGTGTGCTAAATCAAGCATAGTCAGCCATCTTTGACTGAACAACAACAGAAATTAGAATATATAATATTACAGGTACAAGCAGTAAATCTTTTGATGAGATGGCTTCGGCTATTCTGCTGAAATGTTAAGTTTTGAATAAGATTAAATGGTTTCATCTCTTGGTCTCCCTGAGCTGTGAAAGCATTGTCATTGCCTGTAGACCATACTGTTATTAGTATGAGGGGTTAACACCATTGGTGCTAGGAAAGCTTGGACAGCAAATAAAGAATGGGAATAAAAACACAAATATTGTGTCTGAAGAAACTTTACAAAAGCAATATATTGTAAATATTGTGCGACCACACATTTAGGTATCCATTATAAACCAGCTACTAACAGTATATAAGTATTTTAACTATGTTAACAAAAAATGTAATTAATAATAATAGGACACTTATGTTGCTGTCATTTTTAATTGTTTTATATTATATAAAAAAGGCTTGTATATTTTATAATATACACTCTTAATAGGTGCTTGTAATGGAAACCTTAACTGAAGTTGTACATAATTTGTTTTGTTATATCTGTGTGGTTACATCTGTGCATTGCCCATATTTCAGATGGTAAAAAAGTAAATGATTTTTCTTAGAGGTTAAATCAGGAAAGCTTCAGACTTAATATTAAACCTGCTTGTATATGAGAATTAGGATCAAATAAATAGAGCTAAGCTTAACACTAGCCAAGAAGAACAAATGTAATAGTAGAACAGGCATCATTTTAAAAATGCTTAAAATTATTGGGCTTCACTAGTCACAGTGTACCAGTCAAACACCAAAAGAAGTGACTGCAACATGGGAACAGCTAGCTGCTTGGCCAAGGTGGCTTACATGGGAGGCAGACATCACTAAACCTGCATGTCCACATCATTAGCAGAAAGGGACAGATCTGACCACCACACCTAGACAAAAATGTTGTGAGGTCCTGAAGAGTTATTAAGGTTACTCGGAATAATAAAAAAAGAAATTTGCCTTTTAATTCTATTTTGGTTATCATTTCTTGATGTTATTTTACCAGTATTGCATAAATTATTCTAATTTAATTGACCCAGTCCAGGGTTATGGCGGCTGAGAACCTATCCAAGCATTGCTGCATTTGGCGCCTACCAAAACTGGGCTGCCAGTCCATCATGGGGCCCATTCACACACTCACTCCTAAACTCATACAGGACCAGTTTGAAGGCCAGCATGCAAGGACATGGGTGGAAATCCATTGTAGACACTGGATAACAACCACATTGTGGATTTGTTTAGAAGCAGCACTAATCACTGTACCACCATACTTGGCAGTTAATGTTATTAAGTAAATTTAACTAAAATTAAGTCATGTTTTAAACTTTTATCTGCTGTTTTCTCTTTGTCATGTATTGGGCTATATTTTAGTCATTATTATTCTGGCTTACAGGTACAAACACAAATAATTTACCATCATTATGTGTAGTGTCCTGCAGAAGTACTCAGACATTTGCTTTTTTTTAAATTGTGCAAGAATTCAAAATGCTTTGTTTCTAGTTGTGTCCATTATTAATCTAAATTCACTTAGCATAATTATTTGTTTATGCAAAATTAGGGAAGTACATTAAAATATCAAAATATTACATTTTAGCAACTTGGAATCAAATATGTGAAAATAAGTGGACAAAAATCATGCCAAGACCTAGAAACATGTTTAGAGCTATGCCAATCACATTCCTCATATTCCCCAACTTCAGAAGAGGCTTTTTATAATTGTATTTTAAAATAATTTACAGAAAATTTTAACCTATTTGGTTTTCTTTTTTCCCTTTTCAATCACTTTAAAGGGAAGTGTTTTATTTTCCAGAAGACACAGAATTAATGTCATATATTAGTTGCGATATACCAGCCTGCATTCTTCATGTGACAGACAATGAGACAGGAGAAGAAGTACCCAGAATCTTCCATAAAGTAGAACCTCATCTTTATAAGAAAAATAAGGTAATAATCCTTTGAAATGAAAAATTCTGATTTTGTGCAGTACAAACTCTACAGGTCATGTATAACATAACTATATTATCACACTTAAGGACACTTGAATCCAAGCTTGTCACTGGAAATATGTTAACATTGATGTTGTTCAGTAATATTAATTATCCATAATGATAGCTGCCTCATTAGCTTTAGCAGAAACAATACTCATCCCTATTTAAGTTAAATATGAAACATGAAAGTAGCTGAATTAATATACAGAGAGAGAGAGCATAGACAAATGGCTGAGAGGTTTTAGCTGTTGTTTAATCAAATATTAGAATGGACAAGACACATCATCTAAGTAGCTTTGTGAATGTTGCTGCCAGATATGGGAATCAGCTGCCCTGCTGGGATTTTCATTCACTGCAGTCCTGAGAGTTTATAATGAATGATTCAATAAACAAAATACATCCGGCAATTGACAGACCTGTGGGAGAAAACACCTTGTAAATGAATGAAGTCGGAAGAGAATGGTGCCAGACTCATTTAGGCTTACAGAAAAGCTATTGAAACTCTGATGACAGCTCTTTACAGCAGTGGTGTGTACAAGGGCATCTGTGAATGCACAATGCCACCTTGAAGCAGAAGAGGTACATTATTAGAAGACCACACCTTATTCTGTTTACTGTTATTAACAAGAAAATGAGGCTACAGTGGACACACAAGCACCAAAAAATGAACACAAACACAAAAACGAAACATGAATGATATGTATAACTGCTCAAAGAAATTAAAGGAACACTATGAAAACACATCAGATCTCAAAGGGAAAATAATCCTTGCTGGATATCTATGCTGATAGGGACCATGTAATGTGATAGGAATATAAGAATGTCACATTGTTTCATGGAAATGAAAACTATCAACCTACAGAGGGTTGAATTCAAACACACCCTGAAAATCAAAGTGAAAAAATGATGCAGCAGGCAAATCCATTTTCCCAAAATTTCATTGCAGCAACTCAGAATTGTACTCAATAGTTCATATGGCCCCCACGTGCTTGTATGATGCCTGACAATATTGGGACATGCTCCTAATGAGACGACAGATGGTGTCCTGGGGATCTCCTCCCAGATTTGGACCAGGGCATCACTGAGCTCCTGGATAATCTGAGGTGCAACCTGATGACGTTGGATGAACCAAAACATAATGTCCCAGAGGTGTTGTATTGGATTTAGGTCAGGTGAGCATGGGGGCCAGTCAATGGTATCAATTGCTTCATCATCCAGAAACTGCCTACATACTCTCGCCACATGAAGCCGGGCATTGTCGTGCACCAGGAGGAACCCAGGACCCACTTCACCAGCATAGGGTCTGAGAATGGGTCCAAAGTCAAGGTTCCTTTGTCTAGCCTGTAGAGGTCTGTGTGTCCCTCCATGGATATGCCTCCCCAGGCCATCACATGACCACCAAATCGGTCATGTTAAATGATGTTACGGGCAGCATAACATTCTCCACAGCTTCTCCAGACCCTTTCACGTGTGTCACATGTGCTCATGGTGAACCTGCATTCATCTGTGAAAAACACAAGGCAACAGTTGTGGACCTGCCAATTCTGGTATTCTATGGCAAATGCCAATCAAGTTCCATGGTCCTGGGCAGTGAGCACAGGGCCCACCAGAGGACGTCGGGCCCTCAGGCCACCCTCATGAATTCTGTTTTCTGATTGTTTGACCAGAGGCATTCTCACCAGTGGACTGCTGGAGGTCATTTTGTAGGACTCTGGCAGTGCTCATCCTGTTCCTCCTTGCCAAAAGGAGCAGATACCAGTCCTGCTGTCAGGTTACAGACCTTCTACAGCCCTGTCCAGCTTTCCTAGAGTAACTGCCTGTCTCCTGGAATCTCCTCCATGCCCTTGAGACTGTGTTGGGAGACACAGCAAACCTTCTGGTAATAGCACGTATTGATGTGCCATCCTTGAGAAGTTGGACTACCTGTGCAAGCTCTGTAGAATCCAGGTATCACCTCATACTATCAGTAGTGACACTGACCATAGCCAAATGCAAAACTAATGAAAAAACAGTCAGAAAAGATGAGGAGGGAAAAATGTCAGGTGGGCTCCACCTGTTAAACCATTCCTGTTTTTGGGGTCATCTCATTGTTGCCCCTCTAGTGCACCTGTTGTTAATTTCATTAACACCAAAGCAGCTGAAACTGATTAACAATTCCCCCTGCTACTTAACTGACCAGCTCAATATCCCAGACGTTTCATTGACTTGATGCTATACTCTGATTAAAAAGTGTTCCTTTAATTTTTTCAGCAGTTCATATATACTGTTTAATCAGTGGCCATCTTGTTAAGTAACCTTTCCAGTACTACGGTGGCACTTTTCACACATATGGTGTTTAATATAATTATTCATAATATACTGTACCTATTTCTTACATCAGAGATTAATTTGATAGTTTTTAATGAAAAACAAAATAATAATAACATCCTCCAAACTTATAATAGCAATAAGCAAACATCATAAACTCCCATGTGACTGAGTTGGTCAGAGTAATGAGTGCTCTAGTTACAAAGTCCTCTAAATGTCATCTATAGTTCCTTTCACACTTTACCTCTCACATGTATTGCAATTGAATTTTTAACAGTGGGTTGTAACACTATGCAGTGTGAAATCTCCCAACTGGGTTGTATGACAGTTGACCCACACTGAAGTCCATTAACTTTGTAACATGAATAGATGTGGAAAGAAGAAAAAAATAATCTGAGGATGCCCACATGAAACCACATGATACGTCAAGTTGTATAAATGTAAGATTTAACTTATGCAGAAGCAATTACTGGAAGTGCACATAGTGCATTATAGTGAGTGAAAATGCAATGGCAACAATCAGTGAGTGTTCTTGTTAAGTGTAAAACACCTCACCTGCTTGGCTAAGCCCAGGAAATAGGGACCATAGCCTGGGCTGTATTGTGGGTGTAAAAGGTTTTAAACTGTTTCCCCAGAAGAACCTCAGGCACAAGACAATGTAGCAAGGTCGCAAAAACTGACATATTTATGTGTTTGATTATGGCAAAATCCATTGAATTTCCATCTTAAGATTAAAGAAAGTTGTCCCTTTAATACATAAAAAATGACACCACTGAAATGTCAATGGCACTGACATTGGTGCAGCAGGGCACCCTGAAGCTGCAGGAGCAGGCACAGCGTGCTGATTTAAGATGACACTTTATAAAGTACAAAAGCAGAATAATACAGCTTTAGATGAGGCACCCTATCAGGATTCTTCTCAACTTCCACACTTTTACTGTAGACAATTATACTTAATAATTAAAAGGTCCAGAGTAAATAGACAGTATGTGTTTAGATTTAATTGGCTGTTATCATCTTTAGAAATTAAATTGAAATGTTTCTAAACTGAAAGATAAACCTCCAAATACACTGTGGGCTATTTTATGTTAATTAATTATATCTCCTAAAGTTGTACCAAAGCTGGAAACTATTTTTAAGTGAATGTCATTATTTTACTCATTTCTTTTGAAATACATCACCATGCCGAGTCAGGATTTGTCTGATGCCAGCCCTTCAATGGGCACACCCACACACGTACAGTGGTCAGTCAAACTAACATTCATGTCTTGTGGAGGACAGGTGACTCTCCAGGAAGTGCCTGGGATGTGATGAGAACTCTATCAATTAAAAATTTCACTCAAGACTCTTCAGCTGCTGTGTAGCAATAGTGCCAACTGTGTCACTCTGCAGCTCACAAAATCATTTAAACAAAACATTTAACTAGGCTTTCTTGTAATAAAATTAAAATACTAAATAATGCAAGGTAAAAGTCTGGTTACCATAGCTGATGATTTGTATTGAGAGTGCCAAGAACAAACTGGCATCTGGAAGGCATAATTGCCTAATTCAATTCAGTATAGTTAATTTTTGTATAGTGCTGCTCACAAGTTAGATTCAAATACAAACTTTACAAATCACCTATTACATAAAGACACAGATTTGTTAAAATAAACAGACAGGAAACATATTTTTATAAAGTTATTTAACTTAAATGGAGCCCAGTAATATCTGTCCATTAATTAATTGTTGAACTATGGGTAGACGGCAATGGAGGAGAGGAAAGCAAAAACTCCAGTTGGCAGCTTACCTTTGGAGAGTCCACAGTCAATTATAACAGAGAAAGACAAAGATAAAGTCAGATAAAAACAGCAGGGGTGGACAAATCAGTAGTCCAGATGCCCAGGACTGCCACTTTTTAATTCTGGACAACCAAAGTACAGACACACAAAGCCCAGCAAGCCACCAGATGTTTTGAATCTTTAGTCCGAGCAATATATTCCTAATCCAAAGCAATCTGGAAAAAAAGTCACAATTCTTCTTCTACGATATTAACTTTGGTGTTACTTTTAAAGACAGCTACTTGTAGTGCGCCAGACTGCTGTAACCCCGATCTAAAGCCTGGTTTCTACCTAACCCATCCACACTGCAAGGGCAACACAGAAAAGTGATGTCAGATACACTGGCACATGCTGGGTTTTTTCCGTGTGCTCCACACTGAATTATATAGGCATGGTGCTATGTACCATAATTGGTGATTTTTGAGGGGAGGGTGGATATGTGGGTGCCAGAATGTTAAACAAAGGCTAAATATGACACAATAGGTCATCATAGTGCAAGGAAGACATGCAAAAGTATTTGAAGTGCATCATCATGTACGTCACCCACTCACGAGAATGTCATTTTCGCTCTTCCTTCACCTCCTTTGATAAATGGGTCTGTACACACACACACATACGCATACACACACACCAGTCATCAATACAGTGAAATTGTGCAGCAAGTCTATAAAGCAAGCTAGAAAAACAATAGCGTTAACGGAGGCAGTGGGGGGTAAGAATGCCAAAAGTTAATCTTATCCTCTCATCATTTGCCATGATATAAATGAAGTAATAATTAATGCATACAGTACTTTGTTCTGGAATTGAAAAATAAAAGAACAGAGGAGAGGACAAGGCAAACCATTTCACTGCTGCTCCAATGCCAGTTACAAGTGAAAGGGATTATAATTACAAGCAGCATTATGACAAAAATAAATAGAAAAGAAGTTTTTTAGCAGATTAAATATGGATGATATTCTAGAAAGTAGCAATGGCTGCAATGAGGGGGATCATAACCAAGTTAGAGATAATACTGTGTTTTATGCAGAGAGCATCCAGAAACCACATATAAAGGGAAAAACTAATTTTAGGATTGAAGTAAACCACATATAAAGGGTAAAAACTAATTTTAGGATTGAAGTGGTGAGAAAGCACAGTAACATTGTACTGTTTACTAGTCAGCCTGAAATATCTAACAAATGCTGATGCAGTTATGAAACATACAAATTCAAAACAAAAATGTACACTGATGCAACAGGTAATTGTTTAGCTGACACGGCTTGCTACCACCAAGAAAATGACTTGAAATATTCAGCAGCTTGTTGATCGCATGTGGTAGCTGGAATATTCCAATAATGCTCCTGTTACAAATTTTCAAGTGTTCAGGTATAGTAAATGGAAATTAACCTTTCAAAATCAGAGGGCGATATAATATTAAAAAACGATCTTGCATTATGCAGTCACAGAAAGAAATCTCATAAAAAATACGATACTTGGCATTGAATGATATGTACTCTGGACTCCTATCAGATATACTGGAGGTTTTGAAAATGCTGTTTACTACTAGGCCAAAAACTGCAGAGTGTGAAAATGCATTTTCAGGCCTGAACCTCATCTTTACTAACATAAGGACCAGCTTAATGGTCCAAGCATGAAAAATTTCAGTGCAGGTGTATGCACAGTTTACTGGCTGTGGCCAACTAAGCATGTATGACACTGTAGTGGACATGTGGTATAATCCTAAGGGTCAAACTGAAGATGTTTCTGACAGAGAAACTAATTGGTGGGGTCTAAATTAGGTCTGAAAACAAAATATGAGAATACAATATTCATGTGTAATGAGTATTTCATGTTTGATAGAATATTTTTATATACATTAGAAAAAGACAATACATAATCATAACATAATAATTTAAAAATAATTTGTTTGGTAAAATATTCTCTTCAAAGATACTGATTGCCTTTATATTGTGGTACTTGATGAAGTACTGTGTACCATGTACAACAAAACTTTACAAATGTTCCTATAAAAAGTTGCAGGTCACATTCCACCCTGTATATAAAGCTGCGCTACCAGAAAGTGTGCCTGGAGTACCAGGTTTGAAAAGCTGCAGACTACCATTTGTGTTTATAGTTTGTCCACAGCTGAGTTAGAGTCCTGGAGACCTCGGCCAAGTGGCCACCCACATACCCCTGGTTATTCAGCCGTACAGTCAATGCTGCTTTGTCTATTCTTGGTCTAAGAGATGTCACATTTGATAGAATATCACATTAGGCCATGCATATTTTATATGCCTAAACTCACAGTGCATGCTTAGCATTTGAGACAAAGGACTATGCTCCTAAAGTCAAAGATACATCAGACGGCCTATGGCCAAGAATTACATTTTAGCATTAATTTCTCATTACAATTGCTGCTTTTATTTTACTACTTATGCTTGTATGAAAAAAATAGCATTCAAATATTACATTGCTGGATTTAGATAGATAGATAGAATGGATGAACTGTCAGATGAATGAACAAACTTACTAACTAACTCACTAACTGACTAACTACTTTGTTTGTCCCCAGGGAGAAATCTGGCTTTTTGGAGAAGCTCTTTATACAAATGAATATATCAATATATAGATACATATTGAACAAATACAAATAGATAAAAGTTCTGACTTGGCTGTCACAGTCACTGAGAGGCAATTGGCACATGTATTGCTATTGGTATAAAAGAGCCCCAGTAGTGTTTCTTAACACACTTCTGCTGAATAAGCTAAAAGTGAACAGACGCAGAGCAAATTGGGAAAGATTGGAAGTAAAAGTTGTCAACAAATTTGTGATGGCTATTTTAGGACTACTTCCCCAACAGAGGGATATTATAAATAAATAAATACATACATGCATACATACATACTGTACATAACTTACATGAATACATATGCTTAAGTGACAGAACTGAAAGTTTATTGAGGTACCACAAATTCATTTATCGGTAATTGCTACAATACTGTTAGGTTCCATGAGCTTCTAAAGCTGGATATTACAATAGTATTAATCAAAACTGTACTTATCCATGTAATGTGCAACTGTCAAAGTGTACTAAATCAAAGCATAAACCACAGTAGATGAGCGAGTTGGCAAAAGAAATGTGAAATATTGATTAAGAAAGGAGTTGAGATGCTGCAAATGGGTTGGGATCTCTGTGAGGTCTGAGAATTTATGAATGAATAAGACCAAAGTTGAGTATGAGAATAAATGGGAGCACTAACAATATAGCTGGATGGAGCGGTCACGTGTTGTTTTATAGGCATTCTCGGTGGAGTAGTTAAAATGGAAGGTCAGTAACTGTGAGCAGTCTGATTTTAATCTATACTAATAAAAGGCAAAGCCCTCACTCACTCACTCACTCACTCACTCATCACTAATTCTCCAACTTCCCGTGTGGGTAGAAGACTGAAATTTGGCAGGCTCATTCCTTACAGCTTACTTACAAAAGTTGGGCAGGTTTCATTTCGAAATTCTACGCATAATGGTCATAACTAGAAGCTATTTTTCTCCATTTACTGTAATGGAGTTCAGCTTGAGGGGCGGAGTTTCGTATGACATCATCACGCCTCTCACGTAATCACGCATTACGTAGAAAGCCAGGAAGAGCTACAAAACGCGCTTTAGAAAACATGCATTATATAATTAAGAAGGCAGCGAAACAATTAGAAGCGAGCGAGTGACATATAAAACCATATTCAGCGGCTCACGTGAACTGACGCAGTGCGCAGACAAAAAGCAACAGTTCCAAAGAGTGCTGAACAAAAACCGAATTACACTGCTACGCTCAAATAGATAAACCACACACCGTGGCGCAATAGTAAAATCGCCTGTAGCGCCCACGTCCGAGGTTCGATTCCCGAGAGGGGATGCACTAAGTATGTACGCGCGCTTCTCGATTTATTTTAACCTCGCATCCCCTTAGTTTGAGATGTATGAAAACGCATGCTGTTAACGCAGAAAGACAGATCACCTATTGAAGCTTCATGAATAATGGATACTTTATTCGCGATCAATGATTGTTTTGGTAAAGCCATACTCAGTGTATTCATTAGATGAACGGTAAAAAAGTAAGAGCGAGGGGACGGTAACTTACTGAAGCACACAAGCAAAACCACAATAGCACGCGGGCTTGATGTTCCAAAAAATATTTCTTTTCAAGTTCTATTTAGTCCATATGAGTCAAACTCAAGGCCCACGGGCCACATCCGGCCCGGCGTGTAATTATATCCGGCCCGCGAGATCATTTTATATACTGTATTATTGTTATTAATGGCCCGGGGATAAGAAGCGCTGGTAACACAATAAACTACAGATCCCATAATCCAGCGCTTCAGCTGCCTTGCCGAACACTTACCACGTTAATCAAGTCTAGCTTATGATGCTACAAGTTATTGCCAAGCTAGCCCACACGATGCCAAAGAGAAAAGGTGATTCTGAACATAGAGCCTTTAAAAACTGATGGGAGGCTGAGTATATGTTTACTGACATTGCCGGTAAACCCGTGTGTCTCATTTGTGGAACGTGTGTACAAAAACTGGGGTCTCCTTCCCAGCAAAAGTCGAGCAGCCGGCACGCGCGCATAGCTGTGCCGGGATTTGAGACGCTGACTGCGCTAAGTGAGCATTTTTAATTTTTTTTATCCTTTACCTGAGCTATAGCCCAGACAAGTGCAAACACGGTACCCCTTTTCTACACCACGGCAAAATAATATTAAGGCGATTCACACTTTCTTTTGCACGTATACAATTATGAGGTCCTCAGCTCGGATTATGAAGACACGCACACGAGTGAAGGACTGACAGTGCCATCACAGCCGATTAATGGCAGAGACGTCTCACCAGTCTACACAAGACCCACCGCGACTTTCCCCAAAAGGCGATCATAACGTCACCGAACACATCTCTCTATACTATATAAAAGAAAAATGCAACTCTCCTTTCTTTACATCTTTTTTCATTTTATCCCAAACCAAAGCCTTTCTCTCTTAACACTGCAGAGGACACAAAACAATTTTTCTTTAATTACTGGTAATACCGGTGAGTCACATTACCAGAGGCAGAAATTTGAACGTTCACATAGAAAATGTAATTTCTATACCACAGCCGTCGTGTAGCGCCTTTCAAAAGGGATCAACTAC
>JANRMT010062791.1:102939228-102986718 GCA_026402145.1 Polypterus bichir lapradei | reverse complement strand
TATATATATATATATATATATATATATATGTAGACTCAAACCCATTATGACAGCAGCAATCCAAGCTGTGAGAAAACAGTAAAAAGGAGGCGTGTCAGATGTCGTGGTACATTTTCTAATGCAGCTAGACGAAAACAACTTCGTGACGCTGCCGCCAAATACACAAATCAATTACTTTCACAATCATGTTACATTATTTTTCAAATGTTTCCTTTTCTTTTTCATAACTTCTTTAACACACGACATCGCTGCGAAGTGCAGTTATTTTGCTATATATATATATATATATATATATCACAGCGACACTCATAACTGTGACAAAACAATTACATTGACAATCATGTTACGTTATTTTCAAAATGTTTCCTTTTGTTTCTCTTTTCTTCTTTAACACACTACTTCTCCGCTGCCAAGCGCGGTTATTTTGCTATATATATATATAGATATATATATATATATAGATATGGGAACAACACTCATATCAATGACAAAACAATTACATTAACAATCATGTTACGTTATTTTTTTAATTTTTCCTTTTCTTTTTCATACCTTCTTTAACACACTACTTCTCCGCTGCGAAGCGCGGGTATTCTGCTAGTAAGTAATAAATACTTCCAAATAATGGAAGGGCTGAACTGTCAAATCTGTATCCTGACCCTCTAATTGGTCTTCTTTGCAATATTTTACTGTAACATAAGCAGAGTTAGCATGAGTACCATACATACAAATGTGGCCACAGTTAATTGCTATACCTTCCAAAGCATGATGAATAAAAATGTTTTGGCAATAAAATGCTAATGCAATGGCATACTTTAGTAAATGCAAATTTCCTGTGAGCAAATGGTCATCATGTTTAAGTTTTAAAATTCTGTATGTTATGGACTGGCATTAATGAGCAATTTAAAAGTCACTTTAATCACATGCAGTCACCTTACAAATCACTTGACTTACACCTGCCACCACATTTTGAGAACCACTATAGTAAGACGTGGTTACACATAAAGGGTCTCTGGAGTGATTGTCACTGTCTTAGGAGTTTTTCTGACATGAGCATTGCATATATTCTGTTGTATAATGTGCCTTGTTTCATTTATTGCTATAGCCTGTAGTACTGTGGACATTGACAGGGGTCACAGTACAAGTATAAGCCTAAGCTGCAGAAAAGCATTTCCTCTCAATCTACCCTTACATGTTACCAATCAGTCTTAATTTTATTCTACTGTGTATAAAGTATGATTCCCTTGCACCCAGACTCCATGTACTAAATACAGTACTGTAATTACATTTTTCCAAAAACATAAGACGGGGTGACATGGAGATGCAGTGTACCTGTGTCATGGTATCCTCCATATTCCAGTAGATATGCATTTTTGATTATATGTTGACTCTAAATTTTCCCAGTGTAAATTAATGTGGCATTATCCATAAGTGAGTCTTGGAGTGTCCTGGTGTCCTATCCATTTGTGGCTCCTGCTTTGTGCGAGATGCTTCCAGGTTTGTAATGTAGATGTAGGCTCAATGTATGAATGTTTTTTTTAAACAATATAACATGTCTAATTATTTTTTTTAATATTTAATGTTCTTTCCTTCTTTTGTGCCTATTCAATTGAAAAGAAATATACATTTACAGCAGAAGCTCATTCAGGCGATTCAGCACTCACGTCAGGAAAATGGAAAATCCTTCTGGTCGGATCTTGTAATCAGTTGCCGATCCTCAGTCAAGAGCCAATAAACAACAATTTTGCTGTGAAGGAATTTAAAGATTATTATATTCCAAATGACAAACATCAAATCTGTAGGTGAGCAAGTGTGTTTTTACTTCTAAGAGTATTGTAGCCCTTGTATCACTGGAAGTCTTTGACCAAATTTCGTTAGTATATTTTGTCATTTATGTTTGAAAACTTCAATGACATGCTGAGTTTTTATATGGATCAGTTTGTTTTTGAGCTTATAATCTTTAAATATATACAAATTGTTAGACTTTATGGCCAATAAATTAGATTTTCTGCGTTTTTATATTTTACAAATTCTAAGAACAGTTTTCCTTTATTGATTTAATTATGTTTTCCTCTGATATTCCAACAAGTGGTGTAGGCTGGCACTGGATTTTAATCCTGTGCCTGGTCAATGTCTGTTTTCAGTTTGCATATTCTGACAGGTCTGCATTAATATTCTTCTGGGTGCTTTGATTTTCCTCCCTCATCCTCAATACCATGCAAGCTAATTTAACTGATGATTCTAGGGTAGTCATGTGTGAGTGTGGACCTTGCTTTGGACTGGTGCCCATTCCATCTCTTCTTGTAACATGTGCCTAGTGCTTCTGGCATGGGCTCCTGCTCCCTGTGATGTTGTATTGTATTATATGGGTTTAAGAATGTTAAGAATCTACTGTATATGTGTATATTTTCTAAACATATTTGTCTCTTAATTGACCCTGCATGACTGAGTGATCTTCATGATGGACAGCCACCCCATTCAGGGTTTGTTTCTGCCTTATGCCAAATGCTGCCTGCATAGGCTCCAGTACCTATGGCCCTGAAATGTACAAATCCACGGGGAGATGGATTATTTTATTATTATTAGGATACTTCTGTAGAATAGCCAATTCTTTAGCACTGATTTCTTCAAACCTTTGTTAAATAAAACAATGCTGAGTTGAAATGTAAATTTGAAACAACATTAAATTCTAACAAGAAATAAGCAGAGAAGTACAGTGATATGAACAAAGTATGAGAGAAACATTAAGACTGCAGCCATTACATGTATTGGTTTCTCTATATAAAATATAATTGTATTAAAAAGTGTATTTGTGTTTAATTGGAAATATGTAAAAAAAAAAGAAACAAAAAGCTGTGGTTAGTATGTCTGTTGGGTAATGAGGCTTTTCCTTGTAGTATTGTTAATTGTAGGCATTCACAAATAGATTTTTGCACCTTAGATTTGTCAATTTATTCTTCACACTTTAAAGTCATACCAATAAACCAGGTACAGTTTTCATTAATTTTCTTTATGCTTTGTTGACATAGCCAATGTGTTTTTATAGTTCACTAGTCTTAATTAATTTGTAAGCCTTGCAAAAAAGCTGAACTGAATAGGTGGGTTGAAAAATGGATGGAATGGATGGACAGCCTGATTATGATGATTGATCCTCCCATTTATTTAGGTTAGTTAGAGTCAATTAGTGTGTAATTGTGTTTTGTTTAACTCATTAGAAGAAGCAAGAAAGATGTAGTAGTATCATCTCACTGAATCCTTCTACTCCAAAAAGAATAATAAATGAATTTAAAATATGGTGGGACAATATTACAATGTGTGTACTTATAACACAAATAGGGAATGTTTTATTCAGCTCATCAGCAACATATTTTCTTCAAATAAAATAATGTTGAAAGAAAACGCGTAGCTCATAGTTAAGAAAATCGGAATTGAAAAGCAACTATTTGGTTAATGAAATATAAGAGAAAACAGAGTGATGCATGATACATAGAAGCAACGCGAATAGGGACATGATTTAACTGATGCCTGATAAGATGTGATAACTGAGAAGAGAATTCATTTATTTGTCATTAAAACAAACATGCCATACATGAGCAGCATCTTGGGTGATGCCTGCAGTAAAAAAGATTGCACATGGAAAGTGATGCTTTACAATGCTCGAGGTCTATCCCTCATTATAAATTAAAAGAACTTTTGATAAATAAATCTAAACTGAGGAATGAATTTAAAAGAAATAAATTAAAGGCTTACGCCTGGTAAGGCTGGTGCCACTAGAACTGAACCATATTCTAAAAAGGACAGTGTAATTTTATACCTTCGTAATTAATGTATTATTTTTAAAGGTTTTTCATTAATTTCATTACAGACCTTCTGTAGTTTAAAAAAAAACAAACAAATCAAGCAGTTTTGCATTTAGTGCATCCTTTTGTGCATCTGCTCAATTTGTAACCCTGCTTATCCACTTGGGGAGCCATTAGAATCAGGTGCCTATTCATTTGGCACATCCACTTTTAATTTCTTTGTTCACAGGCAATTCTATTGAACATCCAATATGCAGTTGTCTGTGTCTTCATGTGTGATGAATTGTTTTGGAATTCATTGTGCGGCTTTCTCCTCTCAGAACTTTGGAAAACGTAATAATTTCTAATTTTATTCAAATTTTCCTCATGTGATATCTGTTTGATTTTTATCTTGCTGAATAATGTAATATCATATGTCCAACAACACCAGCAAATGAGCTGTTCGGGGCATGTGTCCTCCTGAGATAGGGATTACAATGACAAATGTGTTCAAATCAAAATAAATGAAATTTAAATATTATGATGATGACAGATTAACAATTATTTACCCTAAAACATTTTCCAAAATTGTTAATAAAATGCTGAACAAATAACAGTCACCTAATCTAAAGCTGCATGTTTGACATTGCATATAAAGCAAAGCTATCTTGACATCTTGCCTGGTCACCTTTTATTAAATGGATCATATCATGCTATGTACATAATGTAACATACAATTTATATAACAGGTGGATACAATAATAATATTGTGGTTAGTGCTACTGCCTCACAGCTCCAGGCACATGGGTTCAAATCCTATCCCAGTCAACATCTGTGCAGAGTTTAAATGTTTCCCTGAGATCGCATGGGGTTTAGGCTTCTTCTCACATTTTGATATTGTACATGTAATATTTATTGGTAGCTGGCCCTTTAGGAAGTGGTGCACTGTTTCGTGTAGAGATACTGCTAAATTGTGAATTAATTTTTGGGTATTGTTAAAAGTAATTCTTCTTCTTTGCAGCGACTTGACTGTGTGTACTTACTAGTTTTCAGTTGTTGTGTCTTTGTTTAGTTCCTTGTATTTGCACTTTCTTGCCGCAAATAGATTTCCCAGTGGGATGATAAAGTCTACTTACCCTAACCTATCCCATTCATTTTCCAAGCTGTTTATCCAGTCTAAGGTGATGGGAAGCCAGTGCCCATCTCTGAGAATATTGGACTGTGTACCTACTGTAAATACAGTACACCAGGCAATGCAGCAGTATCCCATGAAGAATCAGGTCTAGTTTAGGATGCAGCGAGTATAATCTTTACCTATTTGTGATCCTGATGTGGACACGAAGGAGGAAGTTGCATATAGTGTGTAATCCTCATCTATACTGAATTTCCAACAATGTAATATTTATTTTTTCAGGGTTTTCATCAAGGCAACTGCAAATCATTTGGCTACTATTCAGATACAGACTTCAAAACCTGATGTGTATATCAAATTACAGATTCTCAATAATGAAAACGAGGTGGCATCATCAACTGGAAAAGGTCATGCCATTATACCAGCATTCACCTTTTTGACTAATGAGAGGCCACTGTGTAAGTCCCTTATGTTTGTATTTCATTGTATTGCATCTCAAGATACTGTATACGTTTATATTTATATATACAGTAATCCCTCCTCGATCACGGGGGTTGCGTTCCAGACCCCCCCGCGATAGGTGAAAATCCGCGAAGTAGAAACCATATGTTTGTATGGTTATTTTTATATATTTTAAGCCCTTATAAACTCTCCCGCACTGGAATGGGATCCAGTCTTTCTTCAGGTATCATTGCCAAGGAATCCATTGGCTTTATTTCACTCCACTGTTACAACTGGTGACTTAATTTTAACCTTCTGAATCTGGTACTGGTCAAATGTTCATGGATGGTGTCACAAGAACGAGACATGGACAGATAAAGGTTTGGGGCAGCCACCCGTGTAATGTGGTATCCTGGCTGCAAAAGTCGTTTCACCAAAATAATCAGCACTGAAGTGCATACAACTGAGTCCAAAACAAGACTGAGGAAAAAGGGAAAAGAGGCAGGTTTTAAAGGGGAAGACAGGAAGTGAGGTCATATGGATCAAGCACGTGGTCTTCCACCATTGGATCATAGCCGGACGTGACATCAGAGGGACTGGAGCTGGTGTGGTCGACTTCCATTGGCTCGGTCCCGGAAGTGATGTCAGGAGAGCCAGGTGGAATCCCCCGGGAATGGTCTACAGGCAAGGGAGAAAAAGAGTCAGTGCACTCTGCCACACCCCGGCATGCCTCCGAACTGCCTTCACTCAAGCCCTTTAGCTGCCTCCCATGCGCACATGTGTGACAATGGGTAGATACTGTATGTAATTTCCATAATCTTTGAGTATACTCTAAGAAGAGCTTTTTGCTATTGGATGTGAGGTGGCACTGTGTGATTAAGGACTGGGAGGCAGAACTTTGGTATGGCCTTTAAGTACCCAGATATGGATCTCATGGTGTCATTCAGAACTATCTGTTAACTTGTTGGTGTGTGGGCTGTTTAGCCATACTGCAGTTCTATCTTACATCCTTGTTGTGTACCCTGAGTGACATTAAAGAGCTAAAACAGCCAGCTGCTAAATGTATAAGTCATTTGGACTCCTGGCACATCAAAATGCATACAGTGACCAAATGTCTGTATGCATATGTATATCTGTATCTGTATACCTGTATACCCCTATATTTGTATACTTCTCTGTCTCCTTCCGTCAGAATTGAAGCTCTTCCCTTAATAAACTAGCAGTATTTCAGTGCGTACATGTTTTCACAAAGATAATAGCTACTGTCCCATGACTACATTCCAGCAAACCTCCTAGCAACGTAAAGCAGCAAAGTAACAATACACATGTGAGCATAACGAAACACAGACATACACTTTTAGAAGAACAGTAAATAGAGAAAAGAAAACATAAGAAATAAAATTAGGAACTTAACCAAACAAAACCAGGACATCAAAATTCATTTAAAATGTGTTCCTGACTATACCCAGGAGAAGTCCAAATTTATAAAATAGTTGTGTCATTCTTTGTAAAATAAACAAATTATGTTTAACATAGTTTTATGTTTGAAAGACTCAAACATAAAGATAACAGAAATAACAAACATACTGGGCCTTCCTGTCTAGGCCAGCCACCCTGTCTATTATATGGAGAGTCTAGTCTACTGCCCACCTCCAAACCAAACCAAGCATATCTCCTATAATTCTCACAACAAAATCATCTTTACGTTATTCTCAAGTTTTTTTGTTTTTTATCCTCCTGCCTGTTTAGCCTAATGTCACCTTTAGCCTCAAAGTTCTCTTTTAGACTGACTAGACTAGCTCACCATTCCACTCCTGGGCTTGGATGTCCCTGCAGTCCTAACATACTCTTAAATGGCTAAGCTGCCCACATGTAGTCCCACACATATTGTAATGAACCTCTCTGTCTCCTTCCGTCAGAATTGAAGCTCTTCCCTTAATAAATTAGCAGTGTTTCAGTGTGTACATGTTTTCACAAACATAATAGCTATTGTCCCATGACTACATTCCAGCAAACCTCCTAGCACCGTAAAAGCTGTGGCCTTTTCTGTTGATAGGACACTGGCGCTATTATAGATAGATAGATAGATAGATAGATAGATAGATATTTATTGTCATTGTCACTTTTACAAAGGAACAGCAAATTTGAAGGTGCAGTTGACTCAGTGTGAGGCATAAGAATTAAAAAGACGAGAAGAGAGAAAATAATAACAAACCGAATAGTAATAAAAGTACTTTACAAAATATACAAATTGCACTGGTTAAATGTACAAATTGCACTGGTTGACTTAAGGTCTATATTGCTTAGGAGAATGATATGGAGCAGTTTTATTCTGAGTTCAGGGCCATGACTGCTTTTGGATAAAAGCTGTTTTTAAGGCGGTTTGTCCTGGTTTTCATTGCTCTGTATCTCTTGCCCGATGGCAAAAGCTGGAAGAGGCAATGACCAGGATGTGATGAATCCTGTGAAATGTCTATTGCTTTTTTGCGGCATTGGGAGGTGTTGATTTGTTCCAGAGTGGGGAGGGTACAACCAATTGTTCTCTCCGCTGTCCTGACGACCCTGTGGAGTGCTTTCCTTTCTGAGGAAGTGCAGCTGCCGTACCACACACGTAGTCTGTACGTAAGCACACTCTTGATGGAACAGTGATAAAAGGCAATGAGCAGATTTTTGGGGAGATGGTTCTTTCTGAGGGTTCTCAGAAAATACAGTCTCTGCTGCGCCTTCTTCAGCAGCTCCTTGGTGTTGGCGCTCCAGGTCAGGTCATCCTCCAGCCCAATGCCCAGAAACCTGAACACCGAGACCCTCTCCACACAGGCCCCACCAATGATGAGTGGCTGGATGTCAGTTTTGTTTTTTCTAAAGTCAATAACAAGCTCCTTCATTTTTGTGGTGTTGAGGAGCAGGTTATTGACTCTGCACCATTCTGACAGCCGCTCCACATCGTCCCTGTATGCCAGCTCACCCTCCTTGCCCAAGATTAGTCCACCCACCGTCGTGTCATCTGCAAACTTTATGATCTTGTTGCTATGGTGAGTGGGGACACAGTCATATGTGTAAAGGGTGTAGCGGAGCGGGCTCAGCACAGAACTCTGTGGCATCCCGATGTTGAGGCTGAGAACAGTGGAGGTGTGGGGACTCAGCCTGACCCTCTGGGAGCAACCAGACAGAAAGTCCAGTATCCAACTGCAGGTGAGTGATGGAAGTCCCAGATACTGCCCATTTTGTATGCAATGACACTCTTTACCTTGCTCCCCAATGCAGCATATTTAATTATATAAATGCTTATTTACCTTTGTAGAATTTTCAGTAGTGTTGCATGTTTAGTACATTGTTATCAGTTTCCTTTAACTGTTGCTTCTTATTTCCTCAGCAGTCTTTATATTCTCTGCTTAGAACAATTATACAACCATTTAATCACTGCACATGTGATTTTTTTTTCTGATAACAGCAACTTCAAGTCAGACTTCAGGAAAACTTGGTAAAAAGGAAAGAAATGGCTCTGCTACAAGCCAGAAACACTCTAGATCTGTGATATCCCAGATAAATGCAGATGAAGAAAACAATATCCATATGACAGTCCCAAAAGATTCTGGACATGTTAAACAAGCGGTAAGACTTGTAAGCTTTCATAGATTTGAAAAGTTTAAAGCATCCCACTACTAAATCATTGTTTTTATTCCTGTTGTTTTTGTTAATACTTTTATCCACATTTGATTCACAACCATAGTGTGAATGTCATAAACCAAATCAAAATTGGCATTGGCAACAGGCTGAGCAGGGTAGACTAGACTTTGATATCCATATCAAGAATCTTTTGCAGCTCCTAGGAAAGTACTGGGTGCTGTGAGATGTAATCCTTCTAGTTTGTCCTGAGCCTGCTTCCGTAGAAGTTGTTCAAGGGACTTATTCTCAAGATACTCATTTTAACCACTTACCATTACCTTCACAATTTTGAGTTACTTCTTAAAGCTTAAATACATGTAGTATCCATTAACATTTGTCTGAGAACTTTGCTCCTTCATCAACTCTACAGACAAGTACAAGGTTTGCAGTACTTCCATTGTTATACATTGTCATTTTCCCATCCCAAATGAAAAATACCTTGGGCTTCTAATAGATGTTCCTGTCTCACCTGCATAGAGCAAACTACTTGCCAAAGGAGAACTATGACCTAAGATTTGAAAATGTTAAATCTAATCACACTTGATTCACAAATGACTGCTCCAGTGATCACAATTGATGAAGGCTAATAGTACAATGTCCACAAATTAAAGAGATGTAAATCTCAGGGCCCCAAAATGGATGCTATGTCTTGACTGCCTAATATATCAGCTATAAAAACCAAAAACAGCCCTACCCTCTCTTTATGGGGGTTTGAAGTGATCCCAAGAACAAAAGGCTTTGCTATACAAATATATGGACTGAGTAGCACCAGCTGTTTGAGCACTATTATGCACTATATCAACTTTTATATTCATTTAAATGTATATATACTGTTGTGTTTGAATATACACAGCATATACTTAAATGTATATATACTGTTGTGTATGTATATACACAGCATATACTGTATATATTTTTGTTTCCCTACATTTTGCTTCCAGGCATTGCATGTTGATCAAGTTGCTGTGATGTTCGTATACTTTTTGCATACAAGCATGCCAGCATTTGTTGTCATGGCCGCTGTTTTACATTTATATGTTGTGGAGGCTGGCCCGGACACAGACAGGCAGACACGTTCATGTCACCCACAACATGTTTATTTAAGTGCTCCATATTTACAAATAGTGCTCACAAACCCCACAAGTCCCCAAAGTCCTGGCTACAACACCAATGCCTTGCTTCTTTAGGCCGCCTCCTTCCTCCACCAAGACCTCGTCTTTCTCCTCCCAACTCCAGCCATCCTATGAAGGGAGACAGCCCCTTTTATAGCCACCCGGATGTGCTCCAGGTGCTTCCTGGCAATCTCCCACTGGCACTCCCCAGTGTGGCGGAAGTGCCGGTTACATACCCAGGAGGAACTCCGGGTGTCCCCAGTCCTCTTCCCCCCAGCACTTCCGGGTGTGGCGGAAGTGCTGAGGTCCAGGGCTTCAAAAGTCTAGGGGCGCCCCCTGGCGGTGACCACGGGCCCCTACAGGGTGGAGCTTCCCGGCCGGGTCGCCACCCCACTCATCTCTGGCAATGTATAATTCAAATTTTCTTGTTTACACAACAACCTTCGAAAAGAAAACAACATAAACTAAAAGCTTAGGCTTTGAATAAGACATTCTTGCAAACGACAAGTTTACATTTTCTTTTAGAGTTGTCATTTTGCAGTTATATTTCTAATTTTGGAGATAGAAAATCTCTTTGAATATTGCCTAATGTTTACAAGAAACTGATCATTGCCACTAAAGCCAAATGATGATCTAATATTGTCTCCATGCTTCAAGCAGTTATATTAACACACCTCGAACCTCATTAAGTAACCTTCCAAGGGCGAGATGTTGATCATCTGTAATTCAGCCAGAATAATTTCCTTATTGTTTGTCCTGGTTCTAAACTTGGACTTTCAGCCAAAGTTTCAGTTCCAGTATGATGGGCTTTCTCAGTAACATTCAGGAGGGTGATTCATCACACCCTGTTGTCATCCCTTTTTCAAAAATGGTTAATAGAACTTGCCTTTTTCAATGCATTATCCAAGACTTCTGACCATTTCAAAGAGGCATAACAACCAAGACATTCCTACAATATACAGTGCTTTCAGCATTTTCACTTAAATCTCACACACACCCAGAGTTCTGCCATTGACATACATGTCTATTGAAGCCCTCATTAACCCACACATATCAGATCATTCCAGCACTGCGTCCTCCAAGGAAGGTGTGTCTAGTAGGTTTTAGAGGTCAGTCTTTTTCCACCTTTGCTAAGAAGAAACCTGGTGATGTCCCTGCTACTGTTACAGCCAACATTTAAGTTCCAGCATGCATGGGCTTTCTCAGTAAGGCTCAGGAAGGCAGTTCCTCAATAACTTGATCACACCCTTTTGTCATCCTATTTTTCGAAATTGGCTAACAGAGCCTGCCTTACTTAATGCATTATCCAAGATGTCTGACCATTTTAAAGATGAATAGCAACCAAGATATTCCTACAATATGCATTGCTTTTGGCACTTTCACTCAAATCTCACACACCTCAAGAGTTCTTCCATTGCTAAACATCTATATCCAAGCCTACATGAATCCAGACATACAATATCAGATCATTCTAGCACTGTATCCTCTAAGGAAAGTGTGTCTAGTATGCTGTAGAGGTCAAAAATTTTTCACCTTTGCTGGTGAACGTAACCCCCTGTACATGGAACCTTAACCTCCTTAGCATTACATTTTTTTCTCACAAAAACATGTAAAAAGCATTGCATTTTTTGGCTTAAAAAAATCATTTTTATTAAATCTCATCTTTCTATTGCAAAATGTGCAAAACACTAAAACTACAAAATCAGAAGTGTAAAAAGTATAATAATAATAATAATAATAATAATAATAATAATAATAATAATAATAATAATATGAAATCAATAATAATAATGATGCCAATACCAGATATCATCAGCAGCTACTCGTTCCCATCTGTTAGAACAGAATGTTAGGTGTATGGTCATTTACTCTACACAGTTCAGCATGATGGTTTGTCCAAACAACAATTCATTCGATCACATCATCATCAAGAAATAACTTTAAGTAATGGATCTTGGGTGTCAATGTTCACTTTTATTCCAGGCTGCCCCACAAAATCAAAATGAGGTGGTGCTGGTTTATTTGAGCAGAGTCAACAGAAACCCAAACGCAAGCATCCCTTTCGGATTCATCAGAATCGTTTTTGGTTTAACTGTCCATTTCAATTTCACTGCCTGATGACAGATTCACTTTTTTGTCACTGTTGATGAGAGGCTGCTCAACATCACTGTTCATGTTACTGTCAAGAGCGTGCAACACCAGAGCTGCTGAAATACGTTTCTTATGAGACGCCATTATGAGGCTAGGAGAAGACACATCTACACAATTGCCTGGGTTATGCTCAAGCCTGAAGCTTATGTAAGTCACACCTATACCGTTGCCTGAGTAATGCTCAGGACTAACCCTGTTAGCATTTTTACAACTAACACTTACACAATACGCATCTATACAGTTGTCCGAGTGACACTCAGAACTAACACTTTTAACACTGTTTTCACAGTCCCAGTGACACTAGGTCTAACACTAAAGTGGGTAGGGTTTCTCCTATTGGGCAACCACAGAGATTAAAATCTATCAAGAAGCCTGATTCCAGACTCTGTGTTCCAGAAGTCTTGCTAACTCTAAATGGGTAATGTTTTTTAACCTCCTGTACCAGCTTTGCCTCTTTCCTTGCTAGTGGAAGTAAACATCCCTAGAGCCAGTTCACATCACAATGGTGTAGTTCAGATTAATCTGTTTGCCTCATGTCTTTCACAGTCCAAAGTCACTTCTTCCAGCTGAGCGGTTTTCATTTACATCAAACCCCAAATTACTATGCTCGTATTGATGATGAACACTCCCAGGCCTGACTCCAACAGTAGTTCATGTTTTGGCTAAGGCTATCTTTTTGTTCTCTTTCAAACCTTTAAAGCAATAAATTTCAGATCACTTTCCCTACCCACAAACCTTACAGGAGTTAGCCTAGGATAACTCTACCAGGGACACAAGGCCCCCAATAATAAATCTAGGCTACAGAAAATGGAAAAAATACCTAACAATACCAAGCAAATGATTCTTGGAAGGGGACTTTATATTGCAGTGCAATATCTGATTAGTGGATAAAATGAATGGGAGAGTATAGGAAATGGAAGATTTATGTAGCATCATTTTGACAGTCTGCAGTTGAATTGCGTATGTCCTTTATACTGCCATTGACTTTATGGATGATGATTTCTTCTCACCACTAAATGTGATCATGACTACTGGAAATTCAAACTAGCCTAGCAGAGATTTGTGCTTGGTTGTGGTCTGTCATAGACTGGACACCTGTGCTGTGCTGGTTCCTGCTTTATGCCTGATGCTGCTAAAAGAGGCTACTTTCAATTTATCTTGCTGATCTGGCACCTGATCTAGCTAACTGAAACATTTTAAGATAGAACAGAGTGGCAACAAAGAAATTAAACTTTCAAAAGAACAAAAAATGTCAGTAAGTAAAAATAATTAGAGATGCACACTATATTTTTATAAATTCCGTGTATCATAACAAATTATTCTTAGACCAGCTGAATCCAGTTAAGTGCTGTTAGTGGCCCGTCAGTCAACCATGAACACAGGACAAGAAGAAGCCTTAGACAGGACAGTCCATTAAATGCACCCATCCTCACACAGGGTACATCAAGCAAGCCTTCATGCCCTTGAGGATAAGCCAGGAAAACTGGAGTAGCTATGTTGACACAGGGAGAACATGCAAACCCCACAAGGGTGAGAATTCAAACCCTGGATGCTTGAGGCTTTAGTGTATTATTAAGCTAGTTCAATGTGTTAGTCAGTATTTGAGACAGGTTTTAGTTCTGCAAAAATCTTGATTTGAATATTAAAATTCTGTCAAAGTAAAATTTTGATTTTCTGTTTTACTTTTTTGTCCTTATTTGCAGATACACAAATATGTTATCCAAGCTACTGTGCTGCACAAAAGCTGGCCTCTGTCTGAAACACAGCTTGACTTTGTAAAGTCACTGAAAGACCTTGAAACAAAGTCCTCTCCAGGTATGGTAGCGTAGTCTCTTCTTCATATAACTCATGTCTTTAGTGAGCTAACTTTAGCTAAACTGTGTCTCTGTTGTAAACAAAAGGAAAAGGAAGGGATAAAACAGAAGGTGGATAAAAAATCGAAATACCTAGAAGTGAAATGAAATGAAAACATGTAAACAGAAGTAACCAGGTATTGAAGCAGATACTCATAAAAAGATCAAAACAAACTTTTCAAAATTAAAAAAATGAAACTTGCTTTTACTTTAGTGTGTAGGTGTTTTGTCAATGTAGTGACATTATCAGCTGGCAAGAGTCGACTTCTGTCTCTGCACCTGTGGCATGACATGATTATAAACCTGAGGCTTAATAGTGACATTTAAATGTGTGTGTCTCCCATTATTGTATGTATGTATATGTCTGATATACAGACAAGAACACATTTTTTTGATACCCTTACAGGTCATTGAAAAAGTGCTGTATTGTCTTCGATATGTGATTCAATGAAAAGCAGTTGCCCCCTGTATACCTGCATACCTTTGATATGTTACAAGTAAAGCAAATCTGGTGTGAATAGAGTAAAGTATTGCTTATTGTACAATGATATTCTAAAATGGCCTGGACATATTTGTTAGTACAACTAGAAGAAATCATAAATTATTAGATTTGAGTGATTTTTCAAACTAGCTCTAGAGAGCTACAGGAATCGCTCGTTAAATGCAGAATGAATAATAATGGGTGACGATTACTTTTGTCAATTTTGAGTTATTTTAGAGACAATTGTGGGTTATTCTTTTTTCGTGGAAAGGTACCAACCAATTTGTCTACATCTGTAAGGATCACTGTATAGGTTACTTTTATAGGTTACTTAGAACATGCTGCCGAGAACCAAAATGAATTGTACATCTCACGGAATCACTTAACTACCGTATATACTCACATATAAGTCAGATCTTGAAACCCAAAAAATCAATGATAAAATCAGACCCTGACTTATATGCCTGTTCAAAAATGCGATGCTTAGTTTTTTGTTTTTTTTTTACTCTTCTTGCCTCCTCTAATCTCGCATCAGTTTCTCAGACACATCGAATTTTGTGGCAGTAGCGCAGTTACTAATTTCTTTTGCTACTTCAACAATGTTTAATTTCTTCTGTTCGAACGCTCCATCGTAGATAAAGGGATGCTCTTACAATAAAGATGTATGAGGGTGTGACATACAAAAAAGACAAATCAGTCCAAATGTTGCTTTGCAATAGTTTGAGTATAACTGTGTGGTCATGTAGGCACAATAGAGAGAGAGTGAGAGGTTAGGAGCATTTAGCTGATACAGCACATTGCTGCACCCACATAGAAAAAAGGCAGTGTGCTCCATGGTTACTCTTTCAGGTGGGCGTTAGCATATCATAATCTCTTAGACCAATAGCGTGAGTTTTCCGCATTCAACTTATATGACCAACATTGTAAAATACCAGAAATTATACTGTAAAAATCAAGTCCCGACTTATCCGCGGGAGAACTTATCTGCAAGTATATACGGTAGATATTTTTCATGTTTGTGAACTTGAAGAAGCCTCTATGAATATAGAGCCACACAACTACAATTTCCTGTTCCAATAAATACATCATATGTTCTTGCTCACAACAATGACAGAACTAAAAAAAAAAACTTGCACAAGGACTTCCCTCTTGCTTTACCTGACTGCATTTGCTGCTTCTCATACACCAGCCTGTACAAAGGAAGAAAATAACTGTTGTGCTAAATGTGTCTTTATTGCCTTTAAACATTTTGTAATCTACAGTTCAAGTGAAAGCCCATTTGTCCGGATGTTTGGACCAGGCCACCGAATCCACAAAAACAGCTTCTCCTAGGGAATTTCTAGATACCTCACGTTATTTGAGAGATATAAAGGTTCAGAGTGTCCATGATCTGCAACTAGTCATCTGTCATTGGCATGCTCCTAATACATCTGCTGTGAGTGAAGCTGGTGGTGCAATGTAACTATGTACATTTCAAAATCAGCTCAACTACCTGGGCTTCATCCAGTAAGGCAGCAGATCTAAACCTGAGATCCTCCAATATTACTAAACTCCTCACTTTAATGTGCAGAAAGCGGTCATCAAACCAGCATAGGGACCTCATTTCAGCCACCTGTGTTCCTAACCTTATTTTATATGTTATTTTTATTCAGAGTTTAATCACTAGTGAGGACTATTGCCCCAAGTGTCAAATCATCAGGCATGTTTGAAGAGTTAGCTTTTGCTTCAACACAACGGCTCAGTGTAGTGTTTACAAAACTGCTACCCCATGCATCAGTTGTAATAATAAGACTGACCACTTTTTTAATCTCCTAGGTCTATTGGGAAAATTGCCTGCCTGCCTATCCACCAAGTTGTGATAAATTCATAGTTGAGCACCTCTGTTTACCGAACTTTCCACAATATAAGACGTTCAGATTTACAGATCTAAATGATCAGATGATACAACTAAAACGTCCATCTTTGGCCCAATGCACTCTAGTATTTTGTACATTTATGAACAACTTTAAGTTCAAAAGTAGTGTTTGTTAGGGACAACCAAGTATTAGCATATACATCTAATTAATTCAAATCAGGAAGGTTGTTCCTCCAAAACATAGTCTTTCATACAGAGTATCATTTTTATTTAGCATATGAACATTGAAGTCTCCCAGCAAGACTGCAGATTTTGATATCTTCCACCTCCCCACCTGTGCTAAATATAACTGTGCAGCACACAGCCAAGGATTTTATGAGTATCCCTGCTACACTTACCCATTGCTTGTCCTGTGGGAAAACTCCAGAGTATAATGGCAACTACTCTTGACCAAGAAGTCTGGTTCCAAAGGAAATGTTGTGAATACAGATGATATATGGTTGGTATCATTTAACCTCTTCCCTGTGCTCTGGCTCCTTCCATGCCAGCAAAGTTATGTTCTCTGCCCTAATCGCCAGTTTTCATTGCCACAGTCTAGTATATCTTCATCTCTTCTACCCACACCAATCACCTGAGTGGCATCACATCTGCCTACCCCAGTGTCCAACAGAGCCAAAACCATCCCCAGGCCAGGCTTAAAGAATAGGTCCCAATATCCCTGCTCCAGGTGTCATTTTGACAGATTTCTGAAAAAATCAGGAGTCTATTTTTTTGTATTGCTGTTTGCCTGACCTGTTTTCTACAACCAGTTTGCCATGGGTGACCATAAAAGGAACACAAGACTGTCAGCAAGGATAAATAAGGCACACAAGCCCCTCTGTCAACCTAAAGTTACAATCCCACAAGGGGTGTTTGTATTCATTTTTAAACTCTGATTTCATTAACAAATTTTTGCTTACACTGTCAGGCACAATAGAAACAAAACAAATATAAAATTAGCAAAATTACATCACTCTTCAGTGCAGTGTTCCCAGTTTTGCACATTTATACTGGTCATGACTTGTATTGCACTTTCTGACAGTTGCTGGTTAAAATCTGTCAGGTTTACTTATAAAGTCCTCTTGGCATCTTTTAGTGCTGCATTGCTTTGTTGTTTACAGCCCATTTTTTGTAAGTTATTAAGCCATATGATGGTGCCTATCTTTAATAACACTATATAAAATATAGATTGAAAATGATTTAGTCCTTTCATGCATGCAAAGATAGCTACAAACACCAAAGAATTTCCAAGTTTTCCTGTGTGGAGTTCATGCAATAGGTAATAATAGTATACATAGTAGGCACTAGTATGCATGTGAGGATAATAGGTATGAAATTTCATAAGAATGAACATGTTATTGTAATATTTGCTCTTTAAAACAGCTTTTAATGGTGAATATATTATTATATGTGTGTATGTATGTATGAAATTTATATATATATATATATAAAATGTAAAGAATATGTTCATTACCTTTTTAGTCCTTGTATTGTATTGTCAAAGAATTTTCTTCATGTAGAACTGTGGAACTAGTTCATGCACTTGATGGGCTGTAAAACTATCCAATAGTGCCCTCTACCTTCAGATCGATATGCTGATGTTAGCCAAGGTCACTGAGACAACATGTTAGTTGTGCACAATAAATATATTACATTTTCAAATCTTTGCAGAGGTATAAAGCAGGTTTCATATACCACAATGTAAAAGCATATTTCTTTCTTTGTTATTAATTCAGAATGATACCAGTAAGAATTGCTTGTCTACAATGCCTTTCATTTTTTTTGGCAAATGGTTGTGAATTCTAGTTTATCTCTTTTTTAAATGTGGTTATTTTACCATCCCGATAACAGTGAGCAGGATCCACCTCTGAACTAGATGTTAGTTCAGCATAAGGGGCACTCACTCACTCACACGTACATATCCATAATTAATTATGTCGGACAGTTTTGAGTCACCAGTTAACCTAGCATACACATCTTTAGCATGTAGAAGGATGCCAGAATACTGGAAAAATGTCACCAGAGCTCAGGGAGAATGTGTCAACTGCACAGACTCAATTACCCGCACAGGAACTGAACATGAGACCTTAGAGCTGTGAAGCAGAGGTCCTAATCATTGTGTCAGTGTCACTCCATGTGGTGCCAGAATAAAATAAAACTTTAACCAGACTCTATTACATTCTAAATTAATACATTTAAGATCACTTGCTCAAACTTATCTGAATATTTATATGTGTATACCAGTTAATTTTGTCAAATACCTGTGGTGCCATGATATGTGCATGCTTCAGAATTCCTATATAATAAAATGCCAAGGTCTGGATCTATGTGTGTGTCTAGTCACTCAGAGAAATATGAATGGTCTTTTTGACTTTTGTGTGATTTGTCAGTTTGACTTTGGTGACATGATCAAAAGAACAAGCGAGCTTGTGAGATACACGTGGAGGAATAAATGTATAAGATGCACACTGAGAATCACCATCAAAGAGAGGAAGTATAAAAGTGGAGAGGAGGTAATCAAGGAACTTCAGAATGACACAGTCTGAGAAGCAGGCTTTATAGGAGTACCCTCGACAAATGGAGTACCTGCGACGGTCAGAGTCATCTCCATGCTCCCTGGTTGCTTCCAAGAGCATCTTAAACCCAAAACCGCTGATAGTTGTAAAACAAGATGAGCCAAGCAAATGGAGACAGTCGTAGTCAGTAAGGGGTTGGTGCAAAAGTGTTCAGTGTTTTTATTAAAGCCTGAGAAAAGTCTTCAATAAATAATTCATTAAAGCAGAGTGAAACTTGGAAGTTAAAATGTTCCATAAATAGATCCAATAAAAACAAGGTTAAAATTCCAGGCAGGTTTCTGTATTAAAACAGTTATGAGCCCCAATGCCTCTTTCTAAAATTTGGTGTCTCTTTAGCTTATCCCATTAGTACCTTGCAGCATGAGGAGACACCTACTGGCAGGTGCAATCATCTACTCATTCCGGGTTCGGGGTCCTACATGCCAGTCTTTCGGCATCCTTAGGAACTCCCTGCCAAAACACAATCATGTCTCCCTCAGCCAGTCTGTTGGTATCCATAAGGGAGACGCTGCATGACTGGGCCGCTCCTACTCCGCTTCATTGCTCTAAGGAGCACCCCTTCTCCTGCCCTGCACTCGAGTGCCAGCCTGCTTCTCTCTTTCTTTGGACCTACTCCCGACCACCTGCCTACATTCTTTAAGAGATGGGCTCCTAACCATTCTGCCTCTTTCTCCTGCCTTAACCTCCATTCGTTTCTCTCATCTTCTTTCGTTGATGTAATTCTGTCTTTATTCTTCCCCTCTCTATTGTGTAGGCTAACTTTTATATTGACCGATTGGGTGCAGGTGCTATCCTCTACCAACGTAGAGGTGTGAATGAGGCACCTGACTGACCTGCTGGCTTTTGCACATGAATGTGAGATCAACCAAGCACCCCAATCAACCCTGGAGTGGAGCTGGCATACACACACACCCACCCGCTCTGAGCCTGTACAATCCGGCAAAAGATTTATTTTAAACCACACTTTGCCACAGACCTCTTATCACAGAGCTGGTCAAGAGAGGTTCAGACACACAAGCATATTGAGGAAAGGAGCTGAAGTTACACATAGGGCAAGAGATATCAAATCTTTAGAAATGTGTTCTAATACCTCTCTTTGACAGGAAATGTGGCTAGTACTTTAAATATAGTAAAGTGGATTAACCTGTTTGCTTTTTGTTACAATTTTTTCCAAGCTATCTAAATGAATCACCTTTTTCAATAAAACAAAAAGAATACAATATTACATTTATATTTTTTAAATGTATAAATTATCAATCCTATGCTTACTTCTTTTTGAATGTAGTGAGAAGTCAAGCAAAATGACACCTTTTATTGGCTAACTAAAAAATTACAATATGTAGGCTTTTGAGGCAACTCAGGCCCCTTCTTCAGGCAAGAGCTGGTCACTAGAAGTGACTCTTCGAAAGTGAACTTAATGACTGTGTCACACTTTATTTCACTGTTAGCTTCTTCCTAAATGGTCTTACAGCAACCAATCCTAAGAGGTTTATTATTAATAAAAGTTGCTTATTTTTTCATTGACTGCTTATGTTGCAGACAGCACATTGGTATTATGAATACAATAATTAAAATAAAAAATTGAAGAGCATCCAAATATTCAAACTTTTTATTAAGGAATTCAAACAATCCAAAGATAGCAAGAGAGGGCTATTCTGTTCCAGTTGGTAAAAACTCCACAAAACTCGCTTCTTATTAAATCACTCACGTTTAATAGAATGTCTGACTACCTGCCATTACTGGATTCGCCACAGACAAAGCAAGGTGATATGTTGGCAGGCTGGAAAGTGGGCACTTGACAAGGATAGAGTTTAGCACGGAGGGAAAGAGAAAAGTGTGTGAAATTATGACTTTGAGGTTTTCATTTTTGTACATGCATTTATGTTTTGATTGTACTCATGGGTGCCTCCATTTTATGCAACTTGTTGTTAGTAATGGCACTCCACTGCTACCACACAATGGCTGGAAGTTCCAATGTGTGATGTCGTCAGACCAACACTACTTAAGATGGCAGCATGTTATCTGCAGCATTCTAATATCTAGGTTCACAAAACAAGACTTTCATGTTGTGGACTTGACCCGGACACAGACAGGCGGACATGTTGTTACTCACCACCACACGTGTTTATTTACAATAATATATACAATTAAGTGGTCACTCAGACCCAGTTCCGTGCACAAAACACCCCAACACTCAGTCCTGGCCACTCTAATGCCTTTCTTCGGGCCGCCTCCACACCCCTCTCGTGCCTTGTCCTTCTTCCACCCGACTCTAGCCTCGAATGAAGGGAGACAACCCCTTTTATATTCTCCCGGATGAGCTCCAGGTGGTTCCCGGCATTCCCTTGTTGGCCACGCCCCAGCGTGGCGGAAGTGCCGGCTGTTCTCCCGGCAGCTCTCCGGGTGCCCTTCTAAATCTTCCCCCCAGCACTTCCTGGTGTGGCGGAAGTGCTGAGGTCACAAGTCCCTAAGGCATTGGGGCACCTCCTGGTGGTGACCACGGGCCCCTACAGGGTGGGGCTTCCATGCCCTGAACCCGTGGCCCCCAAAGCAACCAGGAAGGCGGCCCCCACGTGATCCCAGATGGGCACATGCCCACTTCCGGTCCTCCAAGGCGTCCCAGCCGGGTCATTGCCCCTGGCATCCGCGACAATGTGTTTAAATCTCCCGGTGGAGTCAGCCTTTTGTATGGTGTGCACATTGGATATGTTTTGGCACTTCCTTATTTTGGCTTTGACTCCAGTCTATTTTTTGACTTTGTTTCTTCTGGTTGCGATATTTTTTCTTCTCTCCCTTACTTTTTTTATTTTGGCAGAACAGCTCTGGTACCTGTTGCCATTTCAGAATAAGAGGAAAGGTGCTGCCAATAAAGCACTTCTGGTTAGATAGAGCTGCAGAAATAAAGACTCCATAAGCACAGAAGTAAGAGATATGTCATAGATGAGGGTTGGAGAAGCTTCTAAAATCAGTAGGTGACAGAATAGACCCAAATGCATACTATAGAGAACTGCCTGCCCTGACCTTTTAATTTAAAATTAGGCTATGGAGGGACACCTGGGCCAATCAAAAAACCTAAAAGTGATTTTCAAAGTTATCCCTGAAGTCACTCCAGGTTGCAGTGCCTTCCAGTGGCCCTGCTGGGAAGAAAGGACCCAGGCTAGGGAGAGAGAAAGAGGGGTGTTTTGTGATGACAGTAGTTTGAGGTTGATTAAGTTAGCAAGCCACCCCACCTGATAAATCCATTATGATAGACCAGAACGGTTATAGAGTATCATTGTATGTTTGTGTTATATAATTCTGCCTATTTTATCTAAATGGTACTTGTCAACATTCCTAGCAACTTTGGGTAACTTTGCCTTTGAACACAAAAAGTTAAGCATGTACAGTACAGGCCAAAAGTTTGGACACACCTCCTCATTCAATGTGTTTTCTTTATTTTCATGACTGAAGGCATCAAAACTATGAATGAACACATGTGGAGTTATGTACTTAATAAAAAAAGGTGAAATAACTGAAAACATGTTTTATATTCTAGTTTCTTCAAAATAGCCACCCTTTGCTCTGATGACTGCTTTGCACACTCTTGCCATTCTCTCGATGAGCTTCAACAGGTAGTCACCTGAAATGGTTTTCACTTCACAGGTGTGCCTTATCAGGGTTATTTAGTGGAATTTCTTGCTTTATCAATGGGGTTGGGACCAGCAGTTGTGTTGTGCAGAAGTCAGGTTAGTTGGACGATCATTTATTTTTCAACAGGACAATGACCCCAAACACACCTCCAGGCTGTGTAAGGGCTATTTGACCAAGAAGGAGAGTGATGGAGTGCTGTAAATGGTCATGAAAATAAAGAAAACACATTGAATGAGGAGGTGTGTCCAAACTTTTGGCCTGTACTGTATATAAAATGTAAATATTTATATATATCAAGGTTAAGAAAAATATGAAACAATGTTATCTTCATTTGACTACCATCAATCTTTTTTGAATGAATTATTAACAGATTGTGATTTTTCCTTGATCTGGATGATAGAATGTGTTATTGTATATAATGTAAAGCCATTTCATTCCTTTGAATTCCACAGCTAATACAGAGAAATCAGATGAAAATTCTCCACCGCTTATTACAGATGTGTCACAAAATGAGCCACAGAAATCTCCTGGAACACCAAAATCCTCCAAAAAAAGCAAAGAAAAACCAGTAGAAAAATCTGAAAAAGACAAACCCAATAAAGAAAAAGAGAAGGTGTCATCAAGGCCAGAGTCACAGGTAAGTAATACAGTGTTTGCAAGGCTACTTCATAACGCAATACAAATATGGTAGGCAGATGGAGAAATGGTTGGTCAAAAATTTCAAAAGACCAGGGGCCTCATGCATAATGCTGCATAGAATTCACACAAAAAACATGGGATATGGACAAAAGTGGAAATGTGCGTACGCACAAAAAAATTCAGATACACAAAACCGTGCGTATGCCAACTTCCACGTACTTCAGTTCCATAACTCCCGTTCAGCATGAAAAGTAACGCACATTCATGGGCCTGCCGCCCCACCCCAATTCCCAGAATTATGCCCCTTTGAATATGGAAATCAATATAAATTGCCCTTTAAGTTCAGCGTTTTGTGACAAGACAATGGCAAAAGAACAGGGAAAAAAGAAGAATTTCAACAAAAGTGAAGTTGGAGGCAAGGAAAAATGTACTATTTTTTCACTTAAGCAGTGGTTTAAGCAGCAAAAGGAAGTTGATTGAGTGATATAGAGTAGCACAGACACTTGAAAGTTCAAGTTCAAAAAGTCACACAGTGCCCGAAATAAAAAAGAAGTGGTCAGATATCAAAGTCACCGTAAAAAAGTGACTCGTTACCCACTGGCTGAGTGTCTTACAAAAGCATATTAGGGTACAGAGAAAAGAAAAAAAAATAGGGACACAATGAAGAAAAGAAAAAGGTCAAAATATCGATTTTAATCTCAAAATTTCCACTTTAATCTCGTAGTTTTTGTCATTAAAGTAGAATGTCGTAAAGTTCATCTTAAAATTGATGTTTAATTTCTAGAGTTTATCAAATGTCATCATAACTAAAGTAGCACGTTAAATGCTTCGTATTCTATGTGTTCTATGTGTGTGAATCACTACATGCTTAAACAGGTTTTCTCTTTTGTAGACAGGATCGCACAGGCACTGAACTCCACACAGAATACATTACATTCACGATATTACAGCTTTCTGAATGATGAAATGCATTAAAATATGTATTAAATATTAGGGTACGGTAGCGCAGTGGTAGTGATGAGCTGGCATCCTGTCCAGGAATTGTTCCTACTTTCTGCAAGATGCTTGCAGTGGCATAAGCACGACCGTCGATGAAATAATTTGTTGCAGCAGTAATGTCTCTGCCAAACGTACCAACCCCCAATTCCTGTCCTTCCATTTTCCATGTAACCAATCTCCACCATATGTACTCTGTAATAAATGTCAAACCAGCTATAAGCTTAGAATGCTGATTCTCCAAAACTTTCAAGGAGCATTGAAAAATCTTTGTAATACATGTTTAATTATTCCATCCATCTATCCATCCAATGGTCGCGCCAGTCCCAGCAAGCATACAGTGAGAAGCAGGAACAATCCTTGGATGGGATGCCACCTCATCGCTACTGCAGTGCCACCATGCCCCCACATGTTTAATTATTAACAATATAATTTATTTAAATAAAGTTAACAATTTATGTATATAATGTAATATGCATACTTTAATACATTTCATCTGAAAAATTATATCAAGTATACATCCTAGTATTCTAACAGTACACAGCGCCAAGAGGATAGTGCTTTGAATTGAATTCCTTCATTGTCATTGTATGGTACAATGAGATTCAATATGCAAATCCTCCATAAATTTATTTTCCTATAAAATGATAAAATATTGTAGTAATAATAATAATACTACGGTAAAAACAATGAAAAATATACAGCATGAAAGCATAAGTACAATATGGATGTACAAATTGTGCAGATAGTGCAAACTGTCATAAAGTAGCTGAAATTGTGCAATATTACAACTGTAGTGCAAGTTTACAGGGAGGTAATTGTACTTATAAGTACAAACATTTCTACCAGGAGCACTTCATGGACTGATTGAGTGCATTTATAGCTCTTGGGATTAAACTGTTTCTGGGTCTTGAGGTCCATGCAGGAAAGGCTCTGAAGAGTTGGCCGAATATAGAATTTCAAATATACTGTGCAAATGGCTGAGTGGAATCCATTCAGATGCTGGTGGCTTTCCTTACACAGTGTGTGCTATAAATGTACTCCAGAGCTGGAAGCTGTATCCCAATAATCCTCTGCACTCTTGACACAATCTGCCATAGAGCCTTCTGATGAGCTGCTTTGCACCTGTGACTCCCCACTCAGATACAGTGGGTTAAAATACTCTCAGTGGTGCACTGAGAGTAACAATGCTAAAGCAGCTGTGATATTTAGAATAGCTTTGCCATTCCATACACCATTATATTGTTATAGGTTGATTACAATCAGCTGCCTTAAATTTGTAAACAATATGTGGTTAATTTCAGTGTATTTGATAAGGCCCACATTATGGATGTGAATATAAAAAAGAAAGGGAAACCACACAGGAACAGTAGCAGTGCATTCATGCTGGGTGCTGCCAGTTTGCAAAAACAGGTGGAAACATGCCGTGCTAAAGGCGCTATATAGTGCCCGACCCAGCACAGACTGATGCAGAGGCACGTGTAAAATCACGTTTTTATTTTCTCTTCAGCCGTGGGGCACGTCCTCCCCGTGTCCCACAGGCCCAACACAGTCCCAAAGCACTTTAAATACAACACACCAACAACTCTCCACCTTGCACCACCACTCCTCCAAGGCAACCTTGTCCTCTTCCTCCCGATTCTGGCCCTTTAGTGGTGGAGGCTGGCCCGTTTTATAGCCCACCCGGAAGTGTTTCAGGTGCTTGACCACCTGGTCCCAATTGCACCTCCGGGTGGGGCTGATGACTCGTCCAGCCGGGTTCTTGAGTCTCGGCAGCACTCCCTAGCGGCCACTCCAGCTCCAAACCAGGCTGTGGAGGACTCCATGTCTCATGGAGCCACGCGGGTGACTGGGGAATCAATATCAGCCAGGCAGGCTGCCACCAAGTGTCCCGGGGGAGGTATTGAGCTGTCCATGGTGGCTCCCCCGGAACATATGCAGCAGGGGCGTCCTTCACAATGCGTACACAATGGGTTGTGCTGCCATGAGAATGTGTGTGGCATTACGCCAATTTTAGCTTCAATACATCATGATGTGAGTGTGGTAATGGGCTTACACAAATTTTTTTTGCGTACACACTGTTTATACATGAGTCCCCAGGAGATGAACTCTACTTCTGACAGGAAAATGCAAAAGGAAAATACATGATGAGAGAAGCAGAAGGCCAGAAAGACAAATAGAACAACATCAAACCCAAAATTAAGCCACAATTATCAAAAAGTAAGAGGTCTTTCATATTACTAATATAAAAATTAAATTACTAACAACGCAAGTGTCTATATTTGATTTTTAGCTAAAACATTAGATACCCGTTGACTAGATTAGATTAGATATACTTTATTAATTACCCAGGAGAAATTCAAAAGCATGCTGCAACAAAAAACATAAAATTCATTTTTGCTCCAGAAGACATGCTTTTTTTTCCCCAAAAGAAACGAGGAAATGTCTGTGCGTCTTAGGGAGTAAATATTGCGCCACAGACTGTGATGTGTTTTACCTGACAAAAGTCGACATCCAGGGGTAGAAGGCGACAATCAGCTGTTAATGGCAACAAAACTCACCATTCCCTCTCTGCTGTGAGGAATGTTAGACTCATTGACTTGGCACCTAATCCGTGTGTTTGAGTTACAAAATGTAAACAAAGGCAAGATGGCATTGACATCTCACGAGGGAGCGAAATGAGTGCAGAAAACCAAATAGCAGACAATATTTTCCGCATTATCGCTGAGTCAGACTCTAATTTTTCAGAATCTGATTTTGTTGAGAGTGATCAGGAGGTCAAGCAAGAGAGTGAGGAACTGGCATCAGCTGATCGGACACCAGCCGATGCCGCCCCAGCTGAGTGCATTCGCACAGCCGATGGCAAGGTTCATGTGGCAAGAATACCCAGACATTGATCCATGGGAACCAAACTGGCTACCGGACTTCACAAGACAGCATGGTTTGCTGTTGGACTTGACAGATTACCAGCCACTGGACTACTTCAGGCTGTTCTTTCCAGAGGCTGCCTTTCAGCTACTGTCAGACGAGACAAAAAGGTATGCAGAGAAATTTTTTGAATCGCAGGCTGTGCTTGCACTGCATTCTCATTTTTCAAAGTGGAAACCCACAACAATAGATGAGATGAAGGGCTTTGTGGCTTTACAAATTGAGACTGGCGATATAACTTCAGGGAGCATTGGTCCAAACATGCTTTGTCCCCTGGTGGCTTTGGACAGGTTATGCCGCATGATAGGTACGTGCTCCTGCAAAGTGACTGTGAGCAACTGAGCTTCAGAAATTCTGACACTAGCAATGAGGAGTTCTTTCGGTTTCCAGAAAACTAGAAGAGTGCTTGAACCTTAAAGTCTCTCCTCATTTGTTAATGACAGTGATGATGGTTCTTAATACAGCTGTTGACTTTACTTGGTTGAAATATTATTCTGCTATATTTTATTAAATATATTAGTACACCATTTGGTTCAGAATATTTTTTTTTTGTTTTCCTCCTCTAAACCTAGGTGCGTCTAATGGTCAGGTGCGTCTTAAGGAGCAAAAAATACAGTACTATATGAGACAACAGATAAAAACATATCTCTCTCTATTATAAAAAGAAATCCTGGAATGCAAAAGCAAGGCGACAATACGTGATTTTCTCGGAAGTTCTCGAAAGACATTTAAAAGACCCGCGAGACAAAAGAGACTTGCCACGGAGTGTCTTGTGGGGACCATAAACATGAGACTTGGTGCCAAGAGACTGTGCCAGGGCCATCTCGCGGGGACATGGAACATGAGATTCTTGCAAGACACACCCTACTCACAAATGATATCATACAAGAGCACATGCATCAAAAAACAGTCAGTCATGTAAAAGCACGTAGTGCACACACATCCTGTGCTCTCAACACATATAAAGCGTATAAGGACAATACGGAGAATAGACACCCAAAGGCGCTGGAGAAAAAAAAAGGCAGATAAGAGATTATGAAACCAATAAAATTCGAAAGTATTGCAGTGTCCCAGCCAGGTTGCGGCCTTTTTGGTTTTAAGTGACTGTTCGGTCCGATTGAGGGAGGTAGAAGTACAGCATGGAAGACTGATAGCGGGGTATTGATTGATGCAGTAAGGGGGGGCGAGACGCAGGGATGAGGGATTGGAGAGGGTGCTAGAAAGTTGTGTTTGGGGTTACGAAGTCAGCAATTGTTCAAGTAACCAGGTGTAATTGAAAAAAGAGCAGGACAAATCGAGGTCAGAAATAAAAGTCTTTTCGCATTCGCATTATTCTTATGCACAAAACGTGGATTTACACAATAATAGACCATACGCTATGAGAATCTGTGGTCCCGCAATAGTTAAAGCAACGACAAGTTGAATTTCAAAGAATACACAATTTGGTCAGGTGTATATTTATGATCATGGAGAAGCGATGCAAAACAGGCAAAAAAGAAAGGTAATGTATATATTCCATGAATAACATTACACACCAAAGGAGATTGTGATATGCCATTCGTATTAAAATGTTTACAGTTTACTGTGAGAATAGCTTTTGCTATGACAATCAATAAATCACAGGGACAAACATTAGAAAAAATCAGATTATTTATTAGAGAAACAGAAACAATATTCACTCACGGGCAGTTATACGTTGCATTGTCACAATGTGTCTCGAAAAAATATTGTTTTTAATGAAGCTTTAAAGTAAAAGTGGAAATAATAAAATTGAAACAATTTCAAAGAAAAAATATTTAAAATTGTATATCCGATTAACCAAACACAGGGGTTGGCGAGCAAAGCGAGCAGAGGGCGAAGCCCCCTAGTAATACAATAAATTTTATGCTAAAGTAACTGTATTAGACTGAATGAGACATCAGGAGGAAATTTCGAACTGTCTGAAAGCAGCAGGCAGAAAAGATTCCCAAAGGTATTTCTTATTGCACTATGGGGAAATAAGCAATGAGAATGAGAAACATGCAGCTACAATATAGTGATTTATTGATTATTTGTCCCCATGAGAAAATTTGGCTTTTTACAGAAGCTCTTAAAATAAAAAACTACATAGATAGATACATTATATATATATATATTGTAAACAAATAGACAAAGATCATAAAGGTTTGGGGATTTTCACAAAAATCTCAACAGATTATTGCCACGGTCAAATACATGAAATCAGTGTAACATTTGACAGTCCCAAGATGGCAGCAAAGTAATATTTATGAAGGAGGGGCCGGAAGTAGGTGCATGCTGGGTAGGAGCCGTGATGGATGGTGGGATCGATGACATCATAAGGAGTAGACGGAGGAAGGGCGGAAGTAACGTAGTGCGAGAACTGATGAAGGTAGACTCATGGTGGCGGTGCGTCTTTTTTTCTGTAGGAAACAAAGAGAGAAAGGTTAGTACCCCGCCACTCCCTCCTGGCGTATGGTTTTACGATCTCATTTAGGTCCATCCGCGGCCCCCTACTCGCACGTGCATGACAATATATATATGTGTGTGTGTGCGTGTGTGTGTGCGTGTGTGTGTGCGTGTGCGTGTGTGTGTGTATACACATCCATTGTCTCCTGAACACACACCAGAATTACTAAACTTAATTAAACTTAATGAAAATTAAAAACAAAAGAAAACTTCTGATTTGGCAGTCCCTGTCACAGTGTAGCATTATGCAAACATATTGCTGTAGATATAAAGGAGACCTAATAATGTTGTCTGACACAATTCTGCATAATGAGTCGTTGATTGAAAGTACTCAATGTTAGTGTGTGATAAGTGGTCCATAGTGTAGGGCAGATTGAAAAAAATCAGGACCCGGTAGTATACAGGCTTAGAGTGGGTGCGGCTGTGTGCATGATGGCGCTGCTCTGGGGTTGATTGCAGAATGATCGCACACTCACATGCAAAAGCAGATTAGTTGGGTGCTGCATTCACACCTCAGAGTAGGTGAAGTGTCACACCTGCACCCAATCCGACAGGAGAGGTAAAGAGGAGCTTACATGGCAGAGAAGAAACAAGAGAACCGATTGGAAAGAAAGAGAGGAATGGAGGTTAAAGAAAAGCAGAACAGAAAGAAGAAAGACAGGCAGGATCGAGAGAGAGCCCATATTAAAACTGGATGAAGGCAGGTGATCATCGACAATCCTCACGGTGATGAGCCTGGGACTGAAAAAGGACACGCCTATTGAGTACAGCTAGGAAGTAGGAGTGGCCCGGTTTGCGGTGTCTCCCGAAGACACCCAAGGTCTGGCAGTGCGAGATGGGTGTGCAGTTCCGTGTGGTGCCTCATGGATGGAGCAGGCCTGGCAATGGGGACTCAAGCTAAGATTTGATGGTTGACTGCACTAGTGTGTTGGGCATCTCTTCTGCTGCAGGATCCTGGGTGGGGTAAGCAGAGGAGACATTAGTTTTAGAAGAAAGTATAGGGGGCCATTTTTTTAGGAAGAAAGAACTGTCTCTGATAGTTAAACTCATTTTTATGGATATATTTATTATGAATATTTAACCTCCGTATGGACACTGGTTTTTGTGTATTATGTATTTATTTATTGACAATTTGATTGGTTTATTTGAACACTTTTAGATTTTTTTTTGGGATTAGTTTTAATAAAAGCCCCGAGCACTTTTGCACCTACCCCTTGCTACATGTGTGTGTCCTCATTTGCCCAGCTCATGTCGGTCTATGACTATCAACGATTACAGGTCGAAGAGGCTCTCAGAAGCGACAAGGGAGCATGGAGCTAACCTGAACCCACCACATAGTATGTCAAAAAGAGAATGTGCAGCATTAGTATAATGGCACTCAGGTTTGTTTTAATTCTTTCTTTTGTTACTAACTCCAGAGGTTCCAAAGTATGTTCCTTAACTAAGTCAGGCCTTTTAATTAGCTTGTTGGTTCGGTGGGCCTCTCTTGAAGTGATATTAACGGCCCAACACACCACAGTGTAGAAAACTGTACTGACCATCATATACTTGTAGACGAATGTGTAAGTGTTTTGAATTAAAAATGAATAAAGCAATGAATGTTTGATGTAATGCATTATGTGGTGCATCAGCTATGACAAGTAATAAACAGTATAAATAACTGAGCTATGGATACTTGGTCACATTGAATTGGTAGTTCAAACTGATTGGCAACGCTTTGATCACAGATCAAGCAGAGGCTTGTACTTGAGTTAATAATAGTTAGTTCAATTAAATTTAATTAAGTATTTTTTTTCTTGTGCTTAAAAAGCATCCTGGCTACATACCATGTTAAAATATATCATTTTTTTTTTATTAAGATAAGATTTTGACATAGACCTTCTGCAAAAGCTGAATTTCTCCTTGGGGAAATCTATCTATCTAACTTAATTTAAAAAGACTTACTATATATATATAAAGTATATATAGTTATAATGTGTATACAGTGCAGTATATAGATATATATAGGTATATATATAGATATATATTTATAGATATATATATTTTTAGTACAATATTACTAACGTCTGAAACTAAGATGTCCTTACACATTTGTTGCAGTGAAATAAACAATTCTACTTTGAAAATCTAAGACACATGTTTATTTAGAAGTGCTTTACTGTTTCTCTTATTATTTCAGGCTCTTGATGTCAATATGCCCTTTTGGACTTTACATGTTGTGAGTGGACAAGGTGATACAGATAAAATTCAATTAAAAAAAGATACTGAACGTGCCGATGAAATTAGAAATATGAAACAAGCGTGGGAATCTGCTGAACCAGGGAGAGCTATGAAGGTAACTGCCATGCTAGAGTAAATGCATTGTAATTAATGTAATTAATTTAATTTGTTGCCATAAACAGCATGATAATTTAATAATCTGCCTAGCTAATGAAAGAAAATAAAGGGCTATATGTCAGCAAATGAATTCAGCCAATGGAAACCAACCTTTTATGGAAAATACCTAAATCCTGAACACTTTTAAACTTTTTTTTTAAAGATTTTTGAAAGTTTTTTATGCTCATAATGTTCTCAAAGTAACCATGAACCTCAGATCTTGAGCACAATAGGTGATGATTTCCAGCTTTCTAAAAGAAGTAAAATTGTGTCATGCAAAATAAATACATGTAGCCGACTCCATGAAGGAGTATGAACGTAATGGAACATGTGAATGCTCTTTCTCTTGATATTTAAAGACTGTATTCATTTCAAGTTCTGTTAATTTATAATGTGCTTACACATTATTCTCAACAACTGTCCTATTTTAAAACAATGGTGATGAGAGCAGGCCATTCAACCCAACAAAGCTCACCAGTCCTATCTACTTAATTCCTCCAAAATAATATCAAAGTCTCACTGTCTACCACTCTATTTGGTAGCTTATTCCCTCTGTCTATGGCTTTCTGTGTAAAGAAAAACTTCCTAATGTCTATGTGATATTTACCTTTAACAAGTTTCCAACTGTGGCCACGTGTTCTTGATGAACTCATTTTAAATAATAGTCTCGATCCACTGTACTAATTCCCTTAATAATTTTAAACACTTCCATTATGCTTAAACTGTATAGGCTCAGCTTTTTTAATCTTTCCTCATAATTCAATCCCTGTCGCCCTGGAATCAGCCCAGTCGCTCTTCTCTGGACCTTTTCTAGTGCTGCTATGTCCTTTTTGTAGCCTGGAGACCAAAACTGCACACAGTACTCCAGATGAGGCCTCACCAGTGCATTATAAAGGTAGAGCATAACTGCCTTGGACTTGATCTTAGTGCATTGGTCAGTTAAAATACACATCCAAAGTCCATGCCTATCTCAGTATTTGGGATGAAGATATATTCATCCTTAGTTTTATTATCCCTTGCTTGATTTAGTGATTATTTTACTGACATAACCTTCAAATTAATAAAACATTTTGCTTTAAATCCTAAAGAATACTAGGCATCATCCAGTATCCATCTTTATTGACTTCCAACATCCACAGGACTTGACTGCATTATTTCTCAACAATTATACCCATCTTTTAAATCTTTTAAACTCCATAAATTTCAGTAAATACTCTGTGATCTATCTGGAAATCTCACTCATCATCTTGATATGCAATGTTTTATGCCTCAGTATACAAATACATAAAAAATATGAAAATATATTGTGCACATTGAATAGTATTGCATTGATTTTCCATAGGTTCACTTTTAATTATCTAAAGATTACCCATTGGTTGTGTGGTAGTTCTACATTATAACTAATCTAAATCTGTTATTGACAATTTAGCATGTTTTCCATTATTGATCTATAATTTTCATCATCAAAATTCAGCATTCTTATGGTTTAAATTGATTTTGAGTAAAATGTTTCCATATATTCTAAAGAGGAATGTCTTGCAAAAATTCAAAGATAGCTCAAAAACAAAATGTTTAAGTGTGTCTGCTTATGCCCTGTTTATTTTCTTACTTTGTTTTTGGGGCAGGAATAGATGATTAAAGGGTGTTATCACATGGTCCAGTATGTGCTAAATAAATGTATTGTAAATAAATGTAAATGGTAAAAATATTTGGTATATTTACACAACAGAACAAATGAAGTACACTTGTTACCTTTTACAGTTTATCAGCCTATGAAGGCTTATGTTTTGAGCAGATGTGATCAAAGACAGAAACAGAGAAGACTGAGCTGAATAACACAGGAGGGAGAACATTTAGTTCCCTATGCTTATGCATACCTTGTACTGACTGCAAAAAAGGCAACCAGTCTAATTTAAAAAGAGATATGATTGCAAGAAAGAACGAAGTCAAAGAGAAAAGCAAAGGTCAAAACTGAAAACTAAAGCAAAATCGTAAAAGGCAGAGAGCTTAGATTCAAATAACCAGTAAAATAAATTTCACAGTGGGTAATTTATTAGGGTTAGTCAGAAACCAGTGACTATTTTTTTGCAAGCAGTGCAGGCCAGGTGCATTATGGGGAAAACTCTGTGGAAACAGGCAATGCAAAAGGCAAAAGAGCCACCTGGTGAATACAGTGTGATGCCACCCTAACACAGACACAGACAGGCAGGATACAGGTTAAACTCACCACCCATTTTTATTTATAATAAAAGTGCACAACCACCAGCACTTCAACACAACACAACACACCACACCACACCACACCACACCACACCACACCACCACAGTCCCTTCTCGCCGCCAGTCCTTCTGCCTCCACTCCTCACAGCTGAATGGTGGGACTGACCCCTTTTATTAGGGCACCTTGAAGGACTCCAGGTGCCTAACGAGCTTCTTCCGGCCACATTTACGGGTGTGGTGGAAGTGTGGCCAAATAAGGCCCTGGAAAAGTCCATACTCCCCCTGCTGGTGGCCACGGGTTCCAACAGGGTTGAGTGCCCATGCTCATGACCCGTGGCTCTGTTGGAAACCAGGGGGCTGCCCTCTATCGGACCGGGGGAAAAACTGTCCCAAAAATACTCTCCCCCGGTCCTTCCACACACTGAAGAGTAGAACTGAAAAACCCTGGTCTACAACAACTAAAATATGCTTTAATATGTATTTTCAAAAATAACTTCCAAGCAAAAAGTAAAACAGGCTAACATCTAGGTAAACAAAAAAATCCAAAAGGTAACATGCAGAAACAAAGCACAAATTCAGTAAGCCACAAAACAGAACCAAAAGGTGAACTTATAAAAATGAATCTAAAAAAATAAGGAGAGTCAATTAACCTTAGTACAGTATAAGATAATGTCCCACCTAGAAACTGATCCCGCTCAGCGCAATATAAAGTCCAGAGGACGGTCCCTTAGCTGCAACTTTCAGGAGCTCTATTTTAAGAGTATAAGGCACAAAAATAACAAATATTAACATAAAACAATACTTAAATAAGATGTTATTTATGGGATAATGTTTCAAAAATAGAAAAGAGATTTATAAAAATTAAAATATACTAGATCCTGGGATGATACCCTGTGTGATACCAGGATGATATCCTGCTTTTTGAGTTGTTGAACATAAATTCTTCATGGTGTCACCGAACTCCAGACCTGAATCTACCATTTGATGCATAACCCTTTCTATGACCAGCCTTTAGGATGAGAGCTTACGGTAATTTGGCACAGTGACATGTTAGTAGACTAAGAAGAGTTCAAACAGTCAGGGACAACTTCTTTCTCAGACTGTAGGCAGTAACTGAAAAGAACATTTTTAATGCATTTGCAGAGAGGAGACACAGTCAGTAGACAGAATGAAGCGTAATAGGGCCTGGGGAGAAAACATCTACCTTAATACGTGTCTGTGTATCTGTGTGTCTGACTGGTTGTCTCTATCATATGCCATTTAATGTGGGATTTGTAAAAACGGTGCTGTTTATGATGTGCCATCTGTTGGAATGAAAAATGCAGTGCATTTTTATTGCTACATGCAATACAAAATAAACATCAATAAATAGTGCTCTGCAAATGTTAACGCTGAATGCGTAATGGTCTATGTTGATTGCTTCAATTTCAACCCACTTTAGATAGGTCGCGCATATAAAAATACAAAGTAAATTAATACTATTGCAGTGTCACACATCAAATAACATGTTCTTGTCAAACTTTCTTTCCATTGTGAAAGAAACAAAAATGTAACTGCACAAACAGAAAGAACAGGGGTATTGCTGTGAGCACCCACCAAAAATGAAATCATAGGTTTATTGAGGATTCCCAGCAGTCATAGCTGCCTTCCCCAAGCAGAGTCAATGGGAGTCGGAGCATACCCTTGTATTACCAGGCACATGCCATGAACCCACCCAACACAGAATGCACATCTACCCGTGCACATGGCCCTAATGGGTCTAAAATTAGACACCAGGTAACCAAGCATGCTTGACAAAAAAAGAAACACAAGGTGAATACACACAGTGACTGACCAGGAATGAAGCAATGGTCCCCTCGCAGTGTGGACCCTGCAGTTCCAAACAGTGTGCAGCCCATCAGTGTACATCTACAGTGGGAAGCAAACATTTGGGCAACCTTGTTAATAGTCATTATTTTCCTGTATAAATTGTTGGTTGTTACGATAAAAAATGTCAGTTAAATATATCATATAGGAGACACACACAGTGATATTTGAGAAGTGAAATGAGGTTTATTGGATTTACAGAAAGTGTGCAATAATTGTTCAAACAAAATCAGGCAGGTGCATAAATTTGGGCACCACAAAAAAGAAATGAAATCAATATTTAGTAGATCCACCTTTTGCAGAAATTACAGCCTCTAAACGCTTCCTGTAGGTTCCAATGAGAGTCTGGATTGTGGTTGAAGGTATTTTGGACCATTCCTCTTTACAAAACATCTCTAGTTCATTCAGGTTTGATGGCTTCCGAGCATGGACAGCTCTCTTTAACTCACACCACAGATTTTCAATTATATTCAGGTGTGGGGACTGAGATGGCAATTCCAGAACGTTGTACTTGTTCCTCTGCATAAATGCCTTAGTGGATTTTGAGCAGTGTTTCGGGTCGTTGTCTTGTTGAAAGATCCAGCCCCGGCGCAGCTTCAGCTTTGTCACTGATTCCTGGACATTGGTCTCCAGAATCTGCTGATACTGAGTGGAATCCATGCGTCCCTCAACTTTGACAAGATTCCCAGTCCCTGCACTGGCCACACACCCCCACAGCATGATGGAACCACCACCATATTTTACTGTAGGTAGCAGGTGTTTTTCTTGGAATGCTGTGTTCTTTTTCCTCCATGCATAACGCCCCTTGTTATGCCCAAATAACTCAATTTTAGTTTCATCAGTCCACAGCACCTTATTCCAAAATGAAGCTGGCCTGTCCAAATGTTTTTGAGCATACCTCAAGCGGCTCTGTTTGTGCTGTGGGCGGAGAAAAGGCTTCCTCTGCATCACTCTCGCATACAGCATCTCCTTGTGTAAAGTGCGCCGAATGGTTGAACGATGCACAGTGACTGCTGCAAGATGATGTTGTAGGTCTTTGGTGCTGGTATGTAGGTTGACTCTGACTGTTCTCACCATTCGTCGCTTCTGTCTATCCGAAATCTTTCTTGGTCTGCCACTTCGAGCCTTAACTTGAACTGAGCCTGTGGTCTTCCATTTCCTCAATATGTTCCTAACTGTGGAAACAGACAGCTTAAATCTCTGGGACAGCTTTCTGTATCCTTCCCCTAAACCATGATGGTGAACAATCTTTGTCTTCAGGTCATTTGAGAGTTGTTTTGTGACCCCCATGTTGCTACTCTTCAGAGAAAATTAAAGGAGGAGGGAAAATTACAATTGACCCCCTTAAATACTTATTCTCATTATAGGATTCACCTGTGTATGTAGGTCAGGGGTCACTGAGCTTATCAAGCTAATTTGAGTTCCAATAATTAGTTCTAAAAGTTGTGGAATCAATAAAATGACAACGGTGCCCAAATTTATGCACCTGTCTGATTTTGTTTGAACAATTATTGCACACTTTCTGTAAATCCAATAAACTTCATTTCACTTCTCAAATATCACTGTGTGTGTCTCCTATATGATATATTTAACTGATATTTTTTATCGTAACAACCAACGATTTATACAGGAAAATAATGACTATTAACAAAGTTGCCCAAACATTTGCATCCCACTGTATAGTTATAAATATTGTAGATTTAGAGTGCAGTCAATTTTACTTGTGTGACTGACAGTGTTCCCATCTTTGACGGTCTGCACAATTATTATATTTGGGTATGAATGTCGCCTTTCTTCAGTTTAGAAATCTTTTTTTTTTTTTTTTTTGTCAAATAACAGTAGCCACTAAGGCTTCTTATTCTCTAAGTTATACAATGCTTTTTCTAAATTTTGATTTGTAAGATTTCTCTTTAAGCTTCTCATTTTAATATCTAATCAACTTCGAGGAATACATTTTTCTCATGCTTTACCTATTCCTTTTTTTCATATATTTATTAGAATATATACTGAATGGCTAAAATTGTATTCTTGTAACTTGTAGTGAACTTTTACTCCTTACTCAAAAGCATGAAAGCTTTTCAAAGTGTGTATTCACTTGTAATTTTCCACTCCGACTACTTGACATCTCTGCTGTGCTTGTCTCTCAAAGCCTCTCCAAGTCCACGCTGTCCTGTAAGTGAAGCACTTTCTGTAATAACCTGCATTAAGTGACTTAAGGTCTGCTCTATCTATTGTATTTTATGCTGGCCTACATTTTTAATTACACAAAGCTCTTAATTAATGCATATTACCTTTCATGTAAAATTTAATTAAATGTAATATATTCATTAAATGTTTGAATTTATAAATGAATGCTAGCCATTTAGGTCTAAGCGAAGCTTGTATTTCTTTTCCATTAGAGGGGGCTCAAGTACTGGTTTCAGTAACAAAATGATTGTTCTCTTTGTTTTTGATTAACTTCTCTGATTATCCAAACATGATGCACAATCATACAAGGGGCTATTTTTCTATAGTTTTGGCTATGGCAGCTAAATGCAGATTCTGACATCATTCCTGAATCCATTGATAGTGCTATTGTTGAATGGAAAACACTGTATGTCCACTTAGAGGCACGAATACTGTACACCCTCCAGTGCATTGGGGAAACAATATAGCTTACCACATCTTGTCATTTACTTACAAAATGCTTTTCTTGAAATCTTTCACCTTTGGTCTGCTAAGCCTTGTGTTACTGCTAAAGCACAGTCTGATGGGGAACACTTCTCTGTCGGCTCTCCAAAGAAATGTTTACATTTTCTTAAAAGCACAATGTAAATTTTAGCATTTAGAAACTGAGGAAAACTTATTCTAGAATAATGAAATACAAAAGATTTAAACACCTGCAACCACACTCAAGAAAAACATAAGTTTGACAAATGGGTAATTCCATGTCCATTTATCACACCTATAAGTAATGATATCTCAACAAAGACTCAAAAGCCAAAGAGCAAATGTTCTGTTTACTGTTCATGACTTATAAGCTAGATTTAGTAAAAAATTTTATATTTTAAAATATAGATTTTCAACATAATCATAACATAGTAACTTTTCATTTTGGGGATAGCAAAGTATTTACGCAAAATATAGATCTGGGAAAGAGATTTAAAACGATATAAGAACCATTTCTGTGCAGCTTATATTTAAGAGGTGTGGACTATGGTCCGGACACAGACAGGTACACATTGTTGAAGCACCCAACACACGTTTATTTACAACTATTTACACAGTGAAGCACAGCACACAACACACTTTCACCCCCCAAAGTCCAGGCTTCACAATGCCTTTCTCTCTTCAGGTCCGCCTCCACTCCTCTCCTCCTGAGCTCTGTCCTTCTTCCTTCCTTGAATGGAGGGAGGCGGCCCCTTTTAAACCCACCCGGACGTGCTCCAGATGCCTTCCAATGAGCTCTTGCCGGCACTCCCTGATGTGGCGGAAGTGCCGGCTGTGCACACGGAAACACTCTGGGTGTCCCTGGTCTTCTTCCCCCCAGCACTTCCGGGTGTGGCGGAAGTGCTGAGGGCCAGGGCTCCTCAGGCATCTAGGCCAACCCTGGCGGTGACCACGGGACCCTATAGGATTAAGCTTCCATGCTTCTTTACCATCGTCCCCATAGCCACCAGGGCAGTCGCCCCCTTGTGGTCTGGAGGAGGCGTAATCCCTCCTCCAGTCCTTCCGGGCATCCCGGCTGAGTATCACCCCCAGCCGATCACCACAGGGAATATTGCCAAACAAAATCATATGAAATTAGTTTTAACTCTGTTAACTTTATTTCTCCTTTAATATTGTTCCAAGGCATGTGCAATATTAGTTCCATGCTTTACTCATACTGTATGACCAAATCAGCATACCAAGTTTGGTTAAAATCTGTGAGCATGAGGTCCAAAAGCGTAATGATTTGACATGGAATTATCCAAAATAGAGGAGACCATTCAGGCTATGAAGAGGGTTTGATTAACAACAATTAAGTTGTCCAAATATGTCATTCCCCAAACTTTCTCATTCTATGTTTCATCAGACTTGAAGCACTAATATGACAAAACACCCACCACCACAGTTCATTCATCTGCAATTTCAGTGTCAATTTTAAATACAGGAGCATATCCAATAACAAAATAAATGTATGAATGATCAGCTGTTTAAGCCTCCGCACAAATGGAAATTCCTTCAATAACAAAATGTAGTATGATAGTGGGGAGTTGTGTTTGACACCCTGTTTATGACTGGCATCTTTTTTAAGGTTTTTTCACTACCATTTGTTAATGTTGCTATGATAGGCAGGAAGCTATGCATGACCTTGTAATGAAAAGCATGGTCTAAACAAATAGAGGTTTACATATGACAAAACTTGTAAGTGACTTATAGATAAGTCAAAAATAACTGGGTAAAGCTTACACATTTTATGATTTTTTTTTATAAAAATGTATTAACTGCTATCTAATAGGTATTGTACTGCATATAACATTCTCAACCTCCTTATTCAATTTCAGGATTCCAGAGGGTAACAGCATATCTTGGCAACAGTGGGTGCAAGGCAGGATCCAACCTGCTAAACCACTATAAGACGAAATTTTTCTTTTGCATGGAAAATTTAGAATCACAAATTATATGTCATGTGCAATGGCATGCATCCAGAGGAAATGTGCAAACCTTACAGAGACAGTTCATGAACCCAAGCCATATAATCCACAAGACATATTGATTGTGTATTCTCAAAACTGATAATTATACAGTATATGCTTAAGTTTAACAATACACTAGTCATTTCACTCCTAACATTAACATTCTCAAACCTGCTAAATCTAATTCAGGATTCCAGTGGACCAGAGCCTTTCCAAGGAGCAAAACATATCTGAACAGGGCACAAGTCTAGTACAGGGCCGACACACATTCACACTCACAGGCACTCAGATCTAGTTTGGAATTGCCAATCAGCCAAACTAACACACATTTAGCCATATGTGAGGAAAACCAGTGTATCTTCATAGAAACCCACATGGGAAAAATATGCACACTCCACACAGACCACAACCAGGCATGGGATTCAAACCCAAGATCCCACCCAGGACCTTGGCACCTTGAAGTGGCAACTCTGCCTCCTGGACAACTGTCCCACCCTCATTTCACATGATTATTTAAAAAAAAAATGATAATGCATAAATTACAACTATTGTGTTTCACTAGATTGTCTTCTTAATTGTACTTAGCAGTTTTATGAAACATCCTTTAAGGCTGGATAAATAAACATTCCTTCAAGTATTAGTTTTTTTCATTGTTTCAAGTACAAAAATATTTTTTTTTCTTTTCTATGTTGCCGTCCAACAGCATTCCAAACTAATCCCTGTATGAAAGTTGATGCACCACTATTGTAACTCATACTACTGCAGAATCATATTAACACATGGCAGGCCTCAGTTGACATGAATTAGGCAATAAGGCTTTGTGTCAAAGGAGGTAAACTTCTAAAACCAAGGTCAAAGGTTCAAGTCTCACAAGTACCTTTTTGTTTTGGCCTAAGCATGTAACATAAAGTACATGCAACAGAGCTAAAAGGTTGTGTATTCCTTTGTATAAATGCTTTTTTATTAAGGAAATTGATGTATATTGTTGTTAAAATTGCCTTTTTGGGGAAGTTTGTGAGGCTCTGTCTATATAAGCTCATCTTTTCTCACTGCTATCTTAATTACTCTCCCTCCATTTCCAAGTTTCATCAGTCCCACCTATCATCTGTTAGTATAAAACTCCTGTACTGTACACTATTGAAGATCAAAGTGCCAGAGTGGGTTTTCAGAGCAATGCCATAGAGAAACCATTTTTGGTCCCAAACAGGGCCCCTCCACATGGTTCCAGAAAGAACCTTTATTTTATTAGACCCATAACAGGTTCCATAGAGTAAATAACCATGAGCAGGTAGTAAAAGATTTGTTAAATACCAAAGGGGTCTGATTTTAAAAGAACTATTTCTACATACATACTATAACACAGGCTATATTCAAGTTTTCTTAATCTGTTAGTGCCTTGCTGGGTAATCTGCCATACAGTACATTAAATATTGTGTAGGGGTTTTTTTCTACATATTAGGAAGTTTTTCAAAGCACAAAGAACCAACTTCATATGCAAAGAACTCTTCCCAGAATGAAATGGTGCATAGATGAGCAATAGTTCTACGTGGTACCACATAACCCAATAAAAAATATAAAGTGCCATTTAAGAACCATTATTTTTAAGAGTGTGCTTATCACATACAGGAAGTTTTTCTCTTTAATTATTACAGTGTGTCCTATGACCAACAAGTGCATCTTTCAAAATAGAAAAGAGTATTTGCTGGTATTTGTTTGTGGCAGAGATCTGAAAACACTTAACAGATTATAATTATAGTGGGAAGTTGATTGAACCAACTTTTAAAACAGAAGTGTTACTTTTGAATGCTTATTCAGAAACCTACTTATATTTAAACAAAAAAAAATTCCTATTAATTGTTTTTATTGCTATAAATAAAGTACAGACAAAATCAGATTATGCAATAGAGCCCAACTATAATAGAACTGATTGAAGTTCCACAAATTAGTTATTGATTTTTTTTTTCATGCATGATGAGTTGCTGTTGCTGAGGATATAGTAATACAAGAACTAGTAAGTAAACTCACTGATGTGAATCAATTTGTAAATACACAGAATATGCAAACTCCCTGCAGACGCTAGTGCTGTGAGGCAGGAATGACAGCTCTGCACTACCACCCTGCCTTTGCGAAGACATCTGTACTGAACTTACTAAACTTAAACCTGATTTAGACTAAAAGTATGAATACGTTTATAATGTCTGTTCAGTTCTTATCGCTTGATTGCAATCTTTGTCTCAGTAGACCACCGAGGCTAATGTGTGCATTATCATACATGCATCAGCAGGCAATAGCTTTAAGAAATAATGAAGTAAGATTCCTGGTCAAATTACCTTATCATCGGACTGTCATTTACAGACTTATAAAAAGCAAACAATTCTATATTTAAGGACTCTTTTTCTTTTAATTATATATCCGTCTTATGTAAGTGTGCATTGTTTATTTTTTTATACTATTTATGCATTCTTTTTCTTATCTAATTTTAATTTGTTTTTCTTTGTATGTAATTTCTTCTTTGACATCTTGTGAAACACTTTGCAGTACATCATTTGTAAGAAAATGTGCTATAGAAGCAAATGATGTTGTTGTTGTTCAGTACAGTGGAAGAATGTAAACGTTTGTAAGCGTGATTTCTTTTTAATTATTATAGTCTAGTCTTCCACAGAACAGAGTAATTCTTATCTATGCATCAGTATTCGATAATGTCAATACCTTTTTAATGACTTTCCGAGGTAAATCCACACCCCTGGGGCTAAAAGGTAGCCACGGACAAAGATGATCATTAAAGTAAAGCACACAGCAAGTCTCCATTTAAAATGGCTGAATCTCATAAACATGTTTTGCAATATGTGCATGATCTCAAGATGTGGATCAATTCTAAATATTTTTTTTGGATTAAAAAAATGCACATATTCAGTACATTTTGGTTTTTTTTTTTTTTTACTTTGGGACTCCAGTACCCGTTAACTCCATTTGAAAATGCAAGAGAAGATTGGTTTTAAAATATATACAGTTCGCTTTAGAACACAATTTAATGTGACTAACTACTATATACCAAAATTGTGAAGAAATAACTTTGACTTGAAAAACACTGAACTTATCCCTTAATATTGGTCATTATGCCTCCAACCATCTACTATTAATTGTCAGTGTTGTATGTTCTGTTTAATTTGCTTTTTCTATTTCTGACATTTCTGATATTTCATACATGAATTGGTGTATGTATTCTATACTGTTTTACAATCATTTTGTCTTGAAGTGCCTTGTAATGATGCTAAATAAATTATTGATTGCTTGACCGATTTATTGGTAAAAAGTTAAGTTAAATCCATACATTTTCTAAACCAATATATTCATTTAAGGGTTACGGCAAGCCAAAGCCTATCCCAGCAGCTTTAGATGCAAATCCCTTATAGGACACACTCACGCTTACTCATACAGGGCCAATTTAGAGCTGATACTTATGCTAACTTGCACATATTTGGGATGAAAGTCACAATTGTGTCATGTATTTTCAGAAATATTTCAGAGTTAGCAGATCTTTGCATACTGTGTGGTAGCAGTAACTTTCTTTTTGAATTCCTACTTAGGAAGCAACAACTACATATGAAATAGTATTATTTAAATAATTAAGCAAATGAAATAATTTTATTAATATTCTGTTTGTCTTTAGTTCAGAGAAACTTGCTGTCATTTTGAAAATATGCTTAATGTACATCATCCTCCTTTTTAGGCTCTGCAGTCTCGGCTGAGGTATATTAACAAATATTTACGAAGGTTCTTTCCTGAGTTACCAGCTGGCAGGGTTATGACTCCCATTACTACCGAAGAAAAATCTGAAGGTAATTGTCTAATCCAAAAGTGTGTCTGACAGCCTTTCAGTATTTAATTTTAAGTGACAAATAACTTTCATAAAAATGGAATTTGAATGTGCAGAGTAACAGAATTTTATTGACAAATTCAGTTTGATTAATGTCAGAATTAATTAACAATACTGTATAAATTGGAGAGAGAAATATTTTCAAAGTTTTCATTACGTTTAAAAATTAGAAATGTGGCATGTGTTTCCAAAAATAAACTTAGAAACAAACTCCATGAGAAGGCAATGCAAACTGAACTAGAATATTGTTTCATATGGTAACCGTCTCATTCTGGACCCCAACTAGTTAGACCAAGTTGTTAACGATTAGGATCAGGAGCAGACACCTGCAATATCCCGCGCAGGGTCAATGTAAGACATAAGGATGTCAAATGCTTTGTTTTTAAAATGTATGGTTATCATTTTGACTATTTTTTAATAATCCTTTTCCTAGTCTTGAATGTATACTGTAAAAATCAGAAAGGTGCCACTTTGATAGACATTTATTTACGTATTATAAAATATTGGACTTGTTGCAAAATACTTTGTTTTAAATTATTTTACAGCAGCATCAGTAACTGTAAGCCCAGAAACACTTTCAAGTTGTGAAGACAGTCCTCAGCTTCAAAAGTCACATTTGGACTTGTCTCCTTTCTTCAGGTATTGTAGATGAATTACCCTTTACCAAGTACGTTTTGGAAAATTAGCTTTTAAAGTTTAAAAAAATAACTTAATCTATTGTTTATGTAATTTACCACATTAGTAAATTAAAACAATTAAATATAGTTTAAGTTAAGTTCTAAGCTAACTGGAATCCCATTCTTGGTTGACTTGTATTTGATCTGACCTGACCTTGTATTTGATCTGACCTGGCTAGACCGGAGTGCCCCACAAGGTAAAAAGCAGGTTCACAAAATGGATGCTTCTAAATGAGTTGTGCACTTGGATCTGCTCGTCTCAGGTTGCTCTGGTAAATGGTATACTTATTGAGTATGTACTCCTATGAGCAGTATACTGTATATCAGGGGTCACCAACTCTGGTTCTGGAGGGCCCCAGTGGCTACAGGTTTTCACGCCAACCCTTTTTTTAATTGGTGTACTGCTTTTGCTGCTAATTAACTCCTTTTCCTTTCATTTTAATTGACTTGTTTTTTAGGATTTGTTGCCCTGAATTTCTTCATCGTTCCTCTGAATTGCTTCATTTCTTTCCTTAAATAGCACCCAAACAAAATGAAATGTGAAGTGAGTGAGTCAACAGATGACTTCAGTCAGGGCTTGAAACTCCAACCAGTTGCTTAATAAGGCGATGAGTCTTGTTGTTAATTAAACCCGTTCTTTAATTCCATAGCTTGATGCTGCTCTCACTGTGCAACAGCAGACATTTCTGAAATTGTTGATTTTCTCTTTTCTATGAGCACTGTTAAAATGCTTTGGGGACCTGAGCAGATCAGCACTCCTGACACCTTCACCTTTCTTTATTTTCAGATGTTGTATGATCGACACAGTTTGCTGGTCATGTTTTGGTTCATTTTGTGTCTCATTACTGTTTGGCTACTAATTAAGGAAAAATAAACAATTAAGGGGTCTGAGTCTTCGAGAGCAAGTTAAATAAAATTAATTCAAAAGAAGTTAATTAGGAGCAAAAACAGGTCACTAATTAAGACAAGGGTTAGAATGAAAACCTGCAGCCACTGGGGCCCTCCAGGACCGGAGTTGGGGACTCCTGCTGTATATGATCAGCAGTGTTAGGATATGGTCGATTCCCTCTTTGTATAGTCAAAAGCAACTAAAGAAGGTTGGCACCAGGAAGGATATCCAGCTATATTTTTATTCTCATATCTCCTTTGAGTGGGGGCAGCTGGTGAAACTTGTGAACCCAGAGTATGGCAGAGTGAGACAGCAGTACATGGCATGGCATGTAGTTGTATGAGCCCATGAGAGGATTAAATTCTAGTCCTTTCTGTACTAATACATTAAATACATTTAATACTCGACCACTCATTTCTTGATTGCAGCATTTGACAGGTTGGAGCAGTGTGACCATGCAAGCCAGTGATGCTTGAGGCATTGGAAAATGTGTGCCAGAAACAAGTCAGAAAACATAAGTAAAGTTTAGGAAGGAATCTCATTTAGCAACCAAAATTATCATAGGAAAGGCTAAAGATCAAAAATATGTGAAACTAAATGATTTGTAAAAGTTTAGAGCAAAATGTATACTTTGATATGCAAAAAAAGACATCAAAACAAGAACAGGGAGAAAAGAGTAAGCATTAAAACTGGCATTTTTAATGAATGAAGTCAGATGCCTGCTAAATGACAGTAAAAAAACAGGCTGCCTGGCTGAACTGAATCAAAAAATGCCACGGGTGGCAACAGTAAACAAGTCACACTAAAAGCACATATGAGGAGCGGCCAAAACATATTAGATGATGAATAAATGCCAGATTATGGTGATCTTATCTTAGCTCATAAGAAGCTGCAAGATCTCAGTTAGGAAGTTTAGCCCAAGTGTTTCAATATTTTGTGTCTGGTTGGATCTGGTTGCTATGTGTCTGTCATTTTTAGTAATAAATTACATTACATTTGTCAATCTAATAGATGGCACATCACAAACATTAACACTGCTTTTACAAATGCCATACCAAATGGCATATAACAGAGACACATCAATTGCATGGTGAACTGAAAATGTTCATTCTTAGGTCTATGTTGAGTACTTAGATTTCAATCTAAGAAGGGTGGCACAGCTGGTAACACATATAACACAAGA
>JANRMT010062791.1:102924465-102938828 GCA_026402145.1 Polypterus bichir lapradei | reverse complement strand
AAATGCTGATATACTTTTTAGTATACTTTTTAGTACATTAGCTAAAATTTCTTTAATCCAAATCAGATAATGGTAGTGGTTTAGAATTTTACTGCCACATTTCACATGAATGAAGGAGAAACAGATTTTTTTTTTTACAGAAAATGGTGAGAGTTAAAGAAGTGCTTTCAGGAAATAACACCTTTTTTCAATTTAATAGCAACACTCAGAACACATCTATGGCCTTGCTACTGTGATCTGTCTGTGTTTGTCACCAGAAGGAAAACAAAACAGAGAAAAAATTAAGAAATGCAGGTAAATGATAGTGAATACACCAGAGGAGCCATATTCACAACAGTGCAGGGGTGTAAATCATGCAGGAGTCAGAACATGCATGTTTCATTTATAGAAAGCACCTCAGTGCAGAGTCATTGAAGGCCTCAAGCTCAGCTCAGAAATGTATTGTCACTCTGTTTTCAGTGGTAATGTTTTGAAACTTTCTGTTTTGCATTTGGTTAATTACCATCTAGCATGTCCTATACAGTTCATCCTAGCAGCCCAAATGTTCAAAGCCACAATGCAACCAAATCTAGATAAGTTATTAGATGTCGGACAAAGTGGGTATTGCCCTTTCTGCTAGGCTTTTGTAGCACAGCAGGCCTGTTAAGAAAGCAGGGGTACAGGCATGCAGCTGCACAAAACCAACACTTGCATTCCAAACTAAGTGACTGAACTCCAGCTTGTATGAGGATCTGTCTGGACTTCTTTTGATAACAAAGATGCAACTCAGAGGTGACCCGACTTCTCTCCAGAGGCCCCTCTGCAGAATTCTTCAGCCAGAAGGTGCAAAATGGATTCAAATAAGGACAAGACCTATAATTCAAGGTGTGACAGCTAAGATGGACAGAAGAATCCACCTATTAAAAGACACTGATTTTGTAACTGGAAGTGACTTTAATCTAATCAGGAGAAGGTTCAACTCCCTGGAACTCCCTGGGATTCTCTCAGGGATGGAGAAATATGCAAAATGACCCTCTTAAACTTAAAATGTTATGAGCTCCATCACTTGGAGAGCTGAAACTGACAAACTCTTCTCTTTGTGAATCTGGGAGTTGAGATCTAGTTTGCCAAGCTAAACAGTGAGCCAGTCCAAAAGCTGAGAAGCAGCTAACACTTCAAGAAGGGAATTTCAGAATCTCCACTCTTGTGTCATAAAGAGAAATACTTTTCCATGAGATGCAGATGGCACAACAAAGAATCTAACATTAGAAAGCAAGCTGAGAAAGCTGCAGCATAGCACTGTCATGGATCATACAGCAAAGAGAAAGAGTGCATTCCAGCGCATGAAGAATCTTCCATTTCCACAATATTGGACATCATCCATAAAGACTTGGTTTTGTAAAACTATTTATCTGTGCCAAGATCAAGTAGAACTCTAAATAACCAATAAACAGCCAGCCTAGATGTTATGTGCTTGTCTATCAAGTCTGTCTGAGTCCAGTCTTATTTGTCAACATATATATGCAGTCGTCATAGTTCTGTAGTCAGGTTGGGGAACAAGCACTGGTACAGAACGTTGGCCATACACTGCACACAATGAAACAACTCGATTAATATAGCACCTTACATAACACTGGAGCCAATCCCAGCCAACACAGGAACAAACCCCAGGCAGGGCGCCACACACACACACCCCCACCCCCACACACTAGGGACAAATTTAGGATCGCCAATGCACCTAACCTGCATGTCTTTGGACTGTGGGAGGAAACCGGAGCACCCAGAAGAAACCCACACAGATACAGGGAGAACATGCAAATTCTACGCAAGGAGGACCCGGGAAGTGAACCCAGGTCTCCTAACTGTGAGGCAGCAGCGCTACCCACTGCACCACCGTGCTGCCCGGTGGTAATATTTCAGCAAATTAATTTAGTTCCATGTTCTAAACTTTTTTGTGACATCTTTTTTTTTCACCATTAAGTGTTCACATTGACTTTTTTAATAGTAAAGTTACTACAGATACAAATCGTTTTTAATTGTTTTTACTGTAAGTACAGAATACCTTTTAATGTGCTATATTTACATTGCTTATCTTTGTATGGACTAATGTTAAGGCTGCTGTTTTTTGAGGTCTTTGCCCCTGGTATTTTCTTTCTCTTGCCCTTGTCTCTCCGTTTAATGTTTCCTGACACCCAACAAAAGAATAGCAGAAGGCAAGTCTATTAGGCTTTAAGAAGAAAATTAATCTGAAAGATTTTTCCCCTTAGATAACAAAGGTTAATTATTCATTATTCATGTTTTCATTACCATGAAGGTCAATTACAATGACAATCACTTTCCCATCTTGAGAAGATTAAATCCATCTTTGGGAGTATCTGTCCAGATGTTACTTACATTTGTTACAAATGACACCTTTATTGTGTTGAATTATATTCCTATATGTACCAAGCTAACTTTCTTTTATGTATAATTTGCTTTTGCATGCATCAGATTGCATTGCTTTTAGCTAATTGACATTTTTTTTCCTGTCAGTCACAGTACCAGGGGAAAATAACTGTTGAATGTATTGATCTGTACTACTTGAGCTGCTTCTGATCCATAAGTAAAAGAAAGATAACAGTACTGGTGCTTGTGAATAATTAAAAGCACACGTCGTTTTTGGACACAGTAACTTCCTGTGCTTTTAGGAAATATATTTGTTACTCGCCCACCCCTCCAACACCCTCCTAACAGAGATATTAGTGCTATAATTATTTGGACTTTACAAAAACGTTTTTATTTATTAATCAAGGTTAAAGTTTTGTGAATAATTAGTAGTTTTGTCAGTTTAGTAACTTATTCACTATTGTTAAGTTTGATGACTGTTACTATAGTATTGACATAATACTGTGGTTCTTGTTATAGCAGCCATTCCTGGTAAAAATGATGAATTAATTTTCTTAAATAATATTGTTTAAGATGAAAACTACATGGAAAGCTATCCACACAAAAAAAAAAAAAATCCCCTCTCTGTTTTCATTTTCCTCATTTTCTTGGTCATGGATTGAATCGAATTGGTCAGACTGTAGCTCTACGTCATTGTGCTGCCTGTTGTATAAAATGAAAATGAATGTAATAAATAAACTACAATGCTGCAAACAGTGGTGATCGGAGCATTACAGCTTATGATAATATTATTAGTTCTATTACACTGTTTATAATCTCTCAAATTTAAATGATGCTAAATATAAAATAATGAATATTGATATTGCCTTCTGTAATTTGTTTGAATAGATTGAATAACCTTTTAGTTTATAAACAATCTAATTGCTCTTTATACATATTCGATAATTATTTTCCAGTCATTAAATTTCATCCATTTTTTGAGTGATTCTTTGTTATTAGCAATAAATCATATTAAAATAATATTCTTTCAACCCCAAAAAGTAGAAAAGCATGTAAAGTCTTAAACCAAAAAAAAGCTTTTCTTATGTTCATTGTTCATTATACAGTAGTAGCCATCATCTTCATACAAAGCGGCCCTTTTCAGATCTAGGATCACAAACGCAGGTTACTATCATGTGTCATCAGTTTAAAGACTTCACTTATTTTTTTCATTTGTGTAACTTCAGCCTAATGCTTCATTTCTGTAAATATTATGCTGTATTACTTTGGTGTATCTGTACTTTCGTTAACCAAGAATGTTTATTCAATATTGTTAAATTGTAATTTTCCACATTTTCTGATCTGTGCAAAGCTAACCACACTTAGTTTTATTTTGTTTTATCTCATGACTTTCAGTAGTAGTGTATGATTATTTAAATTGTTCTTTTAGACACATTCTGCACATTTGTTATTGTGCAGTAAAAATGTGTTGTTTTATTTGAGAAACTACGGAGAAGTGCAGCTGCAATTCTTCTATAATGTACAGTTTGAGGACGGATGAATCCATGAATCCATCCATCTTCCCATCCTGCTTATCCAGGGCAGGGCCAGAAAAAAAGGAAGCCTGATCAAATTTTACAATTAACTAAAATAAAATATAAGCTTTAAACTAAAAGTCAGGCCATTTCACACAAATCCAAAAAAGCAAAAACAAATATAACTGTTAAATTTTTTTTTTTACCAATTGCATCTCAATGACCAGCAAAGGGGGGCAGCACAGTGGTGCAGTGAGTAGCGCTGCTGCCTCGCAGTTAGAAGACCCGGGTTCGCTTCCTGGGTCCTTCCTGCATGGAGTTTGCATGTTCTCCCCGTGTCTGCGTAGGTTTCCTACGGGTGCTCCAGTTTCCCGTAGGTGTGTGTGTGTCCTGCGGTGGGCTGGCGCCCTGCCCGGGGTTTGTTTCGTGCCTTGCACCCTGTGTTGGCTGGGATTGGCTCCAGCAGACCCCCGTGACCCTGTAGTTAGGATATAGCAGGTTGGATAATGGATGGATGGATGACCAGCAAAGGCTGATCTGATACTATAGTAAAATTGGAATTGACAGAAAACTATGCTGAGCTAAATATTGTGTACTGCAGAACAAAACTGAAATGAATTAAGCATATTTTTGCAGTGAAACATCTGAATGCAAACCCTACTTCAAAATGTAAATAGTCAGGTCATGGAAAACAGTAGTATGTTCACGATTTGTTCTTTCTCAACATGCTACTTAGAAGTATAAAAGCTAGTGAATTTTTAGACAGGCATAAATGAACTATAAAACGTACAGATAAGATAATCTGTGACTGGTCAATGTGTGCACAGCAACTGAAGGAAGGGAAATGCTGAGGCTGACTACAAATGTGCTGCAAATGCATCACAGATGAGAGAGGCGATGAGTGTGACTGAAATATTCCTTCCACGTGCAATATCACACATTCAAATACAGAGTGCATCAGTCTGCAATAAGAACTTGCTGGGTTTTATAGATGACAGCATATCTTACAATGCCCCTCCACTCAAAGAAATGCAGGCAGCTTGCTTTTTTAATGTTTTTGAACAAATTTTATATCCATTACATGCTTTCTTATAACGTGTGCCTTTATACCCCACTGGAATGCAATTTATTACTAGGGACCTCTGTTTGTACGTGAGTGTATTTGTATCTCATTAGGATCAATTAATAGTGTATTCTGTAGTAACACATGTCATATACATACTAGGATAAATTAACAAGAGTGAAAATAATTACTTATTTTTAAAGACAGCTTGACTATCTATCTATCTATCTATCTATCTATCTATCTATCTATCTATCTATCTATCTATCTATCTATCTATCTATAATATATGCCTCTTTATATAAATACACTATGTATGAATTCTACATAAAATACTGTCTTTTATTTCTATCTATCTATCTATCTATCTATCTATCTATCTATCTATCTATCTATCTATCTATCTATGTATAATATTAGCCTCTTTATATAAATACACTATGCATGAATTCTATGTAATATACTGTCTTTCCTATCTATCTATCTATCTATCTATCTATCTATCTATCTATCTATCTATCTATCTATCTATCTATCTATCTACACCAGAAAAGTAATGAGACTGATTTTTTATTTACCAAAGTTTTTATTTTTTTCAAACATCAATGTTATCCCCTTCAAAGTAGTTCCCTTGGGCAGCTACACACCTATGGAGACGTTGTTCCCACTGTTGGTAGCAGCGCTGGAAGTCTTCAACCGGTATGGTCTTCAGCATGTCCGTTACACTCTTCAGGATGTTTTCTAAAGTCCCGAAATGACGTCCTTTGAGGACATGTTTCAGTTTAGGAAAAAGGAAAAAGTCACACGGACTGAGGTCAGGTGAATAAGGGGGCTGGGGAACCACAGGAATGCCTTTTGAGGTCAAAAATTCTGTTATGGAGAGGGCAGTGTGACATGGGGTGTTGTCATGATGGAGCATCCATTTGTCTGCAATGTCTGGTCTCACGCGAATGACCCTTTTTCTGAGCCTTTCAAGGACGTCTTTATAAAAAACTTGGTTGACAGTTTGTTCTGGAGGAACAAATTCTTTGTGGACGATTCCCCTTTTGTCAAAAAAAACAAATCAGCATTGATTTGATCTTCGATTTGCTCATTCGAGCTTTCTTTGGTCGAGGAGAGTTTGCAGTGTGCCACTCCTGACTTTGCCTCTTGGTCTCAGGATCGTATTCAAAAATCCATGATTCATCACCTGTGATCACACGACTAAAGAAATCTTGCTCATTAGCGATTCTGTCAAGAAGATCAAGACACTTGTTTTTTCGATTGACCTTCTGCTCAATTGTGAGGTTTTTCGGCACCATTTTGGCACAGACCTTTCGCATGTACAAATGTTCAGTCAAAATTTGATGAACGGTAAATCTGTTCAAATTTAATTGTTCACTCAACATTCTTAATGTTAAATGACGGTCTGATCTCACAAGAGTGTTCACACGTTCGATGTTTTCATTGGTTTACGAAGTTGAAGGCCTCCCTGAACGGTGTTCATCTTCAACGTGTTTTCTGCCTTCCAAAAATGATTTGTGCCAGCGAAAAACTTGAGCTCGGGATAAAGAATGTTCCCCATAGGCCTGTTTTAACTTTTCAAACGTCACACTTGCCGATTCTCCAAGCTTAACACAAAATTTAATGGCACAACGTTGCTCCAAATTCCGCTGTTCCATTTTGCGTGACGCACAACCAAAAACACAACTTCGCTAATAGCAGTCACAAAAATCACGTAGTTAATGGAAGGAGTTGAAACTCGCACTGAGCTATGGGAGGGTACTGATACACGTGCTCTATCAAGAATAACAGCGCAGCGTTGCTAGATCACTTGCAGTGTTGCCAGTCTTATTACTTTTCTGCCACACCTCGTATCTATCTATCTATCCTAGTTTGGAAAACTCTATATAATTAGTGGAAAAGTAGAGTCATTATATATAATACTAGTCGTCCCCCACGGCTCTGAAACAGGACAGTGAGGAGGGCCATGCCCAGCTCCCTACTCCTGACATCATGCTTCCCCCTCCCCTCGGATTAGCGCAAATATATCACTCTTGCAAAAAAACTATGATTCTTAGCACGATGAGAGAAGTTGAAAAATCAACTGGAACGTTCAAGCAAATTTTAGAACAAAAGCCCCATCTAAATCTGTTAAGTTGTTCTCTCGTTCGCTAGCTAAGCAGAGGTAAGGAACGCCTCAAGGCTGGCGCATGAGTAAAGAAGGCCCTGCCCCCTCCCCTCGGCCCGCTGTATGTCTCTTGGATTTGTGCAAATAAATCAGTACCGCAAGTGAACTATGATACTTAGCGCAATGAGAGAAGTTGCAAAATCATCCGGAATGTTCAAGCAAATTATCGAAAAAAACCCTATCTAAATCCATTAAGTAGTTCTCTTGTGAAAAACAGACAGACAGACAGACAAGCAGAAGTTGGATTTTTCATATAGAGAGATATTGTAAGTCTCTAAAGTCCTTATATATAATATCATATTGTAAGTATCTAAAGATGAGTCCGATGATAAGCTCATATATCCAGGAAGACAGAAAAAGAAAATAAACAACAAAAAAAAATTTCTAGATAAGCTGGAGGAAAACTAAAACAAAAACATCATACAATTGGTTGGATTTCTATTTCTATTTCATTTTTCACAGAGACTGGGAAATTGATTAACACATATATTCCACTTCCTACGTGGAATCTCAGCAATAGACTGCAATCCCTTAGAATATTGAAGGATAAAGTATTTCAGTGATCATTGGTCCGAATGAATAAATTCAATAGACATTTTCCAGTAAAAACAAAAATGTTCCAGACTTACAGCTGGGCTTAAACTGAGTAGTGTTTAAAGTGCTGAGATGGGCTCTGGGAGGTTGCAGCAGAAATACAGAGAAGTGGCATTTCCATAAAAATAATTGTGCATGTAAGTTTTAGTTCCAAAATTGCAACAAGGGACCCACTACATTTTTGGCTGACATGTTAATATTTAGTCCTACTTGCCATTGCTTTGTCAAAGGAAAAAATGTGCTTTGTTTTATAACAAAAATGTGCAGTGATTGTTCTTGTGTAAAAATAATGTCTCTAAACCATCTGCTGTGCCTGTTTAGATGTTTACCCAAATTGATGTATTCCCTAATGTACGGCTGCATTGAGAAGGGGGTGCTTATTGTTTTTTTTGTTTTGATTGTTTGGTATTTAGTGTTTCAAATGGCCTGCTTTTGTTATATTTTACTAATTCTTTAATGTGTATGACATATTTTTGTAACCTTGATAAACTTATATTTTTTTATGTTTTCTTTCAATTAGAACAACATTACCAGAACCAGTTCTAAAGGATATATCAATGACTGAGCAGCAAAATCAGGAAAAACATGAGGAAATTCGGCAGTTCCGGCAATTAAGAGAGTTCATTTTGCAGCATAGAGAGATGGAGCAGAAATCAAGAAGTCTGCTGAAAATGAAGCAGCTAGAGATGTATGAGCAGTTGCAAGTGAGTAATAATTATAAATGAAGAGGTGTTGCATTGTAAAATAAATTGGGGTTCAACTGCCATAATTAACAAGTAACACAAGGTTCTTATTTTCATGTTTATTTCTGCGATGCAGTTCTAACAGTTCTCCATTCTTTAGCTTATTTTTAATTTGAGTTCAATGACATTTTCCTGATTATAGAGTCAGGCTTGTTTATCATTGTGCCATCAGTAGCAGGCCAGTAAAGCCTTAACTGCTATTTTTGATCAGTGCATATGCAAATTATATTTGAGATAAAAAAACAAACATGCAAAATATAACATTTTATTTCTGAATATGCTAGCACATATGTACAACACTTAGTTCTTTTTCAGAATAAGACCACTTTTAAGACAGCATTCTTGCTAGCTTACAGGATCCCTCATTGTGATGTAATTGATGTTCCATTTCATTTAGAATTTGAAAAATTATTTTCACTTTCTGAGAAACAGTCAAGCCTTAATAATTCTTCTACTAACCTAACTAGAATACTGAACCATTACAGACAATTTAGCTATGCCAGTACTTTCTAGTCATTACTTAATAGCCATTCTTTCCAATTTTTGCTCCCATGATGGGTGGGTTACAGGTTATAGTATATGTATTTTGCTATTTGAAGGATTCTTATAATTGTAAACAGTGACAAATGGTGAAAAATATTTGGACCGGGGGGGTGCAGTTTGGGGGTGCAGGTTTTGGAGGAGCAAACTGAAGCAGCACTTATCTATAATATAGTGCTTTTCGCATCTATCTACCAATTATATATCACCTTTCATCTATCTATAGTATCTATCTATCTGTTATATATAGTGCCTTTCACATCTATTTATTATATAGTACCTTTCATATGTATCTATCTATTTATTATATAGTACCTTTTATATCTATTTATCTATTTATTATATAGTACCTTTCATATCTATCTATCTGTTTATTATATAGTACCTTTCATATCTATCTATCTATCTGATCATTCCACATGCTGTCGTGGTCCTCATCATAGTGTCAAAGCACATCTTGGCCTGTTCCTTCAGGCGTGAAAATATCTCATACTGATAATATTGTCAAGATCAGTGTTTCCCAAGCTTTTTTTTCTGTAGTTGCACACCTTTTGTAACCAAAATCATCCCAAGGCACACCTTACTAACCACAAACACATTATATCTCATTCTCATGCTCAACTGCCCAAAGGTGCAGGACTACCAGAGAAACCAGTAAAAAAGGAGCTCTGAGATCAGCTTTCTGAGATATGGCACTTTGTGAGCATTTGGGTGGCATCTCCAAGCTGCTTCATCCTTTTGCCCACTGCTGTTTGCTTCAGAGGCAACTTGTATGCCCACTACCCACTAGGCTTGTGAGGCTCGCTGGTGACCACAAACCCAAGGCAGATGGACACTCACAGCCTGGAGACACATCTGAAGTTCTCTAAGTGCTGTGTCTGCAGCATAGCAGTCATGCCAGATTCTCCAGGTAGACCTATTCTCCTCAGACAGATCTCGACCTCCTGCAGAGCTTGTCCCTCTCAGGTTCAGACCCAAGTGCACTACACTATGTCCACGGCACAGCTGGGTAGCTCTCAAGGCGCATCACTGGGCTGCAGCACACAGGATGAAAAACACTTACTTGTCAATTAAATAAATACACATTAGTCATCCATGGCAAACACTTCCTGCTCCCACAAATCTCTTACTTGTGATTTGTTCTGTGGAAGTGATGGAGTACAAGTTGTTAAAAGTAGATTCTTTGTGCAGTAGTCAGCAGACTGAAGGCACAACGCAAGTTTGAGTACTTTGGCTTGCACAGTCAGTAAGATGGCTGCCGCCCTGCCTGTGGTGCTTTCTGGGATGCACTTTGTTGAATTAGGAAACATAATCTAATGTATTCAGATCCACTTAATGCAACTCACAGTCACAGGGACGGATTAAATTAATAAAAAAAGGATTTTTCCTCACATGAAAGTGTGTTCTTTATTCACGTTCTGTATTTAGATATCATTGGATGAAAACAGACAGAAGATCCTGGAAATTCGAGATGCCTACAGGAAAACGCTGCTGGATTATGAACACAAGAATGAGATGACAACTGGAGTCGTAACAGCACCTGTGGCTGAAACTGAAAAGAGGAGTCCTCCATCCCGGCAGAAAAGTTCCAGATCAGGGAAAAAGAAATGAATATTGCTTAATGAGCGCTTTGTGTTTACAAAGGATGCAATGTCTCATAAGTTTGCCATTGTACGCTTTTTCTATGGCCGTCAGTATTTACTGTTGTTATTTTTTCCAAAGTAAATAATGTATTTTAAAAATCCAAATTGTATAGCATTAAACAGACAAAAACTGAAAAATGGTGCCAGACTCTTCTTATTTGAAATAATAGGCTGTATGAAATATGAACTGTCTGACTACTAGCACTAAGCACAGTGGTTAGTGTTGCTCATGGGATGGTCATCATGCTCTCCAAGACCATATGGGTTCTTTTTGGATACACTGGTTTTCTCCCACGTCTGACAGATGTTACTTGAAGACTCTAATCTGGTCCTTTTAAGAAGGCTTCAGTTCATTTCTGTTTATTTAGGTACTAGTTGTGTTATCCATCTAAGACAGGTTGAAATCCAAGTAATCAACATCAACCTCAATGTTAACGTTTGCAGTGCACCATACAATGTCTATGTCTCTGTTACATGCCATTTCGTATGGGATTTGTAAAAGCAGTGATATTTTTTGTGATGCACCATCTGTTGGAATGACAGAGACATAGCAACTGAATGGGCACACAGATAGACACTTACCCTTTTATTAAGGTGGATAGAACTGCTCACTGAATACAGGCCCAGTGTAATTATATACTCTGTATTTACAGTAAAGGATAAAACATTTCAGGTTCACATGAACAAGCATACACATTTTTCAAAATTCACAATAGACCTGAGCAATTTTAGTAACTGTTATAAACATATAAAGTCTATTAGCATTATAATTAACACACAACCCACTGACAACTGAGAAGGGGACAAAGAACACTCCTGCCTCGCAATAAGCTGGCCAGTAAAAGGATAAACGTTTAAATCCTGAAAATGTGTGTTGGGCTGATGGACATCAGGGAATTGAGTGTAAAGGTGAGCGTGATTTGTGCACGAGTGTGCCCTGCGCTGCGCTGGTGTCCTGCCTTGTGCCAAGTCTTGCAGGACTAGGCATGAAAACCACCACACTATCCTTATAAAAAGGGCTCATAAAATTAAAATGGAGGAATGACTAATGCATGGATGCTTGCTTTTAGTTTGGGTTTCTCCCTCAAACGATTATACATCACTTAAAACCACAAAAGTATTGTATTTTATTAATATAAAGTACTCATAATTGCCATTTACAATTTTAACAAATAGATTTTACAATAACACATCCAGAGCTCTGGCTTGGAATCCCTCTGCACTCAGTCTTTGTGGCACTTGCATGTTCTCCCTGTGTCTGTGCGTCTTTCACTGGGTATTCCAGTTTATGTCCCACAATTCCAAAAAACACGCAGGTTAGGTTATCTGTCTTGATGTGAGTGTGTGTTGCAAGGGCCCTGCAGTGGACTGGCACTCACAGTTGATTCCTGCCTTGTGCCCCGTGCTGCAGGGATGGGCTCCATGCCCTTCATGGCCCTGAAATGAATTAAATGGGTTTGAGAATGTTAGGTTATAAATATTTTAGTATTTTTTCTCATAATAAGTGTCATCTTGGAAAGGTAGTTGCATTTACTGAACGTTTCCTACATCCCCACCTTTTGTTGAACAGCATTGCATTGTCATATTCTTTTTTAACACAGGCATTTAAAACATAATTTACAGCTGCAATGTGCACAGACAGGAGTGAAAAAATAAATAAATAACTATGTATGTAATAACTGTGTATTGAAAGCCACCCCACTAAGTCAAACATTGTGACAAAAAAGAAAAAAATAAGTCAAGTTTGGACTTTGTTTTTCTTAGGAGCAAGAAATTGGATGCAATTAAAAACTCAGACTTGGAGGCTCTTCAGTGTTGGATCAGTGATGGTCGTCTATACGCTAACTAACTGTGACTAGTCAGTCAGTCATTATCCAACCCGCTATATCCTAACTACATGGTCACGGGGGTCTGCTGGAGCCAATCCCAGTCAACACAGGGCGCAAGGCAGGAAAAACAAACCCCGGGCAGGGCGCCAGGCTACTGCAGGGACAATTTCAGGATCACCATTGCACTTAACCTGCATGTCTTTGGGAGGAAACCCACACAGACACGGGGAGATCATGCAAATTCTACACAGGGAGGACCCGGGAAGCGAACCCAGGTCTCCTAACTGCAAGGCAGCAGTGCTACCCACCGCGCCACCGTGCTGCCCTAACTATGACTATTTGGCACTTAAAGATTACAGCTATGTAGAGTTGGTGTTGAGGAGCACAACTGAGCAGGATGCATCCCTCCATTAAATCACACTTGTCAGCTTGACAACTCATTATGGTCAGGCTTGAAAAGAAATAACTTTATGGAATACTCATCAGTCGGCTTAGAGAATGGGAGGCCAATCAGTTGAGAAATGCATCCTTGAACTTACTGGGGAAACTACAAGGAAGTGGAAAACTAAGGACTTTAGTGACGGGAGCCTTTAAAATGCAGACATATTGTTGTTGGTCTAAGGGAACCCCAGTAGCATTTCTTGACACACTTCTGCTGAATGATTTGTTGGCTGCAAGTCCTCAGTGTTATTGTGTCAGAGAGAGGATGTGCAGAATTGTTCACAATGGCACTCAGTTTTGTTTTAATTCCCTCCTTTGCTGTGACCTCCAGGGGTTCTGGAATGCTTCTTATAACTGAGTCTGCCCCTTTAATTAGCTGGTTGGGCCTCTCTTGAAGTGATGTTACCAGACCAGCACACTACAGCATAGAAAATCACACTGGCCATCACAGAGATGTAGAAGATGTGAAGATATAATTGTAGAAGTTGTGTAATAAAATGGACACCCTGACAGTGAAACAACAGGGTACAGTTACCTAATGAATATGCTGATTACTCAGAGCAGCCTTCATTTAAAATTCTGTTGTACACTGAAATTATTTTTATAGTTTTAAAAACTAGGGGGCTCCGCCCCCTGCTCGCTTTGCTCACCCACCCTCGTGTTTGGTTTACCGGTGTCACAAGAATGAGACATACTCAGATAAAGATTTGGGGCAGCCACCCATATAATCTGGTATCCTGGCTGCAAAGTCGTTCTTTTATAGAAATACACAGCACTGAAGTGCATACAAAACGAGTCCAAAAACAAGACTGAGGGAAAAGGGAAAATGGTGCAGGCTTTTAAAGGGGAAGACAGGAAGTGAGGTCATAAGGATCGGGCACGTGGTCTTCAATCATTGGATCACACCCGGACGTGACATCAGAGGGGCTGGAGCTGGTAAGGTCTGCTTCCATTGGCTCGGTCCCGGAAGTGACGTCAAGAGAGCCAGGTGGAATCTCCCGGGGATGATCTACAGGAAAGGGAGAAAAAGAGTCAGTGCACTCTGCCACATCCCAGCATGCCTCAGAACTGCCTTCACTCAAGCCCTTTAGCTGCCTCCCATGCGCACGTGTGTGACACCGGATATACAATTTAAAGAGATTGTTATTTTCATGGGAATTGTTACCTCTGCATTATTTTCACTTTTACTTTAAAACTTTTGTAAAAACAATACATGCCCTTTATTTCCGGCCCCGGGCGTGGTTACATCGCTTTTTTGCTGGACGTATAACGTTGCTTGTATTGTGAGGGGGGGCGGCTGAATGAACGCTAAGGAGATGCCGTCAGATCATCTACTGTCTTTCTGCTGCTGGCGAGCTGCGTATTCAGTTTGTTGCGCTGCACATTGATCATTTCAAAGCCTGTACAGCAGTTGTCCTTTTGCCACTTCGCGTCTCTGCCACTTGCGTTGTGAGGGGGGGGC
>JANRMT010062791.1:102885996-102919465 GCA_026402145.1 Polypterus bichir lapradei | reverse complement strand
GAGATGAAATACCAATAGTCCAAGCTAAATGTAACAAAAGTGTGGGTGAGAGTCTCAGCGGTAAGATGTGTCAGGACAGTGGGAGGTCTGGCTTATGTTTTTAAATAAAGACAGCTTGCTTAATGGAGATTCTGATTTGAGATTCAAAAGAAGAGTAGAAATTCATGATAACACAGAGACTCTTCATTTCTGTTGTAGCGGTGCTGCTGGGGATTTAAACTTCAACTCCCAGTCGTCCCTGCAGGGGCTGTTATTGGTCATTTTCTGAGAGTGCAGGGGCTGTTGGGTACAAGGAGGCCAGCGCAACATTTAAAAGTGGGCTAGTGATACAAAAGAGAAAAAGTATTTTGTGTTTCTTGTCTGAAGTTTCCTGTGTGTCTACCTTCCGTTCTGATACCTGGGGATTCTTGTTTTGTCCAGAATCATCTCTTGTTTTGGGCTATGGTCTGTCTGGTGTCTTCCTGCACATGAGGACTGTCTGAGGATTGGTTGTCATCCTGTGAAGAAAGGAGCGCTCCTAATCCCATTCACCCATCTTCATTTCATCAGGAAATACCGGTAGGACAATCTTTACATTCCCAATTAACATGCTGATCTCTGGACTATCTATCTCCATCATTGCATTTCATCAGTTGCCGTTTTCCATGGACTTCATAGTGAGTGTTTATTGTTGTGGTTTGTTTGTGTTTATTGTACATCGCCATAAAGGGACTGGGGTGGGATTATTTAACGTGTAATTATATTTCATTTATTAGTGTTTCATACATTATTTAATTGTTTTATCACCTGTTGCTGTTTGTCTCTGCTTGTGAGTGTGTGCGGGTCTCTCCAACGGTGTGAATCTTAGCGGCACAGGACCGCTACCTTGTAGATGGAGATCTAGTAAAGTTTGGAACAGGTAGTTGGAAATGTGAAAACTTCCTGCAGATTTTAGCCATGGTAATAAGAAACACTTGTTTTTTTTCAATTAAGTATCAAAAAATTAATTGTCATTGAGATACTGATTGTATGTAAATTAGTTAATGCGGAAAGAAGCAGCAAAATTCCACAAAACTGACGCTAAAATGTGTTTTATAGGCTAACTGTATTTCTCACAGAGCTTCTGTAAAAATACAAATTTCCCCCCCGTTTGATCTATCTATCTATCTATCTATCTATCTATCTATCTATCTATCTATCTATCTATCTATCTATCTATCTATCTATCTATCTGTTTTCACAACGGTGAAATGTGGAACATTAAAACAGGGTAAAATGTGACTAACTGCATATTTTCACACCAAATGTACCAAAACACACCATTGTATACTTTACTGTGTTTTTTTTCCCATATGAAAACTCACAACACACCATCAGCTAACAGTTGCCCTTTTCATTTCTTGGAGGTTAAGAGATGCACATTCCAAGCACTGTGAAGCTTCCAGTTTAATTTCTGTCTCCCATGCATCTTTAGGCTTGTGATCGCCAAGATTGCCCTCATAATTGGAAAAGTGGGCATCACACTACCAGAGCAATCACGACACATATCTGATGGTTCATTTAATGTCTACATGTGACAGGACAGAAGTCTGGCTTTTTTTTTCCCAGTAAATTAAAGGTAGACCTGCATGGATTTAATGCATGAAACAATGGGGACCAAATGCCTTACTTTTTTTGTGTCAATTGCGCATATTTCACTAGAAGTGAAACACCATTTGTTTTGCAATTTTATTTTTTTTTTAGCAAAGTGAAACTCTGGGTTTGACTGTGAATTCAATTTTGTGCAACACTATAAACAACAAATCAATCCAGCATGGAGCGATGTATTGGAAGGTTTGGAATGAATGCAGGTGTGCTTCTTATCTGCATATCAATGAAACTTACATCCATGAAGAGAAATAATTTAGCCAAAGGGAAGCATATAAATGTTGAACAGTAACAGACTCTATGGACCATCATGTGCAGGTGTTGCAAATACAGACCTAAATATTCCAATGGAGTAAAACTGCTGTCGGTCTGATAAATAAGATTTAAACCAGACAGGTGCCTACGTGTAACAATTCAAAAATATAATGTGACTGAGTATGTCAAAGGATTCCATTAGGCCAAGGAGGATGCAGCCATTTAAATGACCAGAGCCTGCAGCAGCTAGCTGGTCTTTCGGTATCCTTACAAAAGCAGTTGTTATACTTTGCATCAAATCCAGACTGGAACTCTTCATACAGATCATTAGAAGCCACATGTGATTGAATCTGGCTGGCAACCATATGCTCAGGAAGCCTGGCAAGAAAAAGAAGATTGGAGATCAGCCTGAATTTTTGAAATCTTCTGGATCAAGTCCAGTCTTTTTGAGAACATAAACGATGCCAGCTTTAAATTTAGATAGGATGATGTTGGAAAGAAGTGATGCATTGATAATTTCAGCCACAAGGGAACTTAAGGAAGAAAATGAAAACTTAGCCAGATGCAAGGACATGAGGTCAAGTAGACAAGCAGTACGTCTCTGATTGAGGCAAGCATAGTTACCAGATCTGCATTAACTGGCAAACACTGTGATTGCTTTCATCTTTGAGAGACAGACTTGATTTTCTTTTGTAAAAAAATTACAAACACATCGCATAAATTAGACACATCAAGCTGAGGGCTATTACCAAAAGTCAGCAAATGTAGAAAAGGATTCTGGTGTGCTTCTGAGAACCGGCAGCGATACTCGAGTAATAAGGAGATTTATCTTGTGTTATTTGTGAACATGATCCTTTTTAGTGAGGGCATGAATTTTCAACTCTGTTGTCTTGTTTAAGAACTCTAAACAATGCCCAACAGTGACCCACCGGAGTAAACTATGAGGCAGGATGAGAAAATGAAATAGTATGTGTCTTTAAACTGAAGAGTATTTAAAGCCATTGTAAGTACAGTAAGTGATCCTAGTGTGAATTGCGCTCCCATACAGTGATTTGCCATATTTGGGCAGATTGTTTACTCTGCAAATTCAAGGTAAGCTGGTGGTATTTTTAATCTCTATGTCAAACTGTGGAAGAAGTACAGGAAAAATGCACAGAAACAAACATAGCAAATAAAATCAAAATTAGTAAAATCATGGCCAAATAATGCACTGTTCCCAGTGAGTATGGGACTCCGACAGAACTGTGCTTTTTCTCCTATCTTGTTTGTGGTTTTCATGTACAGAATATCAAGGTATAGTCGGGGAGGGTGTCCAGTTTGGTGGCCTTAGAATTGCACCACTGCTTTTTACAGCTGATGACTTCCTGTTGACTGCAAACTCCAACACGTAGTGGGATGGTTTGCTATTGAGTGTGAAATAACAGGAATGAGGATCAGCACCTCCAAAACAGAGGCCATGTTCCTTACCTTCTCTGAGTGGAAGGTGAGTTACTGCCGCAAGTGGAGGAGTTTAAGTACCTTGGGGTCTTGTTCACGAGTGAGGAGAAAAGGGATGGTGAGATTGACAGACAGATCAGGGCGGCGAGCAGTTTTGCAGTCGCTATACCAATCTGTAGTGGTAAAGGAGGAGCTGAGTCAGAAAACAAAGTTCTCGATTTACCAGTCAATCTATTTTCCTACCCTAACCTATCGCCATCAGCTTTGGGTAATGACCAAAAGAATGGGATTGTGGGTACAAGCAGCCAAAATGAGCTTTCTCCACAGGGTGGTTGGGATCTCCTTTAGAGATAGGGTGAGAAGTGCAGACATCCAGGAGAGGCTTGGAGTACAGCCACTGACCCTCTGTATCAAGATGAGCCAAATGAGGTGGTCTGGGCATCTAAAACAGTTGCTTTATTTAGGAGGAGACCCTGGGAAAGCCCCAGAGCTTGCTGGGAGGATTATATCTTGCAGATGACCTGGGAAAACCTTGGGATCCCACAGTATGAGTTGGCAAGTGTAACTGGGGAAAGGAAAGTGTGGGCCTCACTCTAAGATTGTTGCCCCCACAACCCAGTCCCGGATAAGCAGTGGGAAATGAGTGAAAGGATGTCCAAGTAAATATGAAAGACAATGTCCAGTATATGTTCGTTACAAATGAGTGGAAAAATTAATATTTTGTACTGCATCAAAACTCTAGTTCAACAAATCAGCTGCGTTTTTTTTTTTGATTTAGCATTCTTTCTTATTTACTGAGGGGAAATTGTCTTTTTACATGACCTTTGGGTATCAGAGTACTGGGTCAGCCATTGCACGGTGACCCTGGAGTGTTTGGGTTAAGAACCTTGCTCAATAACCCAATGGAGAAGGATCCCTTCTAGTAGTAATGTGATTTGAACCGGCAACCTCCCAGATACCAGTGCAGATTCTTAGCCACAGAGCACCACTCTACACTGACGACATGTTTTCACTTTGTCATTGTGGGTTACTGAGTATGGATTGATAAGCAAAATTTGCAAATTACTCATTTAAAATTAAATCTTCAACACAACAAAGAATGCACAAGACGAAGAGTTCTGAATACTTTCTGAATCCACTGAAAGATTTTAAAATCAGTGCTGCTGTGAATTAAATTTAGAGCCTTTAATGTCACTGTGGTGGGCTGGCGTCTTGCCCGGGGTTTGTTGCTGCCTTGCACCCTGTGTTGGCAGGGATTGGCTCCAGCAGACCCCCGTGACCCTGTAGTTAGGATATAGTGGGTTGGATAATGGATGGATGGATGGACCTTCAATGTCATTCTGGTTTAAGGTAGATATCATCATTTTGGAATATTTTCTTTTTTTAATGATTTTATTGATTTAATTAAAATCAAATAACATTCCATACAAATAAGTTTCACAAGACAAATCAACCCCCAAGCATGAGAAAGAGAGCTAGGCCAGCAGAGTACTTTAAGCTAGTAAAAATAAGTAAATAGATAAATTAATAAATGAATAAAAATACATGGAGCTAAAAAAGAGGGAAAGAATCTGCTTCCTCAATTTACGTAAATGCTTATTCTAAAATGTTATTGATTAGATCCTGCCTGGCTTTGAAAAAGTTTTGTGTGAATTTGATTTTTTCAAGTTTCAAATAGTATATAACATCAGTTACCCACTGACTTAGAATTGGTGAGTTAAGATTCTTCCAGTTAAGCAAGATAAGTCGATGTGCCAATAGTGAAGTAAAGGCAATTACCGTTTGTTTGTCCTTCTCCACTTTAAGCCCATCTGGAAGTAAACCAAAGATTTCTGGATATTTTTCTGACAGATGTGTGATGTCATGTAGGCTTGGCCAATGATATTATCACACAGCAGCTATTTAAGAAGGTGATGAGCTACATATGGCATCCAAGCTTTGGGATCAAAACAAGACACTTTCTTTGGTTAAGAATTCTTTGTAAGACCTTCTCGTTAGTTTTTGGACAGCAAATATTGCCTAGTTCCAGACCCGTTTTGAATGTTTCCCAGTCCCCAACCATTCTTCCTGTTTTTTCTCATGGTCACTCTCATTTCACAGTAAACTCGCTACTCTAATGGTTGTCTAACATCACATGCTGACATGTGATGAAATGGGTCACTAGAAGACACAGTTTATTGCTGTAGCAGAGAATGTGAAATAAAAATTACCCTGGATGACATACCAGTCCATAACAGGGCACATGCACACACTCATATTTTGCCAATTAAGTGTTACTAGTCAACCTAAGACCTGAAGCCTTCATATGATGGGTCCAACTCCTACACGATGTCCTGTCAGAATCTTGCTGCTTTTTGCCATTTAAGATGGTGAGCACAGAAGATCCACTCTCTCTTCTTTACTTTTATCATCTATATGGACACATGTCATGGCAGACATACTAACATTACATTCATGGACATTACCCTGGCGACGTCCTGTTCACGAAGGACATGTGCAAAGACTTTGAGCTTCCCACTCGGTGTTGAAGATCATGACTGGAAGAGAATAGGTTATGACTGACAATCAAGAAGTTGAATAAATTGATGGTACTGTACGTATTGACAATCATGACCTCAACAAAGTCACCGATTTCAAATACCTCAGCTCACTTATTTGCTCTGATGGTGACACTCTCCCTGATGCACAAGCACCCGTCAATGTTGCATGGCTGAAATGGCACCACGTCATTGGTGACCTCAAGGCAAAGATATACAAGACAGTCGCCCAGTATGGTACAAAATGTTGGTCAGTGACGACAAGACAATAACAACAACATTTATTTATATAGCACATTTTCATACAAATAACGTAGCTAAAAGTGCTACCAGACAAGAACAGCTACTTCACACCATAGATATGCATATACCTCACCTCACCCTTCTCCACCTTGTCATGAATGAAGACATGAAAAGAACTACAGGGGTTGCACAGATCACTGAGAAGATGTACAAAGCTCCATTCCATTGGTACAGCTATGTGTTACATGGTAATGATGAATCAGCAGTATAGACAGCCCTACACCGGCCCACAAGGGGAGCAACAACGTGGATGACCAAAGACATGAAGACACGTGAGAAGTCAATGTTGCATTTGAAGACATCTTGGATCAGAACAAGTAGAGATTGACATGCAAACAAGCAGACCCTGTTGTGAACTGGGACAAATGCTAGGCAGAGTGAGTCAACCTACGTCTCACATCTTTGGATATGTGAGGAAAACTAATGCAGCCTGAGGAAAAGCCCATGCAAACACGAGGAAATTGTGCAAATTTCATACAGGCTGTAAGTGGGATTCTGGATTTGTTAAACAGCAATGCTAACTACTGTGCCACCCAGCATTTCAAAAACAATAGAAATATAATATGACTACATCGTAAAGTACTCAAACAAGAATGTGGAGTAATAAATTTGAAAGAATGAGTAAGAAAAGGTAGGCACTGCAGGACACCATGGCATCATGACATAGTACCCCTGGCACACTTACTTGGTTAAAGCACAACTCTCAATACAGAAACAAATTCAATGAGACTTCACAGAGAATCTCTGTTATGTTCCCATTGATATCTATTCATGAAAAATAATGTACATTTCTAGTTTACTTTCAAATTGTCTTTCTTCACTTGAAGGTAATCAACATTTCTGAACGCATTGTTTCCACCTCAACTAATAGGTGAGCTGACTGCCACATTTCACATACAGATTTCATTGAAGTTTCCCTTTACACCAGTGTAGATCAACATCATCCTGGGTTGGATATAAAATGCAGAATTTCCTTTTTGGTTCCCTCATCAACTATCCTGACTTGTCCTTCTCCCTCTTGAAATGGCACACAGTGAAGGGCCATCTGTTCCATTGCATTGCAGAGTGCTTTGTGCAGCCTTGACTCACAGCTTCTAATCTCTTTGCTGTAGCTGTCACTTTTAATAATGTTTCCAAGCTTCCAATTCATGAACAAGGTGACCTATAAATGCTTACAGTGATCCTTGACTCGGCAGCCCATGAGACGCGTTGAGACGATGAAAATTCCAAAGCACTGTTGATACTGTAGCTGTTGCACGTCTCGAGCTCGCTGTAGTAGCTACTGCTCACACAGCACACACGTGTCATCACATCAGTAATCTTCATAACATTTCAAGACTCCTTCTAAAAATCAATAATCAGCTAGTAGAGTCCGATTCAAAGTTTGTTACTGCTGTTTCCAGTCTTATCACAGTAAATAAGAAACTGTCCTGGTCTGTATTGCTGATGATCTGCTAGCTCCTGGTTGAAAACTGAGTCTCTGCCAAAAAAATAAACCAAAAGGGTTTTTCACTTTATTTATCTAATTTAGGCCAAGTATAACTTAAAATAATCAAGTTTGTTGATATTATGTAGTTTTTCCTGGTTACGTTGAAACAATTCTCTTAGCTGTCACATTAGCACAATTAAATTATGTTGAAATATAACATTATTTTCTTTTAACACAAGTATAACAACTTTGGGGACTTGTGTTTTTGCCCAACTATTTTAAGTAAATCTTACTCAAAATTAACACTTTTTGAATACATTATACCCACTTCCATTATTACAGCTGAAATAATTGAATTTAATTTAAAATAAGCAAGTTTTATATTTGTGACTATCCTATATTTACATAAAGATCTGCCCCTTTTCTTGCATTGTGATTCAAAGGATCCCCACAGCTTTTATATTTGGACAAAAGTTAAAGACTTTTAGTAAGTTGATTTTTTTCTGAGTGCTGTGGGGTTTGTGTGGCTATGGAAGCTGATTTGTTTTACTTATTTTTGATACACTGTAAATTTGCTTCCCACCCTTCATCATAAAAGCATATTTTCTTTGCCTCCTATACAACAGAATTAACAATGTCAACATTAAGCAAAAAGTGCAATCATCCAAAGTGAAAAAATGAAATGGTGTTCTGTGTTCTCACTGTATGCATTGATGCAGTATAAAAAAACATTTGAATATTGACTGTATTATATTCAATATCTCCAGATTGCTATAAAATAATCTCAACTCATTGAAGACAACTTTCTTTGGTATTATTAAATACACTTAGGCTAATAATATTAAGTCAGATTTGATCAATCAAAGTCAAAACAAATTGGGTGGATCTGTTTGAATTTAGTTTTATTGACAATTATGTTTCATATTGATGTAAAGCTGTCAGTATTTATTTAAAAAAACAATATTATTTGATCGAATTGAAATGTGTGGCATAATTGATAAATGTTTATTCAATGATTTATTTTTTTGCGTGTGGCTTTCTAATACTAGAACATCCGAGCCGGTCAATCCATTAGACAACATATTTGGCCACTGAGGGTGTCATCATCTGACAGGCGCCATTTATGAAAATTAAAGGGTATGTGCTCCACACTCCGAAGGGAATCTGTAGACGTATCATAATGATTTCCTCAGTGTGTACACAAAGTGACATGGTGTGTGTTGAGGGGAACTCATTTGTCCTTTAGACAACTCTGATGATACTGAAGTAGAAGTTTGCACACCCCATACACCAGGGGGCGCGTGATCTTTTAAGTTATCATTGAAGTGCGTTCATGAATGCACATTTACAACGTTATTGTGATTTGTAAAGGGTAAGTTGCATAGAAAACGTACAGGCACAAGGTCTTACAAACCTGATTTTTATTTTTTTTTGCCATACGCATTTTCCTGTTTTATAGATGAAGGTCCTGCTGAGGACAGACTAGGTATGGTGTATTGGGCATGGCATTCTGGGACACAGGAGTCACACATAGAAATCAGTGCTTAAGATGGGGTATTACAGATAGAAAATCAAAAATAAATATCATTCAGAATAAAATGACTTAAATCGTAAATGTTATTGCTAAAAGTCAGTGGTGCAATAATCTGAGATAACAGAATTACACTGGGAGTACCAGGCAGGGCAGCCAGAGTTAGAATGTAAGGGAGGACATTTTAATAATAATCACAGCCTTCCATAATCTGGCTGTTTGATTATTTTCAGAACAAAGCTCTGATTCAAATTGTAAATTAAGAATACAATAAGCTTGAAGATGGCCTTGATGTAGCAACATTCTCATTTAGTGGACCGTACCATAAAGCTTTTAATTAGGAGGTTAAATTTGCCATTTACAGGAAAACGAAATTCATAGTGTTAACATTTGCTTTCATCAACAATTATGGCAAAACTAATTACCCAGTTGTTACGAGAAGATGACCACAAATCTTATTTTGCGCTGCAACACGAAAATGTGTGTTGTGGCTTTACAATACAATACAATACAATTTATTTTTGCATAGCCCAAAATCACACAAGGAGTGCCGCAATGGGCTTTAACAGGCCCTGCCTCTTGACAACCCCCCAGCTTTGACTCTCTAAGAAGACAAGGAAAAACTCCCAAAAAAAAACCAGTTTTGAAAAAATGGAAGAAAACTCAGGAAAGGCAGTTCAAAGAGAGACCCCTTTCCAGGTAGGTTGGGCATGCAGTGGGTGTCAAAAGAGGGGGTAAATACAATACACAGAACAGAACAAATCCTCAATACAGTATACAAATAAATATTTTAGAAGTACGTAGCCGAATTTAACAGTAGATGATATCACATAATATAAACTCGTGATATTTCAGTGAATAGTATTGATTTATGTGATGTTTCTTTCACTGATCACTTTTCTGTAATGATGGATCTGAATATTACTGTTGATCTCCCGACTAATAGCCGTCCACCACGTTGCTCGCGCTTTTTAAATTCTTCCATTATATCTGATTTTAAAACTATTTTCTCTAGTCTTTATATGCATGACCAAAATAATGATATCGATGACTCTGTCGTAAAGTTTAATTCCTCCTGTGAAACGGTTTTAGACGCAATTGCTCCGCCTAAGATACGCAGTAATAAGGTAAGACCTGCTCCCTGGCTTAATGAAACTACGCGATCACTGCGCCACGCTTGTCAAACTGCTGAACGGCGTTGGAAAAAAGATGGACTGACTATCTCTAAAGAGATTTTCAGGACTTCTCTTTTCAATTTCCAGGCTGAAGTTAAGAAATTGAAGCATGACTTCTTTGCTGATTTAGTATCCCGCCATTCAAACAATCCTAGGGTTTTATTTAATTCAATTAATGCGGCCATTCACCCTCATTCTACGATGGGATTAAATAGCACTGTTCATTCATGTGAGCAGTTTCTATCATTCTTTGTCAGCAGAATTGATACTATCCGCCGTGGCATTGTTTAAACTGGCTATGAACTTCCTACTGTTAATCATGACATTGTTCTAGATTCCTTTGATCAAGTCTCACTTTCAATGCTAAAAAGAACTATTGACACCCTTAAACCAGCTTCTAGCCCCCTTGATATTGTACCACCACGTCTCTTAGTGGAAGCCTTTGATGTGTTGGGCCCATCTTTACTAGCCATTATAAATGATTCTATTAGTTCGGGGGTTGTGGCCTCATTTTTTAAACATGCTGCACTCCGTCCCCATCTAAAAAAGGTAGGATTAGATCCTGGAGTTTTAACCAACTTTCGTCAATTTCCCAGCTCCCATTTCTGGCTAAAATTCTAGAAAAAATTATTTATAATCAATTGGTCAATCACATTAACTCCAATAATTTATTTGAGACCGACCAATCTAGTTTTAGGCGTTATCATGGTGTTGAAATGGCACTCCTGAAAGTGTTCAACGACATCTCTCTTATTATTGACTCAGGTGATGCGGCAGTCCTTGTCCTCCTTGACCTGTCCGCTGCCTTTGACACCACTGACCATGAAATATTGCTGATGCGGCTCAAACATCTTGTTGGGCTTAAAGGGGCTGCTCTTAACTGGTTCAGGTCATATTTAACTAGTAGACACTTTTCAGCGACTTTAAATTCCTCTTTTTCATCTACTGCTCCTCTTAAATATGGTGTTCCTCAGGGATCCATTTTGGGTCCTATTTTATTCTCTATATACCTTCACCCTATTGGAGCGATTTTTAGGAAATTTAAAATTTCTTTTCACTGCTATGCTGATGATACTCAGGTTTATATTCCCGTCTGCACTTCTGCAACAAATCAACTCCACAACTGTCTTTCTGAACTAAGATCCTGGATGGCTAATAATTTTCTTGATCTAAATCAAAATAAAACGGAGGTGCTTATAGTGGGTCCACCAGCTAAAGCCCAAATTGGTCTTGGACTTCTCGGCTCTTTCTCTGCCTTTTCCAAACCTCAAGTCCGCAATCTTGGTGTTACCTTTGATAGTAACCTCTCTTTTGAGAAACAAGTAAATTCTGTAGTCAAGAGTTGCTTTTTCCAACTTCGTCTATTAGGTAAGATAAAGCCTTTTCTATCTTCTAAAGATCTTGAGAAAGCTACTCTTGCTTTTATTTTTTCTCGCCTCGATTATTGCAATTCGCTGTATTCTGGGATTAACAAATCTTTGATACACAGGTTACAGCTGGTCCAAAATGCTGCCGCTCGCTTTCTGATTGGGGCAAGGAAGTATGACTCTGACTCTGTTTCTCCTGTTTTAGCTTCTTTACTCTGGCTGCCTGTCAGTTTTCGAATTGATTTTAAAATCTTGCTGCAAGTTTTTAAATCGTTACATGGGCTTGCTCCTGCCTATTTATCTGAACTATGTGTTTTACACCAGCCATCCAGAGTGCTTAGATCTTCTGGTCAGTTGTCTCTTGTTGTCCCTCGTACCAAATGTAAAACTAAGGGGTACAGGGCCTTTGCAGCTGCTGCCCCTCGCCTGTGGAACTCTCTACCTCATCATATTAAGGAGTCGTCTACAATTGAACAGTTCAAAACAAGATTAAAAACTCACTTCTTTTCACTTGCATTCAGCGACCTTCAGTAATACTGATGGTTTTCCTCTTTGTGATCATATAACATTATTTCTATTTATTATCTATCTTATTTTATGTTCATATATTTTATTACTATTTATGTTTTATTGTTTATTGTTTTTGTTTTTTTATTTTTCTTTTATTCTATTATTGTAAAGCACTTTGGCCGCAGCATTACCATGTTGTTTTAAAAGTGCTATATAAATAAATTGACATTGACATACTTTGGATTTGTTTAGAGTCCTGGAGACCTCATCCATCAAGCTGCTTTATTTCACAACCAAAAAAAAAAATAACTGAGTGAGATGTGTAGACCAAGAGACAGAGAAAAGGTTGAAGATATAGATGCTGCTATACCTTCAATAACCCAGCATCTAAAACATGAACGTGTTCTGAGGCAGACTCTGGTGTACCGTAGGTAGTTGAGTTTAGCGATCTAAGAGTCGGACACTGGTACTTTTGTGACTAATCAGCAAGTATTTCTAAGTATGGAAACAACAGCTGTGAAGAACCTTTAGATGGGATTCAATATACAAAGCAGACTTATAAAATACAATCTATTGTCAAGGAATGAAACCCTACTCTGCTTTCAAATGTTCCATTGCTTTGATGGTAGCTCTTTGGTGCCAGAAAGCAGAGAAAGTAGGCAAATAAAGATGGGAAGGAAAAGTGACTGGTTGACTTTAAAGTTCATACAGGTAGTTGACCGTCTAGCCTTACAAGATGCTAAAGTGGTAGCCATGAAGGCAGGATGACCCAAGATTGAAGTGACAAAATCCTCTGCTATACCATACGTACAAATATATAAAATACATTTTTGTCGTATTTTTCCTTTTTCAAGCAGACATGATAAATTAGGTTGTCATTTATGTTGCTTGTCTTCAGCTTTTGAAAAATATAGATGTCACTTTTAGCTTTAAGATTGATTTCTTTGTTCAACTGCTATGTTGTCAGTGTCCTGTATTAACAATGACACTTTAATTTTTATGATATGGTCGTTCCTTGGGGTGATTTTTGCTTGACCTGTTTATTGAGTGTCTGTCTCAAATCTCACCACTCAGTGATATTGTGCTTCTCACTTTTGCTTTTTCAGGGTCGAACTTGCCCTAATGCATTGCTTCCATGACTTAAGAGCAGAAATCAGTTCAGAAAGCTCGCAGTTTGACATTATGTTTGTAATAAAGGCACAGCAAATACAAATAAAATCACCCCTAAAACTGCCATCCGCATAGACAATCTAAAACATACTTGCATAAATATTTATAAATGTACTTTACTTGCAAGTTTAATTATTCTGGGGCCAGCAGCAGTAGTGGCTAAGGCACTGGGCTTTAAGATATAAGGATGACGGGTTGGCCCTTACATCTGACTCAGTGTGTGACCCTGACAAAGTCACTTAACCTACCTGAACTTCAATGGCAAAAAGTGTCTGTGAATGGATAAAGGAATTTGGTTAAAGGCTTCAGCCAAATGCAATATCCCATAATAATAAAAAAAATGATATATATTGTACAGTATCACCAATGAGCTATTCTGTCAGACTTAACTTTGCCCTCATTTCTTGCGTGATCTTATTTGCTTTTATCCTTAGCCCATAGCAGAAGAATGTGATGTGTAGGCTGTATAAAACAACATTTCTAATACTGTACACCAACATGTGAGACTGCTAATTAAAACAAAACTTGCCTCATACAAGCCCAACATTTAGCCCTGCTAGCCCACTAGGTATGTGGGAGCTCACAATAGCTGTTGGTATTCATTGTAACCAGTCTCTCCATCAGAGGCCAAACCTCGGATGTACCGTAATTGAATCACATTGTTTTTCTATTGTCACTCATGTGTGCATGGCGGACAGATTAAGGGCTCTGATGATTGTAATTTCCCATAGCTCCAAGGAGTGGTACTGTGTTCTAATGCCCACTTCCGGTGTCAGCCTGCCTGGACCAACCACTTCCTCCCGGAAGGACATATGACTGGAATCTCTGCCATTTTGAAATTATTTTACTATGGAACTCCTGTCTGAAAAGATGTTTTTGTGATTACTGCTTGTTTTATTTGCTCTACTGCATTCCAATTACATGGGGTCACCGGGTGGTGCCCCAACTCTTTATAGTGGTCTGACTAATCTCTTACACTTTATTTCTTTCTTGTGCATTTCTACATTTGAATTGTGAATTCATAATTGACCAAATATATGAAGCTTATCAGAATTGTGTATTTATGTTGTGAAGTCAGGCCTGTTTCTGGAGCTGTGAGGCCTTAAGCACTTTGTCTCCCTTTGAACTCTATCTATCTATCTATCATGTTGTGCCTTATCTGTCTATCTATTCATTAAAGTGCCTTGAGCATGGGAAAGATGCTATATGAATAAAATGTATTATTATTATTATTATTTGTATATATGGTGAATGACTTCAGGGTTGCCCTAATATTCAAGTGGGTACCATTCAAAAAAGAATGGCATGGTACAGGAATAGGGCACAATAAAGTCCTAAATGGGGTGAAAAAGACAACACTGGCAAAGACAAAGCACATCGTTACCATTACTGTTTGGATGTTTAACAATCATATTACAAAAAAAAAATATACTGTATATATATTTTCATTTGCACATTGTGTTGATTGTTTTGGTGTTTCATTTAATTTTTTTTTTGTTTTAATTTGACTACATTATATTTCCAAATGTGAACAGAAGTCTTTTAAAAATTCCGGTTGGATAGTGTACCCAATGTATTAAGAGCCGGTGGGACTTTGTGCCCCATCCTCCAGTAGATGGCGATGTTGTGCAAAAATAAATGAGTAGCAAACACACCTCAATAATTTCATGTATGGATGAAATGTTTTCAGAAAGCTCAACTTATTTATGATACATAAATTTGTAACGGCCGACCCCTTACCCAGCCGACAGCTACACCTCCAAGACCTGTGGCCTGGATAATTTACTGAGATGAATCTAACTATCAAGCCGTACCTCTAACAAAGTACACTTTCCCCACAATCGACGGTGTAATTATAAAACTCTCAAAAGCAGATATGTAAAATTATACTGATTAAATGTATTAAATGAAACAACAAGACAAATGCAAAAAATAGTAAGAAACTTAAATATAAATATCCCTCCACCAAATCAACAACGAGACACCACCATATATAAATACAACAAAACCCTCCCTTGCCCCTGTAACATATAACAAACAACACAAATAACAAAAATGAATGAGATATGGAAATGATCATGAACTTGAGTCCGGTTATAAAAACTGTCCTGAATACGGTTGACTGAACTAATGGTAAATGAGTCGTTTGATTTTCCTGGAACAAAATAGAACAGCCTCACAGTGGATCCTCGGTGCGTGGTGGATGATGAAGTCCGACCCTGGAGTCTCGCGTGATGAGGATATTGAAGTCAGTCCGGCAAATTGAAAAACAAACTGGATGAAATGCGCGTGGTGGAATACGGCAGGTATAGATGGCTCGTGGTCGTGAAATGAAAGTCTCCTTCTCTTCCTCTTCACTTCTCCTCTCTCTTCCTTTCTCTCTCCCCTTGGCTATTCCCTCCTGATGGCTTAAATAGTCCTGTGATGGCTGTAATTGATTAATAGCGAACAGGTGTTTTCCAGGTTTGAGGCTGTGGTCTTCTTCCATTATCCGTCCCCCTTTACGGGGACGGCATTTACTGATACACACACAAACAGCAAACGGGACAATGAAACGAGACGCACTCAGTACTGATATTTGACGACACAACCTATGTAGCCCCGCTACAAATTTTTCCAACTTTCTAGTATGGACTCAATGCCATTACTTATCTAGATAACTACTTCTTCTTGGATTATGTAAAATTTTCTTTCTGCTTGGTGCTGCTAGTCTGATTTCAGGTTGCTTGGATTGTTGTCGGGATAACTTTAATTATTCAGTTCAGCCTTGGGACTGGAGGCTAGAGCCCTTTAAATTAACCCATTTGTTGACTTTTTGGGACATAATTTAAAGTATGTGAGGACTTGTACATCTCACTGTTTTGGAGTAGTCATCAACATTATCATGAATCACGTCAATTACTTATGTATAATATAATTTAGCACTTTTCCATTGAACAAAAATTTGAAATTTAAAAATATTTGTTTGTGTTTCTGATTTCAGTGTTTATGCCATGTTAATGTTGAGATATGTTTTGATACTTGATGGTTGTACTGTATTAAATGATTATCTTTTTGTGTGATTTTTTATATGGCTGCTATTTTATGCTGTTTCCCTCCTTTGCTATCTAAAAGGTCGTCTCCTTCCTCGCCCACAAATGCCACTGCTGCCTCTTTGATCTTCCTAGGCTCCTTTCATGAATCTTCAATGGCTTTTTTCAGCTGTATCCACTGCCAGCGCTTTCACACCACCAAGTCTGCCACACGCTGTTCTGAGTTCAGAGGCAATACCATCTACACTCCTAGCCTGGACCCTTTCCTGACACTGGATGGCCAAATACTCAGGCTATAGAATGCAATCAATGGAGCAGGTAAGGTAAAAGCTGCTCTTTAAGTGTCTGACCATCTCTTTCTCTTTCACTCACACTTACTAACACACACACTCACCCTCAGCTTATCTGGGTGACTCCACTTTTCTGACAGTATGCAAGCATCTTTGTTGCATCTCTCTACAAGCTCCATGTGGCCAACCCTAAAATTTTCATGCAAAAAATGCCACTGTTCCTCATAAAAAGTTAACTGAATTAATTAAAGCACTGTTGAAGTCAAAAATGATGTGTTTTTGTCTAAAAATGTGTTGATTGCATATTTTCAAATGAGTAAATGTGATGTAAACACTCTGCACTTTCAACAATTCATGCAGCTTTTCTCAAATGTTTATCAGCCAAGTGAACTCCTCACATTACATCAGTTTCTCCGGACTCTTACAGATATCTGCATCTCATCTTATGAAGATATTTTTATCAAAATCAAAAGGCTATGACAATCATATAATGCCTTTGGGTCTCATCCTGTCAAGTGAAAACATTGCTTGCCTCCTTAATAACTTAGGAGATCCACTCTCCAGGGGGATGTTTGAATGTCTTCTCTGGAGGTCATTTCACAACACTGACATGACAGAACAGCTTTTCAAAGTTGCTGGTGCTTGAGTTATACTAGGATGACTAGACCTGCCATATTTACTTCGACATTTCCATATATTTCTGACTTATTCCCCAACGATCTTTATTTTAAACAGTGTACTCTACATATTTTCACATTGCTGAATTGGAAATGAAAAAAGTGGACTTAGAAATGAAGACAAAGCAAACAGAAGAGCCATAAAAAATTCATTAATAAGCAAAAGGGTTAAAACCAGGAAAACAAGGAAAAATGATTGTCATACTCTAAATGTGAGGCAGAACTACAAAGTCAAAATGGCAAAGCAAAAGTCCATACTTCCTTTTGCTAAATCAATAGCATGAGAGATTGCACCCACAAATCTGGATGCTAAAGGTACAATGCCACCATCTTAAATAGTGTTTATGAATTGATGATATGTAACGTGAGAACTGGTGAAATATGGTTAAGTAGGTTCAATTAATCATTTTATTTATTGTTTTAAATGTATTAATATTGATTATGAGTACTGCCTTCAGCCTGTTTTAGAGTGTTAACATTATTTAATTTTTTGTCTTAATGACTATTGCCTTTAGTGCCTTTTACATTTGAATCTGAAACATGAGATGTCATTGGATAATAAGGGTGTGCCTATCGTACATTATGTGATTGTGTTGAAGCTTAAATTTGGGTATTTTAGAATGACAAAAAGGGGTGAAAGGACAGGCAGCTCAGACAAGCAAGTTACTTTTCATGCGCTGGAAATAAATCAAAAGAAGCACAGACAAGCTGAGAAACAAGGAAAGCAGTGTTTCATTCAGAATGGATGTGGTCAATGTAAGCAGCAGAGTGACATCTCTACAGCCAAGCAAGTTGATCAGAAGTCATTTTTAGTGTGAGGAGGCTTAAATTTGAATTTGGGGGAGTAACTGGGCACGTCCCCCATGTCAAATTGCCTTTTTGTTATATGGCTATCAAAGTGTCCAGTGCTTCATGGCCATCTTTGTCTGAGAACTTGTGTTTTTATTCCCTTGTGACATCTTTTTAATAAGTTTGTACTTGGAGCCTAATAAAACAAGTTAGTGTGTCTTTGTAAATGGGTCTTGTGTGTTTGGGACAGTACCACCACACCAGCACAATCAGGTAGAACTTGGGCTTGAGTAGAGGCTGCCCCTGTGCCTTTTTTACACCTGGTAGCTTAAATCAGGTATTGCTGGGGGGTTAACTAAATTATATTGTGTGACCAATGCATGCACAAAGCCACCATCAAAGCACAAGACCAGCATCAAGTGTCACTGCCATAAACAACACGGCCATGACAACAATTCCTAAATGGTACTGGAATAACATATGGCAATACATGATAAAAAAAATACACACATTAAGAAAAATAGGCTTAATATAAACCAAAAATACACTAAAACAAGTTGTCATCTCTTAAAACCATGTTTCACAATGTACTAGCCACACATTGTTCCATTAAGTTCAGTTGCCATTCACATAAGTACTACTAAAACTGAGAATGCTGATTAACTTGATGTCCTGTAACTGCACCTGCTTAGCACAAAAGATCCCCTCAAATGAAGCACAACCCTCGGAGCATGAAGAACTGAGCACTTCCCACTAATTCTGCTTTTGTAAGCTCTTCATACTGCTTGTCAGTGACATTTCTGTGTAGGTTTGATATGATATTATAGAGCTTATGGTCAGTGACCCTTTTCCTGTTGTGTTTTTATTTTGGTTATTGTTTGTTTGATATGCTTAACGCTCTGTCTATACTGCAATAATAACATAACCGCTAAGATCTGTGGTGGTGTTGAGCCTCCTTATAGTTACAGGTGCATCTCAATAAATTAGAATGTCATCAAAAAGTTAATTTATTTCAGTAATTCAATTCAGAGAGTTATACAGATTAATTACACACAGAGTGATATATTTCAAGCATGTATTTCTTTTAATTTTGCTGATTTTGGCCTACAGGTAATGAAAACTCAAAATTCAGTATCTCAGAAAATTAAAATATTACATAAGACCAATATAAAAAAAATTTATACAAAAATATTGGCCTACTGAAATGTATGTCCATGAACGCACTCAATACTTGGTTGGGGCTCCTTTTGCATGAATTACTTGATAAAACACAGTGGACCAACACCACCAGCTTCCCAAATCATCACTGAAACTGGACCTCAAGCAGCTTGGAGTCTGTGCCTCTCCACTCTTCCTCCAGACTCTGGGGCCTTGATTTCCAAATGAAATGCAGAATTTACTTTCATCTGAAAAGAGGACTTTGGACCACTGTGTTCTATCAAGTCCAAAGTCAGCGTACCCGTCTACCAGGAGCACTTCATCCTTATCTCTGCTGACAAGCTTTATGGAGATGCTGATTTCATTTTCCAGCAGGACTTGACACCTGCCCACTCTGCCAAAAGTACCAATACCTGGTTTAATGACCATGGTATCACTGTGCTTTATTGGCCAGCAAACTCGCCTGACCTAAACCCCACAGAGAACCTATGGGGTATTGCCAAGAGGAAGATGAGAGACACCAGACCCAACAATGCCATCGAGCTGAAGGCTGCTATCAAAGCATCCTGGGCTTCTATAACACCTCAGCAATGCCACAGGCTGATTGCCTCCATGTCACGCCACATTGATACAGTAATTCATGCAAAAGGAGACCCGACCAACAACAACAACATTTATTTATATAGCACATTTACATACAAAAAATGTAGCTCAAAGTGCTTGTATTGTGCACCAAGTATTGAGTGCGTACATAGAAATACTTTTCAGTAGGCCAACATTTCTGTATTAAAAATCTTTTTTTTTTAATTGGTCTTATGTAATATTCTAATTTTCTGAGATACTGAATTTTGAGTTTTCATTCCCTATAGGCCATAATCAGCAAAATGAAGAATAAACAATTGAAATACATCACTCTGTGTATAATGAATATGTAATGTATGACCTTCAGTTTCTGAATTGAATTACTGAAAAAAATGATCTTTTCAATGATATTCTAATTTATTTAGATGCACCTGTATATGTACAACAAGTGCTAACATGGGTGAAATATATGGGTATGCAATTTAGCACTCATTTACACCTAGGACTCCTTAGAATTTTGTCAATCACGTGGTACAGCAGGAGGGGGTATCCCCAGGAGGCTTTCATAAACATTTTCCCAGGTGAGACCTTCCCAAGGACAGCATTGGGTTTAGAGTTTGACTGGGGTTGATGCACTTGTCACTCTATAAGATGGTGTAGACTACAAACTCAAACTCAAATCTCATGTGAAGCATTGCATCAAAAGCTTGTTTGATCTTGATTTTCAGTGTGAATTCAGATCATGAAAAGGTGGCCTCCCATTATTCTGACATTCTGGATTCTGAGCAGAAAACGTATGACAGGGTTAACTGGCTTCTAGCAGCCAAGCATTTATACTGAAGTTACTTTATGATTAACTGTTGTTGTGAAAAATCCCCCCACCTTCAACGCGGTTCAGCCTGTCCCTATGTCTTAATGGTTCCAGGAATATCAAGTCACTATAGCTCTATGAAGGTGATGGAATCCTCTCCGATGTGTTGCACCTGAGTACCGATGCTGTCCTCACGTACTGTTCCAAAAAATCTGCGTTAGAAAATAATCTCTCTTCAATTTTCTAAGGACTCCTTGTATTCAAACTACCTGCCTAATATGATTTTGTTAAAGGTACAGGAATCTGAGAGGGGCAAAACGTCTAATTTTATTGTAAAAATCTAACTTTTCACAATCATTTCACCCACAGTCATGTTCCTGTTGCTTAATAACCCCTAATTGCTTTTCAATGTGCTGATTTTCAAAGACCCTATTCATTTGTATTTCTTGTAAAAGCTGTGAGTCAGGTTTTTGTGGGAAACCTGTGGTTATCAAAGCCTAGGTGGGATGAAGTGGAGGAGCCTTTTATACGTTAGCAATTTAGAAGTAAAAGAAAGTGCTGCAGGCTGATGGCAAAAACTGACACTTGAGATTTTAAAACTCCTGGTCTTCAGGCAGCCTACTCAGGGGTTGACTTCAGCTCATTTGTACAAAAGTAGAATTTTTGGAAAATTATACTTGCTATAGAGACTGACTTACAGTATTTTCCCTATCAAATAAATGACACTTCTATTACTGTATATAGTGTCTTCCTATAGTGTACATTATTCTCAATTTACTTTACAACTACCTGGCTATAGGGTAATGCTTCTCATGTATTTTGTTTTACTATTTGGAACACTGATAACTTAAATGACTTGTTCAGACTTGTGAAGCAAGTTGAGGGGGCATAAATGTTGTAAATCTTGTGCCTGCAAGGCCAGATTAAGGGCCCCACAGACCTCTGGGTGACTGTGCTCTTTAACAGACAGTTGATAATACTTTTAATTATTAGTAAAGCTTACGGACACAGTGTCGTATAATGCAGCACAGCATTTCTCACTTTTGATTTTAGCGTGTGACTCAATCACTTTGCCCTAATGGTAGATGTGCCCTGTGTAGCTGAAAGTCAAATTCTCTAGCCATTTAATCTTTGGTGAAACCAGAATTCAGTGCAGCCTTCCATTTGTCTAGCTGTTCATAGATTTTCTTAATATTCTTTCACTTTAGGACTTTATGATTGTTGGGGGCTAAAACTATTTCCAGCTGCATTGGGCACACAGTGGGAAATAATACCTGATGATATGCCAGTCCATCTCAAGGCACACTCATTTTTAAATCTGCACTTAGCAATACCAGGTCAGTTTGTAGTTATGCATCAGCAGAATCTTTAAAATGTGAGATTGGAGCCAGTACCCATCGAAAAATGTATGTAGAGACAGGTAGAATATGCTAACCATGTCTTATTTTACCTCTGGTAGTGAGGCAGGGCAAGTTACCAATACTTGGTGTGCCAACTGGGCAAACCCTCATTTAATTCCAACCACAAATAAAACATTTAAACAAAACATGCACTCAAAGGTGGTGTATTGTTAGAACAACTTCTCTGTAATAGTGGTCTGTTCAATAGGATGCACTCTTCTTCCTCTGTCTCTCTCGCTACAGTAGTCAGGTCCAAAATGAGATGCCACCTTCTGTGAGTGTCTCCCTTTTATAGTGGGCAGACTGTAAGGGGCAGGGTTTCCTTTGTTTTGTTGCCATCAAGGGGCAGTTTTTTGAAGCTGTGAGGGAAAAAGGAGACAAGACCATTTGTGACATTGCCCCCTCTTGTCCTGGGGTGGTACTACATAACTTAGATAAGCCTGGAAAGTGATGCTCTGGGGTATATGCATGACACTCTATACATTAAAAATAAATTATTGATGCTTTAGCAATAGGTAAATCAGCAGAAGTTCAATCAAACCAGTGAAAACCTGTAAAAAACCAAGACCACAAGGAGTCTCACTAAGAAATGCACCTCATTTTTAAAATAAAACCTTTTTTCTTATTTCATTGTACAATGATCAGTTTTGTTTCAGAGCAGCATGCGTGTAGGATCCACTGTTGGTTACATCTTTGCCTTTATTATCCACAAAGCAACTGAAAGATGGAAACACATTTAGAGATTTAGAGACAGAACAGTCACAGGTCGCCAGCACAGAGCCGTAAATGAGCCTTAGTCAGTATAAAATGAAAAGTTGTTTTAATGAACAATAAATGGACCTTTACCAACAGGTCTAATAATATTTCTTATATGAAACAAAGGAGTGATAGACCTTTAATCTAGACAGATAACATGTATCTTCCAGGAAATCAGGCCCCCTCATCATCTTCTCAAAAGTAGCATGGAGCAAACAGTTGCCATGCCACCATCATTGTCACCGATCATTACAGAGCTGTCACCCAAGTTAATGCATGAATTCTCCGACAGTCAAGTAGTCCAGGAATACAAGCAAATAAGATGGGAAACTAGTCTTACAACCACACAGGCAACGTCCTTAAGTGTCCTTCTCACCTCAGCTGCTTTAATCTCTTCATGATCATAGCCCAGTCCACCACAGTCTGCGGAGCAGGACAAACTAAACGGCAGACACCACTTACACAGACTAAAACTGAAAGAAATGATCAAGGTGGGAAAAGTCAGCAGAGCAGACCCAGCTTTACTACGACACACTTCTGATATGGAAATTATTTAAGTTTTCAACTTCAAACAGTTTATATTAAGCTTTAATTATTTCTTTATAGATAACAATTTTTTGCCCATGATCAAATCTTGCAAATACAACACTATTGTTATCTCCGATCATGCCCCTCTGACCATGGAGCTCAAATCACTATGCCCCACATACTCATCTCGCAGCTGACACCCCAAGTTATTATCTGAAGAGAACTGTACAGAATTTATATCCAAGCAAATTGATTATTTTTTAGAGACAAATGTACTGTATCCTCAGAGGTTTCTGCAGGAATACTCTGGGAAACTCTGAAGGCATTTTTAAGAGGACAGATTATTTCATATATTTCCCACAAAAAGCAGTACTGTCTCTTTCAAACATACTAACCCCCAATTCCTGTCCTTCCTTTTCTTTCTCCAAGTAACCAATTGTCACACAATCAGCTCTGTAATAGATGTTAAGCCATCTGTAAGCTTAAAACGCAGATTCTTCAAAACTTTTAAGGAACATTGAAATATTTTTGTAGTACATGTTTAATTATTCTATCCATCTATCCTTCCAGTGTCGCGCCAGCCCCAGCAAGAATACAGCGCAAGGCAAGAACAATCTTTGAACGGGGCGCCAGCTCCTTGCTAGCACTGCAACACTGTGTCCTCACATGTTTAATTATTAACAATACAGATTATTTAAATGATTGTAGCCTTAGGCTCATATAATATTCCCCTTAATAGTGCTTACTGGTTGCCTAAAATATATATATATTGTAACAAAGGCGCTATATAGGCGCCTGACCCGACACAGAAAGACACGGAGGCACATATAAAAAGTACAACTACTTTTTATTTTCTTCAGCTGTGGGACACGTCTTCCCTGTGTCACACAACCCAAACACAGTCCCAAAGCACAAAGCACAAAACACAATTCTTCATCTTGCTCCACCACTCCTCCCAGACAAGCTTCGTCTCCTTCCTCCCAACTCTGGCTCGTCGAGTGGTGGTGGCTGGGGCCTTTTATAGCCCACCCGGAAGTGTTCCAGGTGATTAACCACCTGGTCCTAATTGCACTTCCGGGTGGGGCTGAAGACTCGTCCAGCCGGGCTGTGGGAAGCAGACAGCCCCCTCTAGCGGCCACCCCGGGCCCCAACCCAGCTGTGGAGGACTCCATCTCCCATGGAGCCCTGCGGGCGGTTGGGGAATCACCGTCGGCCAGGGAGGCTGCCACCAAGCGTCCCGGGGGAGGTACTGGACTGCCAATGGTGGCTCCCCCGGAACATAAGCAGCAGGGGCGTCCCTGCCGGACATGGGACCCGGCTGTCCTTCACAATATATATTAATTATTATTTAGTTATGTTTCTGTAATATGATTGAGTGGACGAGAGGAGAGGTGGGGCTCGTACTCAGACAAACGAATGACTACACGGAGACTTTGTGCATGCTCTTCTGGCAACGAGGGAAAAACAGCAAGTTTCATCCCATTTGGATGGACTAGTTCCTTTTTGCTTGCAGCGTTTTGCCATGAGCCTGCCTGCAGGGCAACTCCATTGTTTTTCCACAGCATGGAAGTGCTGTGTTTGGACAATGGACACTGATATTCACTCCGCTTATTTGTGAGTACTGTGACCTTTTATGTTGGCTCGTTAGAGTGAACGGGCTTTAACGTTTTTGGCCACCACATTCCCGAGCGTCAACCAGGCCTGCAATGAAGGGGGTTTGTATTAATATTATTTTTATTTTGGTGGCCGCTGGCTTGTGTGTGTGTGTCTGTGGGCCCCTAAAGTGGTTAAGGCAAAGTGAGGTTTTAGTAATTAAGTTTGCTCATATTATCGATTTGGTTATTGTGTTTTCTTTAACAGTGGGATGTTTTAAGTGCTGGTAAAAGCAAACAGTCAAAAGTACATTTGTAAGGTTTAAGTACACTGCCTGAACCTATAGGTATTTTGTAGAATTCTTTATTGTCATTATGCATACACATAACAAATTTTTTTGTTGGTAGGACTTGGCTTCAAGGCAGAAACTTAAAATACGCAATACACTATAAATAATAAAATAAACATAATAAGTATAAAAGACAGCAGCAATAAAACATCATCAAGTCCAGACTTTTCCTGAGGTAGTACGCCTGCAGAGACCAGTGATCTGTGTGCGTGGGTCTGCAGGGAAGGATTATGAGGGAAAGTGCATGTGCATGTCTACAGGGGGGCAGGTTAGGGGTAGATGTAGATGTATGTGTGTGTATCAGCAGGGGCAGATGGAATTCACAGCTCTGGGGAAAAAACTGTCTTTCAGTCTGCTGGTGCATGTTTTTATGTTTCTGTACTGCTTTCCCGAAGGCAGTGGTACAAACAGTCCATTTCCCGGAAGGGTGAGATGAGCAGCTATACATTTGGCCCTTTTCTGCACCCTTCCTGCATATACAGAGTCCAGGTCTAGAAGTGGACTTCCTACAATCTCCTGTACTGTTCTCACCACCCGTGCCAAGTCCTTCCTGTCCTGTGCTGTGCAGCTGCCATACCACACTGTCATACTGTGACAGAGAATGCTTTCTATAGCGGATCTGTAGCAGTTTGTGAGCAACTGAGAGGAGAATCCAGCACGTCTCATCTTCCTGAGGAAGAAGAGTCTTTGTTGGGCCTTCTTTACCAGGTGAGATGTGTTCAAAGAATAGGTCAGATCCGATGTAATGTGGATACCCAAGAACTTGATATTGTCCACACACATTAAAGCCTCCTCATATATGAATATAGGAGCATGTTCTGTTCTTCTGGACCTCTTATAGTCCACAATTACCTCTTTGGTCTTGCTGGTGTTCAAGATGAGGTTGTTGGCTGAGCACCATAGTGCTAGGTGTTGTATCTCCTTTCTGTAGTGAGTCTCATCATTGTCGGATATGAGACCCACCATGGTCGTATCATCCACAAACTTTACAACCATATTTGTGGCATGGATGGCAGAGCAATCGTGCGTAAATAACGTGAAGAGTGCTGGGCTGAGCACACAATCCTGTGGCGTGCCTGTGTTCAGAATCAGTGTGGCTGATGTACGATCTCCAATTCTAACCACCTAAGGCCTGTTGGTGAGAAAGTCTCTGATCCAGAGGCACAACGATGTGAACAGACCCAAATTATGAAGCTTTTGTACCAGCTTGTCTGGGATTACGGTGTTAAATGTTGAACTAAAATCGACAAATAGCATCCTAACATAAGTGTTAGGGCACTGCAGATGAGTCAGGGCTGTGTGAAGTACTATTGAGACAGCAACCTCTGTCGATCTGTTCCTCCTGTAGGCGAACTGATGGTGGTCAAATCCAGCAGGGAAGGCATCCTCGATGTACTTTAGGAGGATTCTCTCAAAGCACTTCATTATTACTGGGGTCAGAGTCACAGGGCGGTAACCATTAAGGCAGGTGACCGCTGATTTTTTAGGCACTGGCACAATAGTGGAGGATTTGAGGCAGACAGGGACCACTGCAAGTTGTAGAGACTGGTTGAAAATGTCCAGAAAGACTCCTGCCAATTGATCAGCACATATTTTCAGTGCCTTACCCGACACCCTGGCCGGTCCTGCAGATTTGTTGGTGTTGATCCTCCTCAGGGTGGACCTCACTTGGTGTAGTTGCAGGACAATAGGCTGATGCTGCTCCTCCAGCCAAGAGAGATGTACAGTCTCCCTACTGCTAGATGCATCAAAGTGTGCAAAGAAACTTCAAGGTGTCAGGGAGACTAGGGTCATAGCTGACCTGCTAATCACTGTGCTTATAATCCATTATGGTCTTTAAGCATCTCCACATGTTCCGTGGGTTGTTGTTATCAAAATACTCCTACATACGCTGTTTGTATTTGTATTTTGCCAGGTTTATTCCTTTTTTTAGTTCTTTTCAGGCTTTGCTATATGCCAACCTGTCGCCTGACCTATATGCAGCGTCCTGGGTTTTAAGCAGGGACCTCACCATACTGTCCAACCACGGTTTCTGATTTGGAAACACCCTAAAAGTCTTCATGGGCAGGACAGCATCAGTACAGAACTGCACATAGGATAGGACAGATGATGTATATCCCTCTAGATCTGAGCCCTCTTTGAACACTCCCCAGTCAGTATGCTCAAAACAGTCCAGTAATGCTGAAGATGCCTCCTCAGTCCATACCTGTACTGTTCTGGTAGTCGGTTTCATCTTGCAGATCACTGCGATGTGGTCTGACATGCCCAGATGTGGGGCTGCTACAGCCTTGTATGCTCCTGGGATGCTGCAATAAACTTGATCCAGAATGCTATTGTCTCTAGTTGGAAAGTTTATAAATCTTTGAAATTTGGGAAGCACTGCTTTTAATTCCACATGATTAAAGTCACCAGCCACAATCACAGCCGCATCTGTTGTTGTGAAGGGTAAATATACTGCAATTTGTGTGAGTTTTCTAATTTCTGTAATCTACTGTATGATTTGTGGGAATTTTGATTGGATTTAACTATAAATAGTTTTATTTTTTTTTCCAATTTAGTCAATAAATTTTGTTATATTTTGGGAACATATTTGTATTGTGAATTGTGTTAGAAGTTACTAATTGTGAAACAGCTGGCAGCTTATTACTGGGGAATAGGTATTAGTTAAGGGATTCTAATTTAACCTCTAAAAACACGTATTTAAAATTAAAGGGGTTTTCATAAATCAACTTAGGGAAATAAAGTTTACGAACTTAGGGTGCTAACCTATGGCTAAAGAGTAAAGAAAGCGCTACATGATGTTAACATTTTATCTGTATAATGTAATAAACGTATTTTAGCTGCATTTCATCTTAAAAATGATATCGTCATCATATGTAAATACGCACTTTATAAAGTGGCTCAGGTTAGGCAATAGTATAACTATCGCAAGTTTACAGTGAGGTAATTGTACTAATAAGTACAAACAGTTCTACGAGGAGCACTTGATGGACTGATTGAGTGCGTTTAGAGTACTTGGGATGAAACTGTTTCTGAACAGGAAAGGCTCTGAAGCGTTTGTCATATGAGAGCAGTTCAAATAGCGCATGGCTGAGGCAACGTTTGCTTGATGCTGTATACCAATAATTCTCTTTCCAATCAGCTGCTGTAGAGCTGTGATTCCACACTCAGATGCAGTGGGATAAATAGTCTGAGTGGTGCATTGAGAAGAACAACACTAAAGCAGCTATGGTATTTGGAATAGTTTGGCCATTCCGTGGACCATTATATTGTTACAGGTTAATTACAATCAGATGTTTTAAACTAATAAACAATATGCGGTTAACTTCAGTGTATATGATAAAGCCACGTCAGGGATGTGGATCTAAAAAAGAAGGAAAAAGGAAAATCACACTGGAACAAAAGCACTGCTTTGACACTTGGTGCTGCCAGTTTGCAAAACTGAGCTGAGAATTTGTGTAGCTAGCGTGAAAATGTGCGTTGCTTTACGGCAAGTTTAGGTTTTCTACATCGCGATTTGAGTGTGGAAACAGGAGTACGCAACATTTTTGTGCATACACACCGTTTATACATGAGGCCCCAGGTCTCCAAATGAGGCACTTTATAGGAAAAGAAAGGCTTTGCAATCAGAATTCAGCCTCTTGACAACAAAAGAAATGATTCATTAATTTTTAAATCACAACATCATTACTATGAACACAGAGAGAAGGCCAACAAGATCATAGCTCAACAAATCCACAAGCAGGAAGTTTGCAATGCAATATCAGTAATTACCAACACTGCCAAAGATAAAATTATTGACCATAAAACATAATGCACACATTTAAAAACTACTATTAGTCTTTATATTTTACTCAGTTTAAAGAAGACAAGACACAATCTAATGCATTTTTAAACTGCATTACAAATACCACAGCAAGGTACTCTCAGTGCAGAGGAACTGGATGAACCTCTGACACTCTCAGAATTACTACACGTTATAAACACACTTCAGACTGGGAAAGCAGCAGGCCCTGATAGCTACCCTGCTGAATTTTATAAAAAAATTTCAATTAAGTTAGCGCCAATTTTATTAGCAACATTTATAGAAGCCAGAGACAATAAAAGAAAATTCTACCTGAAACTTTTCATATTAATTATAGTCTTTCCTAAAAAAATAAGCACGTATCACAATGTGCATCATACAGACCAATCTCATTTCCGAATAACAATGTTAAGATACTCTCCAAAGTTCTATCTATGATTGAGAAGGTGCTTCCTTTGGTAATATCACAAGACCAACCTGGAGTTTTTAAAGGCAGACACTTAGCTTCCAATCTTCGACACTTGTTTAATGTTATATATTTAACCCTGAGATCTTATTATCTTTGGATGCAGAAAAAAGCATTTGATATGGTTGAAGTGGACAACCTATTCACCACATAGCACAAATTTGGGTTTGGCCCAAACATATGTGCATGGATCAAACTAGCTTCAGTTTGTATTAACAACATTATTCCAGGCAACTTCAAAACTAGAATGTGGTGCTATATATGGATGCCCCCTAGCACCACTGCTCCTTGCAATCACCATTGAGCCACTGGCTGTTCACTTTCAAAATACATCTGAAATAAAGGGGATTATCAGAGAAGGACTTGAACAGAAAATACCACTATATGCAGATGATATGATACTGTATATATCAAACCCACAAAATTCCATGCCAGCAGAATTTCAAAAGATATCTGAACTCAAAATCAATTTGAATAAAAATGTAAACTCCGGTGAACTGTTTAGCATACAATATTAGATTGGACAACTTACCATTTACCATTGCGGATCAGTTTAAATACCTAGGAGTTTCTTTTTCAACAAAATTTTGCTGTCTGCATGGAAAAACCTAAACCATGGTCTACCACTCCATCTCACTTTGGCAGGGAGAATTACCCTTGTCAAGATGAATATCCTTCCCAAGCTTCTTTTACTATTTCAAAGCATCCCAATATACTATAACGATCTGGGAAAGAAATTGCCACTAAGGCTGTGTGTTCTAAAAAGTAAAAAAAAAGAAAAAAAAAGAAGGGCAGGCAGAGACAAAACTGTCACTCTTAATAAGCAGCCTCTGGGGTGCTGAGGAGAAGGGACTTTTGAAAAAGGAGGTTCAGGTAAAAGAAGAGGTGTTTTTTGGTGGTGTGGGATTGTTTTTGAGTTCAGTGCTTGTTGTTTGATCGGGCGCGAATTTCCATGTCAATGTGATGGTGGACGAGGTGAGTTCGGCCAATGTCCTTAGAAAAGGTGGCGAAACACTTTCCAAATTCTTCCAATACATCCTTCAGTTGTTGTCACTGAGGTTCTTTTAATCCCTGGCAGCTTTTTTCCCAGAGGCCTTCCAGTGTATCGTTCCATTGGCCACCGTTATTGCTCGCAGGGGTGGTTGAGGCTCCCAGTTGATTGACAGAGTGGGGAGGTGGTCCCGACAGAAACTGACAGCCCATCAATTGACAGGGTGCCCTGCCAGGTATCAACAGGGTCCCGTGGCCAAAGTCAATCTGAGCCTGGGTTTTAATGAAAAAGTCTACACCCAAGATGCAAGCGTCTCTAATTTTTGCTACCCAAACAGGGAATGTCCAAAAATGTCCTCCTATTCTTAGAAGAGTGGTGGTCTGGCCCGCCATCATAGCATGCGCGCTCGTAGCGGTAATGAATTGGCCGGGAATGGCTTGTAGGGAGCAGTTTTTAGGTAGCAGATCGCGTTGCACTACAGCAGATGTAGCCCCGGTATCTATCAAAGCCTTCACATCAGTGTCCCAAATTTGAATAGGCAAATGACAAAAATCTCCACAGCCTAGCTGTCCCACAGGGATCACCGACTAATCCTGGCCTGCATTTGTTGTCGGTTGCAGCGGGACTACTAAAGGGTCCGGAAATGTCCTACTTACTCCTTACCCTAGCCGTTTCCCAGCATTTCTCTGGAGCTCAGAATAGTTGCTGGATGGAAAGGACAAAATTGACAAAGCTGATGTTCTCATAAGGTTTAGCCCCACCGGGGGAGTTCTTCCTGAGGGCTCCTCTCCCAAAAACAACACATGGTTACGCGGTGGCTGGCGGCACATCCTTTCCTGCTCCCTCTCGCGACCCTCCGTATAGGCCAATTCCCCCTCACATACCAATTCGAACTCTACAGCACGCTCGAGCGCCTCTTCTAGAGTTGCTGGTCGGGCAAGTTGAGCGTGGTGGCGCATCGCTTTAGGTTCAAGTCCACAGAGAAATGCGTCACATGCCTACCCGTCCCAGACACCTCCGAGTTCGTTTGTGCAGTTGCCTTTGCAGTCCTAATATGGTATATGTCACCCCGAAACGATGCTCAATGGCCTTCAAAAGCAGTCCTAAGTCTGTTAAATCCTCCCATGGTTTTCAAAACCTCCCCTTCCAACGCCGCCACTAACTGCACTGCTCTATCCCGAACCCCCACCTATTCGCCTCTGCAAAAACTTCGAACCTGTTCCAAAAGGCTTCCCAACTGCCCGTCCCGTCGTCGCATCCTGGTTTCAACCTTGATAAATCATGCCTTTCCCTCACACCTCTTGGTTCTTCACGTTTGTCCTCGGGTTCTTCTTTGCACAGCAGTAACCACCAGGGTGGAGGGGGACCATTTTCACGTCCTCTGTCTCTTGCAACAGCTGTCTCAAAGGGATGCCTCATCCCGCTTCTGACACCAGTGTAATATCCATTCCCAGGCGGGCAAATAAATCTTGCAAGCAAGTGGTGGTAATTGTCCAAAAAAAAAAAAAACTAATCAATGGTTTTACTTATTTTCTTCTGACTTCACAAGCCAAAAAACGACGTAGTCAGGACAAAAACAAGCACTGAACTCAAAAACCATCCCATAACACCAGAAAAACACCTGTTCTTTTACCTGAACCTCCTTTTTCAAAAGTCCCTCCTCCCCAGCACCCCAGAGGCTGCTTATTAAGAATGGCAGTTTTGTCTCTGCCTGCCCCTCTTTTTTTTTTTCTTTTTAGAACACACTCAGTGGCAATTTCTTTCCCAGATCGTTACAATACATTAACAAATCATATTTTAAGAAATTACATTCAATCATAACCTCATTTATTTGGAATTTAGAACATCCACACATCTAAAGGGTGACCCTACAATAAAATGACCTAAAGCAGAAGGTAGCATGGCATTACCTAACTTTAAAATTTTATTACTGAGTGGAAAATATACAAGCTTTAAAAACCTGGATATTGATACAAATTGAAGAACACACACACGCTTGGGTCACAATAGAAATAAAATACTGCAGTGCTTCTTTATATTCCTTGCTTTGTACCTCAGTAAATGCAAGTTATCATCAATATTACTAACAACCCAATTGTCCTTCATTCACTCAGAGTATGTAGCTTTTATCTGTTGCACCTCTACATGATAACCACCTTCTACCACCCTCTCAAACAGTTTAATGTTTTGGAAAACATACAGGATTAAATCATTTAGAAATCTGTACATAGATCATGTCATTTCATCCTGCGAACAATTACATTTCACGTTAAGTTCCCATCAACACAATTTTTCCACTACTTTCAAACCAGAAACTTTGCTAAATTGAATCTGCCCAGTTTTCCTCACCAACCACCTACTTCTGTTCCAGAAGAAATATTGATTAGAATTGAAGACTCAGACACCATCTCTATAATTTCTATAATATATAAAAACATTCCTTTCAAAGATCCCAGAATACATTGGGAAAATGATTTCTTACTCAGCATTTAAGAAGCCATACATAGAATGCACTCTTACTCCATATGCACAAAGCATAAAATTATTCAACTTTAAATGTTTTATCAAGTTCAGCTAAAAAATTAAAAATTTTCCAAAATATTTCCAGGGCAAGATCAAACCTCCGAATGTTGCAATTGAGCTCCAGCCTCACTGGGCTACATGTTTTGGCAGGCACCAAATTAACATCACTCTGGGCCTATCAGACAGCCTTGGTGTCACAATCCCTCCTAATCCACTAACAGCTATGTTTGGTGTAATTCCAGACGGGCTTAAGGTGGAGAAGGACAAACAAACTGTGATTGCCTTTACTTCACTAGTGGCACATAGTTAAAGTAAAGGCAATTAGCTTCCCATTTTTGTACTTATAAAGTTTTACTCTTGTTGTTGGCATTCTTCTCTT
>JANRMT010062791.1:102778656-102885896 GCA_026402145.1 Polypterus bichir lapradei | reverse complement strand
GGAATGTTACTTACTTACGGGAAGGTCATGAGACCAGCTGTGTTATATGGGTTGGAGACGGTGGCACTGACCAAAAAGCAGGAGACAGGGCTGGAGGTAGCAGAGTTAAAGATGCTAAGATTTGCACTGGGTGTGATAAGGATGGATACGATTAGAAATGAGGACATTAGAAAGTCAGCTTAGGTTGGATGGTTGGGAGCCAAAGTCAGAGAGGTAAGATTGCCTTGGTTTGGACATGTGCAGAGGAGCGATGCTGGGTATATTGGGAGAAGGATGCTAAGGAGGAAAAGAGGAAGGCCTAAGTGAAGGTTTATGGATGTGGTGAAAGCGGACATACAGGTGATGAGTGTAACAGAGCAATATGCAGGGGACAGAAAGATATGGAAGAAGATGATCCGCTATGGCAGCCCCTAACGGGAGCAGCCAAAAGAAAAAGAAGAAGAATTTTTAAAAATTGGTGTTTAATAATTTTGCTCAAACAAACCAGAATGAACTGAATTTACAGGACTTACAGGCATTGCAAGCATCCTTTTATATTGTACTAGTAATTTTTTCATGTGTTCTAGTCAGCTTCTCTTTCATTTATTTTATTACCTAAGCACATACCACAGAACCTGTTTTAATTAAATTATAACCTCTAAATAGGTGGATACCATAGTACTAGGAATTGCAGTTTACAGTTTGGGAAAGAAAGGAGTACAGGGGTACGTAAAAGATCATTATCAGGACAGGATGGCCAATCAAATGTGTGCAATGCCACATGTCCTCAAACCCCACTTGTGCATTTTAACTTAAATATGGCTCATCTGATGGACCAAAGTGGAGGAGAAAAGTAAGAGAAAGGTAGATTAAGAAAAACAGCAACAGAAGGGCGTCGTCAGATCAGGAGACATGAGATCATCCGATCTGGACGTCAGAAAACTTTACTATAAATAAAGTCAATTGATAAACCAAAAGCCGCCCATAACATTTACCCCTTGATACTTCTGAATTCTGACTGTTTATATCCAGACTTGCTATCTGTGTTAAATTCTATTCTATTTACTTCTATTTGGTATTATTATACATTAATAAATGCCATGTTATTTTTATATTTTCTATACTTTGTTTTTATCTAGAGTGATTTAAATAATAAATGTATATCAAGTGTGAGTTTGATGCTGCTCTTATTCACAGGGTTTATCAAGGCAATTGAGGTCGCTCCTCAATGATTAGAACAACGGCAGTAAATGCAAGATATAGTTTGCTGAGTACGTAGCATAAAACCAAAAGAGTTGCACTTTTCTGTGTGCCACAATGACATCCTCATGATAGTGATAGTTAATCCCAATCTTATGCAGAATATTGTGGAGTGACTGGCAATTAGCACTACTCGAGACTTTGTCTGGACAGGATCGCTATATGTATGTGTGTGTTAATCTTCAAGCGTGAGAGTAGATGAACCCAACAAACATTCCTGGTAAGTCTTACAAATTTCATGGTAATACAGATGCCATCTTCATACACAACAATTCAATAACCAGATAGCTAAACAGTTAAAATAAAAAAAAGCCAAATTAAATATAGAAAAATCGAAAATGAGAATTATGATAGGAAGCCACCCTTATGACAGCCCTCACCACCCAAATTAAGATAAAGAAGGTAATTTTTAACAAAAAATGGTACCTTTAAAAAAAACTACAGGAAGATTTTCAGGATCAAGGAAATAGCACAACATACTTTGTTTTAAAAATCCAAGCTGTATTTACCCCTAGTGGAATTACAAACTGAAAAAAGAGTCAGGAAATCACTTTTGTTCATCAGGCTGAATTCCGTCGTAAAAAGTAGTCTGGATTATTAAAATAATAGAAGTTAAACCATAGAGGCAGTGAGAACCAAGGTTATTATAGTTTTTTTATATTAGTTTTTATTTCTATATTTTTTCTGCCCTTACTTGGAAATTCAGTTTAGTTTTAGTTTTCCTTCATGTATTTTTAGTTTTAATTTAGCTTTTATTTCACAACAACATTTCTATTTTTTTTTATATCTATTAGCTTCAGTTTTAGTAATTACTAGCTGCTTCACGCGGCTCCACCCGCATAGTTATGAAACAGGACAAACTTTAACAATCAGTAAAGAAAATTTTTAAAAATGTAATTTGTATTGAGAAGAATTTATAATGATAGCTTTCGTATCCGAGGGCCTCTTCATATATAATGTTTTTGGTTTTGTTATCAGGGGCGAGAATGTAGAATGTAAGGTATCTCTGGCCAAGCAGAAGGTAGGTACACTTCAACGTCAAATGTTGCCACTATATCTGATTGTGTTTATCTCTGATGGAGAGTGTCCCCTGCGTGGGGAGAAGACCATGTGGCCATAACATCTCTTGCAATTAGCAGCTACCCTCTAAAACACAAATAGCTGTGATCTCTCTCTCAAAAACGTCAAACGTTACTCCTTAACAATCTCTAGATGATAATGTCTCCTGAACAAACAGGTATTGCGGAGGCGAGGTACACTCAAACATGTGGCGAGAGGTAGACCAATGCGAACGGAGGCTGGTGCGTAAGTGAGGATGGCCCCGCCCGGCTCCCTACTCCTGATGTCCCTTCCCCTCTCCTCAGCCCTCAGCCTCTCTCTCGGATTTGTATAAATAAATCACTGCCGCAAGTGAACTATACTTAGCGTAATGAAAGAAGTTGCATAATCAACCAGAATGTACAAGTAAATTATAGAAAAAATCTGATCTAAATCTGTTAAGTAGTTCTCTCGTGAAAGGCGAACAGATATACAGACAGACAGACGCTGGATTTTTTATACATAGAGATGGTATGGTTAAAGAGCTACTATGGAGTTCAGTTTTGTGTCACAATCATACAGAACTGTAGACTTAACACTAGAATTACCAGAGTCTACGAAAAAATTGTAGATCCCTCCCACCTTAAATCGCTTCTCACCTCTCCGTCAGCATCTTTTGTCCTTTAAATGTGTTGATAAACAGCAAACAGCAAGCAGCCTGCTATCACATCCCTCCACCCCGTACAGTTTTCTCAGCTCAAGTCTGTTTACCTGCACGTCAGTTGTTTGGAGTTGTATAGAGTGAAAAGTCAAGCAAAATGACACCTTTTATAAATACTATATCGTTATTTGGAACACATGCATTTCATGTGTGTTCCGTGTCTACAATGATCTATGTAAACACATCTTTAAAACAGAAACGTTTTTCATGTTTTAGTAATAATTGACAAAATGTAGACATTTACTTAGTATATAATGTGTGAAGAAAAGAAACACTTTCACAAAAGGTAAAAATATAACAGAACAAGTGTGCTTTTATTCAACAATATAACTGCAGAAAAAGAACCCGCGTTAGGGTGCGACATTAACACTGCTTTGGTGGCATAAAAATGTTAATGTTTTGGGCACATGCACCGTCCTTACATACAACGCATCCTTTGTATGTAAGGGCCTGCAGTAATACTGCAGGTGGAAGCTGCCGTCGCTGTACTTTGTATGTAAGAGCCAGATGGAATGTTATTTACCTATTTACCTTTATTTATTTTCTTACTTCCTACAGGGTAAAGTAGAGTGCAGAGCTTCCCATGTTTTTATACAAAGTACAGTGATGGCAAAATTGCATTCTTGCACCGATGTAGAAGTGTCGTCATGATCTGAGTTCACCTTTGTTATAGTGTGTCTTTATGTGAAATCAGCGGTGTCAAATGCGAGGGAGGGGGATCGTGAACGCGACTGAGAGAATAAAACTGAATTAAAAAAAAAACAAAGCTAACCTTTACAAGTATCATAAATTACACCGGCTGTTGCAGACTGGAATCAAATGTATGTTTTTATTCTAAAATAGTAAGAATACGAGCAGCTCACTTCTCAAAACAGATTCATCCAGGATTGAACCCGTGAAGTTTTGATTACCAGTCAACAGTTGATACCGTTGCGCCACCGAAGCAGTTCTAGCAAATGCGTGTCAATGTCACACCCTAACACGGGTTCTCTTTCTGCAGTTATATTTTTGAATCAAAAGCACACTTGTTCTGTTATATTTGTACCTTTCGTGAAAGTGTTTCTTTGATATTTGGACATCAGGCTTCACACATTATACACTTCATGTCTACATTTTGTCAATTATTACTAAAACATGAAAAACGTTTCTTTTTTAATGATGTGTTTACATAGATCGTTGTAGACAAGGAACACACATGAAATGCAAGTGTTCCAAATAATGATATAGTATTTATAAACAGTGTCATTTTGTTTGACTTCTCAATCTATACAACTCTAAGCAACTGATGTGCAGGTAAACAGACTTGAGCTGAGAAAACTGTGCAGCAGTGGGGGATGTGATAGCAGGCTGCTGGCTGCTTGCTGCTTATCGACACATTTACAGGATAAAAGACACTGACAGAGAGGTGAGAAGAGATTTAAGGTGGGACGGATCTACGAGTTTTTTCGTAGGCTCTGGTAATTCTAGTGTTAATGGATTTGGATATGTTAGTGGAAATTTACTAAATAATTTACTATCTGGTTTTGTTTCTGTCTGATAAAAATAAGCATAATCAAAACCAGATACTGAATATGAACAATTTTATACATTTTTATTATATTTTAAAATATAATTCTATGCCCTTTGTGCTGAACAAATGTGCGCTGATTGTTGGCATTTTTTATCTTTTCCTTTTATTGCCCAGGATGAGCCAATTTGTAAGTGAAATTTAGGTGAATTGTACTCTAAATGGGTATACCACACAACATATCTCACTCCAAGACAATGTGCTTATAATTAATGTCTTCAATGTTGCATTCAAAAATCTCCCATACAGGGCTTTTTTATTTTCTACCAGCCATTTCAACCGTCTATTTTGAGAAAGAGAGAAATAATGAAAAAAGTGGGACAAATATTTTAAAACATAATTCTGTTACTGGATTATTTTCACAATATCAGGTATTTTGAGCTATGAATATAAACAAAAAAAGATAAATTAATAAATATAGAATAAATAGAAAAATACATTAGTATGTTGAGTTTTTCACCAGTTGGCAGGCTCTCTTTGTCTACATGCCTGTAGTTCAGTAGAGACATTGCCAACTCAGGAATTTTACAAGGTTTGTATCGCTTTGTTGTTAAACAACATTTTTAAAGCAAAAGTAATTGGTCAGCAACAATTTGCTGATCTTGTATGATGACCTAGTCAGTCTCTCGATCAGTGCGGTTTTATTTTCAGAAAGGAGTTCTCCTGTGTGAAGTGGCAGGTGAATTATTGTCAGCAAAATGCATGCACCTGAGAAATAAACTGAAACGTTACTCAGTTGTGATTTTTGTGTCCATACGGTAAAGGTTTTGTTGACCAGCACATTCTGATTTTAGGCGTTTGAATTAAATCTTGATATACAACAAGTACAAAGAAAGGCAGCACAGTAATCGCTTTCTATTTCACACTCTTTACTCGCCCGTATTCAGCTTGTTCTGTTACCGTAACTGCTGTATGAACACCCACCCTCATTCACCATCCGCCGTTCACTGGATGATTATATGCAAGTGGCTCGTGGTGGATTACTTTCTGTTTTAGAGTTAAAATTACAAGGGTTAAAGAATAATAGTAAGAATATTAATTCAAAAATGAAAACTAAAAATATTGTAGTATATTATTATTTTATTTCAGTTAGTCTTTCCAGCTACTTTAATAGTTTCATTTATTTTTAGTTTTACATTTTGGCTTTGTTAATTATTTTATTTTAGTTTAGGAAAATGTCTTTTTAATAATAGTTTCAGTTTTGATTTTAGTTTTCCTTAACTATAATAACCTTGGTGAGAACAGACAAAAAATCAAAACACTACATTAAGCAAAGGGAACACACCACTAGAAATATTTTCAATGCTAAAGGCTTTTGATTATAATGGAGAAAATACTTTATTTAGGATAGGAATGCCCATCTGAAAGGAGACTGTTATTCCTTTAGTTTTGTTGATGTATAAGCTGTCATGCATGTGCATCTGAAGACCACCTTCCCAGCTCTGTTCAGGTACATGCTACCACCCCAGTGCAAGAGGGGGCGCTATCACTAACTGTCGTGTTTCTTTCCTCCGCAGTTCCAAGAAGATGCTTCAAGAAACCAATTGACTACGCTCCATTGTCACTGCAAACCCCTCCCCTTCCAGGAGGTGGCGCCTCACTTGTGACTCAAACTTTCTGCAGAACAGAGCTCCTAGATCCCTCCTTATTGCTACAAGCAATATTTTGGGTTTTGGTGCCCCCGTGTGTTCATTTATTTCCTTAACGCTAGAAATGTTCAGTTATTTTGTAATTAAATGCCTGGCTGGCAACACAACTATTTTTGGGACACCGGAAATTATTCTGTTCACAAAGCATATTGAAAATGGTTACAACCTCTGAATGAGCTAATGCTGCTACATTACATTTTAAATAGATATAAAAACAGCAATTCATTCATTCAAATGAGCAACTGAGATAAAAATGTACAAGACAAGGCATCCATTCAATAAAGTGACCTGTGGGACAATTGGCTAAGACATGACATGACTGTAAGAATCAGAAGTGCCATTGTTTATTTATTTTTTACTGAGTTAAAGTGTGATTTCAGGATTCCTTAAGTCAGAAAAATAAGCACAACTCCTAGACCATGTGCCAGTAAGAGCCTGTTTAAACATCTTTGTAGTGTTTAATGAACCCTACAGTGTGTAACCCCACAAAATCAAGAAAACTAAAAGCCAAATGTGGGACTGCCTTTTAGATAAGCATGAATAACCTAGCCGTATGCCTTCCAAAGTCAGTATTCTGCATATTTTTTACACAAATGCCAGATGTGTTTGTCTGTATGCCATGATTGCAATAGGCTTTCAATGACCAGGAAGAACGGGATTTAACCCTGCATGCCCTATTTGGATCAGGATCAGGGCTGCAGTAAAGGCAAAGACCAACAAGTGGAACAAGATAAAGGTGCTGTGGTAGATGTTAATAAAATTCTACATAACATTTTCAAGACTGTTTAAATCAAATCAGGCTCATGGGAGACTGGGGCCTATCCTAGCAGCAGTGGGCACAACACAGGAATGAACCTTAAACAAACACCCTCATCTATGCTCAAGCAGTCATTTTAGAACCACCAGGCATATCAGCAATGACGTGGGAGTACAGAGATAGTGTAGAAATGGCACACAGACAAAGACTAGTTCAGCCCAGGGCGCTAGATTGAATCTGTGAGGCCCTTACCACTGTGCCTCTTTAATAAAGTCCTAGTTTATAATACTTCACTGATAATTGAACTGTACTTTTCTAAACATCATTTTGTAATTTGAAAGAACATTTTAGTACTCTCTCCTTTTTTTTTTTTTAATTTGAACACTAGACATAATTCAGGTGATGGTCTGCCCTGTATGCTTAATTGAACATGTAGCCATTCATTTTAATAAACGGATTAATGAATAAAGTTAATCGTGTGCTAACAGACCAGACCTTTGACAAAGGGGCATTCAACATATTTTTCTAAAGTGCCTAAGCTTTCTCATGAACCGTCTGAATGGAAATCATTAATCATGATAAAATGCAAATTAGAAAGGGAGCATGCTATCACCACATCAGCAGCACATTACTATGGTAACATGAAAAGAGAGCAGCTCATGTGACACCAGGCACTTCAAAACAGCTTAAGAGCTCAGCTAAATTAATAGATAACAGCAACTACGATGAAACAATTCAAGGCACATTCCCATTTTAGACTCAAAGCAAGTTCTTTTGACTGACAGTGTGGTCAAATGGCAATGGCATTGGGCTTTACCCCCCAAGGCTGCCAGCTCAGCTCATGTTTACGACTTGCTCTGTGACATCAGAAAGTCATTTAACCTGCCAGTGTGCCAACTGGAAAAATACATAGGAGCAATTATATTTTAGTTCTGCGCTGTGTGAGGGATGGAATTCACTTAAGAAAGGTTCTTGTTCATTGTACAACAGCATGGTGAAGTTCTTACTTGCTTGCCTCCCACAAACTAGTAACAGCAATGCAATTTCAATAATAGACAACAAATATTCCATCATATATTACAGTAAAGCCAGCATTTGACAACACACATAACACAAGAAACACCTCAGTTAATAATTGAGAACACCAGAGTTTATTTAAAGTCTTTGCTCAAAATTAAGCAGTGGATGAGTTCTGGAATAGTACTTGGCTTAAACAGTGCATGTAACTGCTTCTGGTTACTCATTTTACCACATCTCTTGACTATACCATGGCTGAGAGGTGTAGGCAAAAGCATTTTTATGTTATGTTAACTGTTTCAGGTTGCTTTTTCATATGTTTTTCGTGTACTGGTTTCCTGTTGAGCATTATTGTGCATCCTGCCAGTATTGTTCAGGGAAACCTATTCTGCATGGGTCATTTTAACATTATCTGCTGTTAGTGTTTCTCGTGTTCGTCCACCCAATCTCAGGTCTTCTCTTGCCTGCCAGAATATACTAAACAGGTAGTGGCTATCTAATTCAGTTAATTTAATATTATTTTGAAAATTACATGTAGAATACTTCCAGAATGTTATATACTTTGCAGCTTACTTTTATTAAAAATAGAAACATCACGGTTTGTACCTTTCTATGGGTTCAAGTAAGTATGAAATAACGGAACATATTCCAGTTTTGACAGACTTCACACATGCTTATCACAGTAGTTTTTAATCAACTTAATGATCACTTTATTTCTAATAATTTATTTTAGATTTTTGTTTGAATAACTGCCCAAAAACTGCACTAGTGAGAGCAATAAGTGACCTGCGGCTTTCTGCCAACACACCGCTGTTTCGTTCTGGGTGACCGCAGTGCAGCACGTCATATTGGGGCTCATACAAAATTGTGTAGGTTTATCGGGAGCAGCTTGAAGCTTTTTGTATCATATCTGACTAATAGACATTTTTATGTTGATTTGGACAATCACTTATCAAAAAAGTATGAAATGACTAATACCACTCAGTATTAGGACCCCTCTCATTGTCATTATACCCGCTACCCCTTGGTGATACAATTAGAAAGCATAGCTTCTCAACAACAGTAGAAAAACTTGGGGAACAAAATGGAAAACATGGAATTCACTTTCACAAAGTACATAACTATTTCTGCCTTACCTAAAGATAAAACTTCTATTAATAAGTTACTTAGTTGCATGTCAGACATTATTCCTGAGATGCACTGACATTTAAATCAAGATAGGACAGACTTTTTTGGAGCAAACTTTAAAGTGATTATTTCTGTCATCCAGCAGAATCCAAAAGTATCCAGACCCCTTCTGCACACTTTTCTGAGTTGCAGATTTTATTTCAAAATGGATACATTTGCCATTGTTGCCCACCAATCACTCAAAAAAAACCCCACAAAGTTAAAGAGAAACCATGTTTTCTGAAAGGTTTGCAGATTTTATTAAAAATGAAAGTCTAAGATATCTTATTAAAATAAGTAGTTAAACATTTAATTCAGTACAATGTAGAAGTCCCTTTGGCAGCAATTACAGCTTTGTAAGTCTCTAAGTCTCTACAAGCTTTTCCCACCTTGATTTCATCCAGCTTACCTCATTCTTCCTGGAAGATCCTCTCAAACTCCATTAGATTAGATGGGGAGCATCTGTAAGCTGCCATCTTCAGGTCTCTCCAAAGATGTTCTATGGGACTTACATCTGGGCATTGGTTGAGATTCATAAGGACAGTCAGGGACTTGCCCTGAGGCTTCTCCGACATTGTCTTGGCTGTATGTTTTGTGTCACTGTTGAGCTGAAAGATGAATTGTCACTCCAGTCTGAGGCTACATACACTTTGGAGCAGGTTTTCTTCAAAGATGTCTCTGTATTTGGCTGCATTCATCCTTCCCTCAATTTTGACCAGTCCCTATATCCCTACCCCTACCCCTAAGAAGCACCCCAATAACATGAGGCTGCCAATAACATGATTCACCATTGGGATAGTCTTGCATTCACCACGGGGCTGGCCACTGCTCCAAACTTGGCTGTTGTGTTTCTTGTGAGGTGCATACATCTCCCTTCTTCAAGGCCCATAGGTCTGAGAGTTACTAGTAGTATGCAACATAATCAGTGATGTAGGACCCCATGGCTTCTTGGGGGCTCATTAGCAAATTAGCTGTCCAATAGAATGTGTTGACAAGTGAGCTACAATCTTTCAAATGTTGTTTTAACAGCACCAAATGTTAATGTCACCAAAAGGAGCATATCTGTCAGGAAGTGAGAAGAGGAGGAGGAAATAACAGCATGAAGAGAAAAGGAGTGTAATTTTGTTTTTCTAGTTTTAATGATAAAATATTAAATTTGTATTATTTTTGTTTTGGCTTGTATAGTAAGATGGAGAATGAATGTCAACTGAGAATGGCTAGCTCCGAGCTGCTTTAGAATAGGAATGCCTATTTGTTCAGGTGGTTATGTATAAAATTGCATTGTAATCTTAATCTCTATTCATTGACAGCATTATTTTATCAATATTTCATGTCGAATCACAGAACATCTGACAAAGCCAGTGATTTGGGTAATTTGCACAAGTCTGTCTTATGTAGTATTAGTTTCTTGCAGTTTGTTACTAATCGTACAGTATTGGCTTTGTTGAATGTCCATGATAGCAATGATGGCACCATGATGGCCATTTAGAAAGCTCAGCCTGAGGGAGGTTGAGTTGCACTAATTGAAGCAAACATTTTCAACAGTTAGCCTCCCCAGAGGTGGCATGACTAAATGGTTGACACACTCATATTACTGACAAGGCAGTGTAAAAACAGCACTTTTCTGATAATGCGGTTATCATGCTGAGTCTGTAACTGTCTTAATGAATCTTCCCAATTGTTCTTTTGAAATATTTTTGATCAAATTCACAGATAAGTAAAGAAACTGATGTTGAGTTACAATGAAAGAACCTGCCTTATTAAACCCATTGTATGCAAGAATTTGTGTCAAATCTGTGATTAATGTATACTTCCTACGTTTTAAAAATTTAATGAAGAAAATCATATGAGAAAACCTCACAAACAGCCTAGTATTTCTGCCTAATAAAAATTTGTAAAATTTGTATTATTTAAAAGATACATATACATGAAGGTGGATGATATATTCAAAAGAAATTCATAACACATAACATTTCCTATTCAGCAAAACTAGTGAATGTTTAGTATTATTTGAATTTAGTTATTAACTGTTTGTCCTCTGAAGGTTTCATAGGCCTAGCACATTCTACTACCATCACAACCCCACTTTCTACAAAATTAAGTTTTTCTTACAGTGGTACTTTCTTTTTCATTTATCAATTCAAGTGTTTAATATTTTTTTTCATTACTATCATTATTTATATTTATTTACTTATTGTTTTGTTATTCCGTTGCTACACATTTTTATACTTTGGGTTATTTTCCATTTTAGTGCTATTAAAATAGTTGTTTTATTGGAAACTAGCCAACCCGCAGCGTACCATATGCCGCATAATCAGGCCGGTTTTTTAATGATTTTTAAGCACAGGGAGAAAATGAACATTTGAAAAATCGGTAATGTAATAAATCAGCAAGAAAAGCAACATTGTAACAATGCACGGAATGAGCCAACACACAATCGTCCGTGACTGAAAACTGGCAGACAGCCATCGCACCTTCTCCTCCCAGAAGGAGGGATGGGGGTGGACGGCGCTCAGGCATGGAGGGTGGAACGGGAGGAGAGGAGAAGGACGTCAATTCCGCTCCCTCCGTCATGCTAGTCTGTTGATTTCTCGTTGAGTATGCACTGCCTGCTCATGTGCCCATCTCCAACTCGTCACTTGAGTCGTTGTCGTCTTTGCACAGTCCAGATGCACCTGTGACTCACGTAGACTTTTTATTGCTCTGTGCGGTTTTGGCTGCTTTTCTATATATATTCCACCAAGACACCCGACCACGGTAGTAGCGAGGTGGGAGGGGGTGTGTACAAAGGGTAGGGACGTAAGCAGTGGGAGCATATGAGTCGCACTTAGTGGGAATTCCACGGTTTGCAGCCCGAATGGGGTTCAACGGCTTACCCACGCCTCTCTGCACCGGGTAGACACATGCTCAATCTCATGCATAATTATTTATTGAATGCTAAACACTTCTGGAAAGACACAGTTGTCTAAAATGGGTTGGTGTGAGAATACAACAGTAAGTGAATGAAAAGATGGAACTCTGGACAGAGCAAAATACAACACGTTTTAAAGACTGCTTACTTCATTGTGTTTTAACCTCAGTTGTAAAGGATTGTTTTAAGGATCCCATGGGATACCCTTCGCAAACCGTTTTACATGCTGCATATGGTGATTCACCTCCGCGAGAAACATGCCTCTATGGACAGTCAACGTGGCTCGGAGGTGCATGTGGCAGCGAATATAAATGACGCCGTTTTTTCTGTGTCGTCACGTCCGAGTTGGTGGTGGCGTGGCTCTGCGAGTTGCCATCGTATCCAATGGTCTTGGAGTTGGTGGGCATGGCTCCTTCCTGCATGCGCCATAGGTGTCTTACTTGTCGGCGGCTTAGTGAATCCACGCCCCTTCCGGTGTGCTTTCCATGGGTGTCTTGACTTAGTGAATTATATATATAGATTGAATCCTGTTATCTATTACTTTTAGTATCATCTTGGTAACATATCCTTTCTTTAGTATGATATCTCAAATCTAATCATATAGGCGTACATATAGATGGACATTTGACTTCCAACAAATCTACCCAATCCAACAGGAGGTGTTTGCAAAAGTAGGTATGTATATACGAAGGGTGTTTGTCTTTTGAAATTAAATAAAAATGGTGTTCAAAAAGTATTTCAGTACTTCTTGGACTATATTGGGATGGATACATTCATTCTTAGGTTGTCCTAAAACTATATATGGCCCTGCTGTAGGCCCAACGTGCAGTGTTCAGAACCAGTGTTCCCACATTGATGGTCTGATGCTTAGCAGGAGCAGAATGAATATGGATTAGCATCGTGCCAGCTCTCCCTTAAACTGAAAAAACACCTTATACATTTACTTCTGGGTAGCTTTGATCACTTTAAACAGTCATCTCTATTGGACCTTTAGTGTTGGCTCTGAGCCTATTAGCAAATAGGATACTGTATGGAAGCCAAAACATCAAATTGTCTGCATTCTCTGTGGGCGGTGAATCCAGTTTCCTGCTTGCATTCTATATGTACAGTATGCTGTTAATGCACAGGTGTACACAGTGATCCATCTTACCTCTTGTGGCATTCTTTGTGGTAAAACATACTGAATATCTTTTTTTTTATTTTAAAAGCAAGTCTTTTACTTAAATCCATTTTTCTAATTTTGAGTGCTAGTCTGTTCTTCGTCTGAATGGTATGTGGTAAGTAAAGCAGTACAGTTGTAGGATGTGTTATGTTCATCAGTAAAAATACATATTTTAGTGTTTATTTTTGAAGTTCTGCCATAGACAAGCCTCAATAACAACTCTGTATGTAAATTTCACAAAACTCTGGGAAAATATTTGAAAGCAGAAATTGCTTTTTGAAGTCCACCAGATCCCCATGTTATATTTACACCAACCAACCTTCCTTGCAGTACCCAAATTATGATGTTAAGGAATCAAAAAAGGGTTGGACTCACATGAAAAGATGTTTAGTGAGGACCAATAATTCATAAAGATAAAAAAGAATATTGAATGAATGTAGTAGGCTGCCAAAATAAGATATTTATGATTTTTTTAGTAGTCTTGAATTACTTGTGAGAATGTTTATATTGATATCCTGCCTGAGGGGGAAATAGAGATATAATAATTTCCAGGTAAGTAAAGTAAAATGATGATGACCAGGATATGAAAACCAGTCAGGAACAAGCCAAGTTTAAAGCCAGAAGTTAAGCTGATATGTCATCAATATTAATTTTGCAATACTACATTTGCAGTCCCAGAACTCTTTTCAAAACATGGAACACAATATTTAAAAGTTTTTATTTTTCTTTTTTCACGTACTATCACAGGGATTTATCTTGGATGCTCTGAAAATACATCTGCCGACTTTCATATGGTCAATCCAGTGACATTACACACATCACACATTCCAGGCAATTGTAGGTACTATTGTCATGTACGCTCCTGACACAAATGCTCTGAAATGACGGCACTGTGATAAGTCAAACACAAAGACAACTTCAAAGTGTTGGGGATTGGCCCCATATATTGCTTTGGTGCAATTTGTTCTGGTCAAAAGTGAAAAAAATCCAAACATTCGACAAAATACAGAGGGATGAGGGATGCTTTTATACAGAAAGTGGCCGCTGGAATAAATATACAGGAAGTGATGTCATCATTGGAGGCCAGAACTGACGTCATCATTGGAGGACCGGAAGTGATGTCATCATTGGAAGCTGGAAGTGACATGGAAGGTGAGGAAGTGCATGGGAAGCCATTTTCTGGAATGCGGACTGTTATAGGTGAGTGATTATTTATCTTCTTTGGTTCTGGAAAATTAGAGAGAGAGGCATCAATACCATCAAACAACCCTTCATCTGTTATTAAATCGCTCACCTCTGGGCTTGTTGACTGTCTCCTAAGCGCACGTGTGACATGACCCCCCCCCCAGCCCAGACCCATCGGGTTGGGCAGCCTGCACCGAGAGGTCGTAGGTCCGGGAGAGAGCATCGGCGTTGGCCTGAAGAGAACCTCGACGATAAGTGACTCTGAACCTGTAAGGTTGTAATTCCAGAAACCACCTAGTGACACGAGGATTCGACTCTCGATTCAGAGCCATCCACTGTAAAGCAGCATGGTCTGTCACAAGAGTAAACTCCCGTCCCAATAGGTAGTAACGAAGTTGTGTCACAGCCTACTTAATAGCCAAAGCCTCTCGTTCCACTGCCGCATACCTGGTCTCCCGATCCAACAGTTTCCGGCTAAGGTACATCACGGGGTGTTCAGCACCATCGATGCATTGGCTCAGCACAGCACCCAATCCTGTGTCCAATGCATCGGTCTGGAGAATAAAAGAAAAGGAAAAGTCAGGGGATTTCAAAATAGGTGCTGACGTAAGGGCCGACTTTAAGTCACAAAATGCTGCTTCAGCATCATCAGTTCATACCACTTTAACAGGAGCTCTTTTCTTTGTCAGATCAGTGAGAGGCGTAGCTCTCTTGGAGAAACAAGGAACAAAGCGACGGTAGTAACTCGCTAAGCCCAAGAAAGCTTGAACCTGCCTCTTAGTAATCGGACGGGGCCATTTAATGATGGCATCAATTTTAGAACACTGTGGTTGAATCGTACCACCTCCCACCAGATAACCTAAATATTTGGCTTCGTTCAAATCAAAGAAACACTTCTTAGGGTTGATCCGAAGTCCGGCTTGAACCAGTGTGTGTAGAACGGCCAAGACCTGCTGTACATGATCCTTCCATGTGCTGGAATAGATGATAACATCATCCAAGTAGGCAGCACTATAGGAATTGTGGGGCCGTAACAGTGTATCCACCAGACGTTGAAAAGTTGCAGGTGCCCCGTGTAAACCAAAAGGAAGGACCTTGTACTGCCAGTGTCCACTAGGGGTACTAAAGGCGTTTTTTTCTTTGACGGAGGACGTTAAGGGAATTTGCCAGTACCCTTTCATCATATCAAGTGTAGTTAGAAATTGAGCGTTGCCCAATCTCTCGAGGAGGTCATCAACTCGAGGCATGGGGTATGCATCAAACTTAGATACCTGATTAAGTCGTCGGAAGTCGTTACAGAACCTCCACGACCCATCAGGTTTGGGAACCAATACGACTGGACTAGACCATGGACTATAACTTTCTTCAATAATGTCCATTTCTAGCATTTGTCTGATTTCCAATTCAACTTCAAGTTTCTTTGCCTTAGGGAGTCTATATGTGCGTTCTTGGACAATCACTCCCGGGTCAGTTATTATGTCATGTTCAATCAGCCAAGTGCGACCTGGTTGCTCGCTAACTACTTCCGGTACAGACAGGAAGGCTGTTTCCAGCTCCTGTCTTTGCCTCCAAGACAAATTGGAACCAAAATTAAGGGTTTGATGTTCCACAAAAAGGGAGCGAGGCTGTCCGGAGGGAGGCGCCGCCTCTATATCCTTCCACGGTTTCACCAAATAATGTGATAAACTCGCTTGCTTGGTCGACGATTAGGTTGTTTAACTAAATAGTCGACGAGCCCTTTTCATTCCTTAATTTCATATGGCCCTTGCCAATGTGCCAATAATTTAGAATGAGAAGTAGGTACGAGCACCATAACACGATCACCCAAGAGAAACTCCCGGAGGGTGGTGTTGCGATTATAATATCGCGCCTGCGCTGCTTTAGCTTTTTCAATATGATCTTTGAGGACAGGTCTGATTTTATTTAATCTATCGCGTAATTGCGCGATATATTCTAAAATATTAGAGGATGGGAGGACCTCCTCTTCCCAGCCTTCTTTTAACATATCCAAAAGACCTCGGGGTTGTCTTCCATAAAGGAGTTCAAAGGGAGAAAAACCCGTGGAGGTTTGTGGGACTTCCCTATAGGTAAAGAGTACGAGGGCAGCAACTGATCCCAGTTTCTCCCATCCTCACTAACTACCTTGCGCAACATCTGTTTAAGTGTTTGATTAAATCGTTCTACCAACCCATCAGTTTATGGGTGATAGACCGATGTCTTTAGATGTTTAATTTGCAGTAACTTAGCAACCTCCCTGAACGTCTCCGAAGTGAAAGGAGTTCCTTGGTCTGTTAACACCTCTTTGGGAATCCCTACACAAGCGAAAATCCCTACAACTTCCCGTGCGATCGTTTTGGAGTTGGCTGAGCGCAATGGAACAGGAAAACATGTGGCATAATCTACCATGACTAATATATATTTATGTCCTCGTAAGGAGGGTTCAAGTGGTCCTACGATGTCGATTCCGACTCTTTCAAACGGGACATCAATCAGGGGTAGAGGAATAAGAGGAGCACGGTCTCTCCTAGGAATCTGACGAATCTGACATTCAGGACACGAAGTATAGAAATGTCTGACCTCCTCGTTTATCCCAGGCCAATAAAATCTGAACTTAATATGTTCTAATGTTTTCTCGGTCCCCAGATGGGCTCCGAGCAAATGGGCATGTGCTAATTCACACACTTGACGATGGAAAGTGCGTGGTATTAATAATAATGTTCTAATTTCACCTTCGTGTTCGGCCACACGATATAATAAATCATTTTGTATGACAAAGTAAGGCATTTGCGGTATGGAGTCGCCAGACATATGTCCTGTCAGGGATGCCAGGGGCAATGACCCGGCCGGGACGCCGTGAGGGACCGGATGTGCGTCTGCGCCCACCCTGGATCACGTGGGGGCCGCCTTCCTGGTTGTTTTGGGGGCCACGGGTTGAGGGCATGGAAGCCCTACCCTGTTGGGGCCCGTGGTCACCGCAAGGAGGCTCCCCAATGCCTTGGGGACCTGTTACCTCAGCACTTCCGCCACACCAGGAAGTGCTGGGGGGAAGAATTAAAAGGGCGCCCGGAGAGCTGCCGGGAGAACAGCCGGCACTTCCGCCACACTGGGGCGTGGCCAACGGGGGAGTGTCGGAAACCACCTGGAGCTCATCCGGGAGCATATAAAAGGGGCCGTCTCCCTTCATTCGAGGCTAGAGTCGGGAGGAGGAAGGACGAAGCTCAGGAGAGCTGTGGAGGCGGCCCGAAGAAAGGCATTTGTGGCCAGGACTGTGTTGGGGTTTGTGCACTATTTTGGACTGGGTCTTAGTGACCATATTTGTAAATAATTGTAAATAAACGTGTTTGTGGGTGACATGAACGTGTCTGCCTGTCTGTGTCCGGGTCAACTTCCATAGTCCGTTTACTGAAACTACAGCATTTCTTGCAAATTTCAGGGAATTATCATTCCACTGTTCTCTTTTAAATAAGGAAGAGGTAAATTTAAACTGAGAAGCCAATTCATTTATGGGATCTTGCTGGACCTCAAGGGGTGGAGATTCAGTCACCATAGGTCCTACGAGAGGTGGGTTATCTCTCGTGGTACCTGATGGACCTTCATCACCGCTTGCTGTTCTGTCTGGACTAGGGTTAAGAGAATTAATACACGGCGTGGAGACAGTCGGACAACTGTTTGTACTATCCATGACCAAGCCCTCTTTTAATCCAGGAGCAGTAGTAGTTTTACCGGCATTATTGTTAGACCAGTCTCGCCCTAATATCACCGGATAAGGTGGATCCGCCATTACAGCCACTAATGTGGTTTTCATGACATTATCCACCATGATGACACAACAGGCGGCTTTGTAATATCAGGTTTCCCCGTGTATACATCTCAGACTGATCTTAGTATTGACCCATTGTCGCGGCAAAACATAACGGCGAGCAATAATGGATATGTTACTCCCGGAATCGAACATCACAGTGACTTTATATCCGTTAAGAATCACTACTCCCGTATATGGAAAAGACAAAGGGTTGATCACGGCACAATACCTCTCTCCCTTGCCTAAGGAACAGTCCATCAGTCCATGACCTAACCCACACTTGAAACAGCAAGGAAGGTAAGCTTGTTTTTCCTTTTTTTGAACAGAGACTTCGGAGGTAGGGCGGGCGGGCTCTGTATAAAGTACACGAACCTGTTGGGATGGTCGCGAGAACCGTTCTGACCCTTCTGTTTTGCAGACCACCCAATGACTCTCCACCACTTCTACGAGGTTTTCCATGGAGGTAACCTCTTGTTTACGGACTTGCTGGGCGATATTTTCGGGGAGAGCATTTATAAATGTTTCGACCGTCAACAACTCTGCCATACGCTGGGCACTATTAACATCAGGCCTTAGCCATCGGCCCACTTTACCCCATACTTCGTACACTTGGGTACGTACCGCTCTATCGGGGTCAAACTTCCACTCTCGCCACTCTCTTGCCAGCTGTGCCACTGAGACGCCATAGCATTTGAAAATCTCATTTTTTAGAGTATCGTAGTTGGCGGTCTGCTCTTCAGTCAGGTCATAATAGGCCCTCTACGCTTCCCCCTTCAGATAGGGCGCCAGAATGCAAGCCCACTCCATCTATGGCCACGCATTGCGTTTAGCGGTACACTCAAAATTCTGAAAATATAATTCAACATCATCCCCTTCCATTAAATGAGTATGTAAAGGAGGTTCCGACCGCGATGTCTCTGCTCTTACTGCTGCAGCTGCCCGGGCTTCCGATTCCGCCAATCTGGTCCGTGTATCGGCGAGCTGAATCTTCACTTGTTGGAGTTCGGTTACTAGGGTGTTCAAAACCACGTTGATATCTTGTCCCTCTGACATCCTGGAACAACGTTCAAAATCCTGCCGGCTACGCCACTTGTGATAAGTCAAAAACAAAGACAACTTCAAAGTGTTGGGGATTGGCCCTGTATATTGCTTTGGTGCAATTTGTTCTGGTCAAAAGTGAAAAAAATCCAAACATTGGACAAAATACAGAGAGATGAGGGATGCTTTTATACAGAAAATGGCTGCTAGAATGATTATACAGGAAGTGATGTTATCAATGGAGGACCAGAAGTGACGTCATCATTGGAGGACCGGAAGTGATGTCATCATCGGAGGCCGGAACTGCCGTCATCATTGGAAGCCGGAAGTGATGTGGAAGGTGAGGAAGTGCATGGGAAGCCATTTTCTGGAATGCGGACTGTTATAGGTGAGTGATTATTTATCTTCTTTGGTTCTGGAAAATTAGAGAGAGAGGCATCAATACCATCAAACAACCCTTCATCTGTTATTAAATCGCTCACCTCTGGGCTTGTTGACTGTCTCCTAAGCGCGCGTGTGTGACAGCACCTATAACAAAACAAAGATGGGAGTACAACAAAATGCTAAAATATTTCAATGTTTTCAAAATGCCTTAGGAAAAAACAAGGAAAACATCATTTTTAGCACTTTGATTATAACACACCAGCTGGCTGCATATACAGCATGTTAGGCACAATAAGTTTAGCTTCACACATTTTCTTCACTAAGGCTTTTTAATGGTCATCAGGGTCAATGATTAATTCATTGCTAACAAAATGAATAAGTTTTATTATTGAAATCCCTAAGATTTATTTTGTTTAACATTCCAGCTAATAAGCTTGAACATACAGTATATTGTGTATCATCTAATCTTATATTCCTAGAAGTAATGTTTGTTTTTACCATATATGTAAATTATCCATTATGAATAGAAACAAAGCATGTATTAAACATCATTAGGTCACATACCTTTGTGATGTGTACAAGTAAAGGAAGCCTACAGTTCATATGTGAAAAAATGCAATTGTCATGTGTCTGTCTATCTGATTTAGTTGTAAGAAATTTAAATAAATTAGAAAAAAATGAAAAATTAAATATTTAATATTCTCATCTGTCCTTCCCTTTTACCGCTGGGTGGTTATCTACTTCCTCATATGTGGAGATCTCAGAAAAATGTGAGTTTAGAGCATCTGCTATGTTACTATTTGTATTTTTTTATTCCCCTTTACTATTTCTGATGCATTTTACCTCCTCCTTGACTGTTCTTTTACTACTAAAATACTGAAAACATCTTTTTGGATGGTCTTTCACCTTATCTACTATAGTCCTCTCTAATTTCCTTTTAGCCTTCCTGATATCCTTCTTAATGGTTGCCCTCATGTTCTCTTATACGAGTACACCTTATTAGTCTTTTTTACTTTCCATCTTTTACAACTCTTTATTAACCCACTGAAGTTTTTTTTTTAAATGCCAATGCCTACTTCTCACAATTATAAGAACCCTAAAATAATCCTCACTGCTGTGCGAGTGAGCACAGTGAACAAAAGCATATTCAGCAGTTGACTGTTTGTATGCTAAAGTGATAATTACAGAACACTCAGAGCAAACAAATTACTCCACCAACCAACTTCTTATGGTGTTCTTGAAACGGCTCACACCAGCATGAGCTAATGAGAGTTTTAAAAATGTGAATAAAAAGGACATGATAAGTTTAACAAAATATTGTGGCTAAAAAACAAGATATGCCTTAATGTGTGTCTTTGCTCAAAAAATTGAAATACAATTACATTCTGTGATCAAATTAAATTCTGCAATATTCACATATGCCACATAAATAATATTTTATATAGTATACATTTCATTTCAAATGATGGAATAAAACACAGTGAGAGTATTGGGAGTTCAACTGCACATTCAATTTATTGTGATTTATCAAGGTGTGAAAGTCTTCTCTTCCACAGGATAATGACTTCCAGACAATATTGACATGGCCTTTGGCCACACTGGTCAAACACTGATGATGTCTTGCTAGTGGTAGCCTTTCTGTGTTGTGGTGACCAGAAGAGGTGTGGACAGATGGGTCCTGACTGAGGAGTCACCGTGTAATCTCTGAATCCTTTCCCCATGTCTTCTCTACATCAGTTCGTGTACAGTCTGTGGTGAGCTTGAATTCATAACACATTATTAACTGAACGGTTGAGAAAACTTTATGAGTTTCTTATTTTTTTTCTGAATAATACAGTCTTTTAAATGCATGCTTCACTACCCTCAGCCATTTTAAATTACTTTGAAATGTTGGCTTTTACTGATGAATGTAAAGAAGTGATATGGGGAATGGGGGACACATAGAAGACTGTTCTTCAGTTTGAGTTTAATGCAACATAAAGTTATGCTAAAGTTAAGACTAGCAAAAAAAGTAAGTGCTGTCTGCTCCAACTTTATGAACATATCAAAAAGTCACGTATATCATTCTGTTTTCTGTGCTTTGCAAATTTCCTTCATAAAGTACAGTAGATACTGAGGACTCTGATGCTGTTGTCATAATTGATTAAAACTTAAAAATACTTTTTACTGAAAATGTGCGTCATGCTTGGGTGGGATATCTATCTAGCTATTTTGCTTGAGATGTTTTAGTTTCAGTGAACACAATTAAAAGTGTCTGAGTATGAAGGTGGAAAAAGGTATTTAGTTAGCTGTGTGGAATTGCTAACAGCATAATAATTCCTTCATGCCAAGGCCAAGCTGGTAATACCATCTGTGGATGTTTAAGTTTTGGCTGACAAGTAAAAGACACAGACTCTTCAACTTCTGTTACTTTGTCCTAGACTTGCTTTTGTGCATTGAGTTTTTGCCATACTGAGCAGATAGTGGAAACTGATGCTTTGCCTGAGGCATAGTGAAAGCTCTGACTGCGCTCAGAGACACACATGAGCTAGGCTCTCTGCAAGACATCACCTCCTTGGCATGCCCCATTTTATGAATGATACACTGTATCTGTGGCTCTTTGGAACTCATGAAAGCACTTTGCTGTGAAGGAAACTTTAAATGAGCAGTGGCCTAAATTATATGAGAAGAATGCAATTTGTTACTCTCAAGTTTAACAAAAATCCTGCCTCACATCTGTCCTGAGAGTTGAATTGTTACACAAAATGACTGAAGCACTGTGATTGGGCCTAAATTATGTCACATCATTACCAATAAGGCATCTTATTTTGACGCTATAGGCTAACTGCCAGTCCGAGAATGAGACAATTTGTTATCAGCTGCCTCTAAATTCTCAAAGTTCACTAATGTTACAGTTAGATTAATGGAATAACCACAAGGAAGTGCACATAGTTTGGAAAAAGACTACAATGTAAAAACCAATATCTGTTCACAGAAAATGTCTTGATGGGGAAGGTTTCACTTCACCCCAAAAGGCGTTCATTGGAATAAGCTGTTATGTTCATGGAGCTTGGATGAAGTGCACTTTGTAAAATGACACATTATTCTGCTAGAAGTATCCATTAGAAAAATATTAGACTGTGGCCATAAGGCACTACACATGATCAGCAACCATGAAGAAATATGCTATGGCATTCAGATCATGCTCAGTTGACTTTAAGAGGTCTAATAGATGTATTTGTCCCAAGGGGCTATTTGGCTTTTTACAGAAGCTCTTTAGATAGATAGATAGACAGACAGACTATGGTCTGAACACACCCCAGAATGACCAAAAAGCAAGAAAATTAAAATGAAAGAAAAGTTCTGACTTGGCTGTCACAATCCCAGTGAAGCATTATGCAGATGTATCACTATTGGTATGAAGGATTCCTAGTAGAATTTCTTGACATACTTTGTCTGAATGATTTGTTGGCTGAAAGTTCTCAGTGTTAGTGTGTCAGAGAGAAGATGTGCAGCATTCTTCCTAATGGCGCTCAATTTTGTTTTAAGTCTCTCCTTCGCTGCGACCTCTAGGGGTCCGGAGTCCATAGTAAGTCCCATAACTGAGATTGCCCTGATGTGCAATATTCTCTACACCATTATACTACCACCACCATTCTGTACCCTTGATATGAAGATATACCCATGTATTAATGCTATTTATCTCAAATTCAAACACTACAATGTATGTGTAACAACAGAAATGGAGATCAGGCAACATTTCCCTATGTTCTTCAGCCATAACATTTTGATGATCCATTTCTAATGGCCTAATACCCAATGAATGGCTCCAGCTAGTTTGCACCTTGCTCCGATAAAATCGATCAGGTTTGGTTTTGTCTTTAGCTGTCCGTAGGGTTGGGCTCTGTGTGCATGAGAGCGTACAACCATTCAATTGTCATCTGGAAGTACAATGCATCTAATGCAGTGACAAAGAACTAAGAACATATGTTTTTTTGGATCTCATTAACAGAAGAGAAGTTCATCTGTCTGATGTCTCATATTTTATGTACCATGACAGAATGAATAAAAAGAAAAAGGACAGGGTTGAGATTGTGGCTTAGCTTTAGGCATCTATTATCCCTTTGTACAGTACGTGCTCTGTCATGCAGCATGCTTTTGGCTGTCAAAAAAGGGCAAACATACAGTTGCTAAATTAGACACAGCCAGCAATTTTCATTTCATTGACATAATCTAGTGACAGTATCAGCAACTTCGGTCGTTAGACCCCACAACTAGAAGTCGCATAATGTGACATCGGCTTTAGCTGATGATAGGGGGGGTCTTGTCTGGTCCTCTGCAGCTACAGCCCACCTGCTTCAGTGTATAATGCATTGTGCTTTTGTTTATGGTCTCCTGATAAGTAAATGTTGTAATGAGCTGTTATTGGAGTTCTTGTAGCCTTCCTGTTAACTTGAATGAGCCTGTCCTTTCTCCTCTGATATCTCTTGTGTGCAGGCTGTTCTCACCTGCAGGTCTGCTGTTCATAATATGGTTTTAATATACCATTCTCTGCAAAATCTATTCACTGCAGTGCACAAAAATGCGGAGTGGGGGGGATATCCTTTCTAAATTGTATGCACACACCACATGACTTGACCACTCTCAAAATTAGTTGAGCAAAAACAGAAATCTGTTCACTATGTCTGTATTTTCTAATCATTTTCTGCCTTTAACATAAAAAAAGATATGTTGCATCTTTGATTTACAAATCTATTTAAAATGTTTAAAAATGTGAACCAGATATCATACCATATCTAATTATATCCATGATGGATTTGTTATTGCATCCACAATTACTTTTCAAAAACTGTTGCTGAAAACAGGAACAAGAGAGTTCGGAAAAAGAATGAACAGATGGCATTCCACGTGCACATTTATTTCTGCATTAATTTCCTAAATGACATTTAAATATAATGCATACCATTCCATGAGGTATTTTCCTAAGTGACTTTTTAAACCAAAGGCAGTTAGAAACTTTGGCTTTTCACTTCAAGGCAAATAAGATTTATTGCTCTAGTTGCACTTTGTGTAGATTAATAGTGACTCATGCAGTGTGTTAATGAGGACCTGGAGGATGTGATGCCACTTGCTTCACAAATAGCAGTCAGAAAGGGATGTAGTGCTAATCTAAGAGATATGGTGGAAGACGTTTTGAGATGGGAGAACAGTGAAAGAGGGGCACATCGCATACCCTGCCTAGAGGAAGCACCTTGAAGGCTGTCTTGCCAAGAAACACAGAAGGTCAGACAAAAAGACCTTCCTGAAAAACAGACACTGACATTCTGTAAGGAATGAAGTTAGGCAGTGTGGTCTAGTGGCTTAGATATCGTACTTTAAACCCACAGGCTGGCACATCAATCCACATTGACTCACTGTGTTTCCCTAACCAAGACACTTAACCTTACTAGAATGCAATTGTAAAAAGTAAATTAACTGTAAAGTTCATTGGGATGGGGTTCTCTGTAAAAATTTGCTATACAAATATAAAGGTGGCTGCGGTGGGCTGGTGCCCTACCTGGGGTTTGTTTCCTGCCTTGCGCCCTGTGTTGGTTGGGAGTGGCTCCAGCAGACCCCCGTGACCCTGTAGTTAGGATATAGCGAGTTGGATAATGGATGAATGGATGGATGGATATAAAGGTGATTTATTGACTTAATTAAAAACAAATGAGGGCTGAGGAGGGTGTTTGATGCAAACTCTCAATCCCATTGGAATTCTCTTCTCTCTTGAGCATATTTTTAGCATAAAATATACAAAAAAAACTTTTTAAAAACCACACATACATTAAGTTAAAAAGTGTACTAAAAAGTAAAAAATAAGTTTCTCATAGATCACTCGTAAAATAAAAGTGTGGGAGCTTTTGCTAAGATTTTATTGATTGATGAAAAGCGCCCACACTTTTATTTTACGAGTGATGTATGAGAGACTTATTTTTTACTTTTTAATACACTTTTTAACTTAATATAAGCATGATTTTTAAAAGGTTTTTATATACATATATTATTTTCAACTTTTTATTCTTGGGTTTGTTTTAGTATAATTTTGCAATCAATATTTTAACACTTCCTTTAATATTTCTATCCATTACTAGCGCCATCTATTGGTGAAATCTTTAACTATTCTTCATATGAAAATTTAATTTCTTAATTAACATGGATTAATTGATCAATTAGTGAAACTGATTATTGATTCATGTATTGTCATCGGAAGTGAGTAAGTGTGCAAAATTTCAAGTCATTTGGACAATAGGAAGTGGGTTAAATATCGATTACAAGATTTGTACCAGACAACAAACAGGTGGAGTTAAAAGGAGCGTGGTAAAGAATTTGTTTGGGATGTTGGCTGCATACATGGCATCTGGATTACACAAATTGAGTGATTTGAGGTGTTTTGATATTCTTTAAGTGTTCAGTGTGGTCTCTAATGAAGCTCAATGTATCAGAAATTTTGTGTTCTTCGTTCATCATAAAAACTAATAATTAAACTTTTTTTTGGCCATCACTAAAAACAGCACAAAGCGAATAACAGACTAAAAAATCAGTTTTTGGGTGGAGTATTCCTTTAAACTATTGAGGCAGATGGTCAGGGCCCTTGCCTCACCAGGACACCTTCTTAAAGAAAGGACTGGCAGAGAGAGAATATACAGGGCACTGTCTTCCCTGGATCACTAGATGGCAGCCCCGCGTATAGCTGGAGTTTGATGGCTCAGCCTTGTTGAGTACTAGGGGTGCCACCATGGGGTGCTGCTGGGATTGCAGAGCCCTACTTTGTCGGGCTTCTGCCTTACCTGAAGTGCTCCCGTTTGCAGGATAAAAGATGCCCACTGCCACTGTTCCAGGAGCCAGAGTCGGGAAGGAGAAAACAAAGCTTGCTGGAGGAGGAGTGGAGACGGAATTAGAGAGACAGGGGCAGACAGAATGAAAGATGAAGATACAGAGACGGAGAAAGAGAAAGTGCTGCTATTGTGTACTGCTGGTGCTGTACTGTACTATGCTGTCCCATTGAATAAAGCCTGTGTTGAGCACGAAGAACTTGTGTCTACGTCTGTCTGTGTCAGGCTGTGTGCCCCCTTCAGACCACACTATCGTGATGTTAACTTTTCTGGGCCATTCATGGTGGTGTCATCATGTGAATGGCAAAAACACGACAACTACAAGCAACATGGCCACAGCCAGGAAACAATTCCCCACAACAGCAGTGACAAAAACAAAATGATAAAAACAAAATGGAGCTTAGAAAATGTCAAAATAAAATGTAATTAATAATAATAAGCAAATTAATTTAATTAGATTAATAAATCTCCAGTTCACTGTAACCCACCTTAATAGTCCCTGTAGCTAATGGGAGATCATCAGCTTCTTGACATATAAAGACTTCATAATTAATGTGAATTTGAAGGATTTAGCATTTCATTGTCTGTATATGAAATTTTACCTTATCGCACCTAACGTCTTCTATTCCTTGACCATTGCTTTGCTAGCAGCCTTTGAGCAATTTTAACATCCTTTTTAAGTGTCTCTCTTGTGTGCTGATAAGTCTTACAATTAATCACACTGCTGTCTTGCTTGTTTTTTACAGTGCAATTCTTTATTAGCTTCTTACACCCTTGTGTGTGGATTTGTCTTAAATTTCCTATAGATTATAAACTGCTTATCAATTGTATTTAATAACTTTTTTAGCTTAAACCACTGCTGCTTGGCCATTTCCATACTCAAAAGCACACAACAAGCAGACTGGATGGGAAATGTCCAACTAAACAATAGTTTAATATAATTAATATAATGTGTTGTTTAGGCCATATTTAGCTGAAATTAGTCCCTTCAGTGTCATTATAGCAAAACTACTGTTTTGGAATAATAATCAGTGGTTTAACTTGAGAGTTTGAGATATTTTAAATGATGAGCTACCATTTTACAAGATATAAATTACTCATGACAAGTCAACACTGGAGGCATTGTGTTTTAGATCAGATATGAATTTAGAACTCATCAGTCAATCTCTGGCCACTGAAAGCAGTACCAAAATGAGTTGCCGTGATTACAGTTGAGCTCACATTAGAAAATTCTAGACGAAAACTGGCCATTCAGGCCAACAAAGCTCACAAGTCGTATCCAATTATTTCTTCTAAAATAACATCAAGAATAGTTCTGAAAGTCCCTAAAGTCCTTTTGTCTACCACCGTACTTGGTAGCATATTCCAAGTGTGTACAGTTCTCTGTTTTATAAAACATTTCCTAATGTTTGTGCGAAATTTGCTCTTAACAAGTTTCCTCCACCTGGTGCACACTTCAGTCATGCCTGCTTACAATCTTCTTCTGCTTAACTGACAAGGCTCAGCTTTTTTAATCTTTCCTCATAATTCATCCCCTGTAGCCCTGGAATCAGCCTAGTTGCTCTGGACATTTTCTAGTGCTGCTATGTCTTTTTATACCCTGGAGACCAAAACTGTACCCAGTACTCCAGATGAAGCCTCACCAGTGCGTTATAAACGTTGAGCAGAACTTCCTTGGACTTGTACTCTACGCATCTTGTTAAATAACCTAACATTCTGTTAGCCTTCTTAATGGCTTCTGAACACTGTCTGGCAGCTGATTGTGGTGAGTCCACTACGACCCCTAAATCTTTCTCATAAGGTGGACTTTCGATTTTCAGACCCCCCATTCTGTATTGACACCTAACATTTTTATTTCCTATGTGTAATGCTTTACATTTACTTATATTACATTTCATTTGCCACAAATCTGTCCAAACGTATGCTGTCCAAGTCCCTCTGTAATGATTCAAGGATTCCAAATTATCTGCCAATCCACCTACCCTGGCATCATCTGCAAACTTAACCAGCTTGTTATGTATTGTATATTCCTATCCAAATCATTTATATGTATTTAAAATAGCAGCGGCCTTTGTACCGACACCACTCTTAACGTCCACTAATTCTGATAAGGTTCCTCGAACCATAATCCTCTCCTCTGCTTCCTATATCTGAGCCAAATTTGCACCCATCTACAAACATCACCCTGAACTCCCACTTCTTTTAGTCTGATGCCCAACCTCTTATGTGGCACTTTATGAAATGATTTCTGAAAGTCAAGATAAATAATATCGCGTGCTCCACTTTGATCATATCCTTTTGTTGCTTCCTTATAGAATTCCATCTTGTTGATAAAACATGACCTCCCTCTTCTGAATCCTATGCCGACTGTTCAGCAAAACTCCAGGCACTTCAAGCATCCTATCGACAGCCCACCTTTAAAATGTAGCATGAACAAATACAATTATCGGCAGGTAACGTTTATGCTATTAATTAAAGTTATGTGAAAAAAGTGATAAAGAAAAATATGCGAACTTTAATATTATCTATGACCATATTGTGGTTTATAAAAAGAGTCATGGGAACAGTGTTGTTGAAAGCAGCTGCTCTTAGAAATACGTCTGAACCATGGCATTTATCCAGATACAGTGAGCAGTTTACTTACAGACAAATTAAAGGAAGGAATTTTTGTGTTGCTTAAGGGACCCGAGTGTGTTCTGATTTAAAAAAAAAAAAAAGAAGAAGAAATATGACAGGCAGCAGGAGAGTGTGGGGGAGACTTCTTTCACAGCCTTTAAGAACATGAAGGTAAATCGGGCCCAGCAATCTTAATGCACCACCTACACATGCAGGAAGACAGTTAAGAACACATCCAGTAACAGCAGGTCCCAGTCAGTAATTATTCAAGAACTTGAGGAGAAGATTCTCATCAACATTGTGAACAGCAGAAGGGACATAATGAGTAAGAAGCACACAGCTTTATCCAGCAGCAGCATTTTACTTTAGGTCATTCACAGTACGAAGGACTGCTTTAGTGCTCTAAATGAAAGAATATGACTATCATTTAGATATGCAATTGACAGAAAGTAATATATGCATTTTACTTATACTGTAGCTTAATACTACAGAGACAGACATTAAAACACATGGGCACCTGACTCCTCAGGTACACCACAAAATGAATTCCACTCTTGCCAGCATTATGGCAGCTGGAGCTAAGACACTCCAGATGGATACATCTAGTGTGTGCGCAATAGAAAGAACATGAAGAGGCTAGTAAGACAAAAAATCTGGCAGCACTTACCGAATTCTCCTCAAGGGAGCACCTTATGTTTCTGTTTAGTTGTGAGTGCTACCTCTTATGTTCTGAGCTAAGGTGATGCTCATTCACTAGACAATGGCTGACTGCGTGCAGTATAACAACAAGGCAATGGGCAGCAGCACAGTTTGAAATTTAGACTTATGTATCTGTAACGGGTAAAGCCCAAAAACTGGATAAACTCAGTGTTACCCAGCTTGCATTATCCAAAAGACCTCAGCTGAAATAAAATGACTTTCCAACTTTACCTGGTTAAAAATGAATTTTGAATAATTTCACCCAGGGGTAGATCACACTTTATCCGGACAAAGCCTGACTTTTACCTGGGTAATGCTAGGTTTACCCAGGTCTTTTGGATTATGCAAGCTTTAACAGGTCAAACCAAACAAAACAAAAGTTTGGGGATCCTCCCCGTATTTTGTTGGTTTTGTCGTGTTATCTTGAAAGACTGATACTAGTCTTTATACTGAAAAACAATAAAAGACAAATGAAAAAACCGAATAGGCTTGTTTTATATTAAGGCACCAAGAAGTAGGGTGAGGTCATCAGGACGGAACAGATGCAATGTCATCGGGACAGGAAAGAAATAAGGAAAATTGGTTATTCTTCTGTGGGTCTGCAGGAAGAGAGAGAAAAAGCATGAATACTCATCACCCACCCTTTTTTATTGTCGTGTTCCTGCCCTGAATTGGACCTTTTGGCTGCCCCCTCAGTGCACATGTGTGACACCAGGTAATGCTAGTTTTATCCAATTTACCCGTAACATATCCAAAATGTAAGATTCATTTTAAAACTTTTTAGCATTTAATGAGTCAGGCCTTTCCTTTCTTTACTTGAATTAGATTTTTCCTTCTTTTAGACTTGGATTTTGTTCTTTTTGGTCACCGTGACTGATCTTAGCCCACACAATTAAAAGTCTGTGTTCAATAATGAAATCTTTCTAGGCTGAAGGAAAGCTGACAGAGAGCAGTACACAAAGGAAACTGCAGCAATGAGAATTTAAATTGATGTGTGGATTTATTTCTAAAGGCAGCTAATTTAAGCAGTAGTGTCAGGACTATTGACGCAGTTACCTTGAACCATATGTTTGGATGTCATTTCCTTCTGTTTTATTACTGTATTTATTTGTGATAACATGTAACTGCAAGTTTTTCATTCTGGTTTAAACACTTCATTTGACATAATTAAAATGCAATTCTACCATTTTTTTGCACATCCTTTTTTACGAGCTCTTGTCATTTGTTAATTTGTGACTTGACATGCCGATGTTCTTCTAAGCTCCCCATCTTAGCAACATGTGCTCCAATATCAGAGGATCAGTGTCTCTGATAATAAACAAAAGATCATACGTTTAGAATTTTTTCTGCATTTTGAAAACAGTGAGCTTATTGTAGTTAGAAATTTTGACCTCCACTTTGTTTTGTCAATCTTACATATTAATTATCCATTTTGATTGACTCGATAATGAACAGTCTTTAGTTTGAGTGACTATTCACGTGAAAAACTCCATCACAGAAGCTAGAAAATCAAAACCAGAAAAACAAAGATCCCGAACAGCCTTTAATTTCAAATGTCAATCACTTGACACTCAAAAATCACAACAAATGGCAAGTTTTTGGAAGAAGCTGTTGTTGAAGGCAGCATTTAAATGATCTACTGTACCTCACAGTTGATTAGTAACTTGCACTTAAATTTGAGCTATGTCTTTATAGATTTAAAGATGAAGGACCTAAAGTCTGAAGATGATGGGTTCACGGTGCATGGAGCAGGATGAGAAGTATTGAAAAAAGCATACAGTAGTGGCCAAAAGCTTTGGCAGTGACACAAATGTTGTGATTTGCAAACTTTGCTGCTTCAGCATTTTTAGATTTTTTTTTTACGTTTCTCTGTTATATTGAAGAACAATTATAAACCCTTCATAAGTTTCAAAGGTTTTTATTGGCAAAACATCAAATTTATGCAAAGAATCAATATTTACAGTGTTGATTCTTCTTCTTCATAACTTCTGCAATTCACGCTGGCATGCTGGATATCAGTTTCTGGGCCAAATCCTGACTGATGGTGATCCATTCTTGCCTTTTTAGTGTTTGGAGTTGATCTCAATTTCCTTGTCCACCTACTTTTTGAGAATTGAACACAGGTTCTCAATGGGATTAAGAGCTGGGGAATTTCCTTGCCATGGGTCAAAACTTTCAATGTTATGATTTCCAAGCCACTTTGTTATCACTTTTGCCTTGTTACATGGTGCTCCATCATGCTGGAAAATACACAGATTATCACCAAATTACACCTGGATTGTTGGGAGAATTTGCTCTTATAAGAAGTTTTGATACCATTCTTTATTAATGGCAGTGTTCTTGGGCAGAACCGTGAGTGGGCTCACTCACTTGGATGAGAAGCATCCCCACACATGGATCGTCTCAGGATGCTTTGCTGTTGGCATCACACAGGACTCATGGTAGCATTCACCTTTTCCTTCTCCAGACAACTGATTTTCCAGATGTCCCAAACAGTCCAAAAAAATAATTTTGAATCAGCCTTCTGCTGTCCAATCCTTGTACTTTCTGCAGAATTCCTTGATGATTCCTGTCCTTGATGTTTTTCTTGGATAAGAAATGGCTTCTTTGCTGCCCTTCTTGACACAAGGCCATTGTCCAAAAGTCTTCACCTCACTGTATGTGCAGATGCACACACACCCACCTGCTGCCAATATTGAGCAAGCTCTGTACTAGTGGCAACACAATTCCATAGCTCAGGAAGAGACTGTCCTTGTGCTTGCTAGACACTTTCAGCTGATCATTTTATGCCAGGGCCAATTAGTGAAAATGGGTTTTTGTGATAAAGTTAAATGTTTATACTAATTAAGCTATTTGCAAATAATTAATATTCATCTGATCACTCCGCACAATAATATAAAAACAATGTGAAATGCCACCACAAAAACTGAAGCCTCAAATTTTGCAAAACACAACATTTTTGTCACGGCCAAAATGTTTGGCCACTACTGTACACACATACTAAGATCTCTGTTTGGTGATGCCAGATTCATGTATCAAAAAATATAATTTTATTCAGTTTAATATTCCAGTTTTAAAGACGTAACACAGCAAAAACAGTGTAGTTAAAAAAAACGGTACAGGAAATAATTGCTCGGCTCGCCTCTTGCACCAATTCTGTATTTCTCATAATAAGCATAACTTCTAACAAGACTGGTTTTAGCATATCTAAGTGAATTTTAACCGAGTACTCCGCAAAACAAATGTCAAAAAATATGAAACAGCTGCTGTAAAAATGTGTTTATGTAGGAAAAATCGATGCTCTATTTTCTCAAGAGATCAGGCTCTGTAAATGGCAAAAAGCCACCAAATAAATTATTAATTTACTTGTAACTCTATGGTGTAACTTTATGCCTTAGGTTTTGCACAAAAACATATTTAATTTCCGTCTTGATAGAGCAGAGCAATGTTTCTATACTCAAAATGTGTACAATGGCAACTGCCATTCCTGTCTCAAGGATTCAATTAAGCATATTAATAACTTAAACGCTGCAAACAACACTGAACAAGAACTGTGCAATGTAAAGAAAAATGATTAATGTAGCATTGCTGAAAGATTAGGATGTGAAGAATATAATTTGTACCTTCATGATTAAGGGAAAGAGAAAATGACATTTGATTGATTTTAGTAGTTAGTAGTAGAACAGACCTGTAACATGTAAAAGAACACCGTTCCATTGAAACAGAGAACCTTTTACAATTCCAAATTAAAATGTTAATTTAACATTGAACACTTTTCAATTTCTGTGAGCAGCTGTCTCTCCTCTTCAAAGACGTGGGTTTAATTCACTAGGAGTGTGCTTTATCTTCAAGTTTCAAAAGGAACTGCACTTATTTCCAAATTCTTAGTTTGACTGGTGATCTTATACTGGCCAGAGATGTAAGAATATTTTTGTTTGAATTGGTATTCTTTTTTTAAATTAAAATAGTTTTTCATTTAATGGTAGTGATTCTACTGTTCCCCTTCATATCTAGCTTTCTTTCATAGTAATGTAGTTAATCTGGAATGTATGAACTTCAATATAAGTATGTATATAAGCATACTAGCTGTCTCCACCAGTTCCACCCTTGTAGTAGTCAAACAGGACAGACTTTAAAAATCAATAAACAAACAGGTCTCCCTAGCTAAGCAGAGGAAAGGTACACTCCAAAATGTGGCCAGAGGTAGAGCGACTCAAACGGAGGCTGGCGCGTGAGTGAAGAGGACCCCACCCAGCTCCTCACTCTTGATGTCACACTTCCCCCTCCCCTCGGCCTACAACCTCTGTCTCAAATAAGCGCAAATAAATTGCTGCCACAAGCAAACTAATGATATTTAGCATGATGAGAGAAGTCATAAAATCAACAGGATTGTTCGAGGAAATTATAGAAAAAAACCTGATCTAAATCCGTTAAGTAGTTCTCTCATAAAAAGTGTACAGACATACAGACAGACATTGGATTTCATATATAGAGAGATGTATTTAATGAATAAACTTTACTGTCTTATTTTATTTTCTTTTATCAACTTTTTTAAGATCCTTCAATATTTCTATTGGTATAAAACAATCAGTGCATTTACATGCACACACATAATTGGGTTGTGGTGAATAACCTGGTTAAGGCAGAAACCTGATTTCTTAATAATCTCATTTTACATCTTCTGGGGCCTCATGCATAACGCCGTGCGTAGAATTCACACTATAACATGATGTATGCACAAAAGCCAAAATGTGCTTACGCACAGAAAAATCCAGATGCATAAATCTGTATGTTCGCCCACTTCCGCGTTCTTCCACTCCATAAATCCCAATCAGCGTGAATAGTAACGCACGTGCGCGCGCCTTCTGTCCTGCCCCGTCTCCTCCCAGAATTACGCCTCTTTGAATATGCAAATCAATATAAATAGCCCTTAAGCTCAGCGTTCTGTGAAAAGGCAATGGCAAAAGCAAGAGGGAAAATATAAGAATTTCAGCGAATACCAAGTGGAGGCAAAGAAAAATGTACTATTTGTTGGTTTAAACAGTGGTATAATGAACAAAAGGAAGTTGATCGAGTGACATAGCGTGTTAGAGAAACTTGAAAGCTCAAGTTCACAAAGTCTCACAGTGCCCGACATAAAAAAGAAGTTGTCACATATCAAAGTCGCTGTGAAAAAGCGAGATGTAGCCCAACATCTGAGTGTCATATGAAAGCTTATTAGGGTACAGAGAAAAAAAAGGCACACAGTAGGAAAAAAACACAAAATGTAAACTTCAATCTCGAAATTTCCACTTTAGTCACATAGTTTATTTTGTCATTAAAGTAGAACATCATAAACTTCATCTTAAAATCGTTTAATTAACCGGTTTCTCAAATCACATCGTAATTAAAGTAGCACGTTAAATGCTTTGTTTTGTATTTGATCTTCTATGTGCTCTATGTGTGTGTATCACTATGTGCTTCCGCTTTCTCTTTCTCCGACAGGACACAGAATCCATTGCATTAATGATATTACAGCTCTCTGAATAATTAAAATACTGAGATATATACATGATATCTTTTTAATGATGATAGGAGTTAAAGTATGTCATTAAACAGGGGAACACAGTGTGTGATTGTGTGCAACCTCCGATGAAATTATTGTAGCAGTACTGTCTCTTTCAAACGTACTAATCTCCAATTCCTGTCCTTACTTTTCTTTATCCAAATACCCAATCGCCACACACATAGGCGGTTTTGGACGGGGGCCAACAGGGGCCAGTGCCCCTGTAGAACTGGCCCTGGCCCTTGTGCTGAAGAGATAAAATTTTAATTAATTACTTACGGTGATGTTCTGTGCCCCCATGAAAAAACACTGGCCCCACCCTGGCCCCCCTGGTAAATCTGGTCTGGAACCACCACTGCCACACAATCAGCACTGTAATAGACGTTAAGCCATCTGTAAGCTTACAACGACAATTCTTCAAAACTTTTAAGGAACATTGAAATATTTTTGTAGTACATGTTTATTTATTCTATCCATCTATCCTTCCAGTGTTGCATCAGCCCCAGAAAGAATGCAGCACAAGGTAGGATCAATCCGTGAACTAGCTAGCGCTGCGGAACCGTGTCCTCACATGTATAATTATTAACAATACAGATTATTAAAATGAAGTTAAAGGTTTATCTATATAATATAATCAACATATTTTGCTGCATTTCATCTTAAAAATTATATCGTCATCATATGTAAATACACGCTTTATAAAGTGGCGCAGGTTGTGCAATAATATAACTGTAGTGCAAGTTTACAGTGAGGTGATTGTACTTATAAGTACAAACAGTTCTACAAGGAGCACTTGATGGACTGATTGATTGTTTAAAGTGCTTGGGATGAAACTGTTTCTGAACCGCGAGGTCCGTACAGGAAAGGTTTTGAAGCGTTTGCCATATGAGAGCAGTTCAATAGACATCATGGCTGAGGCAGCATGTGCTTGATGCTGTATACCGATAATTCTCTTTCCGACAAGTATTGCATTAGGTCGCTCATTACTTTAAAATGTAATCAGACTACTTAACACGTGTTACTTTTAACGTGCTACCCTACTGCTCTTAAGATTGTGTTGCTGAGTTTAGCACTGTGTGTTTAGATTATCAACACAGATTTAGCGATTTCTGAAATACTGAGACAGATTATTTCAGACCAGAGAAAGAATAATTGAATTACCCGAAAATTTGCCTCTGGAAATTTATTTTGTTGTTGCTGGTACCCATAGCTGCTGAAAGTTGTATAAAGCAAACACGTCTGCAGACTGACAGCTGGAAGCAGACATGTGCAGACTAAAAAATAGTTAACAGTAACCCGGTTGAGGGTTTGCATGGCCACATAATTGGATTATTCACAGAGAAATCTATCTTTGTTTATCTTTTTTCTCAGAGGCCAATAACCTAATTTTTGTAATCAGAATAAGATTTACATAGCATTTTCAAAATCAGACTTCTGTGAATAAGTGGGTTTTTGAAGAGCATGTAAAAAGTGCTAAGTGAGCCAAGGCAATGGAATTTACAAACCTAATAAAACGTGACTTAAAAAAGAAAGAGTGAAGAAAATGTTGTCACACACGTGCGAGTAGGAGGCATCTAAAGGGCCTGAGTAATTGTAATACCACAACAGACCAGGGGGGACGGGGTGCACTGACTGTCTTCCTCAGTTCCTTGCAGACCATTTTTGGGAAATCTAGCCAGGTTCTGGCGCTTTTGAAGATGTCACTTCTGGGCATGATAACATCACTTCCATTTTCCACCCCAATAATGATGTCACTTACGGCCCTGGCCCCAATGATGACATCACTTCCTTTACGAGCCTTTGTTTTTCTAATCTAGGTCTCATTTCCTTCTTCATATGTTTATTTTAGGTTGTTAAAATTGTGTTCTCACACAAATGTTATTGGTGACCTTTGACCTGTGCTGGGTATTGTGAGTTTTTTTTTTTCATCATCTCACGTGAAGTAGAGATGTGTGACCGTGTGTTTGTGATTTGTAAAGAATAAAGAGAGTTTATTCTGAAAACATCCTCTGTTTCTCTGTTAAATGTGGAAAACTCAACAGGATACGGGCCCAGGTACGACTTTTTCAACAGAGACGAAAATAATTACAAGGTATGGGAGGCGAAATTTCTCACAAACCCACAAGTGTTAAACCTGAAAGAAACCATCTTATTCAATGACCCAGATAAAGATAAGAATGAAGAGTGTTATGCCATGATGATTCAGTTCCTCTGCGATAAAAGCTCTTCTTTAGTTATGAGGAGAGTGACAGATGATGGAAGGAAAGCCTTACAGATTTTTTGATGTTACTCCACCAGCTGCAGTAAATCCTGAATTATTGTACTATATACTGAACTAACTTTGTTACAAAATCAGTCAGAAGACAGTGACAGACTATATAATTTGAGCAGAATTGGCAGAAGCAGCTCTGAGAGAAAGTAATGGCCTAATAATAGATATGATTCTGAAGGGTTTGCCAGTATTATATAAACCATTCGCTATCCACATCGCACTGAACATTGATGATATAATGTTCACCAAATTCAAGATGAAATTCAAAAGTTACGAGGAGACAGAGAAATTTAATGTGAAACCAAAATCAGATAGCAAAAGAATGTAAATGTCTCTCAGGGGACTATTACTTGTTATGAAGTGACAAGAATTGCAGGAGGCATGAACCCAAAGGTAAAGCAAAACATGTTACAGAAGGTGAAGGAGAACAGAAAGAATAACATACATAAACTTACTGTAAATATTCTGTCAGAATAATCAACTAAATAAAAGGGGTTAATGGTGGACTGTGGACCAAACTCTCACATTATAACAGCGAAAGACAAAAGCGCATTATGTGGAAGTAGCTGACAGAACAAGAAGCAACCACATCACATTGTAACGAGGGGATGCAGGACAATGGAGGAAGATATGTTGAAGCTACTTTGGTGAAAGCTCTGTTTATTCCATCATTTCCAAAAAACATATTCTCAGTGAAAGCAGCACCAACAAATGGTGCTAGTGCAACATTTTCAAAAATATCCTAAATAGAAAATCTGAGCTGACCGCTAAATCCCCTGGACTATAAAATGGCAGAAATAATATTGGTATAATTTTTAAAAAGCAAAAGAAAAGGCTGGAAAAATGTAAAACAAAGTCAAGATCACGGTAAACATTAATGTCTAGGGCTTCCCATAACAAGTCCAGACGGACTGATCTGATTAGTTGAATGGCAGAGATTTAAGTGATATGACAGAAATGTGGCCACACATACTTCGAACTGTTTAAGTTTAAATGAGTTAGCCACATAAATTCAAAGTCCGTGACAAAATTAGATTTTTAGCTGGAAATTCTATATAAGAAGAGGACTGAAAAAGTTTTCTTTTCAACAAAAATCAGGTACATTTCAGACAATGCCTAACAACATAAAGTGTCTTTGCCACTACTCTCACCAAAATGTTGGCATCCATTATAAAGAAACGCACAGAATCGGGCATTCGCAGACAGTTGAAAAACAATTGAACAAGATAAATGTAACAAGTTAACTAAGCGGAGCCAAAATATACAGAAAATGTTCCTCTGTTATCAAAGAAGTCTTTCATGGAGTCAGATGAGAATGTAGAACAATTATTTATTTGCACATAGATCTGCACAGATGTCCCAGTCCTTGAAGTAAGCAATCAATAAAACAATTCATTCCCTTTTATACTTTTCTATTACCATTACCTTATCTATCTTATCAGGTTACAGTTGGTCCAGAATGCTGCCGCTCACTTTCTGGTTGGGCAAGAAAGTCTGACTCTGTTTCTCCAATATTAGCTTCTTTACACTGTCTGCCTGTTAGTTTTCAAATTGATTTTAAAATCTTGTTGCTAGTTTTTAAATCTTTACATGGGCTTGCTCCTGCCTATTTATCTGAATTGTGTGTTTTACACCAGACATCCAGAGTGCTTAGATCTTCTGGTCAGTTGTCTCTTGTTGTCCCTCGTACCAAGTGTAAAACTAAGGGGGACAGACAGGGCTTTTGCAGCTGCTGCTCCTCACCTGTGGAACTCTTTACCTCATCACATAAAGGAGTCGTCTACAATGGAACTGTTCAAAACAAGATTAAAGACTCATTTCTATTCACTTGCATTCCATGATCTTCAGTAATACTGATGGTTTCCTCATTGTGATTATGTAAGATTACTTCTATTTATTATTTATTTTATTTATGTTCATATATTTTATTTCCATTTATGTTATTTGTTTGTTTTCTTTTATTCTATTATTGAAAAACACTTTGGCCACAGCATTCCTATGTTGTTTTAAATGTGCTATATAAATAAATTGACATAATACATCATGTCATCTGACTCTTAATATACAGACTTCTGTCATCCTAACCTATCAACTACAGCCACCAGTAATTTTGTATGCATGTTGATTCTTCCATTATTCTAAACACCACTTCATTGATAGGGGTGTCTCGTGGAGTTTCCCATTGACCTTATCACCGCTTCACGTTAGGAGTGTTTGGGCTTTCTCACTAGTTTCTGCTCGCTTTTTAAGGGGGTGTTTATTACTCATTTACTTCATTTTAACCTTAGTGACTACTTTCATGGCTCCTCTAAGATGAGGCAACCCTCATTTACTCAAGATTTAAGCCACATTTAGATAACCCATTAGGTACTATCAGTAAACATTACATAGTAACTAAAAATTCCATAAGTTATGTTTGTGTTCACGAGAATTATTTTTGGTGCAATATTAATTGCTATTTTTGTGTTATTGTATCATCATTTTGTTAAAATCACTGGATTTCTTGTTTGTGTGTTTGCATGTTTTCCTCTGATGTGCCATGATGTGTGATTACTACACATGTGATGTGCCATGACATCACTGCAAACATGATATATATAATATAATTGCTCATATAAAGCCAGTGTCCAGATTTTCAAATAAAGGAAAGAATCCACATATGCCAACTTAGCAACATCTGGTAATCCTCTGTCTCCTTTGTTAAGGTAGCATCTCTACCACTAAAAAAAAATATCAATCATTATGCTTTTGTCATGGAAGGGCAGGTCATGTAGCAAAAGGTTATTTAATATTCAAGACAAATATTAAGTCCTAGTATAGTCTGTTTTTTATGTCCTTTTGTATTTATTGAAAAAAAATGAGAAGGTACTCATTTACTGTATATGTCAAGTTAGGGAAATGTAAAGCCCATCAGTCCTCAGTGTTTTGAGTTATCCATTATCCTAGTAGAGGTTAAATATGGACACTGTCAAGGTTCTAGCTAATAAAAATGGCTGTGTACCTAATTCTGTTAAACATTTTCAGTTCATTGTTAGTTCTGGAAATATCACATACATTTTATTATTACTATTATTACTCCAATGGTAAATTTGAAAAAAGAAACATAAAATAAATACACAAAATGACAACACCCATAAAGAAGAAGTGCACAAAATGACAGTGCCCCTGAAAATTAAATTTACATAAGAGTGGCCATTGTGACATCAGATTTTTTCTCTGAGACTTTTTTTTAATGCCTCGCAGTAAGTAGATGTGGGTTCACTTCCCGGGTCCTGTGGAGTGTGTATGTTCTCCCCATGTCTGCGTGGGTTTCCTCCAGGTATTATGGTTTCCTCCCACAGTCCAAAGACATGCATGTTAGGTGCATTGGCGATTCTAAATTGTCCCTAGTGTGTTGATGTGTGTGTGTGTGTGTGTGTATGTGTGTGCGCCCTGCAGTGGGCTGGCGCCCTGCCCAGGGTTTGTTTCCTGCCTTGCAGCCTGTGTTGGCTGGGATTGGCTCCAGCAGACCCCCGTGACCCTGTAGTTAGGATATAGCGGGTTGGATAAATTTCTACAAAACCACATCTGTGTTTTAACTTTCATTTAAATAAAAGAAAAACAGAATGACATCAACAAAATCATGGCAATTACAGCAGCTCACAGAATTAAAAACACAGTTCTCAGTAAGAACAACCCTTTCAGGGGGTCTGAAAATGAATTTATAGAAATTGTTTGCAATAAAAAAAAAAATCTCAAAGAATCCCTTACCTGAAAGAAAGTCAGTTAATCCTAAATATCACAGATGTGTTAGAGTCAATTTAATGTAATACTTGAAATTTAATTTGTTTAGTGTTAATAGAGCAAAAACGTTTTGTGTGTGTATATATATATATATGCATATATTCATAAATATAAATATATATATATATATATATATATATATATACATATATATATATATATATTGGCAATACCCTAGTTACTCTGTATAGTTACAAGACTTCACAAATCACAAAAATACACTAAACAAGTTGTGAATGCATCTTAAAATTCAACTGAATCAAATGGCTGAACTTCCGGTCATATGGGTTTCAGGTAGGAAGCGGTGGGTCCAGGAGAGCAGACAACAGAAGTGACGTCAGTGGTTGAATGGCGTCAATCTTCAGTTCTGTAGTGGGAAGAAGAGAGAAGGCATTAGATCACAGCGTCAACCCCCTGTTTAGTGTGAAATTACCATCTCCAGAGCCCTTAAACTGCCTCCCATGTGTTTGCATGGGCGTGATTATATATATATTTGCTGATAAGTAAGCTGGTGGAATAGGCCCTAGATGTGTGTGATAATAAATCTGAGCAATTGTTTTGGGAGAATTTTAGACTGTTTATGTAACACCTTGGGGAAATGGAACAGGTACAAATAAAACTGACAATAGGGAATTTGGCCAAACATAAGTAATGGAATACAAATGCTTTAATTTAATGCTTTACAACTAGAGTCCCATGATATGAGACACTCTTGAGATACAGTTCTGAATTGGTTATTAAATGTGTTTATAAAGTTTCTCTAAAGAAAATTGAGAAAATAAAAAAAAACATTAAAATAAGAAAAAAAAACAATGGCAGGAGATATCCTTGTTATATGGTTTCACTGGATATTTAATGATTATTTATCTTAATATATAAAAACAAAGAGATGATATATAGTAAGGGTTGTCTTATTAATGAGAAGAGCTGGAGGATGTCAAAACCTGAATACTATCCATCAATAATAAAGGTCCTAGTTTTTCAACAAATGCAAATGGAACAAAGAGCTCTTGCTAATTGATTTTTACCATGACATTATCAAATAGTAAATTATGAAAAAAATAGCCTCTGAATGTGGCCCAGTTTACCATTGAAATTACTAAATAAGTAAGCAAATGCTTTAAGGTCACAATTTATGTTTTATATTCAGAAGTGTTTTATTTCATGCTGCCTCACAGCACTAGCTAGTTGATTACAAATACCAACCAAAGCTTTTTCTGTGAGAAACCTACGTGGATTTTCTTTTGAGTATTCCGGTATTCTCCCAACCCTCAAAAATATGACAGCCCTACTAATTTTTGACATTATAAAGGGAGGAGCACGAAAAACCGAACCGTCTCTGACCGGCTGGCTCGAGCTGTTATACAGGCGGGTGACGTTGTGACATGTCACACTTCTCACGAGTCACTTTCTCGAATTCACAACGTCTTCACAGAGGAACGAACTGTCAGCAAAGGTTTGTGGCCACCAAGACCACCGGACTTATCCACTTGCAACTTTTACCTGTGGGGCAATCAGAAAGGAAAAGTGTAAGTCAATAATCCAAAGACATTAGAGGACCTGAAGGACAATATTCAGAGTGAAACTGGAAAAACTGAAGTGGCTGAGCTGAGTCGCGTCTATGACAATATGGTGTGGTGTGCAGAAAAGTGTACTGATGCACAAGGAAATCATTTCCAGCACCTCCTCTAACCAGTAAGTACAGATTTTTGTATTGCATATCTTTCGTTTCGTGTACAAGCTAAAAAAATGTATGTCAACGTTGGAGTCGGAGATGGTTTGGTTTTTCATGCGCCACCCTGTACTACACTGTAGAAGTGAGTGTATGTGTGTCAGGCAAATGCCCTATATTTACCTGGAGTTCACTTTAGGATGGTCCTGTTGATGGCAGATAGGGGCTCCAGTACTTAGGACCATGCAATTGAATAAAGCAAATGTTAACATCACTGGCATCATTGATAGGTGGAGTGGTGGCTCTGTGACTAAGGATCTGCACTGGTATCTGGAAGGTCACTGGTTCAAATCTTGCTACTGCCAAAAGGGATCCCACTCTGTTGGACCCTTGAGCAAAGCCCTTAACTGGAAAATTGATCCTGGGGCACTGTACAATGGCTGACCCTGTGCTCTGGCCACCAAAGGTGATGTGAAAAGACCATTTCTGCTCGGAGATTAAAAAGTATTTCACATAAAAAAAAATTAAAACTGTGACACAAATCTTAACTGTATATAGTCTCCCGCATAAGCTTCTCCATAAACTCCAGCTTGTTCAGAACTCAGCTGCCCGTATTATAACTCAGAACCCCTCCATACAACACTTTACTCCATCTCTTAAACAGCTTCATTGGCTTCCTATAAAATTCTGCCATGATTTAAAATTTTTACTTACCTTCCAAGCACTCCATAACCTTGCTCTATTATACCTCTCTGACCTCATACATGTTTATTCCCCCAATCACACTTTTAGGTTCTCCATATCTGGTCTCTTCATCATTCTCCTGGATGCCTGATCACCATGGGTTCCAGGGCATTTAGTCGTACAGATCCTCATCTCAGAAACTCCATCCATCCATCCATTATCCAACCCGCTATATCCTAACTACAGGGTCACGTGTGTCTGCTGGAGCTAATCCCAGCCAACACAGGGCACAAGGCAGGAAACAAACCCCAGGCAGGGCGCCAACCCACCGCAGGGCACACACACACCCCCACACACTAGGGACAATTTATAACCGCCAATTCACCTAACCTGTATGTCTTTGGACTGTGGGAGGAAACCGGAGCACCCGGAGGAAACCCACGCAGACACGGGAAGAACATGCAAACTCCACGCAGGGAGGACCGGGAAGTGAACCCACATCTCCTAACTGCGAGGCAGCAGCGCTACCAATATGTCAGGAACTCAGTACCATAAAACATTCAGGACACAGATTCCCTACCTATTTTCAAACCTCGTCTTAAGACTTATCTATTTATATTGGCTAAAACTGCATGACCTTAGGCTGTGTTCTTATTATTATTATGGTTTGTTCATTTTCAGTTTCATAGATATATATGTATATGTATGATTACATGCATCTTTCCTTATTGTTGGTATTATGATTTTATTGTTTGTACGGTGTCATTGGGTGTTTAGAAAGGTATCTTGAAATGAAATGTATTATTAATATTATTATTATTAATAATAATAATAATAAATGGCATTCACTTGTTATAAACTGAAGATTTATAACATTAAGAATTAGTATGATTTTGGCTAATTTTTATTCATTCTTTATGATTTTGTTTTAACAATAATTTTTTGACATTATCACAATACCAGTTTGGTTGTTATTTCTTGGGTGTGGGAATATTGTGTCTCATCTATGGTGCTATTGCCTATCACATGTCTGTCTTCTGACACTAAAGGAGAAGTCATTTTATGTGTCCTTTTCAAGATGGCAGTGCTTTGTTGCTAGAATCCAAGTTTTACAATAAAAATATTTTCAGTTAAATTTTGTCAAAAGTCTATTTTTATTTTGAAAAAGGATCATTATTTATCCAAGGTTCTTATTTTTTTTTCCTTGACTAAAATTTTGGAGTTGTGATTTGTCACTACACTTGATTGATAATTACTCTCTGGCTTGACCCACTTTGGTTATTCCTTCATTTTACCCCTGGGAATCTCACAACTTTATTTTCTGCTCCATTTTTATTTTTAGCTTTATACTTTTTGTAACACACTAAAGATTTAATAAACACAAGGCACTGGTTTGAGAACCATGCAAACCCAATAACAATTCAATTACTTTACTGGGCCTAGCCCTGCTACAGTTGGCATCTTTGTCAGCTCTCATAAAGAAACTATATGTATGAAAAACGATGTTTAGGCCATTTCTCCAAACAGGTCAGGCTATCTTTTTGTTTTAAAAATAATGGATAATATATTGCACTAAAACCACAAAGTTTCCACCCCTGATTTCAGCATAACGTTCCTGTACATTGTATCAAGTCGGAGTGGCTCCCCTCAAAGATTTAAGCAAGTTGTCACTCATACATTACATCAAGCTGGGTAGATACAATCCACGAGTAAACATGTATGTATGTTGTGAGGTAAACGGACAAATATTAAAATGCCAACATTACTTATTTCTCATGTATGCCAAGACCCCTTGGCAGCCAGGCCCGTGGTCGCATACCTGATGGAAAATTTGTATATGAGTTACAGAGAGGCTATTATGCTTCAGATACTGTATGATTCTACTAACTTGTACCTCTCATTGCCCTTACTTTCCGTATATGGATTTCTGGGTTTTTTCATATGCTCAAAGTGAATATATTTACAATAAAGACAGCCAATCTAATGTAGCTTAATAAATGCAATCATTTTTTTAATTAAGTTTACACGAGGACATACTTTTTCCTCTGTGGTCTTTCCCATTAAATCAAGAGGAATGTGTAGCGGCACGTCATTTATTGTGAGAGGGTGAGATGCGATCAAATGGTTAACTCAGCAAAATGAGTAGAAACATGAAGCCAAAACAAGACTAGCTGCCAGTTCGTAAAACGTGGGACTGATCTTGTGCCGCTGTTCACTGAGACAGCACTTAGACCTGAGGATCACCTACTCTTAGTACTGTACTGCAATATTTGGTCTGCAATATTGTTGCTAGTGCGGTACTATTTCAGGTAGGCTGCCATTCAACCCACGTGTTTTGATTGTCTACAATTTAAAAGATCTCCTAGGTTTTCACTCTGTGTTTATCTTGCCACTTGCTTCCTTTTTAAAATTTTCTCCAGTCTTCTACCTTGTTTTCATAGTTGAATTCTTGGCTAATCTTAATGTTTCTCTTCTTGACCACATGGCAGGAGCCAGATCCAATGAAGGCTTGATGTTAGAGCTTCCACAAGTCTCACTGCTTTTATATTTGTTATTATTATTGGTCAACAGTTCTTTCATTAAACACCCGTCCATCTAGTTATGCTGAAGTTATTTATTTGGTATTTCTGACATTTGGTACATGGTATTATTCCCTGAGGGGAAATATTTATTGATCAGACAATTGAAAACTTGTTTAGACAAATAGTTGCAAAAATCTAATTACAGCATTTATGATTTCAAAAAAGAACTGACATATCAGGTTTACCCTTATCTAGTTAAAGCCTGAGTAGAATGTAAAGATAACATCAAGAGAACCACATTCATGTTGACATACTGACTTTAAGGTTTTGCGTTGTCATCTTTTCATATTTCCTTGTTAAAACTCCTTTCACCCTGCTGCTTGTCTCTTTTGCCTTCTTGCACTCCACTAATTTGCATCAGTAAGCATTCAAAACAAGATGTGCAACATAGCATTGATTTTTGTCAGATTAAAGGAAATATTTGGTACGTTGTTCACGGGCAAGAAAATGGCCCTGGTTTCTGTTGCTGAGATCCTCAACTCAGCTCTTTATCATTAATTGTTTTTTCTGAACTCTATGGAAATCAGAGCATACCTTGAAGAAAGAGAGGGCTACAGTGTTACATTTGTTTTCTTTTTAAATTACAACCTCTATACACCTTAGTGGAGTGCAGTCCCAAAGGCTATAGGTATAGGTATTAGACAAAAATCAAGTAATTTCCCAAAATAACTTGTCTGAGAAACCAGTTTTCATTCCAAGTTATCTTGTGCCTCAAACAAAAGTAATCCATAATTGCATTTCAGTTGCAATGGAAGCACCTCGTGACTCATTTACTGGTTATTTTTTATTGATATTTCAGAAAAAACAAAAGACTCAACAGAAAAAATGGTGCATATTCTTTAATGTTTTCCACTAAGAGAAAATAAACCAAAGAGCTCTTAAGTTATTTCACTTTGAGATCTCTTTGTAACAAAGACATGTGCGAATGAGGAATCTTTCTGTATGTGTGTTTGGACCAGAAGCACTGTATAGCGCCACATCTTTACCCCCAGTAGCATGTGCTGCAAGGCGTGGCGTGACTCTCTTGTCACAACTTTCTTTATTTCAGTTCAAGATGCAGTGCATGCTGTGAAGCACTCTCTTCATATTTTAAAACACAACATGTAGTATATAGTTAAACAAAATCAGTTTTCTGTAGATTAGTTGCTACAATGGCTGTGTACAACTAAAGAAATGAGAGAATGATGAAGAGAAAGTGTTACTGTTAACGACTCTTATATTTGTGCAGTGCTACTTATTTTAATGCTGTTGTAGGTAGTAAAAAAAGGAAATTTAATAATTGTATCTAAATTATAGAGAGGAATTCCTAATTCCTGCATTATGGCCACAGTCCTACAATACAATGCAATACAACATACTTTTTGTATAACACTCTTCACTGTTTGCAGGCATAAACTGAGTGAACAATTCTCAGTTAAAATGCAAGTATAGATTATTGTAATTCCTAAATACAAAACTGCTACACATATAATTGTATTTTTGTTAAAACACACAGAGAACGATTTAGAAACTGATCAAACATAAATGGAAACCATCAATATATGTCCATTAATTAACTGAAGAACTATGGTCAGTTAATAACAGAGGAGATTAAAATTGTAAAAGAGGAATTAAAAAATAAAGTCACAGTCCTGGAGACTTTGACAAACTGACCGCTTACCCACTCCTGGTATTTCTGTAGTGGAGTCGGTGCTGGCTGTCCAATCTGATGGGAGAATCTTTCCATGCAATGATTCTAATGCTCTTTTATCTGAGATGACTTTTCCGCATGCAGGATAGAAGCCTAGCAGTAGAGCATTGGCAGCAAGTGTCACATGAAGAAAACCAATAAGAGAATCAGAATACAAGGAGTCCTCGGGTTACAATGTTTCGACATACAACGTGTCGAGTTTACAACACTCACTCCCATAAAAACTTAAAAAAAATTGAGACATGAGTGTTTTGGCTTACGCCATTAGCGTCGTACTTACAGACTACGTGGGCAAACTAATTTGGTTGCACGCAGTGGAAGAATACGCAGTAACGCAGCGTATGAGTGAGGGAGTTGGTGAACTAGTTTTTGTTGCGCGCGGAGGAAGTGTTCCGTTTGTGGGGCTTTGTTTGGCTACTATGTGGCCCTTATCATGGATCCTAAATGAAAGTCAAAGTCTTCAGATGGTAGTGCTTCGAAGAAGAGGAAAGCCATCACGATGGAAGTGAAATTCGACATTTTAAAGAGATCAGAAGGAATAAAGGTAAGGAATTCTTTTACACTCATTTTTTGTCATTTTTTCTGTTACTACAATACAGTGTACAGTACAGTATATTTATGTCCTTTTTCTTTTTCTGTGGCTCAGTTGCGTTTTTATGTTCTAGATTATGATTATGCTGGATTATGTGACTTTCCCCTTTGGATTAATAAAGTATCTATCTATCTATCTATCTATCTATCTATCTATCTATCTATGTTTTTGCAAATGTGTTAGGATAGGTAAGTGACTTAGGCTAGGGTGTGTTTCGACTTACACCAAAATTCGGGTTACCTCACTGTTGTAGGAATGGAACTGTGCCGTAACCCGAGGACCCCTTATAGAGGAGAGTTAGTAATGATTTATAAATATCATATTAGTTTTATTTCTGTACAAATGCTTAATAAACAGAAATGCAGTATGAATGGCTAATCAGCAGCTCTAGTCAGGGTATGCTAGACTAAAGTAGTGAGTTTTCAGGCTGGATTTAAAAGCTGCGACTGAACTCTTATATTAGCAAGCAGATCATTCTCCAACTTCAGGGCCCTGTAACTAAAAGCTTGACATCCCAGAACTCCCCCACTATTATTTAATTAATCCATGGAATCATAAGCAGGTTAGTATCTTAAGATCTTAATGTGCATTCTAGTTTGTAGGTAATGATTAGCTAAGATAAGTTAGCAGGGTCTTGGCCATTTAAGGCTTTATAATTCAAAAGTAATATTTGGAAATCAGCCCTAAACTTAACAGGGAGCCAGTGTAGGAACGTGAGAACTGGAGTTAGGTGTTTGTATTTTCTGGTTTGTGTGATAATTCTTGCAGCAGTATTTTGATTTTTTTTATTTGTTTGACAACAACAACAACAGAAACTACCAAGATAATTGTTAAAAATGTTTTATATATAAATGCTCCACTTTCGTCCCAAAAAAGATCATTAATGGTAATAAAAACTACCATAATGCAAACAACTGACAGTGTGTGCAGTGATGATATTATTCCATAACACAAAGTTGCATTTGCAGCCATACTGGTTGTTGGATTTATGACTTTTATCTTGACAGATCACTCCTCTGCATTCAGCATCTTTTTTGAGCATATTATGTGTTAAACAAATTTAGAGGTACACAAACACAAAACTAAACATTTTCTTTTTTTCACCCATCAAATGTGTGTGCTTACTCTAACTTGCAAAACTAGTGAATCCATTTTCACTTGTGAATGGGAATGTATGCTACTTATAAAAGTGGACTGGCACTATGGTGCAGTGGGTAGCACTGGCACCCCATAAATCTGACCTCCTGAATTAGAATAGTATGCTCAGTCATTGCCAGTGTGGAATTTGCACTGTCTACATGGATTTTCCCTCGGTACTCTGTTTTTCCTCAGATATTCTCAAAGATGTGTTGCTTACAGTAACTGATGATTCCAAATTGGCCCTGTGTACTCAGGGACAGTGGTGGACTACTGTCTGTCCAGGTCATTTTATTAGTCAAATTGTATAATATTATTTATGTATGTTATAAAATAGAGGACATTGTAATGCGTCTAACAAATCAAAATGTTTTCTTTAACTTACCAGATCCATCCTGCACCAGACTGAACAGCCTTTTGTGCATATTTCTGTGTGTTTTCATTTAATATTTCTTATTTGTTGATACCATTTTCTCAAGAAGGCTTTTATCTTTAGATGCTTTTGAAATTTTCAGTCCATTATGAAGCCTGCATGGCTATCATGATGTTTTGGCACCTTGTTGGGCATAAGTCTGCTTGGGCTTAGCGTGTATGTTCATTTCCCCTTTGGGGACAAATAGAGAATTGTCTATCTATCTATCTATCTATCTATCTATCTAGGTGCATGTGTAGTATTATGTCACGTTTTTCCTTAAAGAGAAGTTTGAAAATTCTCATCTTTACTACTATGTTTTTAAAAAAAATCTGACAATATTTTAATGGCATTTTCCCCCAAATGCCATTGCAACTATTTTGCTTTTATTTCTAGATTTTTTTCATACTATTACTTATTTTTTCATGTGCTCCTGTTTTCTTTTTTATGTGTTTCTTTTTTTTAGTTTTGATGTTTTACTTCAACACTGTGATTTTACCTTGTGCTTTTTTGGGAGCTAGTTTATTTATCAAGTGACTGTCAAGGCCAAGTAAATTAAATAAACCCTTGCAGTCTAACCATTAAGGCTTCCGCAATAGCTCCTTTTATTAGCCTAGCACTTTGGAAGTCTGCCTGTTGTCATATTCCTAGCATTCAAGTCTACCACATGATCATCACCTTGCTGTGTCTGAATTCTGGAAACCTTTTCAAAAATATTTTCTTTAGTGCAGTTGAAGCTAAAATTTGCTTCCTAGAATATGTTTCGGCTACATTTGTTAACTTTTAAGTTTTGGTTTATGGCTTCTCAGTATTGTGACCCCATGTCCTGGTTACTATTTTTCTTAGCGCCTGGGTATTCCATTTGTGATCTGAGTTTGCTCTTAACCCCAGTTACAGCTACAAAAAAGCCAACTTAGTGACAGCTTCTGTCTTCAATGCCTCCTCAAAATATATTTTTTATTTTTATGCAGACTGAGATGTAATAGCCAGCTGTATGCTATACAGTCTGCTAAACAATTGAAGAGTGTTTATTGAATTAATCTCTTTAAATGAGTACTTACTGGTCATTTATATTAATTTAAATGCCGCTATTTCACTTTTTTATAAAATATAAAAAAAAAGACAAACTACGTACAGGTTATTATATTTTCCAAGGTAGAGAAAAGGCAAGCTAGCTAGAAGATGTTGTCACTTTCTATAGTGATTACCAGCTTCCTCTGACAGAGACGCGCTGTAAATGAGTAACCCACATGTGCCTTTTTGACAGGAGTACTTTTGTTGTAGTATAACTCGCCTCACAACTTTTTGCTTTGTGCTTGGCTTTGTATACCAGCCTGAAGCATGCTGAGGTTTAACAAAATGGTTTGTCTTGTTTTGCATGTTAATTCACAATTTAAATAGTTAAACTTGCAAAGTACTGTAACTGAAACTCATTTTATTTCAGTGATTACTTTCATATTTCATACTTACTCATTTAATACTATGAGAGCTTAAATTCCTTAACCAGGGGTAATAGACAACAGGCTAATTGAATAGTGCACTTAGCAAAGGGGTTTTTTTTTTCAAAAAATTTAGATACCCTGCAACTTCCCAGGCCGACCTTTATTCATACTATATCCCAGGTGTAGTGTGACCTGGGGAATTGTGGGTAAGATTATCGTGGAGATGACAGAATGGTGGCACCCATAAGAAACAAAATGATGACATTGTGGCAAAACACTGCATAATTTCACCTTCATTAAATGTTTTTTAAAATAGAAAAAGTAATGTGAAATTCATAATTCTTGAGTCCTGAACTCCCCAATTAGACTCATAGATTGTTTCAATCCTTTTAGGAATTCATATAAAAAAATAATAATAAATACCACTGATTGTAACAAGTAATTGGGAATACCCTGCTTGTGTGGTGCATGCCTCTAAAAGGAATTACTGTAGGAAGGGGACAAGAGTACAAGATAGAGAGGGCCCGGTGGGGAGAGAGAGATGGCGATGTTGTAGCTGGTAGGCTGTATTGCTCCCTTAGGTTACCAGAGGTCAGGTGACCCAGCTGTGGGCAGGAATACCAAGCCAAAAAGTCTAAAGTGGTAGTAAAGTCAGGGAGAAACACCTCTTTACTGCTAGAGGATTTATAGACCCACAATAGAATGTATGGCGCCATGCTGTTCCTTAAGTAACTCAGGCGGCTAAGGTGCATCCTTGGACACTTGGCTGTTTTAAAGGCAACTGAAGGTCAGGTGTGCTGGGGCATAGCCTCACAGTAGCTGCTCCTGGTCTCTGAAGAAAATGGACGTTTACCCCATGATACTGGGGTGAGGGCTTATAGTCAGTCTAATCCCAAGGGCAGTAGATGAATGGAACAAACAGTAAACTAGTGTGGGGAATAGTGCCCTGTGTTGGCTGGGATTGGCTCCAGCAGACCCCCGTGACCCTGTGTTCGGATTCAGCGGGTTGGAAAATGGATGGATGGATGGATGGACATCATCTGAGAGACAGGGCCTAAAACATTTAAAGGTAAGCCCCGTGTTTTAAACTATAAAAAAAAAAGCATGTACAATTTATTTCCAAAAAAAAAAACTTTAACCATGCCATGCATTGTTAGACTGGATGGGAAATGTCCGCAAACATTTTCAGGTCTCTCCACATGCGGTTTAAATCTAGGCATTTTGAGGTCACACACAGTGTGGGACAGGTTTTCTTCAGGTACCTCTCTATATTTAGTTACAGTCATCCTTCCCTTAATTCTGACCAATATCCCTGCCCCTGTCACTGAGAAGCACATACCCCACCATTGCAGGATGCTGCCATCATTGTGCAGCTTCTTATAACCAGAGATGTTATTAGGTAGGTGATAAACACTGTCTGGTGTTTGGGAGACATAGTACTTGGATGCTACCCAAAGATTTCAATTTTTGTCTCATCAGAGTTGAGTATCTTTTTTCCTCATGCTCTCAGAGTCCTTTAAATGCCATTTGTTAAACTCCAAGCAGGAATTAGCTACTCTACCATAAACACCGTCTTGATGGAGTACTGCCAAGATGGTTGTCCTTCCAAATGATTCTCTTTTCTAAGCATAGGATTTCTGATGCTCTGTTAGAGTAACCATTGGGTTCTTGGTCACCTCCCTGACCAAGGCCCTTCTTTCCTGGTTACTCAGTTTGACCAGAACTCTAGGAACTGTTCTGGTGGTTCCAAACTTCTCCCATTTCACAATTATTGAGGCCACCCTGCTCCTGGTGAACTCTCAAAGTTTTAGAAATGGTTTTATATCCTTCCCTTAATCTACACCTTACCTTAATTTGATTGTGGAAGTCTACAGGGAGTTTCTTGGACTTCATGGCTTGGCATTTGTCCTGGCATACAGTGTGAATTGTGGGAACTTATAAGTACAGGTGTGTGTTTTTGTATACTATTTTTAATCAATTCATTTTGCCACAGGTGTACGGTGTCCATGTCTTAAAATGGATACCGTTGAGGTGGACTCCAATCAAGTTCTAGACACATCTCAAGGAAAATAAAGCAAACAGGATACATCTGACCACAACTTGGAATGCCACAGCAGAGGGTCTGAATACTTATACAACTGAGAGATTTTAGTTTTTAATTTTGAATAAATTTGCAAACCTTTCTTAAAACACGTTTTCACATTGTCATTATGGGTTATTGACTGCAAATTGATGGGTAAAAATGGCAAATTTATTTATTTAAAATGAAATTTCCAACAAATTAACTTATGCACAAGGTGAAGGGGTTTGAACACTTTCTAAATCCATCATATCACATTAATCAGATCAAAAGAAAATGCATTTCTTCATGTTTCCTTTAATGGTGAATTTTTAAGGCTTTTGTATGCACTTTTGATTCTTTGTTATTATTTACATAACAACCCAAGATGCTGTGGAGGAAGGACTAGTTTAGACACCAGTAGCATTTATTGGCACTTGGAAGGACCATTTCTTTAGCTCTTTGTGACAGACCTTGACTAACTCCTGCTGTAGGCCCGAGGAGACTCCATTCTAAGAGTAGGACCAAATTTGCCTCATTCTGAGATTTTTGACCCAGTTAGGTCTGTCCTGGGTATGACGTTAATCTGTATCCAGCCCTGCATGTAGGTCCTCCAACCTGCAGGGAAAACCTGGGGGTTGGTGACAGAATTGGCACTCCAGCCACCATAAAAAACCTCACACTGTTCCACTCCATCTGAACTAGTGTGGTGCTGAGGTGTCACCCATTTCATGGCTGCACTCGGGTCCTGATCTGGATCCTGAGTTGGTTTGTCGTGTGGTGTGTGCGGCAATGCACTGTATCATTGTGTGCTCCTAACCTCTCCCTCTCTCTAGATCTGTTTTCCTACTTTGAGATGCTTAGTAAATACAGGCTCTGGCCTTCTAAAAGTGAGTCATCGGCCAAACTCAGCTTTGCATACCTTATCTAAAATAAACACTTAATAAACATTTTCAGTATGTGCTCAATTTGTACTCAGACTTTGAGTTTAGTATATCTTATATATAAACGTCTACGCGTGGAAGTGTGTGTGTCTGTCCGGCCCGGATGTGAGAGGTGGTGTCGGGGTAAGGATACGCAAGAGAGGCCAGATGGTAATACAGAAGTGAGGTGAGCACGCCGGCCAAAGGAAACCACCAAAGAAAGACAGTTGCTTAGCTGCTAATACACAAGCAATGGAAGCATGTCGGCAACACAAAACATCTTAGGAGAGAGATGCCCAGAGCCAACACATGGCGCAAGGCAGGAACAAATCCCGGGCAGGGCACCAGCCCACCACAGGCTTACACGTATAATATAATATAATATAATATAATATAATGTTGGAGATTGAATGCCCCAGTGTGTTCTGCCTCCCACAGTGTGGTAAGCAGGGAATGGGAATGAGTAGGACCAGAAAATACAGTAAAGCTAAAGAATCAATGCAGGAGTCAAAACCCAGAATTCAAGAATGTCTTTCATCTGAACCTAATTGATAAAAAATGGAATTAACGTCAATAAACAGAAAAGTAATTTGTGAACCAGGAAAGAAAAAAAAAAAAGTAGCGACCCTTCTTCTACACGGTCAATGACATCACCTGATGCAACTCCCCCCTAGCAACAAGCCATTGTGTCTACACAACCAGTGTTCAAAATTTTGGTGCCCCAATAAACAACATATATGTCAAGGAAAAATTTAAAAAAAAATTGTAAATAATTTTAACTTTGTAAAAATTGAGTTATATACAGTAAATAATACCTGTATATCTAAATTCATGTGTGTTCAGAATGCATAAAAACTCAAAAGTAAGGAAAAATTGTATTAACTTCATGAAAGAATTAAGAACAATTACAATACAGTTGTTATGTGAGTGGAGTTTGCACATTCTCACTGTATTCGACTGGCTTGTTTTCCTGCCAAATTCCCAAATAAATTTATGTTAGGTCAGTTGGTCTGTCCAGCACTGGTTTTGTCTGGTGCTGCAGGGATAGGTACCATCTAATCCTGAATTTGACCGTGCAGGTTTGAAAATGTTATATTACATATTTTTATTGTGAGTTGAAAATTATTATTTCCAAAGTGAAAGACTTAATATTTTCCACATTCAGTAACATTTAGTTTCATTGACAGCTAATATACATGCTTAACAATTTATTTTAACAAATAATATCTGTGTTGCTGTGATGTAAACGTGATGTAAATGTGTCTGTTGCATTGACTGTATAGTAAGGTGAGTCAATAAGAGTTAAACTCTACTCCATGCAGAGTCACATCCCCAGCTACTTTTACACATACTTTCTTGCCAGTGTGTGTGTATGCATGTGTGTGTGTGTGTGTGTGTATGAGAGAGCGGCCACGTTATGAACTGGTGCCTTTTGCCCATTGTGGTAACCACCCTGTACTCGGTGCTGCCAAATTATCTCCAGCTAGCCATGACTGTGAATTGCATTAAGCAGGTTATAAAATGTTATGTTTGCTTATTTTATTGTCTTCTTTTGTTGTTTTGTTTAATTTCTGTTTGGCTTGTTTGGCAGTCAAGTTTTTTTTTCTCTTACATATTGAGTTATATTATGATGAGAAATAAACTTGATTTGACAAAGAGCATGGCTATGCTTAGAAAATATTTTTTGCAAATTAGTTAATAACACAATATAATACAATATGACTGATAACTAACACAGAATCAGCCAAAGTCGGAACATCAAGTAACATTCAACAAAACTATAAGTGAAATGTTGTTGATGAACATTATGGATGACACCTGCCAGATAGGTGAAGTGGAGCAAAGAGGAAAAAAAAATCCTAGGCGAGGAGAGCTGATGAGTGAACACAAGACTACACGCGTAATGATGGGTGACGACTGGTGGCTGGAGGGGATTGACACAATTATGTCATTTTTCTAAAGGGATTTTGTTTACTGCCTTGCTAAAATGTTATTTACCCTATAAAATCTAAAAATAAAATATCTTTACCTAGAGAGTTCATCATTTAACGGGGCAGATTCAAATTTACTTCAGTTATATGCAAACATTCATCCTTTTTTTACGACAATAGCTTTTCTTCTTCGTTAAAAGCGGTTGACGTGTCTTATTTTAAACAAAGATGAGTCAGAAGAAGTGAATCTTGATGGCATTTTGGAAATCATTGCACAGCTTAATGAGGAAAATTTATAGTTAGCAGTCCTAAAGAAGATGCTGCTTATTTTGTACAACATATGTGTGTCACTACGTGTTTTGCAGAGTGCATTGTGAGCTAATCTTCGATGGCCGCCGAGTGTTTTGTACGTTAGGCAGTGCATTCTGCAGCACCCATCATTATTCTCCTGTTAGGACGTCTTTGACTTTGCTGTCCTCCTCATTTGGGTGCAGCTGGCTGCTGTGTGCTTAAATGACCCGGCTTTGTGTTGACACAGCAGATGAGTCTTGTTCTGAGGTAGCCTGACTGATGTGATATGTCACACACATGGACTCTGTACTTATTTTTTGCCAGATCGCCTCTAGGACTGTCCCCTTTTCGTATTTAATTTTTTTAGCCTATTGTCTCCTAAAGTAAGCAGTTTGATCAGATAACTGTGTTGCGCATCACATTTATAACAAATTATTTACAGTCACTGGACAGACTGTCTGACAGGATTATATTTATTTCACAGCACATTTTAATAGAAAAATGAACTTGTTCTATTAATGTCTGAAGTTGTCAGACACAGGAACAGTCAACAGCAGGGTGAGATCCAAGGTCAGACTGCTTCACCCTGTGGGTACTGGCATGCATATATTTGGACCAAAGTTTGACGTAATACCAGCCATTGTCACAATTACAGGGGATTTTTACAGGACCATTCCAGTCTGACCTCTATTTCTATTTTGAGCTGTTCAGATGTTGTGTCCTATTCATGCTAAATCCATATTTGTCTGTCCACTAAAATGTTAAATTACAGTATATTTCAACGAATGAACATTAAACTGAAATTCATCAAAAATGTCATCAAAATGTTATCAAAATCTGAAAATATAGTTCAAGAAATGTAAAATATTACTACTCAGACACAATTATGCATCACATCAGAAATGCAATATTCTTATTGTAAGGCACCATATACAATGTAAAAAGTTTCTTGTATTGATTGAATTGTGGACAAATACTGGCATGGAGGCCAATCTTGCTGCAAGAAGGAGAAAATGCAGGAACAAGCATTGATACCGAAGGAAAGGAAAGTGAGGATTTTGCGGAGTCATAAGCCATTTAAATGCACACTGGATGAAGATGCATGTCAGCATGCCTGCTTATCGTGTTGTATGGGAGAGTTGCAGATTTTAGCATTTGTCTTTTGCAGTCGTCTGCAATTTCAATCAAATAATAAGTGCTGCTGCCTAAAATGTGTGAGCTTAAGACTGTGAGCACTGAAACATTAAAGGGGCAAATTATTTCCCACTTTGTCGTTTTTCAATCAATGGCTGAATGAGTTACAACCATCCTGGACATGAAACATTCAAACCCCCCACCCCCACCATGTTTCATCGACTTTGCTGCATTAAAGACAGTCAGTGTTGTGATGACGCCATGTTTTATTCCTCAGTTGGCAGCGTCTCCTGTTTAAAACATCTTTCCACTCAACTGAGCACAGGCTGCTTTTTCGTTTTGCCTTCTCTGCTAATGTGAAAGGCGACTCTAACAATGGTGACAGTGAGGCTGACAGACACCCTGCCTCTGAGACCCCGGGTTTTTGGCCATCGTGAGGATATGTAATGGAGAGAAGTAGAGCCCTGAGTGATTTCTCACTGGTGGCAGTGACATGGTGGTGCAGTAGTTAGTGCTTGTACTAAATCGATCGAGTTTGAGTGCTAGTGCTTAAAGGGGGCTGGGGTAGATATTGCCCACCCAGACTTTTGTCACCCCCACCTATAAATATGTGTAAATGACGGCAGTCGTCACAACATCTCTATGAGATCAGTGTGTCATTCCTGACCCCTACAAGTGATCTATAATCTCTCAGAAATAATCGACTCCCATTTTTTTTTGTTGGTAATATCTCAGTCCAAAAAAGTTATTTGCAAATTATTTATTTATTTATATACAGTATATATATGGTATATTTTAAGGGAGGGACAATTGCAAACCTTCTCTCTGAATCCAGTTTTTGAAAGTTGAGATGTTTTTACAGGTTAGTACTACACGATTTCATTAATTTCCTGGTTGCCACATGATAATAACATAAATCCTTGTATTGCATGTGCCACAACATTTTATAGACTTTCTGATATTAGAGTGGAGAATATTATGTATAACAAGGTTTTGTATACATATTTAAAGGAAAAATAAATGTTAGTAACTAAGGGAAGCAACACGGCCAATTTAATTGCTCCCCTCCTGAATTCAGCTTAAAATATTTTCAGTGACCGTAAGTGTTTCACAGGTAGACTCCATACACCGTGGACGCATTCTGTGGGCTTGATACAAAATGTAGCCTTTAATGGAAAGTTAAAATTTCAAACTACTGGATGCCAAAAAGGTTTCATGTAGGATCACTCTCACTCACAAACACCATACTTAGACACAGTGACAATTTGCAATGGCTAGCTACAAAAACTTTTGTAGTTAATTTCTTCTTTGGTTGAGCATGTCTGACTGTACTAATTTTCATGAAATGGGACTTTTCAGTTATTGTAAATGTTAGGAAATAACATCAGTGATAGGCAATCTTTATAAAAGGGACTGATCTTGGACACCATGTAAATGTAGCAGTCGGATAGTAAATTATTGTCACAGACCCCACTGAGGCAGGATTTAAGAAGTGGGAAGATGAGAACGACAGCAGCCTCTGGCCTCCCAGCTCTGCAGAAGTAATACTAGAGCATGCTGTTTTGTAATATACGAAGCGGATGACCCATTGATCACTGCCGCCGAGAGTTCTAGGAGTTTAAGATGAAAAATGAGGCTTGCCATGATGCAAAGGAGATAGAAACCACAGATTTCAAGTGGGAACGTCTTTGGAGATACTGTGCCTAGAGAAAAAAAAACTCTGCTGCATAGAAGAGAGGAAAGGAAAGGGATGACATTGTAACAGTCGAGGGAAATTTAGTAATAGACAACCACAAAGCCTGGACTTTAGGCCCTCCCAAAATGTATGCTAAAAGTACGTGGGTTGTTCACCTGGTAGAGGAGATAATGGAGATGAGTGGTGAAATGCCTTAGGGGAAATAAACAACTACAATGAACGATCTTAAATTGAATGTTTTGAAGATTGGCATTGTTAGATGAAAATAAAATACTACTAAGAAAAGATTTCCAAGAATGTGGGTGTATTAAGGAAAGGTCCCACTGGCCAACAGAGAGTAATGGTAAAGGTCGATATAAGGCCTTGCACAGATAAGCATATAGAGATGCCAGAGGTCATGAGGTAGAGGATAGAAATTTACAGAAATTGTGAAGAGGATGGGAGGAAAGAGTGGAAGGTTGGGAAACATTGTAAGTTTTGATAACAGACCTTAGCTGTAAGTAAAAGACAAAAGAGGAGGATGGGATTCCAAACTAAGACCTCAGTCACTGGACTACCCGGTGCCCAGCATCATTGTAAATGTTGCCAAGAGCTGAAATGCCATAAGGGAAATGAATTGGGATGGACACCTTACACAAGCAGGATTGTTGAAGACAGGAATGTGCGAGAGCCATCAGAGGCAGTAATCCGAATGTTTTTTAACCCTTCATCACATTTGCAATATATAGATGTTAGAACAAGATTTTAATTTTATTGCTGTGAAGGGAGAAGAGAAAAAGGTCTAGGAGCATCTGTACTGGTTTCAGTGGCAAACCAGAAAGGGGGATTTAACAAGAGAGATGATCCAGGTTCAAAATGGGTACAAAACAGAAGCCCAATGGTACAACTCAAAACTGGGTAACCACTTTTTCACTTATCACAAATTTGGGTAGAAACTTAACAGATGGTCTCTTTATATTCCATAAAAAGTTAGAGATCAAGGATCTACCTTCCGACCAGCATATATTTGGAGGGGGAGAAGCGCATAGCACTTATGAAATGAAAGTAAAATAACACATTCATTTTAACAATGACCAGCCTGGAATAGAAAGACAGGAGATGACCATGTAGTCAGTGAAACTTTAACACTGCTAACGATAAAGATTATGGTATTTGGTACCATAGGATTTGATGGAGACTAAGGAGCTCTGACCATTTAATCAGAAAAATGTAGTCTTTTGCCCAATTAACAAACCTTCAAAGGATTTAAACACCTTAAGCATGTGTGGCAGTCTTATATATATATTTTATATTTTATGAGAGGAGCTATAAGCAATAATTGGGGTGAGAGAAAAAGGCAATGGCCAGAGACTCCACAGAATGAGGAGAGACAAGGCGTCCCTGCCTGGTACCTTTAAAAATCTGAAAAAGGAAAGATATGTTGAATTTGTAAGAACAACAGCCATTGGCAAAGAAAACAATGTTTAATTCGTATTAATGAAAGCGTTGCCAAATTCCACTGATCTCATAACCTGCCATAGGGAATTCAAACACACGCAATTAAAGGCGTTATCAGTGTCAAGTGCCAATAAAACTGCCGGACTACATAAAGATGGTGCTTACACCAAGTATGTACAAGAGGAGACACGCATTATCAGCAGCTTGATGGGGAGCAAATGAAGCCTGTCTGATCAGGGTGAATTAACTTGTGAATGACTGACTGTAATCACTTTGCAAGAAGTTTAGCTAACACATTTGCATCCGAATTAATCAATGAAATGGATCGATAGCTGGAAGAATGTTTCGGATCTTTACCCTGTTTTAAAAGCAGGGTGAGTAAGGAAGTCAGGATTCATTGAAGGGTTCAATTTAGATATGGAAATTGACAAGTTTAATATTTGCAGATAAGGTGGGGTCAGTTGCTTTCAGAAATTACCTTTGGGTGCAAACCATCAGGGCTCAGAGAGTGCCCATAATTAATTGAGTCAAAGGCCTCTGTCAGCTCAGTCAATGAGATTGGACAATCCAGCATAGCAGCATCCTCAACAGACAATTTGGGAAGAGATAGGTTTTCAAAAAACATAGAGAGCTATGCAGATTATTTAGAAATCTCAAGAAAAAGCTCAGAATAGAACACATGCAAAGAAATTATTAATTTATTAAGGATTGGTAGTGCAAGAAACTGATTTATTTTTAATGGCTGCAAAAGATGCTAAAAAATTTCAGCTGCACAGTTCTGATGCCTGTAATTCACTAGGTTTTGCATTGGATCTACAGTATGGTGTGTGTACGGTGAATCTCAGGTTCAGCCTTCTGAAGCATCAAAGAATTTAATTCAGATCTGACCATGGAAACTTACAATCCACATGGTGGCATGAATCTTCTTTTGCTGAGATATGCTGTTCAAATTCATTTATTTATGTCAATGCATACACACGTGATTCACAGCAAACACTGCCATGAAGATGCTAATTGCACTTTTTACAGCCAGTCAGACCTATACAGAATCATTGACAGATTTCGGAGTTTATTGTCAAAAAGTCATCTAACATTGCTGACAGTGTGACACAGAACTCGGTGTTGCAAAGTAAAGATGTGTTAAACCACCAGCGGAGTCCATAAGGAAAATGATTTGGCAGAGAAATCTGGATGCTCTTTGATCAGCTGGAGAGGCTATTTCCAATTCACAATCAGTCAATGAAACTGATAGAGCTTACGAAATAAAAATTTAGACAATACTTGAGTATGAATAATGGCAAGGGGAGTTAAAGGAGAGAGATTAAGCAAACGGAATGAGTCGCACAGGTTGAAAGCTGATACAATTTTGGATAATAACTTGTTGTAGTTGAATGAGGAATGTGCTGTTGAAGCAGGAGTAGGGATTTATCGAGGAGCGATTCATACATTCATTCACATCAAAGCCCATGTTAAAGGCAGATTTTGATTAACAATGTACTGAAGGAATGATAATTGATAGAGCCTGGGAAAATGTAGAGAGTAGAAAGTGATTTTCTTTTGAGCAAACTCAACTGATACACAGCAGAACTGGCAAAGCTTATCATAAGTCGATCTCAAAGACTTCATTTGAAACATGCAGCATAAAGGAATAACCACACCTTGTTTCTGGGAGTCCGCTGATACTGACACAACAGAGTAGCACCTATTACTGAGTTTATCCATATTGACCGCCTGCAGGCTTGTTAATAATTATATAATAACTAGCCAACCCGCGGCGTACCATACGCCACATAATCAGGCCGGTTTTTTAATGATTTTTAAGCACAGGGAGAAAATTAACATTTGAAAAATCGGTAATGTAATAAATCAGCAAGAAAAGCAACATTGTAACAATGCACGGAACGAACCAACACACAATCGTCCGTGACTGAAAAGTGGCGGACCGCCATCGCGCCTTCTCCTCCCAGATGGAGGGATGGGGGTGGACGGCGCTCAGGCGCGGAGGGTGGAACCGGAGGAGAGGAGAAGGACGTTCATTCCGCTCCCTCCGTCATGCTAGTCTGCTGATTTCTTGTTCAGTATGCACTGCCTGCTCATGTGCCCACCTCCAACTTGTCACTTGAGTCATTGTCGTCTTTGCACAGTCCACATGCACCTGTGACTCACGTAGACTTTCCATTGCTCTGTGTGGTTTTGGCTGCTTTTCTATATATAATCCACCAAGACACCCAACCACGGTAGTAGCGCGAATTGCTGTATGTAGCATGTAAAACAGTTTGCTATGGTGCACGCGGTCGTGCATCGTAACCGAAAACTCAGTTTTTAAAGACTGCTTACTTCATTGTGTTTTAACCTCAGTTGTAAAGGATTGTATTAAGGATCCCATGGGATACCCCTCGCAAACCGTTTTACATGCTGCATATGGCGATTCACCTCCGTGAGAAACATGCCTCTATGAACAGTCACCGTGGCTCGGAGGTGCATGTGGCCTCTGCGACAGATGAATATAAATGACGCCGTTTTTTCTGTGTCATCACGTCCGAGTTGGTGGGCGTGGCTCTGCGAGTTGTCGTCGTATCCAATGGTCTTGGAGTTGGTGGGCGTGGCTCCTTTCTGCGTGCGCCATAGGTGTCTTACTTGTCAGTGGCTTAGTGAATCCACGCCCCTTCCGGCGTGCTTTCCATGGGTGTCTTGCCTTAGTGAATTATATATATAGATGTTACATCAACCCTCGTACATCACAGATAATCGAGCATAATGACCCTCTTGAAGTTTGACTCAAAGCCCCAGATATTCAAAGGCAATATTTTAAAGTTAGCCATGGAAATAAGAGGAAAACATCAAAACTAAATATTTAAAGATAATTCACACAAAAGGAAAATGATGAGGAATGGATGCCATAGCATTGGCATCTCTCTCGGAGTGCCAGGCAAGTAAAAAAAGTAAATAAAGCCATAGTCACAGGGCAAATTCAATATTAAGGAAGAAAGTTTCTGCAGGCACCAACCAATATAATAACTATGCATCGGCCTTGTTAAAAAAATCCCACCTTGTTAGTGACCCTCACTGCTCTTTGAAATAATGCTCTTGCAGGAACAAAACGAATACAGATGACAGAATAAAAGTTCTGTTGACTTGAAAGCTGTCAGTAGCCTAATCAGCTAGTTTCCAGCCATAAAAGATCTTGTGCCACGATCCACTGAACAACTTGCATAAGCACACTTTATTTGCTGGAGTAACTTAAGCAGTAACATAACTTAAATCAGGATACAAATAAATATGTTGGCCCATGTAAGACAGACTTGTGGCCTTCCTTGACACCCTAAAAATGGTCTGGCTGACAAAATCATTTGAAAATTTCTAAATCAGGAACCTCAGGTGAGAAAAGAGGAATATATTCTGTGACAATATTCAATTACTGGAGAGAATTCCCTATGTTCGGGGAAGGGAAAATGCCACTGCCCTTTCAAAAACTAAGTGGCATCACTGCCTTAAACATTTTCTTTGAGATCAATAATATGAATATTGTTTCTCCAGTTTCAGTCTTCCAGCTCAAATACTTTAGTGGAGAGGAATTAGACCTGATGCTCTACTGATTGTATTTTGGCATTGTGAGAAGTCACTTTGTTTATCAATGTGCCTTGCTCCTTGGATATCTTTTCTCTTCTTCTTTAACCTCATTGATATCATGTTGAATAACAACAGGGTCTACTCTAAAATTCAGCCATAACTTGTAACAAACATCTTCAAGACAGTGAACATGGCCAGTATTGAGGAATCCACCATGTTTTCTTCAGGTGAGGCCTCAGTTCGATGTGGCTTCTTTTCCTGTGGGCTCGCAATGTCAGAGGGAGACCACCTACCAGATGGCATCACTGGATACACCAGTGAAAGGTTAGTAAATTGTGGTTTAGTAATTTTATCTATGGGAGGAACTCCCATGAGAGCTGTACTAGCTAGCATCCATATAGTCCATAGGGCCACATGATCTCCCCAGCAAGCTGCTTGTGACAGCTAGTTCCTACTTGTGTACACTGTGTGCCGGTGTTTCATTAACTTTTACTGGGGATCTGTTTGCTATCATTACTAGCTATCGGAGGTGAAAAAGAAAATAAATATACAAGTTGGTGTAACTGGTGTCACAGCAAAACTGAAACAGTTAACTAACTTGAAGTTGGAGTCACACATAGCAGTTCTCTTTTTAATATAGACAAGTTTGCAGATTCAGCAATATTTTCAATAGGAGATTTTGAAATTTCCAAATTTTGTACAATGCAATGAAAATTGAACTGCCTCGGCACATTTATTTGAAGAATAAGTGTAACACATTTCATCAAAGTTGGTCCACAGGAGGGCCAAGTTGTTTCAGACAGACAGACAGACAGACAGACAGATATGGCTATTGCAGAAGGAGCTTCATATATTATATAACGAATCCCTATAAAAAGGTGTTGGGGTGTCTTCACCATTCATGATAATAAATCATAATAATATTCAAAATAGCAAACTAAAGTTAACAAAACTCATATGATGGGTTCAAGTAAATTTAACTAATTGAATCTCAATAATTAAACTCTTAAATAATTTAGCAGTTAAATCCCCTAAGGCACATTTTAGTTATTATGTGCACTTAATTAATTTATTTAATATAGTAGTTTTATTTATTATTTTATTACTGCTTATTTACAAATATTGAACTTATTGGAGTGATGGCTAAGGGTGTTGGCTAAGGATTTGCGCTGGTGTCTGGAAGGTTGCCAGTTCAAATCCTGCTACTGCCAGAGGGGATCCTACTCCCCTGGGCCGTTCAGCAAGACCCTTAATTTGAAAATTGCTCCAGGAGCACTGTACAATGGCTGACCTTGCACCTTGAACACCAAAGGTCACGTGAAAGACAATTTCCCTTGGGGATTAATAAAGTAAATCCAAAAAAAATAGTATTTTTTATTTATATCTAAGTCTTTCAGCTGTGGTGGGCTGGCACCCTGCCTGGGATTTGTTTCCTGCCTTGCACCCTGTGTTGGCTGGGATTGGTTCCAGCAGACCCCCATGATCCTGTAGTTAGGATATGGTGGGTTGGATAATGGATGGATGGATGGATAAGTCTTTCAGCTCACTCTCTAACTTAATAAACCGGTAATAATCTTTATTATACAGTACATTGTGTTTTTTTTAAAATGGAAAGTATCCTGTGTATTTATTTATAAAGCAATATTGTTATGTATTGCATATATGGATATTATTTTTACAACTCAAGCAGTGTCAGGTTAAGCAACTTTGTTTCTGCATATTGCTTTATGTTTCCTTTGAACTTTCTTAACAAATTTTCTGAAAGAATGCCAAAGAGTGCTAAATTTCAACAAAAATCTGTCTACTGTGAGTTGAGTTATTTCATGCCGGACAAACAAATGGATAAGCAGACGGATATGATGATGGCAATATGCACTTTTTCATTTTGTGCAAAGAAAGTATATTCTGTTCCTTTCAGGTTCTTATTACGGTAGTACCTAAAAGATGTTTAATTTCAGTCTAAAAGTTCGCTTTGAGCCTGCCTGCTTTCTCACTTTCTCTCTCTGCTTGTCTTCCATGGCTTTGTTTTCACTCACTGGTGCCATTCCTTGCACATTAAGGATCAGTTTATACTTCACGCTCAGAACGCATACAAGCACACATCATGACTGCCCAGTGTTCATTTGACGCGACCACTGAGCACATCCTCAAGAAATTAACACAATGCGTGCACACTGTATGTTGCATACTGTATTCCCCTTCGTAATGACACAATACATTGTGCTGTTTTTTTTATTTTTTATTTTTTCCCCTTCCTAACAGCTTCAGAATGTACGGTGGGGTATTTGAGCAACAGAGAAAATAAGTTAGGGACACTTGTGTTTTGTGATTAAAGTGGAAATTTCGGCTTAAATCTCGAAATGTCCAGTTTAATCTCGTAGTTTATTTTTTCATTGAAGTAGACCGTCATAAACATCATCTTAAAACCGATCCAGTTATTAATCACTATGTGCTTCTGGGGCTTCCTCATGGAACTTACAGCAGCAGCAAGCAGCAATAGATCGCCACGCAGAAATTAATTAATGATATTCTAGCTGTCTGCACATTCAGAATCCTTAGATTTATACTTTATCACTTTTATGATGAAATGCATTTAACTATGTATATTACATCCATCCATCCATCCATTATCCAACCCGCTATATCCTAACTACAGGGTCACGGGGGTCTGCTGGAGCCAATCCCAGCCAACACAGGGCGCAAGGCAGGAAACAAAGCCCGGGCAGGGTGCCAGTCCACCGCAGTATGTATATTACATTGTACAGATAAATCGTTAACTTAATTTAAATAATGAATACTGTTTATAATTATACATGTGGGGGCGACACAGTGGCAGAGCAGTAGCACTGCTGTCTCACAGGGAGTCACGTCCCTGGTGTTCCCTGCCTGGAGATGGCATGTTTTCCTGGTGGGTTTCCACAGTGTGCTCCGGTTTCCTTCCAAAGATATACTGGGTTGGGGATTTGGTGATACTAAAATGACACTTGTGTGTGTGTATGCTTGTATTCACCTTGCGATGATTTCATGCCCTGTCCAGGGATTGTTTCTGCCTCATGCCCAATGCTAGTTGGAATGGCCGCATGCCTGGATTGATGGATTTAATCATTAAACATCCATCCTTTTCAGAGATATTGTGGGATGGTGTCATTGGAATTTAATGGGTGTTTCAGGCAAATCACAACCTAGAGAAGCCAAACCTGTTCTCACCGTGATGATATCTTGCAATGCCACCTGATGGAATCTTCCAGATTTACGTAAAATACCAGCATTAAGTATAAACAATACAACTCTTACATAGCAGTAGCATCCACAGGCGCACGCGTCGCTTTGCATTAAGTATAAAACTGGCCTAACAGGCCATACTCTTCATTATCTATTGTCAACAGATGTATGCATAGGAGTAATCTAGTGTGGATTCTCTTTATCCAAGAGATTTTATCCCCTGTGTCATACCTTCTTGGTGGCACTTCAGACTCTAGAAATCCTTTGACAGTCAAGAATGGTTTTACAAGGTATGTTTTCTGATAGTGAAACTGCAAAATGCTGGATGGACAATATTGCTGGCTACAGAAAAATGGATATTTATAGGTTATATACTACTGTAAATATATAGGGTCATGATTATGACATGTACTGAGTACAGTGTGATTCTAACTTTCATGTCTGTGGTCTTCAGGGGGTGCTGCAAGGAACAAAGGTTTTTTTATTGTGGGAAACTCTTTCACAATGAAGCATTTCCCTCACCACAAGCTATACATGAACTCTGGATCCCTGTATTGAGGCAGACAGCTTCTTTTATGTAAAACTCTGGAGTAATTCCAGTGTCCCGAGACTGTGGCTTGGGAGTACTTCCAGGTGATGCTGAAACCACAGAGTAGGTCATACCAATCACTGTGGCGCCTCAAGGCAGCACCCGTGGAACACAACAGGGCTTGGTTTAAAGAACTACAGCCACCCTGTGGGCTTCCATAAAGATACCACCACCCAGGGATGTTGCCATTCCGTGTTCTGGGGGAGACAATGCCTTAAAGAACCTGTCTTCCTCTGTCGTTCCATTACACTGGTGTCCCAGCAGGGTAAGGATCCTGGTACAACACTGGCTGGGGTACCAGTCTCAGTGTGATGCCTCTCACATGTCCTAATCAACATGCAACACGTCACCACTCTTTGGAACCATGGTTTGTGCGTATAACTACCTTACCTCGAAACATCCGCTTTCCACCATTGTAGGTCTACAGGATGCACCTGTGGACCTTTAGGATTTTCCATTAATTAACAAAATAGATCCTGTCAATATCTTTCCATCAATATTCCAATAAAGATCTGGCCATTCTACAGTATAATGTTAGAGATGATAGCAAAACCCTAGCAATAAGTACCCTAAATGAAAACAAAACTGGTTGGCTACAATGCAAAGTTAGACCAGGCCTTGGTAGATGATTCTTTAGTTAGAACAGTAGTCGTTTGTTTGCAGTTAAAATTCCAAAATGAGTGACTACACAGTTCATACTAATAATACTTTCCCTATTTTTTTACAAACCAAAAGAAATGATACTTTCTAGTGCTACAAAGCTTAATGCTTAGAAAATTTACACATTTCCATTATTAAACAGCATGAGTTTCTTGTATACCTTAGATAATTACCATCTCATTCAGCAAGGTACTTCAGTTTTTCCCAACTCAGCATCTGTATTTGTAAACAACATGTAATTTGATTTGCTAATTAAAAATGACTCACATACAAGATCAGCTATTGTATATGTCTCTTATCAATTACAGTCTGAAGTTAACATGGTGCAAAGATTACTATAAAAAGCACAAAAAATAATAAATGAAAATATGAGGCAGGCATTATTAAGTACATTTGCACATAATGGCTGAAGCTTTCTGCCAGAACAAAATGTCATCAGATGGCATCTCACTTTTCTTGGATGTTTTGACCCTGGATCATTACATCTTCCAGTTGCCAGGTTAGCAGTGATGGCCAGACACAGCCCATCTTCTTCTGGCTTCCAGCTGAACTCCTTTCGCATGTTTCAAAACCCACAGGTGGCTCTTTCTCCTTCCTCCCCCATTCTATGAACAGCTGTCTTCTTCTCTTTCTCCACTAGTCACACAGCTGTGAGCATTTTCTGCACAGATTCTGCCAGTTAACACCTTCAGCTAACTTGACAAGGAATAACCAGGCCTACCACCTTTGGTTCCTGTATTCTTGGATCGGGTCTTTGTACTTGTTGACTTTCCATTCTGAAGCCTCTTGGCAATCGTCTTCCCATGAGACCATTAGTTCAATCAGGATAATCCTGTTCACCTCCTCAGGACATATGACTATGTCAGGCCTCGGGGTTGTCTGGGCAACCTATGGAAAAAACAAAATTCCTACACATGTCTAACCTCATGATTGAGACACTTCTTGGTTATCTTGGGGGGAGGGGTATGACTTCTCCCATTCTCTAATGAACTAGATGGATGAGACAAGTCTCCAGTGGATCTGCTACTTTTTCCTTCTTTCCTGCTCTAAGATGTTTGCCAGTAGGCCTGCTCAGTGACCTTATCCGGGTGTCATCTATATCTTCCCCGGGTAAGTGTAGTCAGTATGTGTGCCAAAGTGCCTCTCCTACCATGTAACTTGGACAGTAGGTTTGCTGGTGTTGGAAGGGTGTCATAAACTGATCAGAGCAGGAAAGAAACAAGAAAGGGCTCCAGCCTCCAAAGTTCAGGCAATGTCACCTTCCTCTTTGGTTGGTTACACTTTGTCCACGCTGCTTGTAATTCAAGTTCCACAGCCCTGGACAATTGCCTTTCCTCCTTCAAGTGTTGGACCTCGGCATGGATTACATCCCTCCTCTATTTTAGGTCTGCTTTTTCCCATTGCTGGAAATGGATGGTACCGAGTTCCTGTCTGCCTGTGCCTGGCTTACTGATGATATCCTTCAACTTCAGCATGCTTTCTGCCTCCACCACTGCTGTGTCAACTGCCCACCTACCTTATGGTGATACCAGCGCCTCTACCATTTTCATTACTGGAATCTCTGAACATCATCTTCACCACTTTGGATTTCTCTACCACTGATGATAGACAGAGTTGTAACTAACCAGACCTAATATACAGCCCTACTGATGTGAACTTCACTTTCACCTGCTACTCCTCCTGGAGCATAGGCCATTAACAAGGGATCACCAGACTTCTCTGTCTTGGGCTGTCTTCTCCAACTTGTTTTAAGTGAGTCCCATTTTCTAAATATCTGCCTCAAGGTCACAGCTCCAGGTGTTTTTTGGCTGACTTCTTTATTTCTTTTCCCTTTTTCCTTTGGTTTGTCTTCCTCCTTAGGTCATCATTGCTGATGGTGTAAGTGCAGCGTATCTGGACTATCTTACTTAGGCAGTAGTTGATGAAAACTTACAATTCTTGAATATTGTCCCAGTTGTTTTCCAAGTTTCTGCTCCACAAAGTAGGACTGTCTTGACATTGGTGTTGAATAGCCTGAGTTTGGTGTGTACTGACAGTTCCTTGGAACTCCAGATGTTCTTTAGTTGTAGAAATGCTGCTTTTTCCTTGCTGACCCTAGCTTTGACATCAGCATCCTTTCAACCTTGCTTTTTGGTAACACTGCCCAGATAGGTAAAGGCTTTCACCTCCTCTAATGCCTTACCCTCCAACGTAATTGGATTAGAGCTGTTGGTATCCTCTTTGAGGATTTTACTCTTTCCTTTGTGTATGTTGAGCCCAATCTGAGCAGAGGTGACTGCCATGTTGTTTGTCTTTTCCTGCATCTGCTGCAGTGTTTGACAGTAGGGCCAAGTTGTCAGCATAGTCAAGGTCATCCAGCTGTGCCCAAAGTGTCCATTGGATCCCGTTCCTTCTCTGTGCCATTGCTGTCTTCATAATCCAATCAACTGCAAGTAGGAAGAGGAAAGGTGACAACAAACAGCCTTGTCTGACATCTGTTTTCACTTTGAACGTCTCTGTCAATTGCCCTTGATGAACTACTTTGCATTTCAGTCCCTTGTATGAGTTCCTGATGATGTTGACAAGCTTGAGTGGTGCACCATAATGCTGGAGGAGTTTCCAGAGGGTCTCCCTATCCACACTATTGAAGGCCTCCTCATAATCATCAAAGTTGACATACAGGGAAGAGTTGCATTGCTCAACAATGACGTGCATTATTGCTATCTGGGTCCATGCAGAATATATCCTTGTGAAAACCAGCTTGCTGGTCATGTAGTTGAGTGTCTTATCATCCTATTCAAAATAACAGTTTAGCCCCTATGCAGTTATGGAAAGAAGGGTGATTCCTGTGTAGTTGGTGCAATTGTTGAGGTCACCTTTCTTCAGATTTTTGATGATGTATCCTTCTTTCCAATCTGACGGCACTTGTTCCTCTTCCCAGATCTTGTTGAAGAGGGGGTAGACATGAAGCTTTGTGGAATTCCAAGCTAACTGCAGAGATGATTGTTCACATGCCTCTTGACACCTTCCACTGATGACATAGGTTAATCCCTTGCAGCCATATGAGCCTAGGTAACAAACCATCCTGGAACAGCCAGGCCTTGGACTTTCCTGGTTAGCTTGAACCATCAATCTTTCTCAGCCATTCATCTGCCTGTTCCTCTATATTGGATATGTTACTTTTATCAGTGAGAGGGGTGTTGTACCACTTCCCTAGGCATCTTATTGTTTTTTTTTTCTCAATTGGATGATATGCCTCCAATTTGGAGTTGGAACACGCTGATCACTTTCCCATTTCTAATTACCATTCTTCTTGAGGCTTGAAATTCTTCTGGGCTTCAACTTTATTCTTGTCCATGTTTCAGTGTTGCTAAGTGCCATCAGAATCCATGTTGCTTGTACATGAGATGGAGTTGTTATAGTCAGGTCACCCATAAAACCTTTGATTGGAGTTTGTCGGATTCCGGGCATTCTTAAGCCTCTGGCTTCTTTTCTGCAGCTACTCCAATAATGGATAAAATAAACTGCAGCCTGTTATGATTCCCTTCTACAGGTTCTGCCAATGAATTGTAAAATGGGCTGCCCTGAATCATAACTTAAAAATCCATGTAAGCAGCTGCTGATCATTCTTCTGATTTGTAAAAGGATATGATAGTACTCCAAAGCTATCCTCATAAGGTTGTGGGGAATGAGATCCCTACGTATTGTCCAAATCAATCCAGATTACTGTTAAATTGTGTTTGCTTTCCTTGGCCTCCTGAATCAGCTGGTTGAGAAAACCTCTGTGTTCCATTCACCCCAAGAAGCCTGTGATGCCTCCCTTCTGGACTGATGTATCAACTGTGGTGAGCAGCTGGAGGCGGTACCCAGCCGGGATGCCCGGAAGGACCGGAGGAGGGATTATGCCTCCTCCAGACCCCGAGGGGGCGCCCCGATGCCTGAGGAGCCCTGACCCTCAGCACTTCCGCCATACCCGGAAGTGCTGCGGGGAAGAAGACCAGGGACACCCAGAGTGCTTCCGGGTGCACAGCCATCACTTCTGCTACACCAGGGAGTGCCAGCAGGCGCTCATTGGGAGGCACCTGGAGCACATCCTGGTGGGTTTAAAAGGGGCGGCCTCCCTCCATTTGATGGCTGGAGTTGGGTGGAAGAGAACGGAGCTCGGAGGAGAGGAGTGGAGGCGGTTAGGAAACAAAGAGAGGCATTGTGAAGAGCCTTGACTGAGGGTGTTGTGGTACGGGACTACTGGGTTGGGTGTGCACTGTAAATATGACATTGTATAATAAACGTGTGTTGGCTGTTGAGCCATATCGGTGTCCGTCTGTCTGTGTCTGGGCCGGCTTCCACACAACTTATTTGTTCATTACTCTGTAGGTGTTTAACTTTTAGCCAGGACAGAGAAGAAGAGTTTGCCGTCAATGGTCTGGGACTGATTAATCTCAGAGGAATCCTTTTCCTTTGGTATGTGTAAGAAGGACGCTATATAGCACCCGACCTGACACAGATTGACAAGGAGGCACAGGTAAAATTAAATAAACTATTTATTTTTCTTCAGCTGGAGGGCACGACTTCCCCGTAATCCCTCCAGCCACAACACAGTCCCAAGCACAAGCAACACAACAAGTCCACACACTCTTCTTCAGCACCACCACTCCTCCTCAGCAAGCTTTGTCCTCCTTCCACCTGACTCTGGCCGCTGAGTGGTGGTTGCTGGCTCCCTTTTATCAGGCACCCGGAAGTGCTCCAGGTGGTTGACTGCCAACATCCGGCTGCACTTCCGGGTAAGGCGAAACCAGTGCCCAAAAGGGGCCAGCCACTCCTGTTGCAGCACCCCCTGGCTGCACCTACAGAACCCCACAGAGCTGCACAGAACTCCAACCCCCATGAAGCCCTGGGGGAGTCCGAGGCACCACTGCAACTCAGGGAGGCTGCCATCTAGCATCCAGGGGGAGATACTGGGCTTCCCATCCTTGTCCCCCAGGCAGATGTGGTGAAAGGGCGTCCCAGCCAGACATGGGCCCCAGCCATCCGTCACATATGAAATACCTTTGGATATTTTCCACGACTTTGAAATAATACCATTCATCCATATCTTCTGTGGCAGTTTCCATAGCCTGCAGAGTAGCATTGGGCACCTCTTATACACTTTATACTTTCCTTGGCTAACCTTTTTATGTGTATCTAAAGCGTAACCCTTAAAAAGTGTCATTGTGGCTCTCTCTGAGGAATTCCTCCACTATTTCCTTAGGGGTTGGCCAGTCTTCTGTATCTTGCTTCCTCAAGCAGTGTTTCAGTGAACATGTATGGTGATTTATGAACTGAGCCTGCATCACCTCCTTCTCTTTTCTCCCTTTCCAAGACCTTTCTGCCCTTCTGAGTCTGCTCAGTTGCTCCCCATGTCTGCTACTCAGATCTTTAATGCCCTCCTTTTCATCAGTACTTGCATTATGAAATGCTTAGTGAGAGTGTTATTTTCTTTCTAGGATGCAAGATCTTTTTCTCCCTCCTTTTCAACTCTCTTCCAGATGTTCTGCTTGTTCCCTTCTTCTCCTCTATACCAATGTGTTCAATAGCCATATTGAAGATGATTGTTGTTATCATGCCAATTTTCTGCTCAACCATGCTTGTTAAAGTGGTTTCTATTACTCTACCAAGGTCCTGATCTAGTTGGTTCTATTCTGTGCTATCATTTGCTGTGGGTCATTTCATTTTCTCTCAAACAAGTTGGGTGCCTGGGGTGGCGTTATTAGCATCCTCCTGTGGCTCGAGTGTGAAATGACTGCTGAGAGATCTCCTATACTATGGGTGCTTCTTGACCGGAGTCCTCTTGCATCTCACCAAGTGTCTCCATTGTTTGCTGCATTTGTGTCTCCAAACTTGCACATTTGGTCCTTTTGCTTTCTTGCATATCTTCCTGCAATGACACTTGACCTCTAAAACTTCCCCTGTGAGTGTAGTTTGGGTGAACCATCTTATTGTTCATAAGTTTGCTGAGACCCTGTCAAAGTCTCTCATTCTCCCCACCCATTGGAAGACTATGGGGGTATAGCTCGTTATTCCACTCTGTGGCTTTTTTTGTGTCCTATTGCGAGTCTTGCAAGTGAGGTTGCTAGCCACATTCACCCATGTCAGTCTTTCCTGAAGGTCACCTGTCTTCCCAGAGTCCCCAGTCTTGATTGTTTGCCATCAAGCCTTTCCTGGAACTCATTGTTATCCCAGAAGATTCATTATTAAATACTTTTGCACACTGATACTCTCAGTCACTTACTCATAGCTGAAGCTTTCTATCAGAAGAAGATGTCATCAGATGGCTTTCAACTTTCCTAGGATGTTTTGACCCTGAACCAGGATGTCCTCCAGTTGTATAAGCAGAAATGTGTTCTGTCTTTTTAAATAACACTAAAACAGAACACTGCTGTCATCTGATTTTTGTTTCTTTAGAATGTGAGATGCATCCTTATCCATACATATGTGAATGAGTAAATGTGTTGTCATATGGTTGAGTTGTTCACAGATCAGAGTCCAAAACAGAACTGATTTTAGGTTGAGAAAATGGTGGCTTTAAAGGGTGAGACAGGAAATGACGCCATCGGGACCAAAACCAGAAGTGCTGTCTTCGGGGACCGAAAGTGACATCATCAGTGGTGCCTGTGCCGGAAGTAATGTCATCAATGGCCCCGGTACCAGAAGTGACATCATCATAGGCACCAAAAGCGAGTGGGATTTCCCGTGGATGGTCTACAGAGGATTGAGAGAGAAAGTCAGTGCAGCTCATCATCACCTGGTCTGGCGTGGTACTACTATTATTCAGGCCCTTTACCTGCTTCCCAATCGCATGTGTGTGACAGTGTGACAGTGTCAAAAACTGAAACTAAAATCCATGAACAACAACTTGGCATAAGTGACCTGTAAATTTAAATATAGCAAGACATAGTGAATGGAAACCCATAACTAAAAGAAACATACACATACAACATAAAGGAACTAAAAATTAGCTTTTAGTTTCTGATTCAACTTATTGGTCAAAAAAGACATTTAAAATACAGGACAACAGCATATTATCACTAAAAATACCTCTAATCTAATTCTGAAAATCACAAAGTGAGTGAGCTTCTTCTTAATTGTTGTGTCAAAGCACAGATCTAACAAAAAGTTTTCTAAAGCATTAAAAATTTCTAAGAGCATGTTGGCCTCCCATTCGCTGGAAAAGGGCCAAAAGTCACAGTTTTTATCACGTTGGTCAAAAAGTGACCAAAAACCTTTTGCAAACTCTGGCCTAGCTCCAGAGAATCTGTGTGAAGATGGAAGAAACATCCATGACAGTCATCACTGCAACATTTTGCCTCTCTGGGCTTTATGACAGAGTGTTCAAAAACAAGCCTCTCTTCAGTAAAACACACCATTAAGCCAACTTGGAGTTTGCAAAAAGGTGCCAAAATGACTCAGACTGTGAGAAACAAGTTTCTGTGGTCTGATGAAACCAGGATTAGATCATGTCTGGAGGAAACCAGGCATCGCTCATCTCCCAATATCTTTCCAGTAGTGAAGAGCTGGAAGAATTAACATTGTTAAGATGAATATCCTCCCTAAGCTCCTCTTTTTATTTCAAAATATTCCAATATACATCAATAAATGATTCTTTAAGAAATTAGATTCAACCATAACCACATTTATTTGGAACTCAAAACATCCACATATCCAAAGGGTCACCCTACAAAGGCCAAAGAAAGAAGATGGCATGGCTCTACCTAACTTTCAAATTTACTACTGGGCAGCAAACATACAACATATAAAAACCTGGACATTGACACAAACAGATGAACATACACAGGCTTGGTCTGCAATAGAAATAAAATCCTGCAGTTCCTCTTTATATTCCTTGCTTTGCGCCCCAATAAATGCAAATTATCGCCAATATACTAATAACCCAATAGTACTTCATACACTCAGAATATGGAACCAATGTAGAAAGCATTTTAAGATAAAGAATCTTTTATCTGTGGCACCTCTGCATGATAACCACCTTTTTCAACCCTCGCAAACATATGCAGTTTTTAATACCTGGAAAACATTTGGGATTAAATCACTTAGAGATCTTTATATAGACAACGTCTTTGCATCCTGCAAACAATTACATTCTAAATTTAACTTTCCAGCAACACATTTCTTTCACTATCTTCAAATTAGAAACTTTGTTAAACAGAACCTGCCCGATTTTCCTCACCTCCCACTTCCCTCTATGCTGGAAAAAATACTGATCAGTTTCAAGGACTTAGACAACATCTCTGCAATATATAAAACCATTTTACAGTCCCTCACTTTCAAAGATCCAAGAGGACAGTGGGAAAAGGATCTCTCCCTCAACATATCAGAAAAGGAGTGGAAGGTAGCCAAGGAGAGAATTCACTCGAGCTCCATACGTGCAAAGCATACAATTATTCAATTTAAAATTATATATCGAGCACATCTGTCTCGCTTGAAACTGTCCAAAATGTTTCCAGGGCAAGAATCCAACCTGCAAACGCTGCAATCAAGTTCCAGCCTCACAGGGTTACATGTTTTGGGCCTGCACCAAATTAACATAATTTTGGACCAAAATTTTTAAATGCCTTTCAGACAGCCTCGGTGTCACAATCCCTCCTAACCCATTAACAGCTGTGTTTTGTGTTCTTCCAGATGGGTTTAAAGTGGAGAAGGACAAACAAACTGTGATTGCCTTCACTACACTTTTGGCACGCAAACTTATCTTGCTCAACTGGAAGAATCCTAACTCTCCCCTTTTAAGTCAGTGGGTAACTGATGTTATATATTATTTGAAATTGGAAAAAATAAAATTCTTACATAGAGGATCTGTGCAGAAATTTTTCAAAACCTGGCAGGATCTAATCAATAATATTTTAGAATAAGCTCTTAAAGCACTGAGGAAGCAGATTCTCTCCCCATTCTCTGTTTTTTTCTTTTTCTTCTTCATTTATCTTTATTCACTTATTAATTCATCTAGTTACTTATTTTTACCAGGTTTAAGTTTTATTCTGCTGCCCATGTTCTCTTTCTCAGCAGTGGGGGTTGATTTGTTTTCAGTCCTATTCTTGTATAATTGATCTATTTGTATGGAATGTTGTCTGACTTCAATAAAATCAATAAAAGTAAAAAAAAAAAAATCTTTTCAGTGGTGAAACATGGTGGCCACATCATCATACTGTAGAGTTGTTTTTTTAGCGGCAGGAACTGGAAGACTAGTCAAGACAGAGAGTAATGTGAACAAATCTGTCCTTACTAAAACCTGTTCCAGAGTGCTTTGGACCTCAGATTTCGCTGTTCGAGTTTTAAGAGAACAACGACCATAGGAACAAAGCAAAGATAACACAGTACAGGGTGGTCCAGATCTAATTATGCAGATCTAGATTGTCTGGATGACTTTGATTTATGCGGGGACAATTCCAGTTCGGCACAAAGACAATTCTTCATGTCGTCAGTTCGCAGACTTCTCGATGGTCCGGGATTTTTCAGGTGATTTTCTATGTAATAAACTTAATAAGTTATAGCGTAATGAAAATTGCATAATTAGATGTGGACCACCCTATAATGGCTTAGGGACAACTCTGGGAATTTCTTTGAATGGCTAAATACTGGCTAAAGGGTGTAAATATTTGTGTCAGTGTGATATTTCTGTTGTTCATTTTAAAAATATTCATAAAAATTTCTAAATTTCTGGGGTTTTTTTGTCATTCTGGGGTAGTTAGTGTTGCTTGATGAGGAAGGTATATGTAAAAAGTGAAGGGGTCTGAATACTTTCTGAAGGCACTGTGGCATTTACCATTAATGTTTTTGATAATAAAAGCTACATATTTTTACATGTGTGTTAGCTAAATCTAATTGAAAATATAGCAAAAGTGGAGTAAGCATGTCTTTACAGCCATTTGAAGCACAAATCTCAATGATGTATTGATTCCTATATATCAATTATTTTTTTAACTCCTAACTACAGTGGAGAGCCTTGTTTACTGCATTCTGTCCTGACAGATTTTTCATAGTAAGCAAACCGAAGGGAAATAAAATAATAATCTACAACAGAATTGAGATGCTGGAGAAGCCTGACATTCACGTAATCTCATTTTCATCACGGTAAGAGCACTGGGTTCTGCAATCATTAATTTGGAAAAATGCTTAGGTAACTGTGGATCCCTTAAAAAGAGCGGAAGCTCTGTGGCAAAGGCTAAATTTGAAAATTTAAAACCGTGATTCTATGTCAACAGTACAGTGTTTTAGTATAAAGAGAGAGTGACTACCTGGAACCCACACAAAAATAGATATATTTAGAGAGCAGATCTATAGATAGACATATTGTTTGTGTTTTACTACCCGAAATAATAGGTATTTGGAAACAGACTCTGCAAAGTATTTTTTTTATACTAAACTATGAGCTTGAATATTAGGTTTAAATAAAAGTGTGAATCAATACTGTCTAGATACAGTATGTGCTTGAATATCCCCTTTCCTTATAAATTCATTTTTTATCTCTCACAAATTAAATAATATGTGTTGAATCTTGAAATATGTGCCACAGCCTTCTTTCATCTAAAACTTTTAGAAGACTAGTCATCCTTATTCATTGTTATTCATGGTGAAGGAAATTCCTATATAGCTCGCCAAACTGTTTTTTGCTTATGCTGGCAAGTAACAAGCCCATAATGACCTGAAATATTAATCTAATGCTGAGTAATGCTTCATAATTCAAATGTTAATAATGAAATCTCCTGTCAATACTGACCACTATGGCTCCCGTTTCAGAGTAATTAATTTAAAAAGTAATGGAGGCCACTCTACCTCTAGTTTTAGAGTAATTTGTTTGAAATAACAGCAGGAGCAGAGACGCGCTTATCCTCTCCTTCCTGACTCTGTGTCAAATACCCGTAGATGTGTTATGCCTAAAGCTTGATTAAAGGTCAGGATAGGCCTCTGGTGTGCCTCTTAGTAAACTGTATATGAAAAATTGTTTTCTGTGTGGGACCCCCAGAGTAATATCTTGAGCAAATATGCGACTCAGCATTTTGCCTTTCAATGCTGAAATCAATAAAGTTTCAGAGAGGTTCCAGTATTTCATTCCCAGGGTAGTTTTGTGTAAATGGTGCCCAATTGATTTTTGTTTTATCAAACATGTCTCTCCTCTTAATAATCTGCCTAATACTTTCCCTTTTAATTTTTAAAGGTGATATTCTGGTAGAAATACAGAAATGATCTCCTCTGTTATTAGTATGTGTGTGTGGACAAAAATGTGCTTTGACTTTCAAGTGATTAAACGACTGCATTGCTTAATATAGGGGCTAAGCTGTGTTCGAAGAAAAAGAGCAGAATTCAATACAAATTAATTACTGTCTTGTCCAGGAATATTAAGAAATTGGCTAAGGTCTTGAACCCCAATTAATGTAGCTGCTTGTGTTAGAGGAGTCTCATTATGTAAGGTGGTTAATGCAGCGCTGTGTGCTCAGTACAGGCAACTCATGTCCACCCATTCTGGGCTAGACTTTATGGTCCAATTTGGTGTCATTTTAGTTCTTTTATGTTCCTATGTAAAATATCTTCCATCCATCCATCATCCAACCCGCTATATCCTAACTACAGGATCACGGGGGTCTGCTGGAGCCAATCCAAGCCAACACAGGGCGCAAGGCAGGAAACAAACCCTGGGCAGGGTGCCAGCTCACCGCAGGGCGCATACACACACACACCAAGCACACACTAGGGACAATTTAGAATCGCCAATGCACCTAACCTGCATGTCTTTGGACTGTGGGAGGAAACTGGAGCACCTGGACACGGAGAGAACATGCAAACTCCACGCAGGGAGGACCCAGGAAGCAAACCCGGTTCTCCTAACTGTGAGGCAGCAGCACTACCCACTGTGCCACCGTGCTGCTCCGTAAAATATCAGTTAGGGTGAACTTTCTGCAGGGCAGTAGTTTGTTAGTTTCAATTTGCAAATAATGTCCTATAGAGGTGCAAGCTTTGTCACATTTGTACATTCAATTTTTAACTTTGAGAGAAAATAATACGGGGTCTCAGCTTATTTAAAGGAATACTCCACCCAAAAATGGTATTTATTTATTATATGTTACTTACCCCATGTCATTTGTAGTGATGGAAAAAAGAAGTTTTCAATCTCATTTTTTCGTGGAGGAAGTAAATGACAACGATTTCGATTGAATGGAACCCGATGGTGACCAGTGCTGTAACAACAGCAAACGATGTGAAAAACATAATTTTAGTGTCAGTTAGTTTTGTATTCAAAGTAGGCCCAGCGTTAGTATCATTTTCAGTTTTTGTACTCTTTTCATCTTTGACTTTGCTCCTCATTTTGCCCATTGATTTTACAGTAGATGCCTTCCTATTGGTCTTTCAGGTTCTGACCTATCTTTTGGTTTTTGATTACGATTTTTCCTCATGTTGCCATCTCCTGGTCAGTTCAGCTGCTCACAATACCCTTTGACACTCCTGTGTTATAACGTCCTAAAAAGTGCAAAGGGCCAAAAAATAGAAAGAATAAATCACCAAAGAACCAAATCCACAAAAGGTAAAAGAGTAATATAAGATAAAATATAAAATAATGAAAAACAATGACTTAAAGGCCAGAAATATAGAAAAAAATAAATCACAAAAGTCCAAAATCCAGAAAAGGTAAAAATTAATATAAGAAAATTACAAAATGATCAACAGAAACAAGAATAAATATTGAAAAACAATGACAACAATGGTGAGTATTTTGTCTTGGTTAATTTTTTTTCCAACCTTTTCTGGTCCTTTTGGTATAAATATGCTCTTCATTTTTTTCTACCACTGGCATTTTGGTGACATTATTTTTTTGGTTTATTGTTTTCTTCTTCTACTTTCGGCTGCTCCCTTTAGGGGTTGCCACAGCGGATCATCTTCTTCCATATCTTCCTGTCCTCTGCATATTGCTCTGTTACACCCACCACCTGCATGTCCTCTCTCACCACATCCATAAACCTCCTCTTAGGACTATTTTTGTAAAATATTTTGAAACTTCACTGCAATTTTTTGAGCTCCCATTTTGGGGTTGTCTCCTCTGAGATTGTGACGCATCAATCATGAGGCAGCAGGATAAAAGTTCACAGCAAGTTCATGTCCATATCGAGATCATGGATTCAAAAAGCAAGTCCTTAATGTTACCTCTGTTAATGATCTGCTGGCGTTAATTTTCGATGTTTTCAACTCTGATTCTTGTGTTATGGTTTGGTTTTCATTGCTGTAGTTCATGAGCTCCCAATATATAACCTGTTTCTGTTTTTTGACCATGTCTGTTACCTGAGCTGGACAGCCCTGAGGCACAGCCAGACAATATTTTTGTCATCTATATGATCATAATAAACACAGAAAGAAAGCAAGAAGGGTTCAGAGGGGAAATCTGTAAAGTAGCAGAACAAGCAAGGGTCATGACAAAAACAGAAGGTAGAGTGGGGAAATATAAAAAACAAGCAGACGGTAATATAGGACAAAGTGGGTACTGTCTGTTCTGCTAGTTATTTAGTGGGAGAAGAAATACAGCTGCACCCCCAATCAGCACTACTGAGAAAATGGCTCAACTGCAGCTCTTACCATACCGTGATCAGCCCTGAAATTCATCTGATAACAAAAGTGCAAATTAGGTGTTGAGCTCTGCAGAGACTCTGTCAGACAATAAGGTGCCAAATGGACATTAAACTTAGGCTGGTAACCACAGACTAAACTGGATCTGGGTATGATGGTCAAAGCATCTTAAGCAGGCACTGGATCTGTAACTAGAAGGGACTTTAGTTAAATCACCAGACGGTACACCTTTCTTCAAAACTAGCTGAACTCTTCTTATCTGCCTCTTCCAATCGGCTGAAAGCTGAGGACCTGTTCTCTTTTGGGACCTAAAAGCTGATGAGATTCTCTCTTTTTTTTTAAAGCTGACAGCCTGTGTTGTTTGTGAGGCGAAAGTCGATTCTCTTTGGGGCGAGAAGCCATCATCTCTCTGCAGAGAGAACAGCTCCCAAACTTACTTTGGTCTGGAAGTCACTCTCCATAGAGCCTTGGGGCTGGATATCCTGAGCTAGCCCTAAGATCCGCTCTGCCAAGCCAACCCCTACACCAGTGACTGAGCTCTGTCTGAGAAGACTTACTTCAAGAAGGGAATTACAGTCGCTACACTCTTGTGTCACAAAGACTAATGCTTTTCCTAATGAATTCTCAGAGGGCACAGCGAGCTGAGAAAGGCAGCATCACAACACACCATGGACAAGAACGAAGCAGCAAAGAGAACGAGAGCAAGAAGAGTCCTCAATTTGAAACTGGAGCAACAACACGCAGCTCAACACAACATCAGACATACATCTTCTGTAAAGCCTTGGTATCATAAAACTGTACTATACGTAGCAAGATGAATTAAAACTCTAAAAAGTCTGTAAACAGCCAGCCTCTTCTGTGTTATAAGCTTGTCTTGCATGTTTTACATCCTGTCTTTTATATGTATTCAGGCATCATATTTCTATAGTCCTTGTGTTTGTCAATAAATTGTATTATTCTGTTTCTTAAAATGAGTGTGCTTCAGTTACCTTGAAACCTCTCCTACAGAGAAAGCTAAGGAAAAATAAAGTTGGAGCATTACTCATTACTAATATTGTCAAAGGTAAAACGGATAATTAATTAACTGATTGATTAATATCTACCAATTAATTCTTCTTCTCACATCCATACACAATTTCCTACATTTATTTGGTGTCCTTGGATGGGCCTAACAGAAATCTCTCACATTTCCTGCAAAAAACATTCCACAACAGAAGACACATAAAATCAAACGGACCAAACTGACAGAGGCCACAGTGAACAATGCAAATAACATCCTGTGAAGACTTTATATGACATGACTAATGCGTGATAAAAGTTTCCAAGCTGTACATTAGATGAACAGGCAGGCTGCATTGGAGGAAAAGAGTAGAGAGAGTAGTAAAGAACAGAACCTAACTGTGTGGTGTTGAGGTATTTATTCCTTGTTAGATAGGCAGATATAATAAATTAAATGTATGTGGGGTATTTACTTCATTAAACATGGAAGGTTTGACTTACGCTGTCCTCTACATAAAGAAGTCCTTGCTGGTTTCTGTTGGGTGTGCATTTCTTATTAGTTACCACTATTGTCCCAAAGTGCATTTAACATAGTTTAGCTTTTAGAAATCTCAATTTGCTGATGCCTTTGAGAATTTGTAAAACTAGGATTAAGTCATTGCTACTCAGGACTAAAGATGCAGTAGAAAGAGGACACTCAAGCCTGTTTTGTAGTGAATTACACCAGATGCTTTTTGATGGACAGATTGTGGTGCAGCAACTTGTTTTCAGAATCAAATTGAAATCAGTTTTATTCTAATTAAAATAACGTAATGAACCAACCATCACAGCTTAAGCTGTATTCTTTAAGATTTCATACCCACACATAGAGTGCCTCTAAAAAACAGTGTACCTAATTTAAGATTAATGTACACCACAAGAGCATTTTTTTGGAAATAGATATTTTTCTTTTGTTATGCTTTTAGTATGAATAAATTTGACAGTTGCCCCCACACCACACATTATTTGGGGGTAAATAATATATTCTCTTCTCCTTTATTAGTGTTGACTTGCAAATTTCGCCAAAGCTTTTTTCGCAGCAAATATGCTTTGTTCAGTGGCAGGGTTGCCAGGTTCTTAAAAATGTTTAGCCAAAGGAAAGCTTTAAAATAGGAAAATTTCCCCAAAAAAATAGCCCAATACAGGTGGTACACAAAATGACATGCTAGAAAGTGGGGGGTAATGTCAGAGCGAGAGGGTTAGGTACATACAATGAAAGCCCTGGCTGGGGGCATCCCCTCAGAGATATTTCAGAGTGATAGAATGCATATACAACATCACAAAACAGGGGCTGGTTGGACACCCCCCCCCCCCCCCCAGTGGCATAGCTAGGGGGGGCAAGGGGGGATATCTGTCCCCGGGCGCAGTATCCAGGGGGCGCCAAATTGATGTTATGAAATTTTAAAATGAAATGTTTTCCATTCTTAAATGCACTAAAAAGTAAATAAAAAACATTCCCATACTCATTCCATCACTCCATCAGTATGAGGATATCTTTTTCCTTTATTTTTTGTCTCTGATTTCGAAGCACGTATTAGTTCTATATACCCAACTGACAATAATTTATCCCTTTCACTACTCTAACATGCTTGACTCCCACTCAGAAACATTTTTGACATTATTAAACAGGTCGCGCGACTGACATGAGGCATTAGTGTATCACTGTCTAAGTTACGGAGCAGGAGGTTACCAACAGCATACATTTTCATGAACTAATCGATAAATTTGCAGCAGTAAAGGCTAGGAAAATTTCTGTTTGAAGTTAATAATTACATTTAAAGCATTATACATCAAACTATTTTTTTTACTTTATACTAACTTCATTTTCAGGTTATTATATTATTATATCCAATGTGATGTTTAAGTTTTTGCAATGTTATATTTTAATAATATTTTAGAATAATTATATTTTCAAACTACCATTGTTGTCTTAATTATTTTACTTCGTTCTATCTTTATAAATTTAGCGAAACCTTGAAAATATATGCATAAAAGTGCTTTAAAAAATTTAAATATTTAAAAATTTAAAACTATTCAAAATAAAAAAATATGATTTTTTTTTCTTAAAATACTATTATTTTCAATACATTTTTTAAAATTTTCTTTCCCTTCCCCACTGAATTTTGGCAAACAGGAGGGGGCGCAAAATCTTCAGTTGTCCCCGCGTGCTGAAAACCCTAGCTACGCCTCTGAAGGTGATTTTATGGCAGTAAAGAACAAGTGCAAATAGCAGTGGAAAGGGTGACAGATGAATTAAAAATACATTGAGTGAATGGAGTTTGAAAAAAACAGTACTTTTTAGAAAAGAAAGTAGCCCAAAAACAACCCATGAAAGCCCATTTTTTTCTCCATAGACAAGGATCAAAAATATCCCAGATGGTCAAGAAAGCCACAGACGTGGCAAAACTATTCTTCTCCAAAAATTGTCTTTGAAATTTACTGTGCAGCTGAGTTTTTTCCTATGATGCTTTGTGAGGCCAGTGTGACATCACAGAGCTGTAGATGGGGTCAGTCCTCCAAGTATATAATGCTTATCCTATAGTGGGTTAAAAATGTGTGAAAAACATATAAACCCAAAACAGTGGAAATTTGCATTTCTTAAATGTTGTGTCATTTTGTATGGACTTGCACGTGACCTGTGTGTAATACACGAGCCCATCCCTTTAACAGTATTACCCAGAGTGGTGTGCAACTGATGCAAACAGGAAGGAGTGATGAATCCATGCCTTTTAGTATTGTGCTCATTTCATAGTAGCGGCAGTGAATGAGCAAAAGTATTAGGATAAAAGGGGACTTTTTGGTTCAAGAGAGGTGAGTACCTACAAACTATTCTGTATGGGGGGATGCTTCCTGTCTGCTACTGTCTGCAAGAAATTTTACCATTCTGATATTTAATTCTGTTAATTTTTTCTCAGAGAGGCACGGTGGCACACTGCCTCACAATTCAGGTCAGATTTCTGGCCACAATAATCAGCCCAGCATAGATGGCAGATGTTTCCCTAACCATCAGGGATACTTAAATGACCATTATACTATTACAATCCACTCAAAAAGTCCAGTTTCTACTTTACAGTTGACTTCAATGCATTTCAATGAGTCTTTATAACTTTCTGAGATCAAGACAAAGGAAATTCAGTGGAGTTTGCTTATCATTAATTGTCATCCACACTCTCCACTCAATGTTTTTCACAAATGGCATTTTCTAAAATAATTAGAAATAATTCTGTATTGTGATTCTAATCATTTTCAACCACAAACTCATCATTTCCAAACCAAGGGATTGAATTATTGTTGTTGTTACAAAATATGAGTCATTATCTTTGCACAAAGATAAATAAGGAAAAATCAAATAGTAAATACTAATGCATTAAGACAGCTCTTTGGCTGTTAACAAATTAACAAGCAAGGCTTTCGGGAAAGACTGTGCATTTAAAGACTGAGTGGCTGGTTGTATCAGCTTTTAAATAATTGCACTGGCTGTCTCTACTAAATACACCACCAGCAGATGCAAACATATACTGACAAATTATGAATGTCACAGATGCAAATAATAAATAAGGGACAGGAATTAAAGCAGAAAAAAGGTTCAAAACTTTTTATCAGGTCGATTTCACCTTCCTTTTTTGTTTGTATGTGTATTGCAATAAACGTTACAAGCTGATAAGTGTAACATCACATCTGCTGAAATTCAGCTTTTGGTTTGATATCGTAGTTAATGAACATCAATTAAACATTTTAAAAGGTCTGTGCCACCTTCTAATAAAAAAGTGATATGTATTGAGTGTTTTAGGGCCAAATAAAGTAAAAGACCTAAAAGAGTCCTTCATTCAGGTTTGGCACATCTTCTCCCGTGCAGTTATCTCGTCTGCCAATTGTTGTTGGTTAATCAAGTCTGTGTCAGTGACTCCGAATTACTGGACTACATATTGATGTAGAAGCTGCTGGAATCAGTGATACCAGCCCTCTCATGACTGCCTGTAAAGTCATTCTTCTTAGTCTCAAGTGCAGTATTTGCAGTTTGTTCAAAGTGTTTATTCAAATCATTACGCTATTTACTTTTTTAAATGCCTGGTAGAGTTTTCAGCACAACAGGGTTTTTTTGTTTTTTTTACTGTTCTTTTTCATACACGTTTCAGCTCTTCTTTTGAATGATCTGTCCATCCATTCTGTCTTTTGTGGTTTGGTAACACATTAAAGGTAAGAGAGACTTATGAGATATTTGCTCATAGTTGTTTTATTTTTATATAAATGCTCTTTAGTTATGTCTGATTGGGTTGGTTTATGATGGAAAGGATCAAAGTTGTGTATGGGTGTGTGCTGGACAGTGGGCTGTGGGCCCCCGTGCTGTTGGTGAAAACCTGGACTTTTCCTGTTATCGCATATTTTTTCTCTCATATATACTAATCCTTTTTTGTGAGTAGGACCAGAGGGTGTGCATGCAAGTCACCCTGATGGTAGGTTTGGCCAAGAATATTATAGTCTTCTCTATTCATCCTCACAATCTTAGACCTGTATATTGAAATATAGTATCACCAACTGAAATGCTTATTTTAAAAATGCATTTGAAAATCAAGAAATAAGATTTGGCATTATTTTATAATTTTGCTGTTTGATATTAACCAAAGATACTGTTTACCTTGTTTGTTAAGATTTCCCCTTAAGTTTAAAAAAGTTTATTCAATCAAATCTTTTGTATTGTTCTATTGGTCTCTATTGTATGAACGTTCATTAATTTTGTGGTTCACAGAAAATCTTGCTCAAAGCAAACTTCTCTGCCAACCCACATGGCCTTGGGGCAGATGATGGGGTTGACAAAGCTCTGAATGGCTTTAAAAACTACTGTAGGGAGTGTGATGACCTGCTACCCCAGGTAAGCATTATTTTATCTTAGGACCTTGAGCATGAGAAAGACCCTATATAATTATTATTTTTAATGCCGTCAGTGTTTGTGCTTATTAAAAAAGAAAAAAAAAGAATAATAGAGTATTACTAGTAGTGTAATCAAATGACATATTTGGGCTTAGCACATTGGCAGGGCCTACCTCATGGCAGGCTAATGCACCAGTGGTGTGTTTAACTTCATAGTTTCTCAGGTGACATGTATGTCTAAATGAGCTCAAAGTCTCTTAGTGTGTTTCAGAAGGGGGTTACTTAAGTGTGGTGTTGCAGTGGTCAGCTGGTCAGCAGGAACTGATGAGAATCTGTAGTTTATTGACTGAAATGTTTTTGTGTGCACTGACATTCTGCCTTTTGAGAATGAATGAGAGAGGCAGAGATGGAAGAGGAGCATTAAGATGGCTTTTTTTCCTTTGAGCCTTGTAAGTAATATGAACTATTCATGTAATGTGTTATTTTGCACTGAACATTTATTGAGGGCACTGTGCAGTTTAACAGCTAATGGATGGATCTTCAGCAGTATTTATTGTGCTTTTAAGAAAACACTCTTTTTATCACTGCTTTTAATGCATTGTTTATTGAGCACCATAGGAAAAGTGCACTTTGGACTGTTTTCTAAGGATTGAAGTATTTGTTTTCACAATAAATCATTTTTTTTTGGCAATCCCACTGTTGAGAACTGTGTTTTTCCACTGTCTGTAGTCCTGTTATCAGATGCCATGTACTGCCAGTATTGAAAGTTTAAAAACATTGGTCATCACAGAAAGGTATTCCAACATTTATAATGGACAAAAATTAACTTCTCATGTTAAAAAAAAACAAAAAAACTTTGGCATTATAATGTGAATAGTCAGGCAATTTGATGGCAAACTCTACAAGCTTGCTTTTCATCTAAAATCAACCTCTAGAAACCATTGATGTACAGGAATTGAATGACGTCCAGGATGCACAGCAGCTGCAGCTGGTAAAAGATAAAAACCAACTGAGACGCAAGATAAAATAGATGCACCAGATAGATTTACAGTAAGTGGGGACTTAATTAAGAGTCAGTGCACTGATAACTGGGAAATATCTTACAAAGGCAAAGACAAATCCTAGCCATCAAATGTGAAAAATGGACAATAATACGGAAGACTTTAGAGGGCACAAGAAACACTGAAGATTTGAGCATATGGAATATCAAACATGAACGAAGAGCTGCAGCTGGGCTCACTTACAAAGCAGAACTAATTAGTTAAACAGAGCAGGTGCAGTTACTGGTGAGTAAGGAAGCGTACAAGCTTTCTGTTTTGTCATAATTTTTTACTCTGGGAAAATAAATCCCCAAGAGAATAAAGGTGGTTCACTGCAAAAATTTAAAAAAAAAATTAAAAAATGATGCTCACCTTTAAACTCCCTTCTCTTTCTCTTTACACATAAGCTATTGAAAGGGAGATGTGAGAAACTGTAAAATACAAAAATAATAGAAATAGAACACTTAATTAGGGTTATTAAGGACTAGCTGTCCCCTGTGGCTCATGCCCACATAGTAGTGAAACAGGACAAACTTTAAAAATCAATAAAAAAAAATTTAAAAACTATAATTCCGGCCAAGTGGAAGATGGGTACACTCCAACATCAAATGTTAGCACTGTATCTGATCAAATTCAGATCTGATCGGAGAGTGTCCCCCACATAGGGGTGATATCTCTGGCAATGAGCAGGTACCCTCTAAAACACACATAGCTGTGATCTTTCTCTCTCAAAAACATCAAACGTTACTCTTTAATAAACTCTAGATGATAATGTTTGCTGAACAAACAAGTATTGCTAGCTAAGCAGAGGCAAGGTATACTCCAAAATTTGGCGAGAGATAGAGCGACTCGAACGGAAGCTGGTGCATGTGTGAGGAGGGCCCCATCTGGCTCCCTACTCCTGAGGTCCCCACTCCCCCTTCCTCTCAGCCTGTAGCCTGTCTTTCAGACTCGTGCAAATAAATCAGTGCCGCAAGCGAACTATGATACTTAGCACGATAAGAGAAGTCGCAAAATCAACCGGAATGTTCAAGCAAATTATAAAAAAAAAAAACAATCTAAATCCATTAAGTAGTTCTCTTGTGAAAAGCAGACAGACATACAGAGAGAAGTTGGATTTTATATATATATATATACTGTATATATATATATACACTGCTCAAAAAAATTAAAGGACTACTTTTCAATCAGAGTATAGCATCAAGTCAATGACACTTCTGGGATATTGAGCTGGTCAGTTAAGTAGCAGATGGGGTTGTTAATCAGTTTCGGCTGCTTTGGTGTTAATGAAATTAACAACAGATGCACTAGATGGGCAACAATGAGACGCCCCCCAAAACAGGAATGGTTTAACAGGTGGAGGCCACTGACATTTTTCCCTCTTCATCTTTTCTGACTGTTTTTTCACTAGTTTTGCATTTGGCTACGATCAGTGTCAATACTGGTAGCATGATGCAATACCTGGATCCTACAGAGGTTGCACAGGTAGTCCAACTTCTCCAGGATGGCACATCAATACATGCCATTGCCAGAAGGTTTGCTGTGTCTCCCAGCACAGTCTCAAGGGCATGGAGGAGATTCTAGGAGACAGGCAGTTACTTTAGGAGAGCTGGACAGGGCCGTAGAAAGTCCTTAACCCATCAGCAGGACCAGTATCTGCTCCTTTTTGGCAAGGAGGAATAGGATGAACACTGCCAGAGCCTTGCAAAATGACCTTCAACAGGCCAATGGTGTGAATGTCTCTGACCAAATAATCAGAAACAGACTTCATGAGGGTGGCCTGAGGGCCCGATGTCCTCTAGTGGGCCCTGTGCTCACTGTCCAGGACCGTGGAGCTCAATTGGCATTTGCCATAGAATACCAGAATTGGCAAGTCCACCACTGGCACCCTGTGCTTTTCACAGATGAGAGCAGGTTCACCCTGAGCACATGTGACAGATGTGAAAGGGTCTGGAGAAGCCGTGGAAAACATTATACTGCTTGTAACATCGTTCAGCATGACCGGTTTGGTGGTGGGTCAGTGATGGTCTGGGGAGGCATATGAAGGGACGCACAGACCTCTACAGTCCAGAACACTACACCTTGACTGCTATTAGGTATCAGAATGAAATCATTGGACCCTTTATCAGGCCCTATGCTGATACAGTGGGTCCTGGGTTCCTCCCGGTGCATGACAATGCCTGGCCTCATGTGGTGAGAGTATGCAGGCAGTTCCTGGAGGATGAAGGAATTGATACCATTGACTGGCCCCCATGCTCGTCTGACATAAATCCAATAGAGCACCTCTGGGACATTATGTTTCGGTCCATCCGACGCCACCAGGTTGCACCTCAGACTATCCAGGAGCTCAGTGATGCCCTGGTCCAAATCTGGAAGGAGATCCCCCAGGACACCTCTCGTCGTCTTATTAGGAGCATGCCCCACGTTGTCATGAATATAAGCATGTGGGGGCCATACAAACTACTGAGTATGATTTTGCAATGAAATTTTGGCAAAATGGGCTAGCCTGCCATTTTTTCACTTTGATTTTCACGGTGTCTTTGAATTCATCTCTCTGTAGGGTGATAGTTTTCATTTTCCATCAAACAATGTGGCATCCTTTTGTTCCTAACACATTACCTAGTCCATATCAGTAGAGAGAGCCAGCAGGATTTTTTTCCCATTGAGATCTGATGTGTTTTCAAAGTGTTCCTTTAATTTTTTTAAGCGGTTTATCATTAATAGTATTTTGTAACCCAGCCACAGGGGATGCACAAACCAATGTATTTCTTCGTGCCGGTCCCAAGCCCGGATAAATGGGGAGGGTTACATCAGAAAGGGCATCTGGTGTAAAATTTTGCCAAATCAGTATGCAGACAACAATGCAAATTTCCATATCGGATCTGTCGAGCCCCGGTTTAACAATGACCACCACCAGTACTGTTAGCCAACAGGGTGCTGGCGGAAATTGGACTACTGTTGGCAGAAGAAGGAGAAGAAGAGGAGGGAGACGTGTCCAGAGGCAGGAGGAGAGGAGGAAAGTAAAGAGTGTGGACCTAAAGGCAGGAACTTTGAATGTTGGCAGTATGACTGGTAAGGGGAGAGAGTTAGCCGATATGATGGAGAGCATGAAGGTTGATATATTGTGTGTGCAAGAGACTAAATGGAAGGGGAGTAAGGCCAGGTTGATCGGCGGTGGATTCAAATTGTTCTATCATGGTGTGGATGGGAGGAGAAATGGGGTAGGGTTTATTCTGAAGGAACAGTATGTTAAGAGTGTTTTGGAGGTGAAAAGAGTGTCAGACAGAGTAATGATTATGAAGCTGGAAATTGGAGGTGTGATGATAAATATTATTAGTGCATATACCCCACAAGTTGGATGTGCAATAGATGAGAAAGAAGATTTTTGGAGTGAGTTGGATGAAGTGATAAACAGTGTACCCAAGGGACACAAAGTGGTGACTGGAGAGGATTTCAGTGGACATGTTGATGAAGGGAACAGAGGAGACGAGGTGGTGATGGGTAGGTATGGTGTCAAGAAGAGGAAGGTCAGATGATAGTGAATTTTGCCAAAAGGATCGACATGGCTGTGGTGAATACGTATTAAGAAGAGGGAGGACATACAAGAGTGGAGGAAGATGCACACAGGTAGATTACATCCTTTGTAGAAGAGTCAGTCTGAAGGAGATTGAAGACTGCAAAGTGGTGGCAGGGCAAAGTGTAGTTAAGCAGCATAGGATGGTGGTCTGTAGGATGAAGCTGGAAATCAAGAAGAGGAATAGAATGAGGGCAGAGCCAAGGATCAAATGGTGGAAGTTGAAAAAGGAAGACTGCAAGGTTGAGTTTAGGGAGAAGGTGAGGCGGGCTCTGGGTGGCAGTGAAGAGTTACCAGACATTTGGGCAAGGGTAGTAAGGGTGACAACAAGAAGGGTGTTTGGTGTGACATCTGGACAGAGGAAGGAGGAAAAGGAAACCTGGTGGTGGAATGGGAAAATACAGGATAGTATACAGAGGAAGAGGATGGTGAAGAAGAAGTGGGATAGTCAGAGAGATGCAGAGAGTAGACAAGAGTACAAGGCAATAAGATGCAAGGTGAAGAGAAAGGTGGCGAAGGCTAAAGAAAAGGCATATGATGAGTTGAATGAGAGGCTGGACACTAAGGAGGGAGAAAAGGACCTGTACCGATTTGCTAGACAGAGGGACACAGTTGGGAAAGATGTGCAGCAAGTTAAGGTAATAAAGGATAAAGATGGAAACGTACTCACAAGCGAGGAGAGTGTGTTGAGCAGATGGAAAGGGTACTTTGAGAGGCTGATGAATGAAGAGAACGAGAGAGAGAGAAGGATGGATGATGTAGAGATAGTGAATCAGGAAATGCAATGGAGGAAGTAAGGACAGCTTTGAAGAGCATGAAAAATGGAAATGCCATTTGTCCAGATGACATACCAATGGAAGGATGGAGGTGTTGGGGAGAGATGGCAGTGGAGTTTTTAACCACATTGTTTAATGGAATTTTGGAAAGTGAGAGGATGCCTGAGGAGTGGAGAAGAAGTGTACTGGTGCCGATATTTAAGAATAAGGGAGATGTGCAGAACTGTAGTAATTACAGGGGGATAAAACTGATGAGCCACAGCATGAAGTTATGTGAAAGAGTGGTGGAAGCTAGGTTAAGAAGTGAGGTGATGATTAGTGAGCAGCAGTATGGTTTCATGCCAAGAAAGAGTACCACAGATGCGATGTTTGCTCTGAGGATGTTGATAGAGAAGTTTAGAGAAGGTCAGAAGGAGTCGCATTGCATCTTTGTGGACCTGGAGAAAGCATATGACAGGGTGCCTCGAGAGGAGCTGTGGTATTGTATGAGGAAGTCGGGAGTGGCAGAGAAGAGTTGTACAGGATACTGTATGTACAAGGGAAGTGTGACAATGGTGGAGTCTGCGGTAGGAGTGACTGATGCATTCAAGATGGAGGTGGGATTATATCAGGGATTGGCTCTGAGCCCTTTCTTATTTTCAATGGTGATGGACAGGTTGACAGACGAGATTAAACAGGAGTCCCCATGGACTATGATGTTTGCTGATGACATTGTGATCTGTAGCGATAGTAGGGAGCAGGTTGAGGAGACCCTGGAGAGGTGGAGATATGCTCTAGAGTGGAGGGGAATGAAGGTCAGTAGGAACAAGACAGAATACATGTGTGTAAATGAGAGGGAGGTCTGTGGAATCAGAGAGGCGAAGTTGCATTGGTTTGGACATGTGCAGAGGAGAGATGCTGTGAAAATTGGGAGAAGGATGTTAAGGATAGAGCTGCCAGGGAAGAGAGAAAGGAGAAGGCCTAAGAGAAGGTTTATGGATGTGGTGAAAGACATGCAGGTGATGGGTGTGAAAGAGCAAGATGACAAGGACACGAAGATATGGAAAAAGATGATCCGCTGTGGCAACCCCTAACGGGAATAGCCAAAGGAAGAAGAAGATCATTAATAGTATTTTGTAATCAATTTTGCAGGACACAGGTAATCAATGTAATAATGCTAATACAGGTGAGATATGCATAATTTTTTTTTCTGATTAAGATTCTTACTGCAACATTCTGAATCACAGGGAGTCCTGTTAGAGAGTGCATTACAGTATTCTAGTTGATTTAAAACAAGTATGAATAAATTACTCAGCACCCTACAGTCTTATAAGAGGTCTATGTTTTACAATGTTCCGTAAATGGAAAAGAGTCCATGATTACATCTGTATACACTATAACAAATCTATTTCTAAGACTCTCACTGTTTCCATTTTTGCCAGCAAATAAGATTTATATTCACATCCAGTTTTGGGGGGGACTGAACTATCTTAGATGTATGACAGAGGTGTTATAGAACAGGGGTTCACAACCTGCAGTCTGGTCCTCAGTGCATTATCATGTAGTCCACAGCTGTGTTATCTATTTGGTATTAAGTTTTAAGGGCTTAGTCCTTGTTTATTACATGCAATAAATGAAATTATGGCTTATAACAGTGTTTCTTGAAATATGGGAATTGGGGTCGCAGACATTTTTCTGATAGGTCATCATACAATTGTGTAGTAACACTTTGTGTACCAACAGTCTGTATTCAACCAATTCTGCTTCTGCAGATACTGTCCAGCTCTCATCCATTAGAACTTGCATTTCACCGAGGATGCAGTTAATGGTAAATGAATTATCACAGGGATAAAGATAAATATGTTAAAGAGGACTGGATCTGTCAGTCTAGCAACAGCAATATTTCTTTGAAAACCAAAATAAAAATAGTATTCATACACTTTGCCCACATTGGCCCATGCGGAAGTCCAGTCTTGGTGGCAGAGTTGTATGCTAAATGTAGCAGCCCAAGAAAACTGGTCAGTGCCTCATCGTGTGTTCACTGTTACAGCTTAAATCGCTAACAGAGTTGGAAAGAAGTTTTGGATTAAGTGGTACAATAAATCTCATTCTACTGTTAATGCCTATTGGGCCATTGAGAACTGTAAGAACAGCAGAAAATATTGAGAGGGTGACACAAGTGGTACAGTGGGGCCCTCAACAATTCAGCATGACATTAACTTAGTAGGATTAAACATTTCTTACTTGACTGTTTCATTTAATCAAGATACATCCTTGTACCTGTATAAAATACAAATAATGAACACAAATTTGTTAGTAATAATTTAGCTGTGAGTCTCAGCTTTTTACAGTTTATCGAATTGTTAATTAAAATCAGGATGCTGAACTATTTGCCATCTCAGAAAAATGTATTGTCAAAAGTGGAACTCCTTTGAAAAAGACTTTAAAAATGTTCAATAAATAAATTGAATCGATTAATTATTTTTACCACTTCATTCCTTGTCTGAAGTCAAGTGACTAAATTAAGCTGCCACTCTGCCTGTACTTTCAAAAATCAACACGTTGTTGCATTGCACCCATTATAAAGAATTTATTTTTCTCAGCTGTACTTAAGCTTAACACTAAGCACTGACATATGATGTACCTTAGGAGTCTATTCCCTGTTTTGAAATATGTTTTACAATATGTTTGCTTTCTACTTTACTCTTTTAGTCATATTCATATGATAAATATGCTTGAATGGAGGAAAAACCTTCACTGTTTTTAATTATATGGCCATATTGTATTTGCCTGTGTATGGCTCTGCTGCCATCATGATGGTAATAATCTTCTTGGGCACAAGTACAGTACTGATTTTTTTATTTGTGTCTTCAGATAAAAAAGTTTAAGAACCTCTGAATTACAGTCTAAACCAGTTTTTTTTTTCCTCGCCCTCTAAGACTGATGTGTCACTTCTGGTGTTGATTGCTCAGTTATAAATGTCTGAGCAGTACTACAGCAGTTACTGTGGTGGGTAGTAGGTGGCGTTTCTTGGATGCTGCTATATTTCAAAGTATTTGTTTAAAATGACTAACCAGGTCTTTTGTTTTTTTTAATTATTTGAGCTTAAAGTGCTTCTTCCACTTCACTCAGCCTACATGTTTGAAACTTCATTTCCTGCTCTTAGTGCTATCAAAACAAAACACAGATGCCATTTACAAGCAGAACCAGCTTTAAGAATGTCTAACGTTTATGAAGCCTAATATTGAAAAACTAGTAAATGAAATGCAAGCACAAGGCTACCACTGAATATTTTCTGATTCTAACTATTGAATTGTATAAATATATAGTATTAAACAAAAATGTATGCAATCAGTTTGTATGTAATCAGCAAGTTGTATGCATTTTTGATTACCGTCACCTTGCAATTTCCTTGTCATCTGGCAACTAATTAACAGTGTGTGTTATTGAATTGAATATAGACCTATTCATCTATTGAATAAAACAATTAAGCGCTTATGGCATTGTGATTTTTCATATAAGCTGGTATTTCGCAACTTATATGTCGCTAGAAACGTTGCACACATGTTGGCTGCACCTCAATGGTATGCAGCCTCATAGTAGACTTCAACATGACAACCCATGGTAGTGCCACAAACAAATAAAGTATTAGCCTGGCGAATTTCTATTGGTAAAGTATTTCAAATCGTAAGTGCATAACAGCAAAAGGTCGCCTCACCACTTTTAGTCAAGCTTGGCTCTTGGAATTATAAGCAGACCTCCATTTGAAGATCTAAGATTATGACTTGGAGCGTATGGATAACAGGCATTCCAAAATATAGGACAGAGCAAGATTATTTAAGCCTTTATAAACCATTAGTAATATTTTAAAGTCAATTCTAAATGACATGAGTAAGTGGTGTAACAACAGTAAAACTGGTAAGATGTGCTCAGATTTTCTTTTTCTAATTAAGATTCTGACTGCTGAATTCTACAATTATTGCTGCAACCAACTGATGTCTTTCTTAGTGCAATACAGTAATCTAGCTGAATAAAAACAAAAGAGTGAATTAATTTTTCAGCGTCTTGTAAAGTTATAAGAGGTCTAACTTTTGCTATATTTCCTTAAGTGAAAGAAAGCAGTTTTAGTAATCTGGTTAATATGGGATTTAAAGTTTAGGTCAGAGTCAATGGTTACCCCTAAATTCTTTACTTCTGCTTTGACTTTTAAGCCTAAGGGATCAAGTTTATTTCTAATACCCTCTCTATTTCCATGTTTGTCAATCACTAAGATTTCTGTTTTCTGCTTATATAGTTTGAGAAAGTTACTACTCCTCCAATTAGAAATACATTGGATCTGAGAGCTAAGAGCATCAGGGTCATCAGGTACTATCGGTAAATGAAACTGTGTGTCTTCTGCATAGCTGTGGGAGTTCACCTTCTGCTTTGAGATAATCTGACTTAATGGTAGCATGTACCATTGAAAAATCAGCAGACCCAGAATAGTATAAGAATAGTGTGGTCTATGGTGTCAAATGCTGCACTCAAGTCTAAGAGAACAGGAACAGATATATGGCCTCTGTTTGCATTGACCTGCAACAATCATTTACTACTTTATCCAGTGCAGTTTTTGTAATATGGTTTGTTCTATAACCTCACTGAAACTTGTCAAGAGTAGAATGTTTATAAAATAATCAGGTAGCTACTTAATAACTGCCTTTTCTAGAATTTTACTTAAGAAAGGAGGGATCAAAATTGGTCTAAAGTTTCAAAAACAGAGGAGTCAAGATTATTTTTCTTGTGCAGTGATTTAACAACTGCAGTCAGGGAAGACCCCCATATCTAATGATGAGTTCACTATGTCAAGTACACTATCAATAAGCACATTGGGGGCTTCTTTGAAAAAGCCTGTTGGTACTGGGTCAAGGATGCAGGTGGAGGGTTTCAGTTGAGAAATGATTCTACATAGTTTGGGGAGATCTATTCGAGTGAAAGAATTTAATTCGCTTAGAAGGGGATGCTAGGATTTAATCAGATTAACTTTGAGGGGATGTACTATATTATTTCTAATATTTATTTTATGCTGCGGTGGGTTGGCTCCATGCCTGGGGTTTGTTTCCTGCCTTGCACCCTGTGTTGGCTGGGATTGGCTCCAGCAAACCCTCGTGACCCTGCAGTTAGGATATAGCGGATTGGATAATGGATGGATGGAAGGATTTATTTTATGTTTAAAAATATTGAAAAAGCGTTATAAATTTCATTAGTAGTTTTTAGGAAGCATTTCATTGAGTGAAGAAGACAGTTAATAGTTGAGAATAAATCTCTTGAATTACCAGTATTATCATTTATAATTTTTAAGAAATGGGACTCTTTGTAAATTCTGACTATGTTATTAAATTCAGTTATTTTAGCCTTCAATATTTCATAGTGGACTATCAGTTTAGTTTTTCTCCATATACACTCAGCATGTTCTCTTTAAGACACTCTTTGTGTCTTTCAAATTAAAATATTGCTATAGGATTTCTGAACAGTCTTTTCAGGGTCCGCTATGTCAGCTGCAGTTCTCACCTTAGCACAAAAATGTTCCGCCTTACTGTTAACACTATTAGCACTATTGATGTAAGCACTACAATCGGACTGATTGTTTAGAATATTAGCAAACATTGAATCTGCAGATGTATAAAAATGTTTTTTTATAACAATATGCTTCTCATTTGTTTTAGCTATCAGTATATCTACATTAAATAATATGCAAAAATGGTCCAATATACCAACATCCACCACCTGCCTCACATCAAATTTTAATCCTTTTGAAATCATTAAACCCAATGTGTGTCCTCCTTTATATGAGGGCTGGCTGACGTGCTGGCTAAGATGAAAAGAGTAAATAAGTTCATGAATTCTCTTGTTTTTGGGCCATACTGGTTATCCACATGAAAATGAAAATTGCCTACAATTAGGAACCTGTCATAGTTATTATAATAGATACTAAGTCTGAGAATTCCTCAATAAAAGACAAAATATATTTTGTAGGTTCACACAAAAAACTGGGACACTCCTTGAATAACCTTGACAAGATACATGAAAGACATGAAAGTACCAAAAGCAGCATTTTTGCCATTTAATCTGCTTGAGTAAATACTCACCAAACTGCCGCCTTTTTTGCTCTGGTGAACCAAATGAGCAAAGCTTTATTCCAGAGACACTGCTTCAATTAACATTGCAGCACCATCTGAGCTCAGACACATTTCATTCAGTGTAATGATGGTTAAGACTCTAATATTTAGCAAAGCCACCTTTAAGGTGTCGGAAGAGCAGAGCTGAATCGGAGTATTACGGCTGCTGGAAATGGTAATTAAGTTATTTGTGGTAATGCCACTTTGTGCAGATTTTTTATTTAATCTATGAACTGTTGTTATAGTCCTAGTACTATGCACATCTATAGGTGAAATGGTAATTAGATTATTTGCATTTGTCCGAGTTTTACAGGTATAGTTAGACTATGGTTAATTATTATAGTGCTAATATAGTACACATATAAAAGTAACCTCACTACAGAATTATGACATCCTAATGAGGTATTAGGACTAAAATTACATAGTCAGGAAAGACAGATTACCTTTGAAATATTGTCAAGGAGGATCCAGATGCCGAATCTGTTTGGATGCAGACAATCTCGCCTGAAGAAACGCGGCATCTCCCAGAACAAATCCCAATTGCCCACAAAACCGATGTTCTGTCTCTTGCAGAAACAATCTTTCGTTCTTGTAGATTCACTCTATACAACAGCGGCAAGATGAGACCATATTTGAGAAGGTATGCAGCATAAGTTCTTGTCTAGGCTATGGTCTTTGGATCATTTGGATCACTGCAATTCTCTGCTGGCAGGAGTACCAGCGGGTGTCACCAAGCTACTGCAAATGTCACTCCTCTTTTCAGATCATTACTTTAGCATTCTGTAGCAGCACATATTATGTTCAAATCCGTGATGCTTGCTACAGATTAGTGTCAAGCCCTACGCTCCTTCTTGACATGATAAAGTGTTTGCTAATGAACGCTGTCTGTTAATACCACCTCTGCGTGTTATCAAATCTCAATCCAGACTCTCTTCATGTGTAGCTCCTAGCTGATGTAATGGGCTTTAATACTAATTCTGACTTCCTTAATGTGTATAAGAAGCATTTGAAGACTTTTCTTGTTTAGCGAATTTCTGTCTAAGTTAAGTTTTTGCAGCAAAGGAAGTGTAACATGCTTGGATTGTATTCTGTACTCTTCCATTGTGTTGATTACTTTCGAAACCTGTTTAATAACACTTGTTCTCAAACAGTCCCACAGACTGATGTTGACTTGATTATAGTGACCTCCCCTGTAGGTAGTTTTGTCTGCTAATTATATAAATGTAAATGATTGCAAATGTAGAAGAAGTAGGAATAAAAAAAAAACTTCCATGCTAAAATCAGAGCAGAATGGGCAGGGGACAAAAGTCAAATATCCACAAAGGAGCTGCTGATACTCCGAAGTGCAAACCTTTGGCATCATCAAAATTGCAAAGGAATACCATGCCTTAGCCTATAAAAGGGCACTTTGGGTCATTCGAGTACCGAGACACAATAGACACTGTAGCCAATGCTGTTCACCACAGCACAGCACCACAATATGCTCTCCCAGCCTTTAACACAGATGTACCACTGCAACTACTAAGAAGAGCATCATGTGACATTGCCTGGGGGAGGGGAGGGCAGGATTGGGTGGCCATATACACTGCAGCATCATTGATTGGCTACTGATAGGATAGGTACTTTTAATATTATTCTGCTTGCATGGGAGACTGGGATGCCTCCCAGACATGAACCAAATGCCTTTCTTTCTCCCAGTGCCATAAATACAATTTCAAACAAATTGCTGGCTCATTATTATTTAAAAGTAAATATGGAATGTAAGCAGCATCATACCAAAATAAAATATCATGGAGCGGTGTCCAAGCATTTCAAAAAAGATGCCCACAGAGTAGAAAGATGGAAAAAACTGGACTGAATTCAACTTCTTGTAGTGACATTTGCATAAATAAATCACAAACTGAAGCTGGGTGCACTTGTCACTGATTCTCACTAACTGCTCTGTTTATGTACCTGAGAGAATTTTTAAAGGATAATAAATACTAAAAAGAAAAAAATTCTTGGTGGTTAAAGAGCAAGTTACCCATAACAGGGCCTGGATGGAGAAGTTATAAAATTGGATAATGGATTTGAGGAGAGGTTGATGGGAGACGCAGGCTGTCAGTGCAGAGCATCACTTTAACAAGAAAAAACAAAGGAAAGACTGAGATAAAAAGCTTTAAAGCAGGTCCTAGAAAGAGCACATCCCGAAGCTGTAATGAGTGGAGCGTGCAGGGGTGATTTGACAGGGCCAAGCATTCACAAGAAGAGCATTATTATTGAATGAGGAAGATTTCAAATGCCATTTTAGCTTCAGTTCAACCTACAAAGGCCACTTCAAAATGGCCTTTGACTGCAAAATGGGACAGAAAATTACAGTAATTCCCAATGAACCATCTTCAGTGCCTCTTAAATTCTTTAAATTAGTTAAGTCATTGCTATCAGAGATTTTTCTTTAAGGTTTCTCCTCCATTTGCTTCGATATAGTAAAGCTCTACACAAAGATTTATGCCAAAACTACAGGTGATATAAGTTAGATGTTTCCAATTCAGCTCGTTTTAATGGCATGGAAATGCTCAGATAAACTAAAGTGACAGTTTGCTTCAAGATCTTCCGTTAATGATACCCACTGGCATGAGGGCATCCTGTCTTCAGCTCATCACAATCCTGTGATGAGGAGACTGGGTGACATTAGTGTTTCTGGAGGCACGGGATGGCATTGACAGCATTTTACAGCGCTAATGCCTTTTGCAGCATCAGGTTGCCATAAAGAAAATGGTGAGCAACGTTAACTCTGTAGACGCCAGGAAGAAGTACCAGAATATTTTCGTGGTGTGTCTTTTCTATGCCTTAATTGCCAGGAAAGCTAAAAATGTAAGGCTTGTATGTTTATATTCGAAGTATAAGCCACATGTCCACCAACCCATTAATGGTTATTGGGGCAGGAACAGGACCTGGACCAACCTTAGACAGGATAGCAGGAACATATATTCATTTGCACTTGAATTCATTACATTATATTTGAAGTTGGGGGGTGGAGAAAATGTGTATATGAACAGTAAATTTCTTGGAAAATCCTCTTCCCCTATCTGCAATTGTTACTCTCATCATGGTCTCAAACTTCACATACTATAGTTGCTGCTACAATAAAACTAAACCAGAAGAAAGAAAACATCTATGAAAGAATGCAAAGATTTCACCCATAAGAATCATTGTTTTTTACTTTATTGCTTAATTTTTTACACATGAAAAAATTGAAAAAGTGTCTAGCACTGCTGCTACAGAGTTTCAGCAACTCCGGTTCACTGTGTTTGAGTTTGATCAAGGCTGGATGGGCTTAGTCCTGGCTACTATGCCTTTTTCCCCTCATCTTATGTGTTCATTTCATTATAGTTTAAACCTGCCTGCTGTAAGATGGTGTGATTGTGGTTATGAACATGAATATAGGTGTTCCCTGTGATGTACTGGAATGCCTTCCAGAGCTGCTTCTAGCCATAAGACAACCAAACGAGTAACACAGTCTGAATGGAGTTGTTATCTTAATGGATATGTTCATATGTTTTAGGGGATACACTGCTAAAGTGTGTTCTGAGTTTAGAGCAAAACTATGTTAGAATACAAGAAAAGAGGTCACATTATAGAGGTTATTATTTAAATATTACAAAGGTGTATAATTTATAAACCGTGTAAATGTGAAGAAGGTTTTAGTTTACTGAATGGTGCTTTCAGATACAAGTTTCCTAACTTGATTATTATAATTAATTCTCTGTTCATTTACTTTTCTACAGTCTGTTAGAGTCTTCCATAAACTGCACTTTCCCATCGTCTCTGAGATATATGGTATAACAGAGAATATGATGAATTGCAAGGCATTACAAATTCTGGACAGGATATTGTTTCCTGGCAAGAATACCACATCTCAGCAGAGGATGTCCACTAAACAATCAATAGTCATCCATTTCATTATTGGGCAACAATGTTGTCCTGTTGCAAAGTTTCAGACTTCCTGCAGAGATTTCACTTCAAAAGAGTCTCTGAGGGAGTGGGTGTGAATTACCATTCCCTTCAATGAATCTGCAGTCTTTGTTAATCTTTACTTTTTGCTATTTTCCTGTTTGGTTCTTCTGTGCCACCACCAAATGATCCAAGTCCTGTGCGGCTGCCTGAGATGTTTGAATGAAAGCGGATACCCCAACCTTCCACAGAAACAACAGCATTTAATCCTTTAAGGTAAAGCCTTAAAAAAAGTAAATAACTACTTAAGCATATTTATCTTAGGTAGAATGCCCAGAGGGAGCTGGGCGGTCTTTTGGCTTGGAGGTTTTGTTTTTTACTTCCATCTTAACAAAAGACATTACAGAGAGTTAAAGTAACAGTGTGGTAGCTGCAGTTATTGCCAAGTGTGAAAACTGGTTTTGAAATAAAGTGTATTGGGCAACAACGCTGATGTCTTCACCGAGTCTTCAATGATAGCTGGTGGTGTCCAAGAGGGCTTCTTAGGGAGTCCGGGCCTGGGTCCTTGGATAGGTTCACTTCAAATGTGAGTCAAAGTTGGGTTGCTTCAAGATGGCAGAGTAGCTAGATTTAAAGGCTGTGAAGTGGAGGAGGCAGAATCAGGTGGTCGGAAAATGGAAGTGTCGTCATCCTTGGTAATTCTGTTTTTCATCCTTTCTGTAGAGGGAGGAAGAGAGGAGGTATTACATGACAGTGCAAACCTCAGGTTTCGGAGTACAATTGCAATCAAGCCCTGAAGTTTCCCCCAATCACACGTGTGTGACACTAAACTGAGGCTAAAGAGACAGATAAGCTGTTTTGCAATACTAAAACCCTTCCAAAATGACCCCTTTAAATCAATCCCCATGAAGTCCATGGTCTAATCAAGCTCTTGACATTATACAGTATTGATTGTACTGAACCTGATTTATTTGTAATCTGGTATTGGTAATCTAGTATCCATCTATCCTCATCAAAGGTGCAAACAGAAGTCCAAAGCCACTTGCTCTATAACCTCCTCGTTATGGCATCTGTTCAGTTCAGGACAACAAAGCACTACAGAACAAAGTGAAGGTGTCTTAGAGTATTGCTGGAACACAGATCCCTTTTTCATAAATATATCTACCACTCAAAGACAAATTCTTCAGGCAATGATATTTTTTTTTTATAAATTAAAAAAAAACTTTTATTAACAAAGAAACAACAAAGGTCAAAAGAGCAAAAAGGAGTTGCCAAAATGTAATCCTAAGGCAAACAAGTCCCGCAGCAAAAAAACAGAAAGCAAAATCCAATGACATAAGCAAAATTAGCAAAGAAACCAGTAAATAAAGAAAGAAAATTCCAGATAACTTGAATGACCCTTAACTCCTGTTTCTCTGGCTTAAATGGCCAGAGGAAGCACTCAGGAGTGGTGAGGTCAGAAGGCCCTCCTCTTAGGAAACCACCTACAAAGATCATGCAACATATTTAAACTTAAAGTGAGAGTACACAATTAACACACAATAAGTGGAATCAACAGAAATAACACAAGAATTAGATAGATGATAATTTCTTTGTCCCTAAGGAAAAGTTAAAACTTTACAAAAGCTCAAAAGAAAAAAAAAAGATATACAGAGCTATTGAAAATGAAAGTGCAGATTTCAAAAATTTATTTCAAGCAAACTGTATAAGACAGAAACACATTCCACACATCACTGGATAGTTTGGTCCTATGGTCCTTGAGGTTGCATGCACTCAACATGAGCACCATGTGTAGCGTGACAAACATCATAACGGTAGACCATTTCTTGCCACATATGAGTCAATTGGTCCCTAGTTACTGAATTCACAGCTTCCTCAATCTGATGTCGCAAATCTTGAAGATTAGTGGACATAAGTGGAACAAACACTGTTTCTTTAATGTACCCCTATAGATAAAAATCGCAGGGGGTAAGGTCTGGAGACCTGGGAGGCCATAGACAATGAGCAAGATTTTGTTGTCCACCTCTTCCAATCCATCGTCCTGGAATGGTGTTGTTCAAGAAACGCCAGACCTCCAAGTGGAAATGAAGCAGTGCACCATGTTGAGTGCATGCAACCTTAAGGACCACAGGACCAAGCTTTGAACTTTCCTCTATCCAGTGATGTGCTGAATGTGTTTCTGTCTTATACAGTCTGTTTGAAATAAATTTTGGAAATCTGGTCTTTCATTTTGAATAGCCCGATATATATATATATATAGAGAGTATATGGAAGCAAAGGTCTGTGTTACGGTTTTCATATTTGTATCTAGAGATCCACAAAGGGAGAAAATAAGTCACATATCTGTGACTTGATAATGTGTATCAAGTGGAACTTGTATGTGTTCCTTCTGATCGCCACCTGATTGATGGAGCAGGTTGTCCTTCTTGTAGGTTTTGCCATCTGAGCAGATGGACTTCTGAAGCTTTGTTAGAGTGACATTGGGTTCTTGGTCGCTTCCCTGACAGGTAGCCCTTCTTGCCTCGTTTGAACAAATGGCAGATTCTAGGAAGAGTCCTAGTGGTTTAATTTCACAATTACTGAGGCCACTGTACTCCTAGGAACACTCAAAGCTTTAAATGGTTTTAGATACTTACCCTGATCTGGGCTTCACCACAGTTTTATAACAAAGGTTTACAGGGAGCTGCTCTGACTTTATGGCTTATGTTGTGTGTTGGTGTGTTTTTTCTCTTTGTTCTCACAGACATGCAGTGTGAATTGTGGACCTTATATACACAGGTATGTGCCTTTCAAAATGATATCTGATTAATTCAATTTGCTAAAGGTGGACTCCAAATTCTAGACAAATTTCAAGAATAATTAAAGCTAACTGGATGCACCCCAATTTGGAGGACCACAGAAAAGGGTTTAAATGCATATATAAATGAGAAATTTCAGTTTTTGATTTTTAATAAATTTGTAAACATTTCTGAAAACATGTTTTCACTTTGGCATTATGGGTTACTGAGTGTAGATTGACTGGTAAAAATGTCAAGTTTATCCATTTAAAATTAAATCTACGGCAAAACAGAGTGTGCAGAAAGTGAACATGGTCTGAATACTTCATCAGATTGTTGCTTGTGCAATATATTATATATATATATATATATATATATATATATATATA
>JANRMT010062791.1:102727050-102778646 GCA_026402145.1 Polypterus bichir lapradei | reverse complement strand
TATATATATATATATATATATATATATATATATATAGTGGGGTACAGTCTGGACACAGACAGGAAGACATTATTTTTAATCACACACACGTTTATTTTTAATATAATATTTACACTAAGTGCACACAATCCCAGTGCCACAGCACCAATCACCCCTCAAGTCCTGGCCTTTCACAATGCCTTTCTCTTCTCTGGTCCGTCTCCATTCCTCTCCTCCGAGCTCTGTCCTCTTCCACCTGACTCCAGCCATCGAATGGAGGGAGGTGGCCCCTTTTATGCAAGCCCAGATGGGCCCCAGGTGTTTCCTGACACTCCCGCGCGGACATTCCCCTGTGTGGCGGAAGTGCTGGCTGTGCGCCTGGAAGCACTCCCCCAGTAAGTGTTCTCCTGATTCTGGACTCAGTTAAGTTCTGGACTAATGAAGCTTTCTTTCTCCATGGCAGCAGAAGCTGTTGTGGAAAAAACTTTCCTCTATCTTCAAAGAAGGCAGTCACGGAACCCAGATGAGAATGCAGAATGTTTATTTACAGAGATCATGCATAAATGTCTCAGTCCACAGAGTGAGCAATCAATAATACATTACTATTACTACTTTATATTTCACCTAATACAACATGTCCTCTGATTCTTAATATGCATAATACACAGAACCTTATTTTATCCAGTCAAATAGTGACACTAATATTTTCTGACACCTGTCAACTCCCCCATTTACCTGAATGCCACCTTGTTGAGAGGGGTGTATTGCGGACTCTCCTATTGATCTTAACGTTGCTTCATAGGAGGGGTGTTTGGGCTTACAGTTTGTCCTCACTTTCAAGAGATGTGTTTGTTACTCATTTACCTCATTCTAACCTTGGAAATTCAAGTTACTGGTTTCTCTAAGGTGAGGCAGACCTTGCTTGCTCAAGCTTTAAACTACATTTAGTTAATAATTATTTTATTTATTGGCACCTTTTAAGGCACACAAGGACATCTTACAGAGCACATTAATAACAACAGTCACAACATAAAATTAATAAAATATCACAGTACAACAAAAATAGAATAAATATAAAATTGAATTTAAATTTATCAGCTAAAATTATTAGACAGAATAAGCCAGCTTAAAAGATGTGTTTTAAAATGAGATTTAAAGGTATTGAAAGAGTTGATATTACGAATGTCTTGTGGGAGAGAGTCCAGAGGTGAGGGGCTACTCGACTGAAAGCTCTAAACCCCATGGTAATCAAGGCAAGCAGGAGGTATAATAAGATTAATAGAGGAAGAAGATCTAAGAATACGAGAAGAAATGGAGATGTGAAGAAGATCAGAAAGATAAGGAGGTGCCAGATTATGGAGGGTCTTGTGAGTAATAAGCAGAAACTTAAAACTAATGCAATATTTAATAGGGGGCCAGTAAAGCTGCTAAATGACTGGAGTAATGTGTTCTTAGGAAGGGGTGCAGGTAATAATACGAGCTGCAGCATTCTGAACCAACTGAAGTTTGTAAAGGAGTTTCTGAGGAAGACCAGAAAGGATAGAATTACAATAATCAATACGAGATGTAACCAAAGAGTGAACAAGAATAGCAGTGCTGGTAGCTGAAAGAGATGGAAGTAAAGAGCTGATATTACATATATGGAAAATATGCAGACTGAGTAACATTAACATTAATATGTGCCTCGAATTTTAAGATACTATCGAGAATAACACCTAAGCTCTTAACCAAGGAGGAAGAAGAGATTAGATAATTATCAATAGTTAATGAAATATCATATTTATCCAAAACAGATTTAGTTCATACCAGAAGAACCTCTGTTTTATCACTTTTTTATCCCTTGAGTTACCTTCTGTATTTTTGCTTATGTTTTAATCATTCATCGTTGCAACTTCATATAAGATTATACAGGGTGAGTGAAAATTATGTTAACATTTGAATGGCAGAAACAATTTATTCTAAAAACAAACTCATTTGTGCAAGATGATTTACAGGAATGCCTCAACCTGTTCGCCATCATGTTCAACACATGTACCATATGTGGCACAAAAATTGTCCACAAAAATTGTATATAAGTATATACATAGCAGTACCATTATTGTTAACATAATTTCAACTCACCCTGAACTTGTAATAGATGGTAAAAGCTTGTATATTCATTAAAAATTCCATAAAGTCCAGCTCTGATATTTCACCTGCTATCTTCCTGGCTGTGAGAACTGCATTGGGTTCCTACCAGCCCTCCTTTAGCATAAACAAGTTGTTACCTGCTTTCTAATATCCTGTTGCAAAGCAAGAAGAAACCCTACAAGGGATACCAATCCATATTCATTAAAGTGCTTAGAATTAGAATTAGAATCTACCACGTGCCTAGAATGTAGCATTTATATAATTGTAAGCTTAGCTTAATATCAAATTTCATAATTAACAAGTTCATAATAATTTAATTTGTTACCATCAGGGAAAGTTAAAGTTGCACGGGTTAATAACTATCATTATCAAAAAGGAAGCAAAGCAGAACTGCTAATTAGACATGCCTCCTTATCATCAAATGAGTTGTGTCCTTTGTCCAACAAAGAACTGTCAAATTTCCAATGACTCACTTGACTAATATAAAAGCATAAGCTTTGCCTGTGATATTGTTGACGTTCTTGATTAGTTAATTGAACTCATCCGATCTGCAAAGGCACTTCTTAATTTCCTTTAGTGAATTGAGTAGGGAGTAAATGACAAATGAGTTCAAGAAAATCAGCTGATTTTTCCCTGTGACGTTTCGTGCAATTGTCTAATTTAATTTATATTTTAATTAGTAGGCTCTCCAAACTGTTTCCATGACTCCAATGAGTCTTTTAATTCTTTTAAAGGTGACTGATAAAAAAAAAATGCCATCCAGACTTCTTTGCGGCAACTGTTTTCATCTGCCATTGTATGATATATTCTGAAATCTCCTTGTTCATTTTTTCAAAGGTATAATTTGTGTGCTGTTACTTCTTTTTCTTTTTCTTTTTCTGTGAACAGTGCTTTAAATGTAGCCAAAAAGAAGTTGCTGTTTAAAACATATTACCTTTGTTATAAAGAAAAGCCATCCAATCTAAGCAAGCCTCCATTATAAAAAATAATTGGAGATACTTTGACTTTTCTTATTTAATAAAATGGGGGGGGGGGTTGAGCTTCAAAATAATTATCTATTATTTAAGGACCCATAGCAACAAAACCATTACATTTAATTTGAAATGTAATTTCTAGGGACAAATAAAAGGCTAGACTAAACTGAAGCAAGTCATTTATTTAGAAATGCAGCAGCTAACAAAGACAATCGAGTAGCTGAGTGTTAATTTCATGAACAGCCCCAGTCACGTCATGATGGCGACTCTGCTACTCAATTTGAAATATGCTCTCTGTGGCATATACTTTTTTCTGGGTTTAGTTTATGCTGGCCTGTCCCATTAAATTACACCCTCTACAATGAAACTTGTAAAAACAATCGAGGAGATCTGGATTATATTGCACTTTAAAAAAAAAGAATGGAGCACTGTGATCATAGCCCCTGAAAATAGGGGGCCCATGTATAAACATGTCTGCTTGTTATGAACAGCTCATACAATATTTTTATGAGGATAAGACAAAACCTTTTATTCTGCTGGAATCTAGACGATTGGCGCAAGTGCATTGAAAAGGGTGGAGACTACATTGAGAAATGACATTATCAGTTTTATTAAGGTTTGTTAAATTTTCTAATAAATTCCATTTTCTAACTTTAGCTTGACTCCCCCTCGTATATTAGACAGATAAAAAGGGGTAAAAGAGGTGGTATTTAAGAAAGACTGAAAAAACGGTGTGACTCCTCTTACCTCTCCGAAATAAAGTGGATGAACTTTGAGTGTGTGCACGCTTTCAGAATAATTACAGAGACGCATGCGTTATGACATTTACAGAAATCTGGCTAAACGGAAATGATTCAGGTGACTACTTGACAATAAATGGATCTGATACTCCATTTCATTGGGACAGAAACTCAGCCAGTCTGTCACATGGCAGAGGTGTCGGCCTTTATATATATAAAAAATGGTGTAAAACGGAGATGGTTAGAGAAAAAGTGTGCATGAAAGATGTGGAACTTCTGTCTGTCTCACTGCGGTGCGTTTATCTGCCCAGAGAATTTCCACAGATTTTCATCACGATCATTTAATTCACCATAGGGCAATTGCGATTGATGCCATTAACACCATCTCCAAAGTGATACAGAGGCTTGAATCGCTATCTCCAGACTCTCCAAATTTTATTTTGAGAGACTTTAATCTGTGTACAATGAACAAAACACTTCAAAATTTTTACCAATGTGTCACATGCCCAACTCGTCACAACAGAGTGCTTGATCATTTCTACAAGAACATCAAATGACCTTATGAATCAAGAACAAAAACACCACTGTCATCAGATCATCAGATCATTATTGTGTCCGGCATATTCCAATCTATAAACTAGTTTTTAAGAAAGAAAAGTTAGAAAATAAACAAATTACAATCTGGGATAAGGACTCTGTTGCGCTCCTCCATGACTGTTTTGAGTATGCTGGCTAGTCAGTGTTTAAAAAATCCTGTGCTGACATTGATGAACTGAAAGACGCTGTAAGCTGTTATATACAATTCTGCAAGGATGCCATAATGCCCATGAAGTCAGCCAAAATATACCCTAACAACAAGCCATGGATTACCAGAGATCTAAAAGAACTGATAACCTGAAAAAATAGGGCATTTCAACATGGAACATTAACCGAACAGAAACATGAAATAAAGCAGGTAGAGCTGAAGTATAAGAACAGGATAGAGAATGAACTGCAGACTGATATCCTGCGCTCATTATGGAATGACATGAAGATGATGGCTGGCATTCATATAAAAAGCAATAAGCTAGTTGAACTGGCAGGGGTCAAAACTGACAAGCAGTTGGTGTAAAATTTAAATGAGTTCTATTCAAGATTTGAAACAGAGGATTTTGCTTCAGAAGTAAGTCAGAAAAAGAACAGACTGAAGACTGGAGGCAGGAGTCAACCTTTCCTTGACCAGAATGATGTCAGGAACATTCTTAAACAAATACCAAAACATGCTCTGTTCCAGACAGAATAAGTGGACATCTACTTCATGACTATGCAGAGGAGCTCTCTCCTATATTCCACTCCATATCTGAAATGTACTTGGATTTATAGCAAGTGTCCAACCTATGGAAACAGACAATTAATAATAATAATACATTTTATTTATATAGCGCCTTTCCCATGCTCAAGGCACTTACAGAAAATAAGAGAAAACAGCAGGGTATACAGCGTATAGCATTGTACAAACCAAATAAATAAATAAAGAATATTAAGACAGTAAGTTCAAAGAAAGCCTAACAGACAACAGAATTGATGGTCTAGCACACACACACACAGGTTACATGAGCATCTTGACAGAGAGGTAAACTGAGAGAAGGGGAATGAAGTCAAGTAGAGCTAAAAGCCTTCCTGAACAGGTGAGTTTTGAGTTGTTTTTTAAAAGAATTCATCGAGTCAGCTGACTTGATTAATTTCGGTAGGTCATTCCAGAGTCTGGGCGCTATACTGCTGAAGGCCCTGTCACCTATGGAGTGTAGATTAGTGTGGGGCACAACAAGATTGCCAGAATCAGAGGACCTTAGTGGACGGGCAGGCACATAGTAATGGAGAAGGTCACTGATGTAGTTTGTCATTCCATTGGCAAAAACTGCATACCCCAAAGCATTAAGTGACTTTAGACCAGTGGCATTAACGTCTCGTATTGTGAAATCCTTTGAGAAGTTAATTAAGAGACAGCTACATAAGAAAAAGGAGGCTGTTCTGGACCCTCACCAGTTTGCATGCAGACTAAAGAGGGGTGTAGAGGAAGCTACAGCAGCGTTTCTCAACCTTTAAGTATCTGCGGCCCGAGTTTTCATAACAGTTTTAATCGTGCCCTCCCCCTAACATTTTTTTGAAATGTAGATGCATATTTTATTATACCTACTTAACTTTTGTCGACATTTATCTAACTCTATATTTGTTGTACTAGTATCAGAATGTAGTTTAAGTTAATTTGTTTTGGTTTCAACAGATGTTTTTTTCATATTTTTTATTCTTGTTTTCTTTTTTTCACATCTTCGCGCCCCCCTTTTTGTTACTTTGTGCCCCCCTAGGGGGGCCCACCCCACAGGTTGAGAACCACTGCACCACAGCAACACATCTGAATTTACTCTATGAGTACTTCAACAGATCAAAAAACCACACAAAATTGCTGTTCATATATTTTTCATCTGCTTTTAACACAATCCAGCCCCACATTTAAGTTCTGTTCTGTTTGGACTCTAACTTGGTGTGGTGGATTCTGGACTTTTTAACAAATGGAACACAGAGAGTGAGTGTTAATGGTTGTTTCTCTAATAGTCTAAGTACACCTGTTGGTACTCTGCAGGGTCCTACCTGTCTCCTCTTTTGTTAATCTTATCTACAAATGACTGCAGGAGTTTACGCAGGGATAGACACATCCTGAAATCTGCAGATGACTCTGTCATTGTGAGTCTTTTACAAGATAAGGAAGACAGCCATGCACCTATTGTTGATGAGTTTGTACAATGGCCTGATCGCTCCTATTTACAATTGAATATTTCTAAGACAAAAGATATGGTTATAGATTTCAGGTGCTTCTTATCATCCACTGTCTCAATTTCAATTAAAAAGGAGACAGTGGAGATGGTAGGGCAATACATATATCTGGGAACAATCATTTATAACAAACTAAACTTTGATCTTAACACAGAGCAAATTTGTTTAAAGGGCTGTCACGACTTTTTCTTATTAGGAAACTGTTTTAAAGTGGACAAAACCATAATGACACTTTTTATAAGTCCTTATAAATCCTGAATCCATTGTTATATTTGCTTTTATCTGTTAGTTTGGGAACCTCAGCAATAAAAATATAAACCATCTTAACAACTTTATAAAAATTGGCACTATTGATTCACAGCAGACCTCTGTTACTGAAATGTACTGTAAACAGGTAAGAAAGAAAGCCAACTCAGTTCTGTCAGACGGTAGCCATCCACTTTGCTCTAAATTCCAGCTGTTGCCATCAGGCTGCAGATTTAAGTTTCCAAAGGTAACGTGCATCAGGTTTAACAACTCTTTTATTCCTAGAACTATAAGCATTTTAAATTCTGTTACTTGTAGGGATGTTGCTAAATGTTAAATTCGGTACTATTCTTTTGTGTACCACTGAAAGTAATTATTCTTCATTGTACTAATATTGAGTGTGTGTTAATGCAATAACATTAGTTGTCAAATGTTCTGTCTTTATTTATCTGTTGGATCTGTGTAAAAATGTCTTCTTTTTTGTTTTTTATTTTTACATTTTTTTGTACTTTCCTTCTGCAAAAAAATTTCCTTCTGAGATAATTAAGTTTACCTAACCTAACTTAACTATACAAATAGACAAGATCAAGCAAGATTCCTATCATCATAAGGCCAAAAAGGAACTAAGAGGTGAATTCAAATTTATTGCCAGAATTTGGCACTAAACTTCAGGAACAAGGAAGACAACTGCAGTCAGATAACACAATCAAATAAGACAGATAACTAGAGTTAAGAGAAGTATGTGAGAAAAGGTAACATACTTCCATTCATGTGTTCACATAATGGGTGTAGTTTGGCCTCAGAAAAACATATAGAATGCTCATAGGACAGACTCAAAAATGGCTGTTGACATTTTTTTTTCTATTTTTTTTTTTTTTGAGAATATAAACCTGTTACAAAGGCCAAGTAATTACTTTGTTTGAGTTTGTTTATAAAATATGATTATTCTTTATTACTGAAGGTGCTGCCTCTGTGGGATTTACCTGTTCTAATTGAGTGCTCCTCCAAGGGCTCCAGTTTTCATCCTGGAGACTTGAGTTAGGTTAGTTACTGATTTTATTTTAAATTTGCCCTTTATGAGGGATGGAAGGTTTCAGCTTGAATAAGACCTTTGATGAATGGATATCTGGAGGTGGTTTCCACCTTATGCTCAGTGTTGCGAGGATAAGTAGAGGATCCACACCACCCCGAACTTGATAAGTAGGTTAAAAAAAGTAGATTGATTAATATGTTATCTTGTTATTGTTTTGTAATTTATTGGGTACATTTTTGTAATCGGTGGCACAGTGATCCTATAAATAGCACTGGCATACCATTGATCCAACAGACCGTGAGGTCTGCCATGTTCTTCATGTGTCTTTGTGGGTTTCCCTCCCAGTACTCCAGTCTTCTTTCAACATCTCCATGGACATGCATGTTAAGTTAATTCTAATTCTCCTTCTTCCTCCTCTTCATCTTTTCCTACTTTTATATGGGGTCAATGTGCCTGATCAAACTTCTCCACGGAGTTTGGTTCTGCAACTCTCTTCCCAATTGCTGATTCAAAGTTAGAATTGGAAAGTTAGCAGCTATTGGCCATTATTTCCCACAAGCCCTTCTAGACACATCTAGCTACATACATTGCCAAATATTTCCTTTGATGAAAAGTGGTCCTTTATGCTTGCTTAAGTAGGCATATGAGGAGGGAGCAGAACTTTTCTTGTAATGCTTAAAACAATGATTTAGCTTTGAATATGGACTTTTATTAATTTTCTAGGCTAAGAAAACTTGTAAGTACAATGTACTTGTCTGTTAAAGCTTGCATTTAGATAAGAAATGTTTGAATATTTTTTATTTACTGTATATACTCGCGTTTAAGTTCTTCCACGGATAAGTCAGGACTTGATTTTACTGTATAATTTCCGGTATTTTATAATGTCAGTCGTATAAGTTGAATGTGGAAAATTCACGCTATGATTCCAAGAGATTATGATATGCTAACGCCCACCTGAGAGAGCAACCATGGAGCACACTGCTTTTTTTTTTATATGTATTGTGCCTACTTGACCACATGGTAATACCTAAACTATTCTGAAGTGACGTTTACACTCTTTTGGTTTTTTTTGTATCTCACACCCTCATACACCTCTATCGTAAGAGCATCATTTATCTATGATGGAGCATTCGATCAGAAGAAAATATGAAGCTGGTGTTGCATACAATACGAGAGCGTACAGGTGCAGTTTTCTCAGAAAGGCGTTTATTTCCGAACCCACAATCCCGCCAGACACTCAACCTCTAACCCCAAACACTTTACGGCCAACAAGAACACACTGTCGTAAAATATACATATTGCAGACATAACAGCTGGTTTTAAATTAAAAGCTGTTGAAGTGGTGAAAGAAATTGGTAATTGCACTGCTGCAACAAAATTCGATGATTTTGAGAAACTGGTGCGAGATTGGAGGAAGCAAAATATGTTAAAAAAAAAAGTGTCTCATTTTTGAACGGGCATATAAGTCGGGGTCTGATTTTATGATCGACTTTTCAGGTTGAGGAGAAATGTCTTGAGGAAATGCCATAATGAAATGGTAGGGAATCATAAATCAGAATTTTGAACAGAATGCTCTGTCTGTGCAATAAAAGATGAGTGTGTGGTGAACTAGTGTCTTATTGAAGGTTAACTCCAACTAAGACAGACTCTGAAAAATGTGCGAATGAAGAAGCTGCAACAAGAAAACAATCGTGACAAGTGGGTGGTAGAGCACCGTGCAAAACATTTTCTGTATAGATTTTCATAAATAACAGTCAATTTGGAAATTAGAGTAAATAATTAAAAGGTAAGCAAAGGAAAATAGCCTTAACTTCCAGAGGCCATATGACCATGCTTGTATATTCGAATATTCAGAAAGTGTTAATCTAATCCTTTTCTAAACCCCCTGTATCTACTACAGGTACATTTGCAGCAGGAACCTCTCCTAAAGATAGGAAGCAGACAGCAATACCTAAGTCTGTCCAGGATGCCATTTTATTAAAGTGCACATTCTGACACCAGGCCAATTTAAATGAGTAAATTAATCTAATAGCATCTGTGTAGAGTCTGAGAAATAGCCAGATTCCTGCAAGGACACCTTCAGGACCACACAGAGCCCATAAAGCTGTAGCTTATCAGGGTGGAGTAGGGGTTGGTGTTTTTGTTGTTGTTTTTTTGATAAGATATATTAGATATATATGCTATATGTTTGTGACACATGGACGCTATCCAGCAGTGACCTGAGACGAAGACTGGACTCTTTCAGTACTGTGTCTCTTTGGAGAATCTTTGGGTACTGCTGGTTTGACTTTGTGTCAAATGGTTGCTGATGGAGCTCCAAATGAGGCACATTACCTGCATTGTGAGGGAGCGTCAGTTACGGCACTATGGCCATGTGGTGCAATTCCTCAAAGGTGATCCGGCTCACAAAATCATCATTGTTGAGGATCAGAGTGTCTGGACCATGCCAAGGGGACGCCCACCTAACACCTGGCAGCATGAGATAGAGGGTCATTTCCGGAGTGTGGGACTGGACCATGTCTCTGCCTGGGGGTTTGCCAACCGCAATCCTGAGCTGTTTTATTGTGTGGTGGGTGTGGCAATGTGCCGTACCAGTGCATGCTCCCCAGCCTGACCTGACCTGATAAGGTATGTTGTTTTTGTTTACAAAAAATGAGTGTACTCATTTTAAATATGTGCCTGTCAGTGGGTGGTTGTCAGGTGGGCACCGTGATGAGTTTTGTTTTCCTTTATGTATATGACAAAATATTTTAAGAAGTTATAATAAGTAAAGAATTGATAAAAAAAAAAAAAAAGCTGCAGCTCAGATATTGAAATCAGACACACGGTGCTGTGAGACACAAATGCACACAGCTAATTCACTGTGCCACTGTTTATAAGAAATGCAACACAGGTTAACTTCACAAAAAAGCTTCATTGTGCAACTCAGGCAGAGCCAGAGTGTCAGTTAATAAAAAAACAATCATTCCTTCAGAGAAATCTGTAATGATACTGCTGACAGCCAGTGTTGCATGGCATGTATCAAAACATAATCTCAATTTCTTTCACTTGAACTTTTTGGCTGGATAGCCACAAGTATGTGTCTTTCCTTTAAACTACAAAATAGAAAACAAAGTACCAACCACTAATAATAAAATATCTATCATCACTTAGAATTTTTAAGTAATTAGTATAATTTGAGAATTTTTTCATTTTTTTTCATTGCAGCATGTTTATTTCATTGATAGTGCTGGAGGTTAAAACTTCAACAAGCGTAGGTGGTCACCAGTGTTTTGTATTCACTGACATTAACAAAAAGGTGTCAGAAAGGATAAAATTTAAAAATGTGCAATAGTTTGCCCTTTTATAGTCTAAGGTCAATCGTGTAAAATAATACATGTTGACAGCAATGAAAGCTGTTGGGTTATGCAATGACAGTGTTACCTCTTTGTGTCAATCACGCTTCCAGCAACTGCAAATGAATGTGCAAAAATCAGTCCCTTTGGCAACCTGCATACATAGGGAGACTCTGATTTCTACACTGTACTATGGAATACTGAGACATATTTGAGAGGAAAACAAAAGAGTGACACATGACATTTAGAACAAAAAGGATTGTTTCAACATTTTATTAAACAAAATGAAAATTAATTTTCACACAGCTGTCAGTTTAACCCTTACATTTCACCTATTCATCTAGTGAACCATTTACTTTTTCAGTGTTGTGGGGTTCTGGGACCTGTCATGAAATGACATCTGCTTACAGTTCAAGATCTTGAGCATTTTTAATTCTTTTTATGAAAAATAGATAGATCAGTGCTATATAAGATAGATAGATAGATAGATAGATAGATAGATAGATAGATAGATAGATAGATAGATAGATAGATAGATAGATAGTACATTTTTATCCCCAAGGGGAAATTATAACTTTACAAAAGCTCAAGAAAAACAGAAATATTACAACAACCCCAAAACACACAGAAAAGTTTCTGGTTTGGCTAATGATAAGAAACCTGTTGCCATCTAATAACGCACTTGTAGATCAGATTGTGGTCACATCTGCCCAGTAGTGCAACAGATTTAAATTTAAAGGCATCTTTAACATTGGAATAGAGCAGGTTGGGCTTGCTGCATTCATAATTAGAATATGACAAGAACTGATAAATGTTTGTCATTGTTCCTTCCAAAGTCACACAGTTGAAGTTGCTGATTATTATAACACAGGGTCAGATTGTACGTGATGATTATTACTGGCTTGCACTGATAGGATGATGAGCTGTTGTAAAACACAATTTAGGGAAAATAATCAACCAAGAAATTAACATCTTCTTTTGATTGAAAACTTCTAAGGGCCAAAGCAAGGCAAAGACAGAAGCAAGCAAGAGGACAGAACTGAAAGTGAAAAGATTTTTGCGGGATTTAATCGGTCATGCAACAGCAACTGAGTTAATGATCATAAACAATATGGCTACACCCACAAGAAAACAAATATAAAATATTATTTACTCACCAATGCAACAATGAAAACATTAAATCAGTAAAATTCATGACGTGAATTATTAAGTTTGTCTGAAGTTAATACTAATTCACTTTGAGCTTTGCTCTGTATTCTTCTTAAAATCAAGCCTTGCTCTACGGATTCTTACCTCATCTGTCTCTAGAAAGGAACGTGGCTTTTCATTTATTGGGCCTTCCAGCTGTGTTTCTATTTACTAGGCTCCTTCCTAAAAGTTTCAATCCAATCCCACCCACTCCCACACCGAATATTCTCAGCATCATCAGTACTTGTCTGTTCTGTTTCTCTTTTATCACCGGAAAAGTGTCTGTTTGTTCCCACTTCTGTCCACTTTTTAAACATGAGATTCTTGTCTATTGCATATTAAAACTTCACTGGAAACAAATAGTGGCTGTGTTCCACTCTCATCAGTAGACAAACAATGAAGAAAAATTGTCACATTTATGCTTTTCCTTTGGGCATTGTCATGACTTTAAGAGTCTTTCCAATATCAACACATTTATTTTAGCTGCCACATGGAATTTCACACTCGTCTATGTAGAGCAGCCTTGGTGACAAAAGCATTTCCTTATGTCTTGTTCCTATTTGGGTGCTGTGCTAGAGCATTTTGCCTTAAATAACAATGTGTAGATTAAAAACAATAGTCATTTTCTATGTGGCAACAAGAAAAAACAAATTGTCATGAATCTGATTTTATACTCTGTATGGTTAGCATGAATTGTGAATTATTAATTAGATTTTGGATTATTTATTCAGTATTAATTATATGATAACAATGTCATCCCATAGATATTTTATGATCACTTCCATTATATGATTTTTTTTTGTAGACTAAATTTCTTTTTCTAAGTGTTTATATATTTTTTGTATCAATTCAGGTTACTCATATTGAGTCACTGAGTCTGATTATGACTTCCATTTGTGGTGATTCTCCTTCTTTTTGATGGGTTATATATTTTTGGACCATTTTGTCCACCATTCTGGATTTCACAGTCATTGCCATTTTGAAGCTCACGTTGTTAGGTTTGTGCTCTCTGCGGTTGTGAGAGAAAGCAGCAGGTTAAAATGTACTCCTGGAATTCACTTCCTCATCCAAGTTGCAGATTCAAAACTCTTACTTACTCGCTTCTTCAGACTTTTTTCTCTAAACAAAAATTATGGCTAATTGCTTCATGCTCTTGTGTTTTCACTACAAATTTTGTCTCTCATCTTGTCTTTGATTCTCACACTTTTTATTGACCCCATTTTGGCTTTCATCTGTTCTCCTGGCTCACTCTCAAAGCCATTCTACTTGCAGACATAACAATTGGTAACCAGGCTGGCAGCTGCCATGTGTGTTTAGTAATATTAAAAAGGCAAGTTTACAAGGGGGATATTATAGTCATTGGGGACTTTAACCAACCAAAGCTCTGAGAGACTGCTTTGGAACTACAGACTGGGATATATTCCTGGGGTCACATAGTGAGAACATTGAAGAGGCTGTTGAATGCACAACTGATTACATCAACTTCTGTATGGACATTGTAGTTCCAGTAAGAACAGTACGCTGCTATGCTAACAACAAGCCATGGGTTACAAGTGACATCAAGGGCCTTTTGAACCAGAAGAAAAGGGCTTTTAAAGGTGGTGATCAGCATGAGCTCAAGCGCGTGCAGAAGGAACTCCGAGTCCAACACAGGGCGGCGAAAGAGCAGTACAGGAGAAAGCTGGAGCAGAAGTTGCAGAACAACAGCATGAAGGAAGTGTGGGATGGGATGAAGATTATCACTGGCTGCAGCTCGAAGCGGGGTGCCGCCATCGAGACAGACGTGGAGAGAGCAAACCAAATGAACAACTTCTTTAATAGGTTTGATCACCCTAAACCACTATCACCTCGAAGTACTGCATCCTCCAACCATCCTTCTGCTGGTACCAGCATAGGTAAGACATCCCCACTCACAATTACAGCAGCCCATGTGAGCAGAGAGTTGAAAAGACTTCGTGCCAGCAAAGCAGCGGGTCCAGATGGTGTATCGCCACGACTGCTGAAGGCCTGTGCGTTGGAACTGGGGAGTCCTCTACAGCGCATCTTCAACCTGAGCCTGGATCAGGGGAGAGTCCCAAGGCTTTGGAAAACATCTTGTATCACCCCTGTCCCAAAGGTATCACGACCTAGTGAGCTGAATGACTTCCGGCCTGTTGCTCTGACGTCACATCTGATGAAGACCATGGAGCGGCTGCTGCTTCACCACCTGAGGCCACAGGTCCGCCACGCCCTCGACCCTCTGCAGTTCGCATACCAGGAGAAGGTGGGAGCGGAGGATGCCATCATCTATATGCTACACCGATCCCTCTCCCACTTGGACAGAGGCAGTGGTGCTCTAAGAATTATGTTTCTGGACTTCTCCAGCGCCTTCAACACCATCCAACCTCTGCTCCTTAGAGACAAGCTGACTGAGATGGGAGTAGACTCACACCTGGTGGCATGGATTGTGGACTATCTTACAGACAGACCTCAATATGTGCGTCTTGGGAACTGCAGGTCTGACATTGTGTTCAGCAATACAGGGGCACCGCAGGGGACTGTACTTTCTCCGGTCCTGTTCAATCTATATACATCAGACTTCCAATATGACTCAGAGTCCTGTCACGTGCAGAAGTTCGCTGATGACACTGCTATTGTGGGCTGCATCAGGAGTGGGCAGGAGGAGGAGTACAGGAAGCTAATCAAAGACTTTGTTAAATGGTGCGACTCAAACCACTTACATCTTAACACCAGCAAAACCAAGGAACTGGTGGTGGATTTTAGGAGGCCCAGGCCCCTCATGGACCCTGTGATCATCAGAGGTGACTGTGTGCAGAGGGTGCAGACCTATAAATACCTGGGAGTGCAGCTGGATGACAAATTGGACTGGACTACCAATACTGATGCTCTGTGTAAGAAAGGTCAGAGCAGACTATACTTTCTGAGAAGGTTGGCATCGTTCAACATCTGCAGTAAGATGCTGCAGATGTTCTACCAGATGGTTGTGGCGAGTGCCCTCTTCTACGCGGTGGTGTGCTGGGGTTGCAGCATAAAGATGAAAGACGCCTCACGCCTGGACAAACTTGTTAAGAAGGCAGGCTCTATTGTAGGAGTAAAGTTGGACAGTTTAACATCTGTGGCAGAGCAACGGGCACTAAGCAAACTCCTGTCAATCATGAATAATCCACTGCATCCACTGAACAGTGTCATCTCCAGGCAGAGGAGTAGCTTCAGTGACAGACTTTTGTCACTGTCCTGCGCCACTGACAGACTGAGGAGATCGTTCCTCCCCCACACTATGCAACTCTTCAATTCCACCCGGGGGAGTAAATGCTAACTTTTTTTCATTTTTATTACTATTTAATTTAATATTGTTTCTTTGTATCAGTACACTGCTGCTGGATTATTATGTGAATTTCCCCTTGGGATTAATAAAGTATCTATCTATCTATCTATCTATCTATCTATCAAACATTAACTGAGATAGCCTAGGTTTTTGTAGTAAACAGTAACTGTTTTTTTTTAACTCAGTATGTTAAAGCACCAATGCAGGGTGAAGCTTGTCTGGATTTAGTACTTTGTAATAATCAGGGTAGAATTGAGCTGATTGAACCACTAGGGTCAAGTGACCATAATATCATACAATCCTCAGTGTTTATTTAAGAGTGTGGATGCAAACACTAAGGTTGTGAAGTTTAACTTTGGAAGGACAAATTATGAGCAGATGTAGCAAAATCTAAGGAAGACAGGCTGGGATAAGCTTTTAAGTGTGGTGACAGTTGAGGAGCAATGGAACAGGTTTAAAAATGTTTTACATATAAAGCAGGACAGCAAAATACAGAAATTTGGAATTAGTAGGAAATAAAAAAAAACTCTGCAGTGGGTTAATAAACAATTTAAAAAGGAAAAAAATAGCTGTATAAGGCATGTAAAACTAATAGCTCCAATGTGAATCATACGGCATATGAGAACATGAGGGCAACCATCAAGAAGGATATTAGGGAGGCTAAAAGGCAGTTAGAGAGGAATATAGCAGGTTAGGTGAAAGACGACACAAAGAGATGCTTTCAGTATTTTAATACTAAAAGAACAGTCAAGGATGAGATGAAGTGCATCAGGAGTAGTAATGGGAAATTAAAAAATACAGACAATGAAATAGCGGATGCTCTAAACTCGCATTTTTCTGAAGTCTTCAGAGGTGAGGAAGTAGATAACCTCCTAGCGGTAAAAGGGACTACTCAGGAGGTGTTGAGTGATTTGAAAATTGTAGAGGGACAAGTATTGCTCAGATGAAATAGTCTGAAATCAAACAAAAAGACAACAGGACCAAATAATATTTATCCTCGAGTTCTTAAAGAGATAAGTGAGTATATATATAAACCCTAATATTTTTAAGAAGTCACTGCGCACTGGGGAAATTATGAAGGACTAGAAAATGACAAATATCCTGTTATGTAAAAATGGTGACTGGGCAGATCCAAGCCACTATGCTAGTAAGCTTAACATGCATCACAGGAAAATTAATGGAATGAATTATTAAGGATAAGATTAAGCAACAAATGGCAATTACAAAAGTTTTTTTCTGAACAGTCAACTTGGGTTCAGAAGAGGGAGGTCATGTTTTACTAACATGTTGGAATTCTATGAGGAAAGCAGCAAAAGGATATGATTAAAATGGAGAATATGATATTATTTATATTGACTTTCAGAAAGCATTTGATAAGGTGCCATATGAAAGGTTGGGCATCAAATTAATAGAAATGGGAGTTCAGGGTGTTGTGCGGATATCGTTACAGAATTGGCTCAGACAAGGGAGGGTTATGATGTGACAACTCCTATCAGAATTGGCCGATGTTAAGAGTAGTATTCCACAAGGTCAGTGCTAGGGCAGCTGTTTTTTTTTAATATAATTTTATTGTAATCATTCCATACAAATCAATCAATTCTTACAAAAAATAGGATTTAGATTGAAAAACAAAACAACCCCCACACCTGAGAGAGAGCATGGCCAATGGGGTAAAACTTAAGGCTTGTAAACATACCTAAATTGATGAGTTTAATAGACCAATAGAGATGAATGGAGAAGAAAAAGAAATGAGGAGATAATTGCTTCCTCGGTGCTTTAAGAGCTTATTCTAAAATATTATTGATTTGATCCTGCCAGGTTTTGAAAAAATTCTGTACAGATCCTCTAACTGAGAATTAGATTTTTTCCAATTTCAAATAGTATAAAACTTCGGTTTCCCACCGACTTAAAAGAGGAGAGTTAGGATTCTTCCAGTTTAGCAAAATTAGTCTGCGTGCCAATAGTGTAGTGAAGGCAATTACAGTTTGTTTGTCCTTCTCCACTTTAAGCCCATCTGGAAGAACACCAAACACAGCTGTTAATGGGTTAGGAGGGATTGTGACACCAAGGCTGTCTGAAAGGCACTTAAAAATTTTTGTCCAGGATGATGTTAATTTGGTGCAGGCCCAAAACATGTGACCCAGTAAGGTTGGAGCTTGACTGCAACGTTCGCAGGTTGGATCTCACCCTGGAAAATTTTGGCCAGTTTTAGGCAAGACAGATGTGCTCGATATATAATTTTGAGTTGAATAATTGTATGGTTGCGCATATGGAGCTCGAGTGAAATCTCTGCATTGCTACATCTTTTTCCCATTTTCCTCTTGGATCTTTGAAAGGGAGGGACTGTAAAATAATTTTATATATTGCAGAGATGGTGTCTAAGTCCTTGAAATTGAGCAATATTTTTTCCAGCATGGACAAGGGTGTAAGATGAGAAAAATCGGGCAGGTTCTGTTTAATAAAGTTCCTAATTTGAACTAAACTAAATTTGGAATATAATTGTTCATAGGATGCAAAGTTGTTGTCTATATAAAGATCTCTAAGCAATCTAATACCAAATCTTTTCCAGATATTAAAAACTGCATATGTTTGCGAGGGTTGAAAGAGATGGTTCTCTTGCAGAGGTGCAACAGATAAAAGCTTCTCCATCTTAAAATGCTTTCTACATTGGTTCCATATTCTGATTGAGTAAAGCATGATTGGGTTATTAGTATATTGGCGATAACTTGCATTTATTGGGGCACAAAGCAGGGAATATAAAGAAGTACTGCAGGATTTTATTTCTATTGCGGACCAGGCCTGTGTATGTTCATCTATTTGTGTCCAGGTTTTTATAGCTTGTATGTTTGCTGCCCAGTAATAAAACTGAAAGTTAGGTAAAGCCATGCCACCTTCTGCCTTAGGTCTTTGTAGGGACGCTCATTGGATACATTGATGTTTTGAGTTCCAAATAAATGAGGTTATTGTTGAATCTAATTCAATATATATAAATGATTTAGATAGGAATTTAGGTTACAAGCTGGTTAAGTCTGTAGATGATACCAAGCTCGATGGATGGGCAGATAATCTAGAATCCCTTGAAACATAACAGAGGGACTTGGGCAGCGTACTAGTTCGGGCAGATTTGTGGCAGATGAAATTTATTTCAAGTAAATATAAAGTATTACATGTAGGAAGTAGAAATGTCAGGTTTGAATGCACAACTGGGATTCTGAAAATCAAAAGTACACCTTATGAGAAGAATTTAGGAGTCGTAGTGAACTCAACACTATCAACTGCCAGACAATGTTTGGAAGCCATTAAGAAGGCAAACAGAATGTTAGGTTATTTAAAGTAGCATGGTATGTGGAGTACAAGTCCAAGGAGGTTATGCTCAACCTTTATAATGCACTGGTGAGGCCTCATCTTGAGTACTGTGTGCAGTTTTGGGCTCCAGGCTACAAAAAGGACATAGCAGTGCTGGAAAAGGTCCAGAGAAGAGCAACTAGGCTGATTCCAGGGCTACAGGGGATGAATTATGATTAAAGATTAAAAGAGCTGAGCCATTTCCATTTAAGCAAAAGATGTTTAAGAGGTGAGATGATTGAAGTGTGTAAAATTGTGAAGGGAATTACTACAGTGGATCGAGACTGTAATTTTAAAATGAAATCATCAAGAGCACCTGACACAGTGGGAAACTTGTTAAGGGTAAATTTCACACAGACATTATAAAGTTTCTCTTCACACAAAGAACTATAGACACATGAAATAAGCTACCAAGCAGCATGGTAGACAGTAGCACTTTAGGGACTTTCAGAACTAGACTTGATATTTTTTTAGAAGTAAGTGGATAGGACTGGCAAGCTTTGTTGGGCTGAATGGCCTGTTCTCATCTAGATTGCTCTGATGTTCTAATGTGCCAACTATTTAAAATGACATTGTGGTCTTCTCTGTATCCTGACTTTTGGATTCCAAAAATAATGTTTCATGTGTGTTTATTTTGGTTAGTAATGAATTGACAACAAACAAGGATCTTTGTGTTTGCAAGTTATTTGTGAAAGGTTTTTCAGAGACCCTTTGCCATTATTTAAGATTTTCAACTCTTCTTTTGGGTTTGATGCAAGATTTTTGCTTCTCCCACTTTTGACCTTTTGCCTGATAATCAAATTAATTTCCTGGTCCTTTTCTTTTTCCATTTTGGAACCCCAGCTCACTATAACACAGGCTTTTTCTTGCCTGCTTGGCTTCAGTTTATGTATTCTCATTTTTTTCCTCTGAGGCCTTGTCCAGATCACCTCAGGGATGTGTTAATCATCCATAGACTTCTGTGCTGGTTTTATGATTTGTTGTTATTTTATTTAATGTAACCTCTTTTGTTGTCTCTGACTTTATTGATGTAGTCTCTAATTTCATTCCTCAAGTCCTTATCCTAGAGAGCTTAAGGAGATTAGTGAACACATATATAAACCATTGATGTGCATTTTTCCCAAAATCAATGCATATTGAGGAAATGCATGAAGACTGGAAACTAGCAAATGTTATCACATTATTTGAAAAAAGGATTGGGCTGTTCCAAGTACCTGCAGGCCAGTATGCTTCACATACTGTATATCATAAGAAAGTTAATGATAGCAAATTTTAAGAAGTACATCAGACAGCAGATGTCAAGAGTAGTCGGCATGGTTTCAGGTAAGCAAGATTGTGTTTGTCTAAAGTACTGGAATTCAAGAAGGAGCAACAAAGACATATCATGTTATTTTTCTGGATTTTCAGAAGGCTTTTCATAAGACCACATAAGAGGATAATGATTGAGCTAAGATTAAATGGAATTCAGGGTGCGGTGTGAAGATGTGTACAAAACTGGCTTAAATGCTGAAAGCAAATGGTTATTGTATGGTTATGGATGCTTTTCAGAAATAGGTAATGGCAAAAATGGTAACTATAGGATAATAACAATGCCTGAGTTTCTAGCATAATAACTATTTATGAGTAATTTCAGTTTTAGAGTCTAAATATTTGTGTAACTGTTATTATTTATCGACTCATTTTCAAATATGACTTTTTCTATTATCAGGTCACCTGGAGCAGTAGCCTAACCCAAATCATTAGGTGATAGAGACGACCCGACTCTGGACCACAGTCCATTATATTGCATACTCACAGTTGAATCAAAATTTGATTCTGCTTCTTAAACTGTAATTGCTCCATCCTCGACATGACATTAACCTGCATCCATCCCTGCAGGCAGGTCCACCAACTTGCAGGTAAAACTCGGGTTGGTGGCAGGATTAGCACTACAGCCACTGTAAACTAGTGTGGTGCTGAGGTGTCACCCGTTGCATGGGTACACTCAGATCCTAATTTGGGATCCAGAGGTGGTTTGCCATGTGGTTTGTTTCGCAACGCGGTGTATCAATGCATACTCCCAACTTCTCTCTCTCTCTCGCTGATGAGTTTCAGTCTGATTGTATATGTTATCTTTGTAAACCCCTATTTCCAGTCTTTGTGGTTTTTGGAGATTTATGAATAAAAAACAGTGATTGATTAATTTATACATTGAATATATAATAAAATTAATCTTATTTGTTATATAAGTTTGAAAATGCATGCATAATTCATTCTAGCCATTTTGATCTCAGATGTATTCTCTGGGACACAAAAAAACACCATGAGGAGTCTTAAATACGTTAACTGCTTTTTTTTGTTTTGTTTGTTTTCATTTATACCAAATATGAACAACCCCAAATCACAAATTTAATTCAATCCAAGTTTAATCTCCTGCATTGTCTAATTGTCTGATGTTGTTGGCAGTGCAGTATACTTGTATTATTACACAACGTTATACTAGTGCTGGGCAGCAAGAACAAAATTCTATATCACTGTATTTTTCAAAATTATACCAGTTATACCAGTTTTCAAAGGGGTGTACTAAAGAAGAGAAAGAATCACATTGCATGACAGTTGCAGTCAAAATATAAAACCTTTTTATGGAACAAATTTTGCAAACAACTTAAACTAAAATTTTGACAACATATTTTCAACCATCCAAAGAGGCATTTAGACTTAGTAAAATATCCAGAGGTGCTTGTCAAAAGTTGTATTGCATGTCTTAGAAAAGGAATAAATAGTAAATATTTTTTGTAAACCAACTACACATTCTGTTAATGTTAACAATCTCTGTCCACTGACATGTTAAAGTACTTTTTAAACAACTTTCCCATCATTAAACTGCATAATATTTAAACTAATAAATAATAACAATAAAATAAATATTTTAAAGTGCAACTTCCAGTAATAATACTATTACTTTAAGACTTCAAGCCCAGGTGCATTACACAGTTTTAACCAAATAAAAATAAAATAAAATAAAACACGTGCAACTTGGTGATGACATCTTAAAGTAGAATAAAGTAGAAATGTCGAGAATAAAGTCAACATGTTGACTTTATTCTCGTCATAAGTATCTTGATGACATCACCTCCAGTCACTCTCTAATGACGTCACCTCCGTTGAAGGCTATTCACATCACCCGTCCTGCAGTTTACTTCCTCTTCAGATCCCATAAATTGCTCCATTTGTACCCCATTGATAGTCAACCTTTTTTTTTTGCAAAACCTGACTGTTGTACTTGCTCAAGCAAGATTTCTGTCAGACCACACGGTATACGGGGACTGATCCACAACCCTTAATCTGTGTCTCTGTGTTTTCTTCACAAATGATTAAGTTACCTCATCACATTTCTGGCTTTTAAGTTATCAATGACCACATCAAAGTGAGTTACTTCATACGATGAATAAGACTAACTCAGTGCTACATCCACATCATTTCTAACTATAGACATAATCATTTTATCTGTTTTTGAGGCTTTATCGGGTTAATGGAAACATAAAACAAATCAGAGGCAAAAGCTAGTTTATACAATTAGTAAACCAAATGAGACATAGCAATATAAGAATACATTTCCAGCTGCTGAACAGGCAGCAATATCTTTACAAGTATTACATTATTGCGTGTCTTCCATCTGTTTATGCTGCACCATATCTGATCAAGTTAGTGACCTCACTGACTGTAGGTCTGACTCTGTGCACTCTTTGCCTCTGAAAGCTGCTGACAGGATAGAATGATTTTTTTCTTGTGGGTAATTGTTATCTTTTTTGCCTGTATGTGAATTAAGTTTGTCTTTAAAGTTACAGTATATGTTTATCTTTCTTTTCATTAATATTACATAAATTATTTGGGTGGTTGTCTCTGTTAATGGCTTTGTAAAGTATTTCATCATCTTTGAACACTAAATGATATTATATAAAGTAATAATGTGATGATGCAGGAATATTTGGTCAAGGAAACAGTTAGTATTTGATTTAACAAATTGGCCATCAAAGGAAATAAATCTAACTTTTTATTTAAAACTTCAGGGTTAAAAGATGGCACATTTAGCATGGAGCATGGAGCATGGTAGGGAACATACGCTGATTACAGCGCGTTGCCTCACCCACCACAGGATGAATCACCCAGATTAGGATCCGAGCACATTTGGGGGCTGCCAAAAAAATTAATTTACATTCACCAAGCTATTAGGAGGCAGAAACAATTTTCAGGAAGAAGTTAAAAGGGAATCTGGAATCTGCAAAAAGAAGCAGGACCAATCCGTGGTTCCTGCTCTGGATTCAGGATCGCAGAAATGCTGGGGAAGTTGTTGGTCCCATCAGGGCCATCTTAACAGCATTATAGGCCCCCGGGAAAAACAGTGCACTGGAGTCCCTACCCACACAACCACTCACAGGAATAAAAAGTAAATGGTCGATAAAATTAAACATATATTTATTGTATTGGTAGTTCCATTAAAAAACATGCTGTACAGCAAAGATTAATGAACAAGTCACAACATATGTAGATTAGCATGGGGCCCCTATGCTCATGGAGCCCCCGGGCAACTGCTCATTGTGCCCATGCATTAAGATGGCCCTGGGTCTCATTCAGAGGTGGTGGGATGACCAACCCCATGCGGGGCCAGTTACGTCTGTTACCGGTATGTGTGGACCGTAAAAACTTGTTCGTGAATTTAATAAAAATAATGTTGACATACACCAGATTTTCTCATTATAGTGTTCAGCTACATTTTTGCAAGATAACACACGGACTTTATCAAAATATAATGATATAATCTATTAAAAAAGTGCAATTCATAATTCATGACACTACTACAACAGTCTGAAATGCGATGCGGTGGCATACGAAAATTAGCAGGGCCTCTTCTAGAAAAGTTCCCAAATTGTAAGTATAATCTGAGTCTCAAATATGCAGGATGTCATAGTCATAACTCACGTTGATGTCATGTTAGCTGGTGTTCATTAGCGATACATGTTTTTGTGCATTAATATTCAGACTATGGAATGTTTTTAAAGATGTACATGTACAGAATTTGACCTTGAAGAGGGATTTTAAAAGGGTTCCTCCTAGAAGTATCTCAAATATATATATACTGGAGAATATAACTTGACAAATCCACTCGAACGGGACCTCAAAAGCAGGACCCCCTCAGGTACGGGGCCTGGGATGGTCGCCCTACTTGCCACCCCAAACTCCGCTCTTGGTCCTATTACTTTGGAAATTTGTAAAAGCAAAACATGAATCTGAAATGGCAGTAAATATATATAAGTAAATATACCTGCCAAGCAATTTCAGTGAAAAAGATTAGGTTATCACTCCAAAAACATCCTCGCTCTTAATGCTTCAGATTAAACAAGTAAAGCCGGCTGCAGCACTTGGAATTTCCATTGTCAATGTTACAAAGTTAAAAAACACCATTAAGGGGGTTTTTAGCAAAGTCGTTAGTTGTTAGAGAAATTACAAAAGACAATAATCAGCCTTTTCCAACATTATATTTTATAACATGCCATATACCATGACTAATTAGACAAGGAATGAGCTGGAAAAATAGCTGAAGTTAAAATTAAGATGTTAATGAACCGTTCATGTTATGGTTTTTATTTTAGGCCTTCAATAGCTACTACATGAAAATCCACATGTAGAATTTGCCTAAATTGTTTTTCATTTAAATGAAATTTCTTTACTGTTTTCTTCACCATTTTGTAACATTTCATTATCTGTAAAACAGAGTGATATTTTAGTAAGGATTGCAATTTACACATAGTCATGAACAATAATGAACATACTTATACAGCCGTAATGCAGTTTATTCTTTTGAAATTGGAAAGACAAGATGCTTCATTAAATTTGTTGCCACTCACCAATATTTGAATTTATTGTTTGGTGTCATCTTACCTAATTATGCAAACTACCATAAAAGTGAAGATGTCTTCTCGGATGTATCTGTTTAATGAAAGAACGTACTTGCAGAACATTCCCAAACATTGATTGTAAATCCCAAAAAACATCAAATAAATTGTGTAAGCCATGTATTTCTCTACATAAACCACTAACATTCTATTGAAGATCTGAGGGCTTGAATTGTCCATCAACAAAACAACAAGCCCACTTTTATTTTCTGTAGTGAAATGCTACCTTTACAATTACAGACATATGGCACAGTTATTCATGTGCCTTTTATGCAGACGTGTTAAGAGGTGTACTCAGGGGCACACAGTAAGTTAAGGTGAGTAGTGAACCAACAACCTTAGGATTTAAAGTACAGCGATTTAGCCACTAGACCAGGATCAACCAAAAGAAACATATGGAGAAAACGCCCACTCTTTCCTTCATAATTCATTATCAACACTAGCTCTCTGCTCTTTTTACCAAAGATATCTTTGTCTATGGTGTGACCTGAAATACCGGATAGCTTGCTGACTCAATCTCTTAGAAGCAAGAAAGAGTCTTAGAGCAGGACACCTTGAGGCAACTCTAATTTCCATTCTAGGTTCTGCTTAGGATTGGAGTGCCTCAGCTCCGTCTTGGAGAAGAAGCCAAGAAGAAGGGACATTTTTCTGCCGGAAACAATTATGCTTTTCCCTGTGACGTGGAAGAAGACACAACAAAGAGCCTAAAAGTGAACTGCTGAAGACAAAACCACGACACAGAAGTGTCAAAGACAGAACAAGTGCACTCCATCACAAGAGGAGTTCTCCACGCAAACCTCAAGCAACAACGCGCAAGTTCATGAAGTTTGTGAAAATTAAGCACTTAACAGAAGAGCTTTAGAAAATCAAGAAAATCTAGAAAAACCTGTAAACAAGCAATGAACAGCCAGCCATTTCTGTATGATATGTTTGCCTCATCTGTCTTGTATCCTGTCATATGTTATCATATTTTTTTAATCCTGGTGTTTATCAATTATTTAAATGAATGTGCTTCAGTCATCAAGATATAACTAATGGGTGGGATCCATGTTTACAAAGAAAGGTAAGGAAAATAAAGTAGGAGTCTTACCGACCTTTTTTAAATAATTCCTTACATTGCCAAAGGAAAACCTATAATTAATGAATTAATAGATTAACATTATTGACCAACTTCTCTTCTCTCCTTCATTTTCTTACATTTCCTACAACTTATTGGTCCATAATTACATGAATTCATTTTGTCCTCCCTTCTTGTGGGCTGAGTCACATTGGCAATTTTACAGACATAAGGTCTTCCTTAGTAATTGTTATATTTGACCCGGGGTTGGTGTTCAGATTTCTTTTTGTATGTCTCTTTTTGTCCAATTTTGATTCTTTTGTTTATGATAATAGTGTTACTTGTGTTAATTATTTACATTATTCTGTGTTTCTTATTAGTTGTGTGTTTTGTGTATGCATTTTGAATTTCCCCAGGGCATTAATGAAGTTTATCTTCTCTTATCTAAATAATTAATTTCTGTGTTTCTATACTTGTTCGATTATGTTCTGTGAGGCTTGAGGGTGGTTCCCCAAGAGGTGGGGCCACTTGCCCACCACCATCACCATAAAGAATGAGGAAATGCACAGTTCATTGAATGTGCTGGCGTTGGTGAGTTTCTTTTGTGATTATTGTGTGTTTTTGTTAATTTTCTGGAATTTTGACCCTATGCCTAGTTTTTGGTTTTGTATTCTGGATTTGTATATTGAGACTTCTTTGCCTTGGACGTCTTTACCATTTCCAGTATTTACTGCTGCACTGTTTCTGCTCTTAGGAGCGTCACTATTTTCAAATAATATTTTGCGTTAATACATTTTTTATTTATAAAGGTCCTATGTTTGCTCCTTTGTGATTAGCCATGGCTTGACGCAGCCCCCGACTGGGCATTTTTGAGTCAATTTGTTTGGATCTATTATGATTCACAACAGTAACTTTTGTACATTTTTTTCACTTGATATGTTCTTAAATTATGGGCTGAAATTTGGATATCCTCTCCGTAAAATATAGAATTTCTCCTATAAATTATTGCTGTCTCTCAAATACTTTGCAACTGTAAAAGTCATTGCTATCCATTAGCACATAGTGTAACTGCTTATTTTTTGCTGAACCTGTAGATTATTGTTTTCATAGCAGAAAATATCTTTACTTTAAGCCATTTTGAAAAATTAACATTACAACCTACTGATCTGATGACTCTTTGGTAGAATTGTGACTAAATGCTTTATCAGCTTTCTTGAAGTATGCTAAACACCTCATTTCAATGTCTTTTTTTCCCATTCATTATTCTTTTATATAATTAAATGCTAAAATGTCTCATTTCATTGCTTTACATATAATCTTACATACTGTACAATTTAGCAGGCCCCTTGTTATTGACTGATGAGAATATCTTCCCTTGAATAATGAGCAAGTCTCTGGTGGCTTTATTTTAATATGAATAATGTCAAAATTAAGGACACAAACATTTAAATTATAATGATAAAACAGGCAGGGATCAATAAATCAAAGAATGCTCTTATATCGGGGGGGTGGGCAGGCAGAAACAAAAATGATTGGCAATGAATAATTAATAACAAGTCGGAAGGAAAATAATTTGCTTTTTTTCTTTTAGATTGAGTCTTTCTTTGATTCTTACATAAAATACAGACAACTAACTCTTGAATATCACCCACATATTTCCTCTCCTGCTTATGGAGTTCAGAATTGAAAGGAGATGGTAGCTAACTCAAAAATTATTGAGCACATGGCGGGAGCCATCTTGGAAAAGGCACTAGGCCGTTTACGGATACATTCAAACACGCATCGCCACCTTAGAGTCATAAACTACTAGGCCTTTGCAAAGAAGAAGGAAATCCAGAGTGGCCAGAGAAGAACCACCCAGACAAGAGGAGAAAATGAAAACTCAACACAGGCAGAAACTAGAACAACACTCAAAACCAAAAATCTGGAGCTGTCAGGCAATGGCACTGAATAATGACCAATTCACCAACAGGCTACCCACATTCTCTTTACTCATTCTAAACATCAAAGCACTAAATGTCTTATAAAAAGTAAGTTATTCCACAAAACCTGCCCAGAAATGGCAGCATCAAGTGAACTGAACTGCCCTTGGGCACAAGTGCAAATGCTTCTACTGTGTTCATTGGAGTGCAACACTTCTCAGCCACACGAACTGTGAAGGTTAGCATCATTCTTGATCTGTGTCATTCTTAATCAATATGTATGCACTCATTCATGTCACCACAACCTTCTGGTGTGACCCTCCTTGTTACATCAAATGAAATTGGTTTTATACTTTTGTATCAGTCCCAGCACACTACTTCTTATATGTTTCTCAGTGTTCATTGCAACTGATCATTCTAATGATATTTTTATTCTCACTACCAAAAATCAGTAACTTCTTGCATGCATCAGATTTTCTATACTGCCTGCTAAATCCACTTCTCTAACAGAGGTCTGCCATTTCCCCGATTCTTAGATTTTCATTCACACAGCTTTAGTACCACGCACCAGATGTAATGTAAGTAGTACCACCAACAAGGTGTCTTCAGTGTGAATTTTTAACTGCACACAAAAAGCATGGGGCCCTTGGTGATCAAATCTTTCTTCATCTCTCCTTCCACCAGATATCTCTACTCTTACTAACCCTAACCCTACTAAATGAAAATAAAAGTATAGCACATATATACTGAAGGAATTAAAACTATCCCCCTAATCAGTATTAATGTATTTTCTGTACATGAGTACATCCTACCAACTACAAAACAACACATTGTATGTTATCAATTTGTTCTGTGCATTTAATGGTGTAAAGTGAAACTATTTAATTCCTGAATATATCAATAAGAGACAGTACCTTGCAGATAGTTATTTGTTTGAGGCTAACAAAGATCGGTGTCCATTTTAACCCTCATGTGATAAAAAAGACAAGTTGTTGATCAATCAGAGGTAAACTAACATAATTGACTATATAAGTAAGTTCAAACAATTGTACAAATGTATTTGTTAGTCCACCACAAATGTTAAATTGAACTTCCAATTGTCATAAAGTTATTCGTTGTGCTGGATGTTAACTTTTTATTAGGGAGAATTCATTTTATGGTATTTTTATTATTTCAACAAAGTTAAGTTTACATTTTGGCTGTTACCATCTTTTGTTTATATGACACATAGTTTGCATTACGTGATCACAAGCGGCACATGGCATATGTGGAAGTTCCCTATAAATACAGAGGCTCCACAATGTAGTGTCATCAATTGGTGGATACATTCCTTCATATAAAATCTTCATGCAATCTCCAAGTAGGCCTAGTACTAGGTTTTGTTTTTTGATTTTGACTTCATTCTGTTGCTGACTTCTCTTTCAATTTACCATCATGCTTTGTTCACCCATAATCTTTTTCCTCCTGGTTTTGACCTTTACCTGTCCCTCATTACGTGCCTGCCTGACGTGACATCTCCAGGTTTATTTACATCTCACAATAATTTGTGGAGACGCCATCTTAGCTCAAGAATTCTTCAAAGCTCTGGGTTTTGCGAAATCATATTTTAGCCTTATTTTACTTACATGATCTACAATGTATAATCCAAAGTTTGCTTGATTTACAGTTTCTACAGAGTTAACATTAGTGTTATTATTGCTGCTTCACTATTTTACATATACTGTATATATCAAAATTTGATATTACCGAAACAAAGTTGGCCATTATCTCTTTCATAGTCATGATCTGGCTGTGGCTATACAGACACCCTGAGTTAGATGGGTAAAGACTTACGTGAGTCAGCGGAGGGAAGTCAACAGCTGAATGTGGAGAACAGGAACACCAGTGGAAGTCAGAGGGAATGCTTGATTTTGGTATCTAGAGCTGTGTGATGGAATTGCCACCCTGTCACACAGGGTAGATGGTTTTCGCTTGCTGATCCATTTCTTTTGACACTTTCTGTTCTTCCTTTGCTTATCCCTCCCATGTGTTTTTAGGTGAATTCTGTTTGTACTTCATTTGTATACCTCACTACTATTATTCTCGGGTTGAAAAGACTCCAGAATGATTAACTATAAGGAATTTTGAACTGACAACCAGCTCAGAATAACAAAAGGTAGCCTTTGTGGCAAACACAAATATCAAGCACTGCAAGGAGCCCTATAGAATTATATTTGATTACTGAGCTCCAATACTATTTTATTGCATGCATGAAGGGCATTTTGTTTTCCTACAACATCAATTTTCTGTGATGTTTTTATTTTGAAAGTTGAGTAGGAAGTGTATCTGTATGGAAACAACAGCAGTACTTTATTGCCATTTCCGCATTTCAATTCTATTAACTGTATCAGCTACCACAAGTTCTTTTAGAAGGAATTACTATGTCTATCTGAAGCTAGAGGAAGGAACACTCTGGTGTGAACTAGAATGACCATGAGGGATTACCTCATTTTCGAATTTTGAGGGCACCACCAGTTTGCTGACATTACCTTGGTTAGGTATGGCACACTTGTAGAGCCAATCCTACATGGTGATTCTTCCAAAGAATGGCTTTGCTTAGATCTTTTGTGCATTTCTGTCAACTGAGTAATAATGACCATGCACTCAATATTGGCAATATATGGTAAGATCTAACCATCCATTTACTGAACCAGGCTAATGCAGTTCAACATCATGGGAAGACAAAAGTCACCCTTGAAAGCATCAGGAATTAGGCAAGGGCTCAATGGGACATCTGGATGCACTCAGTTAAACACACGCATTGACTCTGAAAGATGAAAAAACTGAGGGGTGCAGGGAAAAAAACAGACTCAAGGAAAAGTGCGAACTCCCCACATACAATACTCAGGACTGAGATTTGAACTTGGGAGATATAAGGCATCAAAATGTTAGCGCATCACCACCCCACCACACCACTCTTAAGTTGTTATTTTACTGAGCATTCTGTGCCTCCCCTGCTTGTTTGTTTCCTCTAGTGTGTCTCCTTCTTTTCATCACAAAGTACTGCAATATATCAACCAGTATAAAGTGCTGCCAAAGCACAACTACAAGAAAGAGATCTTCAAAGGCGGTTGCAGGTAAACACTACTGTGGTTCTGAGACAAGCGCACTGCTGCTTTGCAGCCTTACGCAGAGGGTGGCAGAATTCAAACAAGGCGGCTTTATCTGAATAATCAGTAGGCTGATGTCATTTTCCTGCATTCATTTTATCTGTTACATGGTCAAAATTATTTCCTTTTTAAGAAGGTTAACTAAACAGAGCCAAGGTCTTTTTGCCAGTAGAGAGAAATAATTTGCAAGATTTGTCAAATGAGTTATCGTTATCATGGTGACAACTAATTTAGCTGTGATCAGGTCCACCATTAGCATCCACCACAGCGTGTCACAAAGCTGAGATCGAACTCTGGCCCTCTTGCTCACAGGCCCAACTAAAAGCAGACACCCAACATCAGCTAATCAGCTGAGCTGAGGAAGAAAAATGAGCTTAGCCCTGACAGCTAGCATCGCTATTGTCTAGGGAGGTGGTGCCATCGAGGCTTCATAACAGGCTTGTACACTAAAAACTGTTCAAATATTAATTGCTCTCCTGCAGCAGGATGAACTGGAATCAAAGCTGTCCAAAAATAAATGAGTCTTGAATTAAACTGTATGAGTGCAGTCCTGTACTTTAAGACTACTACTGTAGAACATAGTTTCTCCTAAATTCTTCACGCTAGTCAATATTTTTGTTAAAAAAAAATAATAATAAGCAGTGAAACTCCAGAAAAGGGTTTAGTTTTCAATATTGGGTACATCCCATTTAATAATGAATAGTTGGAGGTGGTGCTTATAACAACACCATTGTCTGTCAATTGCACATAGGGAAACTTCTCTGGTCATAGCAAAGATGAGTTTGTGCTGAAGTTGATGTCCTTGTGAAGACTAGTTGATTGGAGGTGTCAGATGGGGGAGAAGCATGTGGAGTAACCTGGGGGTCGTAAGAGGTCTTCTTCTGGATGGCCAACTTCAGACCTGGGGACAAAGCAGACAGATTTGTGAGTCCCCTGAGAACCACCTCATGTGATTTCCTGTGCTTATTCCCATCAGATATGTGTAAATAAGTACTCCTTGACACTTTCAGACATGGGAAAGCACTATACAAATTAAATGTATTATTATTATTTATTTATTTATTTATTTATTTTTTAAATGTACCCATCCATCCATTTTGTAAGCCAGCTTATTTAAATATAGTGTGCCATCGACTGAGAGGAATGCAAGGGTCCAGATGAAATGTTGGGGTGCCAATCAGCCATCAGATGAGGTAAATAGGCTCTAAAGCATGGGTGTCAAACTCCAGTCCTGCAGGGCCGCAGTGGCTGCAAGTTTTCATTCTAACCATCTTCTTCATGAGTTAACAGTTTTTGCTGCTAATTAACTTCTTTTGCCTTAGTTTTAATTAACTTGACTTGGGCCCCTTAGTTTTCTCTTTTCCCTTAATTAGTAGCTAAACAATAATGAGACATAAAACAAGGTGCCAGCTCACCTTTGCCCATCACACAATATCTGAAATTAAAGAAAGGTGAATGTCTCTGTAAGGTTGATCTCTCAAGTCACCAAAACATTTTGACAGTGTTCTTAGAAAAAAAACAGAAAAATCAACACTTTTAGAAATGTCTGCTGAGGCAGAATGAGAGCAGCAACAAGCCATGGAATTAAATAACGGGTTTAATTAACAGCAAGAATCAGCTTCTCATTAAAAAACTGGTTGGAGTGAAATTGGTTGGAGTTTGAAATACCAGTTTAGGTGGTCATCTGTTGGAGCGTTTCACATCTCATTTCTGTTTGGCTGTTATTTAATGAAGAAAAGAATCAATTCATAGGACTGAATCCTTAAAAACAAAGCAATTAAAATGAAAGGAGAAAAACTTAATTAGCAGTGAAAACTGGTTAATAATTAAGAAAAGGGTTAGAATGAAAACCTGTAGCCAGTGCGGCCCTCCAGGCCTGGAGTTCGACACCCCTGCTCTAAAAACAGTCGGGCTTCAGGGTCAGAGCTCCATCTTGCAGGCTGCTCATCTCCTAAATGAGATGCCTCCTTCTGGGACCGCTCTACTCTTATAGCTCATGGTGGAGTCAGTTGCCCTCATTGGGCATCTTCTCTGAGCTGTGGCTGGAAAAAGAGACAAGGCAGTCTGCCCCCTGGTGTCCTAAGGTGGTACTGCTTATCTCTGACAAGTTTGGAAGGTAACCCTCTGAACTGCAAGCGTGACAAGGGTTACAAAGTTTATACTGGTAGCTTTGGATGAGACACCAGTCCAGGACGTAGCACACTCAGGGTCTCAAACCCACTCACGGTGATTTTAACTAGCAAGTGAATGGGATGTAGGAGGAAATATGAGAGATCTGAAGAAATAGCCATAATCGCTGTATAACCGGGTTGCCTTTTTGAAATGCAATAAAAAACATAACATTCCCTTGTCAAAAGATTAAATTAAATACCCATTTCCATAACAGAAATTGATTCATTTTATATTGTATATGGGTAAGCTCTTTGGAACAAGGATGCACTCAAAATATAAAAGATCAAGATACAAAATTTATTTTGTCTTTGGGGTAATATCTGTGTATCATCGTTTTTTTTTTTTTCAAACAGAAGCTGTTGCTGATATTTGAAAATTAAAGGCTTTTCATAAAAATTATAACACTTTAGCTTCAAAGCAGTAATTCTGTCATTCATGGTACCTGATTCTACCTGCAAACTAGGATCAAATAATGAGAGCAATGCAGCAACTAAAAAGAACACATGAAACAATAAAAAAGCGACACAGTCAGGCATGCAAAGAAATTGCTGCATAAATGGGATAACAATCAGCTTGACTAGGGCGACTCTGACGACAGGCAGAAACAATGAAACCATCTGTACTACAAAATAACATGGCACTACTTTATAAAATCACTGTAATTTTACCAAAAATGTTACGAAAAAAATCTGGAATAATTTATAAAGTTACAAACTGTGTTGCCTGTCAAAGATGAGCAGAAATCTAAGTAATCAACCAAGACCTCAGTGTTAACATTTGCAATGCACCATGCAATGCATATGTCTCTGTTAAATGTCATTTAGTATGGAAGGTGTAAAAGCAGCGTTAATGTTTGTGATGCCCCATCTTTTGAAATGGCAGAGGCATAGCAAATGGACAGACACACAGGCACTCTATCCTTTTAAAGCACATTAGTTAAGTAATTGCTGTATTTTCGTTTGCCCTAAGATTTCCAAATGGGGAAAGACTGTACTGCATACAGTACAGGCCAAAAGTTTGGACACACCTCCTCATTCAATGTGTTTTCTTTATTTTCATGACCATTTACATTGGTAGATTCTCACTGAAGGCATCAAAACTATGAATGAACACATGTGGAGTTATGTACTTAACAAAAAAAGGTGAAATAACTGAAAACATGTTTTATATTCTAGTTTCTTCAAAATAGCCACCCTTTGCTCTGATTACTGCTTTGCATACTCTTGGCATTCTCTCGATGAGCTTCAACAAGTAGTCACCTGAAACGGTTTTCACTTCACAGGTGTGCCTTATCAGGGTTATTTAGTGGAATTTCTTGCTTTATCAATGGGGTTGGGACCAGCAGTTGTGTTGTGCAGAAGTCAGGTTAGTTGGATGATCATTTATTTTTCAACAGGACAATGACCCCAAACACATCTCCAGGCTGTGTAAGGGCTATTTGACCAAGAAGGAGAGTGATGGAGTGCTGTAAATGGTCATGAAAATAAAGAAAACACATTGAATGAGGAGGTGTGTCCAAACTTTTGGCCTGTACTGTATGCATGTACTTATAATAAACACACAAATTACATATACTGCATAATATACAGTGCACTAGTAGTATTTGAGAAATTTGTTTTTTAGAGTAAATAAGGTAGATATTATGATAGTATATGTAGGAACTGAGAAATTTATAATGATAACCTTATGAACTGAGGTGATATTTTGAAACTTCAAGCTAAATATTTGTGCAGGAGAAGGTCAGACATGTGAATGAATAAAGAATGGACAAAGCACGACAGACAGAACTGGCAACCGTTCTAGATTCTTAGGTGATATTGGTAATCAGTTTAAATTACAGAATGCAGAAGATGACAATGGAAGAGTCAAAAGAAATCAAAAGATGTTAGTGTTTCCAGACAATAAAATCAATGAGAAACAAAAGTAAAGACTGAACAATGTGAACACTTTTAATTTTTTGGTACAATGTGTGGCAATATTTTCTCTATGATTACAGATAATTTTGATATGCATTACATAGTGTTCATTATTATTCTTTTATAAATATCTTTGCATACAATACATAATAAATAATACTTGGAACAGGATGTCAGTGACTTTCAGTGACATATGTTGCCGTCTACACTATTCTGCAACCATTGCGGACCAGCACTAAGATCTGCATTTCCAAATATTTGACGTTAAATATCATTCCAGTTTTCTCCAGTTTTTTCAAAATTAAATTTAACTTTCAGTAATATTAGATTTCTCCAGGCATCAGTGCCATTAGATCAACTTTTAGTGAAAAATGTTTTTTCTTATATTGTCTACAAATAAGCAACTATTTCAGTCAGTCAGTAAATCAATGACGGACATATATGCTTTATATGTATAGATATAAATAAATATGAAGCTCCTGATAAAAGCCCGAGTTTTACAATAAATTTAGATTTTTCAATATTCAACTGAAAAAAAAAATTGACAGTTTTTTTTAGGTGTTACACTTTACTTGAATTCTCATGAACTGACAATACTGTGTCACTTAAATTGCAACTTACAGTACTTCAGTATTCTTTACAGTTTTCCTTATTTTATTAGTTTATTGCACACTGCCATCCTGAATCCTCAATTCAATTTACTTTACTGCACAATGAAAGTAGATTTACAAAACCACAATGACAATACATTGCAAAAGTAATAAACAGGAACATTTACACTTCATGAACCACACACAGAGCAATTTTAAAGTGATTAACAAATATATGATGATAACTTAAATCCATTATAATTAAGATAAGTCCAGTTTAACACAGAGGAGAGAAAACAAAAATTCTAGTCATCAGCATTACTGGAGAAAATAAATCTCTGGGGGTCTCCTGTCAATTAGAACAGGCAAAGTGACAGTCAGAGCCAGGCAAGGTCACTCTTCTGATGGCCTGCTTCAGCTGGTCTTGCACCCCTTCCCATCATGCATACATGCTAATGGGTAAAAAAAACCCAAAGATCTCAAAATGTCTGATATGTGCTGTACATCAAAAAAGCATATCACACATTTACCATATTCAGGTATGCAGTGCAGAGAAGGTCAGTCAGTCAGTCAGTCAGTAAGTAATGGGTATTTACTTAAAGTTCTTAGGGTGTGTGCTGGATTTGTAACCAGTCCACTTGGTCCACTGGGAGATGTTTTATTTTGTATCAACTGGAATGGAAGTTTCCACTGTGCAGTAGTTAAAAATGTCTCTTGTGGCTTCACAGTTCAGCTGTAATACTCCCCTGCTAGTATCACTTTCCAAATTCACTAAAATTGGCCACTTAATTCTCTGTGGAAAACAGCAATTGCAATGCTCTCCTGGAAATGGTTATTTTTTTTCCAGTGAAGAAGTCAAAGGTTGTCCTTTTGCTTTAAAAGTCTTTGCCCATATTGAGCTAGTTACCCTATTATAAATGGATCTTGCTTCAGCTGTTGCTGCTACAAACAGCTAAAATTGCCCTCAGGTGGATTTAGTCCGATAAATGCTGATTCTTTGTAGCTTCAATGGGACTCTCAATGTTTCCAGTAAAACAAATGAGAATGTCAGAGCAGAAAGTGCTTTTATTGTTGCTTTGGAAGTGTGAACACAATGGCAATACCCCATTTGAGCCAACTGTAGCTGGCTGGCTTTAATGTCTTCCCTCACTTATGCTTTATTTAATTTAAGACACTTGTAAAAAGAAAGCCAGCGACAGTGTTACACTGTTCCAGATAACACAGTATAAAACAGACTGTTTTGTCACGGTTTACTGTTTGGGAGATGTTAAAGTTTAATGCAGAATGCTATAAGTAGGCCTTTACATATTGCCACGCTACAGCAACTGCTAATTGTGCCTGCTGATAGGTATCACCTTCTATCAAATTCTTCATTTTGAATGGCAAACACGTACAGAATATCCAAAGGAAAGTTCTTCCAGACTGATTAAAACGAACATATCCATTTGTTAAACCCTTTGCAAACTTATCTACTTTATAGTATAAACTATTCATACAAAAAATTAACAGCCATAAAGGAACACATATAAGCCCCACCTAAAGGCTGGGAGTCTGTTTCATCCAAGAAGCTCATTTGGTTGACTAATACCTAAATCCTGATAATATCTAATCTAGTTTAAAAAATAAAAAACTGTCAGGTATACCCTTCAGCTCATGTGTAAATAGTCTATTCCAGGTTGACTTTGTGTTAAGTGCTCACTAGTCACCATCTTGAATGAGCTTCCCTTCAATTTCCATCGGGCCTTTCAGTACGTGACTTGAAAGTGTCCATTTGATTTAACAGTGAGAAATCTGAAGACTTGGATTAGGTCCCCTCGTGTTTTTCTCTTCTCAAGACTTCAAAGGTTTAAATCTTACTTGTCATCAGGTTGCCAAATACATTCTAGTCTTCTAGCTGATTTCCAAACTTATGGGTCATCAACTTGGAGTTCAAGAGAAGTCACTTTTAACTAAACGTTCTAGTGTGTTTACAATATCAAAGTGTCTAATTCATCACCTGTTTATATCATTTTTCAAAATATTACTCTAGGTATTGTGGATGACTGTGGCCTGTTTTTAAATAAATAAATATTTGAATGGCAGGCACACACAGCTGTGGGACGTTGGTGAAGTAATTGGGCGGAGACGCACCTGCATGTGTGGCTGCAGTCTTTCCCAATTGCTTCATCTGCCTTCTTCATTGCACAGTTGAGGAGCTGTGCCCAGAGAGGCATGTAAGAGGGAATCAGCATAAGAAAAAGGGAGGAAAAAAAGAAGAGATAGAGAGAGAGCCCTGGGAACAACATCGTGGAGAGAGGCATGACGAGCCAGGTAGTGTGGGTGCGAGGTAACTCAGTCGTAGGCCTGCGAGGGAGCAAAAGATCAGGACTCTAGGGTGAGATTGTCCCTTCTGATTAATTGTTAAGGAGTGGAAATGATTGAGATGGCATCCTACCCCAGGTATCCAAGGTACACTACAAGTGCGAGAAGGAAGGAAGGAAGACAACCAACCCAGAGTGGTCTGGCCAGTGCCACTTGCAGGCAGCTGAGACTGGGGTCGGGGGGTGAGGAACGCGGCTGCTTGTGTCTCCAACAGATAAGCAAGCAATGGGTGAGCCGTGGATATGGAAATGGAGCGCTGCTGTGCCTGTCCAACAGAATATAAAGGACCCGGTGGCTGTTGCTTTTAATCTTGTTTTACTCTGAATTTTTAATTCACAGACAGTCACTTTTTTAAAGGATTACTTATTTATTGGAGGTTTTTTTTTTGTTGAGCACTACACTTTGCGTTGATTATTTTTAAATACAGCACTACAGCACTTTTGCACCAACCCGTTGATTTGTGCGTGATTGTCTTCATCGGCTGGCTCATCCCTCAGGTACGTTATCGGCGGTCTGGGTTCAAGAGGCTCCCTAGAGCAACTGGGTGTATGGAGTGGACCCACACTATCACAATGAAGAGTCTCAAGCACTAAAGAGTTCCAAAGCATTTCCAATAATTCCCAGTAGGAATGTATCGTCAAACCCTTGCTAGATACATAAAGGACCACATAGAATCTTTATAAAGTAAAAAGGTTTCTTCTTAATGAAGATGCTTAGACATAATATGATGCTCCATTGAGCACAAAAACATGAAGAAATTGCCTAAAGTAACATGGTGATCCCAATCAAAGTCCCAAAACAGAATCCAATCCATAGTCAAAAACAAAACACAGGTTCGAAAATCTAGGATATCCCAGTGACACAAGAAAATAATAAGAACTCAGCATTCTCAAAGCACATTAAAAGTGAACCGCCAGAAACTGTGGAAGAACCTTCAGATTTATAGGGTCAAGGGCAATTCCTGGTGGCGACTGGCAGATGACCCAACCTCTTGGGGGACCACCTACAAAGGCAGCTTATGTACATAGACAAAATCAACAGGCCGGCTAATCTACCTCCATCCTATATGTCAAATGTTATGATTAGGATAGCGTCATCTGTAGATAGGTCACTGGACTGTTGTCTTGATGTAGAAGAAAAAAGAAAACGTGCAAAAGGAGAGAAAATACCTGTATGGTGACTCTCGAGTAATATTTGTCCAGCAGAGGCATGTAGCATACTCCATATTAAGAAATTTTCCATTTGGAAATTCCAGTATGATTCACAAATAAAAAAAATCTTGTCATAAGTATTTTCAGAGTATAAGTCTCATGTTTTAGTGGGGAGCCATGCATGTCCAGCTGGTCTGGCACAGTTAGCAAATTAAAAGGGGTTCAAGAATCTGTGACCGATTTTTGCTTTTTGAGTACTTGGATATTTATTGATACTGTGAAACAGTCTAGACCTCTGAATTATTGCAAAGACTTGATAAAAATGTGTGTAAACGCTGTAAAAGAACGAGTCTCAACACACTGGAAAGGTTTGAGACAGCCACCCGTATACTGTCCCTGGCTGCAAAAAGGGTTTTGAGATAGGCACTGATGTGCATAGCTTGAGTTTCAGACTGATTTAGTGGTGGAAAAGATGGCAGCTTTAAAGGGTAATACCGGAAGTGGTGTCATCTGAGTCCGGAAACCAAAAGTGATCTCTTTCTTGGTGCCGGAACTGGAAGTGACGTCATTTTTGGCACTGGAACCGGCAGTGGTGTCATTCTTGGTGCCAGAACCAAAAGTGATGTTGTTGCTGTTAAATTAGCCAGGTTTTCCAGTATTTGGCCTGCAGAGACAACAGAAGAAGGTTTAGCGCACCCCACCACCCCCTGGCCTGGCGGATAATTACCTCCACTTGGTCCACTCAGCTTCCTCCTAAATGCATGCGTGTGACAACACACTTGCTAACTCAACAACACAATGTTTGCTTTGCCAGTTTCTTCACATCACTTGTATCTCTGGCTACATGACGAGTGATATAGATGAAGGAGAAAGAACCACAACTGACGAGAGAGAAATTAAAGCAGCGTCCTCTGTGGTGGATGGATTGCATTTAAGGCTGTAACACCAAGTAAAAGTTTAATCTGGCATAACAAAATAAAGACAATCGCAAAGTTTAAGAAATATAACGATTCCTAAAACTGACCTAAATTTTAAAAATATTTTTATTCAACAAATAACAATAAACATGGAAATGTTGGCTGGAATTCTGTTTACCACAAACTATTCCGATTGCCAATGTTTTTGTTTCATCTCACACTACATTTTATAAAAGCAGATTCAGTTTCTAAATTATATACCAAGTCTTTTATGTGTCACGTTGCTTAATGGGTGTTTATTTATTTATTATTGATTTTCATCTATCAGTTGTCAGTTTTTATTTGAGCTTATGTATGGAATCAGTTGACAGCATTCAAGTCAGAGTAATTCAGGACCCCCAACTGTCTGTGACCAGACTGCGCAGAGCTATTTACAAGCAGGCTTTCCAACTAATCTTTGGCTAAGCAATTCCTTCTACTGATATGCTTATTCAGATAGGGCGCATAAGCAGTGATACTGTTCACCTCTACTTCTTTGTGTCCTGAGTAAAAGAGCAGCTAAACTGCTGGGCCTGGATTCAGTCCAAATGCTTGCCATGAGCATTTTTACCTTTTTGAGTGACATTTTTATCTGATTTTTTTTTTTTACTAGCTCAATTGAAATCTAAATCAGTCTTATCTTCAGCATGATAGCCAGGTGACATTCTAGAACAGTGAGGTGACACCTGCCCCTAGGGTAGTATATAGCATGAAAATGGAACTGGAATTTCAGGGATCATTTTGGATTAGAACTGTAAATTCACAGATGACATCATAAGCTGTAAATTTAGGATAACGTGGAACTATTAGTGAAACAGCCCTACTTCCAACATTGCTTTTTATTTATTTATTGTCTATAATTCCTCTTTTTCAGTCTTTATAGGTGACATTTTTTTTTATTTATCTCCATGTAAGTCTGGTCTGGTTGACCTCTGAAATCCCCTTCTGATGATTACACTCATACCTATCAAGATTACTGAAAACTGGAGATAGAGTATCTTTCTTTTTTAAGTTTAGGTTAAACCCTATTGTGGCCGTTCTTTTAAAATGTTTTTATAGGTGGCATTTACTGTAAGACACTATACAATTGTACAATATATTCTCAAAACGTCTTTTTCCTTCCACCTAAAGAACTTTCAATCTTGTTGTACCGGATATCTTACTGCTCTTATTTTTCCTCACTATCACTGCTGCCAATTACATTTCCTTGACAGAATCTACCTATCCTACATTTAGAAAATGATCCTTTAGAATATCTGCTTTATTTTGGGCTAGAATTTCCATTTTTCAAACACCAGAGTTAAATTTGTTTCTTTCCAGTCATGCCATTTCCATCTTAACGTCTTAAACACATTACTAATGAGTTTAAATGAATATCCCTCATAGTTTTTTTTGTCCTGCTAGGACAAGAGCTTGGGCCTGTGTTTAATGTGATCATTGCTCATGAGCTTGTGCATATTCTTCTGTTTATTTCTGATGAACAAATGCCATTTGTAATATAGTGGAGCAACCACATCATTTGTAGGATGGTATCAACAACCCTTGTATTTAAGAAATGCAGTAATGATAGAAAAGTGTTAATATATATCATTATGTACAGTGTAATGTTGAAAAGAAAAAGGACTCAGCAATAACAGCTTGATTTCACGTGACAGCAGCAGCATCAACCCTCATGCACCCTAGTTGTTCTGCAACTTCTGCAGTTCGCATACCAGGAGAAGGTGGGAGCGGAGGATGCCATCATCTATATGCTACACCGATCCCTCTCCCACTTGGACAGAGGCAGTGGTGCTCTAAGAATTATGTTTCTGGACTTCTCTAGCGCCTTCAACACCATCCAACCTCTGCTCCTTAGAGACAAGCTGACTGAGATGGGAGTAGACTCACACCTGGTGGCATGGATCGTGGACTATCTTACAGACAGACCTTAATATGTGCGTCTTGGGAACTGCAAGTCTGGCATTGTGTTCAGCAATACAGGGGCGCCGCAGGGGACTGTACTTTCTCCGGTCCTGTTCAGCCTATATACAGTACATCAGACTTCCAATATGACTCGGAGTCCTGCCACGTGCAAAAGTTCGCTGATGACACTGCTATTGTGGGCTGCATCAGGAGTGGGCAGGAGGAGGAGTACAGGAAGCTAATCAAAGACTTTGTTAAATGTCAAGTGTCAAACCACTTACATCTTAACACCAGCAAAACCTGGTGGTGGATTTAAGGAGGACCAGGCCCCTCATAGACCCTGTGATCATCAGAGGTGACTGGGTGCAGAGGGTACAGACCTATAAATACCCAGGAGTGCAGCTGGATGACAAATTGGACTGGACTGCCAATACTGATGCTCTATGTAAGAAAGGTCAGAGCCGACTATACTTTCTGAGAAGGTTGGCATCCTTCAACATCTGCAATAAGATGCTGCAGATGTTCTACCAGACGGTTGTGGCGAGTGCCCTCTTCTACGCGGTGGTGTGCTAGGGAGGCAGCATAAAGATGAAAGATGCCTCACGCCTGGACAAACTTGTTAAGAAGGCAGGCTCTATTGTAGGAGTAAAGTTGGACAGTTTAACATCTGAGGCAGAGCGACGGGCGCTAAGCAAACTCCTGTCAATCATGAAGAATCCACTGCATCCACTGAACAGTGTCATCTCCAGGCAGAGGAGTAGCTTCAGTGACAGACTTTTGTTACTGTCTTGCCCACTGACAGACAGAGGAGATCGTTCCTCCCCCACACTGTGCGACTCTTCAATTCCACCCAGGGGAGTAAATGCTAACATTATTCAAAGTTATTGTCTGCTTTTTTATTTTTATTTTTTTCATTTTTATTACTATTTAATTTAATATTGTTTTTTGTATCAGTATACTGCTGCTGGATTATGTGAATTTCCCCTTGGGATTAATAAAGTATCTATCTATCTATCTATCTATCTATCTAAAGAAAGTATTAAATGCATGCTTCCTAAAAAATGTCACTTTGTTTTTGCTGCATCCATTGCTCCGAGGTTCAATGGCACCTTGGCTATGTTTATGAAAGGCTCATTCCAGATATACGCCACTAAGTCCCTGTGTCACTGGAGCTTGTAGCCATAGGGAGTTTTCTTATTTGCTGATGATGCATCTGCCTGCCATTTATGTGATCTCATATATGACATTCACATTCTCATCAGTTTCATATATGAGAGTTTTTATTGCTACTTTTTCAGTTCTAGAAAAACAAGCAGTATTGCTCATTAAACCTGAATATTTGCTGCAGGCTTTAAAAATGTATGTGGGTTTGTTGAGCCGGGTAGGGTGTTATAATGTTTAAAAATTAAAATTATTTTACAGGTATAAAACCTTTTTTCTCCTTGTTTGTGATTCTTTAAGGAAAAAATAAAACATCTCTTCATTGTGCCCATAGTTATTTATTTTAAGGATTTTCATTCTCTCCCTTCTTTGACACCACATGACCCTTGTGCTCAATGTCATCTAATGTGGCTAAGTCTAGGTGGCTCCACACAGCATTTTGTGTCATATGGGCTAGCATTGCGCTTGGTGCCATCTTGATGTTGGCTCCCTCTGTGTGTTTAGAGTGTAGAAGCATTTTTGTCCTTACTTTCAAATTTGTCACATTCAGAGGGCAAACGAGTGGGAAGAGAACGAGCTGTTTATGCTAAGCTGTTTAATGATATCCTGTCTGCCTGGTTTAGAAATAATTAAACATATTTTTAGCAGCACTTCAGCAAAAGACTTAGGAGACACTAAATATTACTGAAATAATTCAATATCATTTTCTCCTATTACCGTACTCAGCAGGTTAAACTGGTGTGGCAGCCATTCGGAGTATCACCCTTAGGCCTATGCTCACACCCCTTCTGCCTTTTTTTCCAGCAGCCTCCAGTCGTAAAATAACTGCTTAATCTTTATTTCATATAGCACTGCTTTATCATTGAGGTGATTTACATGGCTGACAAGCTTACAATAAAATATCAAATGACTAAGGAAACACATACACATAGTAGATAGTATAGATGCACCACTAGAGGCTCACGCAGCAGAAAGCCTGCGTTAAGCAAGTGCCAGGAGGAGCTATACAAATCTAGCATAGATAAAACATGCAATTACAAACCAGGGTACAAATCAATTCACAGAGAAGAGATGGAGCCTTAGCCTTTTGGTATATCTTTGGTCAGATGTACACATGATCTGCATGTACTTTTCTGTCTGTGCTTTGTGGTTTGAAGACTAGATCCCTATAAGCTACCAATTAAGTATTTGTTTATGACACAACTTACAGGGTGCGCATCTTGCTTTTTTCAGTAATCGTCAACATTATCAAAAATCACACTGATTACTTATGTAAGAACTATTTAGCACTTGCTCATTGAACAAAAAATGGAAATTTATGAATATTCTTTTGTGTTTCTGCTTTTGGTGAGTATTTGATGTTGATATTATTATATATTTTAATGATGTCATAGTGTTACAAAATAATATGTCAATCGATTTTTATTTTGTGTGTTTTTATGGCATTCATTCTGAAATGCATTATCTTGCCCTCACTCCCTCACATAAGATTTACTGGAGGCCATCTTTTTTGAATACCCCTCAATGTCACTGTTGATGCTCCAGTCTTCCATAGTTTTTTCCTTTCACTGGCTCTCATCTGCCTTTTTCACTGCCTGCATATTCAATCTGCCATTTCTGCCACTCACCATTCACTTTGGATCAGTGACAACATTATATGTGTTCTGTTTCATCAACACCTGAATAGCAAAAAAGGGGATCTGTGCACAAAATAACCAAAAAATAGACCAGGACTCTACTTGGACTAAGCCTCAGGAGTAGGGCTTACCACAAACAGCCTGGCCCCAAACTGACATGGCTGACTTTCTGGCCTACAAAGGTTGAAAATGAGGCTTAGGCTAAAAGTTCAAGGTACTGTACTCAAAAATGTCCTTTAGGGGAGAGGATGGCTGTAAACCTCTAGTTTAATGGACAAAGCAAACAGTGTTCCTTTATATTTAAAGAATTTATTTAAACAATCAAAAAGAAATCACAAAAAGGCAAGATGGGGGAAAAAAAAGATGAAAATTAGGCAGAAAGGGTTTGCCTGGAAAATGCAATCCAAAGCAGATACATCCAGTCTGAAAATGAACAAATACCAGAAAATTCAAACAAATATTTACAATAATGATCCTAACTACACAAGCAGCCATAAATGTAAAGGTATTTAGCCCTCATCCAGATGAAATAGTCAAAGGGCAGTCCTTCAACAGTGGCATCACGGTGGACCCTTCTCTCGGGGTTCCAATCACATAACACAAAGGATATAGCAACAAAAGATATATATAAAACATAAACACTGAAAAGGACAGCGTGGTGTCGCTGCTGCCTCGCAATTAGGAGACCCGGGTTCGCTTCCCGGGTCCTCCCTGCGTGGAGTTTGCATGTTCTCCCTGTGTCTGCGTGGGTTTCCTCCAGGTGCTCTGGTTTCCTCTCACAGTCCAAAGACATGCAGGTTAGGTGCATTGCCGATCCTAAATGTCCCTAATGTATGCTTGCTGTGTGTGTGTGTGCGTGCCCTGCGGTGGGTTGGCGCCCTGCCCAGGATTGGTTCCTGTGTTGGCTGCGATTGGCTCCAGCAGACCCCTGTGTTCGGATTCAACGGGTTGGAAAATGGATGGATGTTGATCAGCATTTATCAATAGTGGGGTCTATCAATAGATAGGTAGCATTGATCAGTGAAATTCATCAAAGTGTTTTTTTTTGGTGAATAAGCCATTTTGCCAAATAGTTTCCTGGTAATTCACAGTGTGGCTGTTTTAGGTGAACCTTTCTTTTCAAGTGCACCAAGATGCTCTATGTGATCAGCATGAGGTCACAGAACTGTAGCAGCCATGTGCAGAATTTTAACGCATGTTTAATGCAAGATCATTGCCTATGTGGCCATGGTTGGGTCACAAGCCACAAGAAACAAAAAGTCACATTACGCTTGAGATGACTGGGTGATAGTTTCCATCATCTCTAACCCCACTCCTTTTACCAAGTGGAAACTTCTCTACTCACGGTTGTTTCAACCCCCGATTTCCATCCTGTATGTGTTTAAACAAGTAAGTAAGAATATTTGCAGTATTTTCATTTGAAGGGTACATTAGCTGACCATAATGAGAATATTACAAGTACTGCCGCCAGATATACTGTATAGCGTTGGCAGCATTGCATGGCTAATTATGTGCCCAGCTACTTCCCAAAACAATCCTTAAAGGCACCCTCCCACTCACCCTCCCTTCATCTGAAAACAAAGGACACAATATGAAATAATAAAAACAAAAGATGGATTACTATTTATATGGTGTTTCTTGCTTCTTGATCAAAGTAACTGTACAAATAAATCAGAAACAAAGCAGACATTCTAGCTGCGCCTGAAGCTGTGTCAAACAATTAAACAAGACAGTTCCACGCCATTGCTGTGAGACTCGGCCAATGTTGGCCCCAAGAGTGGAGCCTATGAGAGCAATGACCTATATTTTATTTAGTTATTTTAAGATTGTGGTATTCCTTCTCTCTGCGTCATTCATTGTTTGAGGCATTGTGGTCCAGTGGTTAGTACTGCTGCCTCACAGCTCTGATCACGTGTTTGGTTGCCGTAAACAGTTCAGCATAGCTGACAGATTTTTTTCCCTAGCCCTTAGAGACACTTAAAAAACCATTGCATCATTATATATATTCCTCTTCCTTATTGCCTTTAGGTTGGCAAACATATCTGTGATATTGCATGGAGTTTGCTCATCATGGAGTTTGCTCAATTTTTTATCAATGGAAATTGGTAAACACTATCAGGTTCTTTTATACTGCTTAATATTCAGTTGTTTACCATAATTTTAAAACATCATCAGTCATTAACAGCTGTTGACCTTATTTCATAGAGCGGCAATTGTTTGGCACAGCATTTTCGCCAGTACATTATATTATATTAGCTATGTAAGCCCATGCTGTAAAAAGCCTGGGGCCCTAGACACTATTGAAATTGTCAGAAAAAAAATGAAATGTAGAGATGTCAGATAATTGAAAGGAACTACTCTGGACATCTCTCTCCCAGGAGGATTCGTTTTGCTGACATGCTTGCCTCGCTTGTGTTATTAATGGCTAAGCAAGTTTTCTGCTTCCTCAGAGGTGGAGCCCTTACCCTGACTCCACCTCTTACTTCTGGGCTGGACAGACACACACACTTCCATGCGTAGCTGTTTATATATAAGATACTGTATTCAGCTTTTTATAAGAAGAAGAGCAGCCAAACAAACTATAAACTACTTAACTATCTACTGGCGCCCCCTTTGAGTTTGCTTTCTGTTTTCCATCTTATTCTACCAGGGTAGCCCACAGCCCCAATGCCCCTGAAGTTGGATTAACCAGGTTCAGAAAACGGATGAAAAGATATTCTAAGTACTTTTTCCTGGATCATTTTGCATTTCTGCAATCTCGCCTCCAGCTATTTCACAGTCTCTGCGGCAGCAGCCTTCTTGGACTACAGCCGGGCTTCCCACTGTGACCAAAGGGGGTTTGTATCAAACCAAAAGTGTAATCCCATTTAATGAATATTAGAGATATCTGAATAATTGAAGGGTGTCATTAAACATGTCTAGAAAACAAGTTGAGTGTTGTAGAAATTTACAGTAGATATTCACATGCAGGCTGTTAAGTTTAGAACATTAAAGGAAAATGCAAAGCCCACAAAAGCCAAAATGGAATCTCAGAGCAAAGCCAAGCAAATGACTAGTTGAAGAAAGGTGGTCTTCCAATACTAATCAGGTTTCTGATCAAAAGTTCTTGTGCTACACTGAAAAAAGTATAACCTCCATTCAACTTAAAATAATTAAGGTAATGATTCACACTTAATATTTTCAATCTGAACCAATATAATTCTTTTTATCTTATTGAACCCACAATTTTTAAATTGAGGCAAATCATTTAGAGTGATTGGGTGCAATTCACTTGTTACAACTTAAAATGGTTTATTGGTTGTAACCTGTTTTTATGCTATTAGAAATATTATGAACATAACACATTCCAATGCTGTACTTTTTACAATTATCCATCCATTATCCAACCCACTATATCCTAACTACAGGGTCACGGGGGTCTGCTGGAGCCAATCCCAGCTAACACAGGGCACAAGGCAGGAAACAAACCCCAGGCAGGGCGCCAGCCCACCGCAGGGTGCACACACACACACACACACACACACACACACACACACACCAAGCACACACTAGGGACAATTTAGAATCGGCAATGCACCTAATCTGCATGTCTTTGGACTGTGGGAGGAAACCCACACAGACACGGAGAGAACATGCAAACTCCACGCAGACAGCGAACCCAGGAAGCGAACCTGGATCCCCTAACTGTGAGGCATGTACTTTTAACATTTATTTAAAAATCTAGTGTAAATACATAATCATTTTGCAGTGTAAATCTTAAATATACAACAAAAGATTATTAAACATTTCTACAGCTTTCTTGAAAGTATGTTTTATTACGAATTCCTATACTTAAAATTAACAGTTGAGAAACAGGGTTAATCCTCCGTTATAAAAGTCTTCTGCTGAAAATGACCAGACCTGTATAGCTACGTCCACTCCACTCGGGAAAGTGTTCTTCTTTTTTGGCAGTTGGAAAGCCAGCACTCTGGAAAGTTTGACTGGAAGAATATACAAACAGCCCCTCAAACACAGCACACGAACAACCTAAAATATTAGGTTAACTGAAATAGGATTTTTATGTTTATTCCCTCTACTATAACTTACTTTGGTACAAACAATTTTTTTTTACTTTGATTGAGATCTGAAACCAAATTATTTTAAGCTACAACACTAAATGACTAATCTTAAGTTGCTTGAAAGAGAAAATTTACGTTGAATGAACAACATCTATGTTATACTTTTTTTCAGTGTACCACATGAATTGGTTAGCAGCACAATTTAAATTAAACACTTACTGTATGTCATAGATTTGCATGACTTGTATGTGCCACACACCTTCCTGGGCTTTCTCTCTTCAGCAAGTGAAACTACAATAAAATCGAAAAAGACCGAAGGGTGAGGATATTTGAATTCTTTATGTGGCTACTCTCTAGCTGTGTGGACACTGCACGGTTTCTTTCTGTCCAAACAGGCTTTCCTTCAGGCCTGCTGGGTTCTTCTCAAATCTCACAATTTCCCACATATTGCATACTTAAATGATACAGAGCTGGTTACATTCAAATTTATACCTATGTAAGATTTACAAACTCACTTAATCCAGTTCAGGGTCATAAGGGTGTGACCTATCCTTGCAAAACTGGCTACCAAACAAGAAGCAGTCTTGGAAAGGGTGCCAGTCTACTGCTGGGAACACTCCTGCACAAAGCTGCACGCTCTTCTAGGCCAGTTTGGATCTGCCTTTTAACTTAATGTGTACATCTTTGTTAATGTAAGTTAAATAATAGTAACAACACACAGATGTGCTTTTTGATTTGTAAAATAAATATTAAAGTTATGAAAAAGGTAAAATTAAACAATCCCGAGTTTGTAATAGTTAAGAAGGTAAAAGTCAGTGTCCACAATTTGGTAGCCAGTGTTGATCAGTGAAATTTGCCAAAGCATTTTTTGTAGGAAATATGCTGTGTTTACTGTTGACCTTGTTTACTGTATTTTTTGGCTGGAAATTCACTGTGTTGCCAGCTTAGAGGAATTTTTCTCCCCAAACCCCAGGATGCTTTGCCAGGCCCACACGATATTACAGAGTTGTATCAGCCACATGAAGAATTTTCAAACATGCATACTGTAAGCATGCTTCACTTCACATTTTATGTCGCAAATGTGTGATGGCACTACTTCAGTACGATTTACACCCCTCATGTATTAGGAAAAAAAAATCACAATTAAAGTGTATATTAGCTGTCCATAATGAGAAAATTATGAAAATACTTTGTTGTTCTACACAGATTCATCGTACGTTGTATCTTCAATGCTGAATTAAGTATGTTGTGCACCACAAAATGTAGTGCAGATCAGGTGGAAAATGACAGGCACTCGAGTATTTAACGCTCATTCTTCACATAATAGGCTCTCTGGCTGTGAATACATCATCTTCCAGTACTCCGAAGCTCAAACAGAGAAGTGCCAGTACTGAGTGGTGCTAAGAGCTGTTCCAGCAGCCCATCAGGTCCATATATGAGAAGGTGGTACAGGATGTAATTAATCAGGGGACATGGTGGGAGTCAAAATAAACCATGAAGGAGTCTGACCCTCCCTTAGAGTCACAAAACACATGAAAGTCTCTGAAATAATAATAATAGCAAAAGATTTATTACTATTTTCAAGGTATTTCTATCTTTGGATGGATGAAAAAAGGTGTGAAGCATGTTGCAAAATAGATCAGAAACAAAAATGACCTGGCAGCTGCATCCGATCTGTTTGTGCTGATGCTTTGTACCTTTTTCTTCCATCAAAACAATAGAAATGCCTTTTAAAAAGTAATAAATCTTTTGTTATTATTATTATTATTTCACAGGTTAGTTTGGACTGCTAACACTTTGTGTGGCTAATTTCGCATGCTCATTTCCTTATATGGACCCGAAGTACAGCTGCCAAAGCTGGCAAAGGCCCTGGGCCCTGGAACTAGAAAATCAGTTTGCACTGCTTGTTTGTGGAATAGCCAATCAATGCCCTCAAGCTTGGAAGTCTGTGAGAACAATGTTATATATTTTTTTTAAACTAGTTTGCGGACATTTATTGTATTTTATGTGTGCTTATCTTTTAATATATATCTTTTGTTCTTTGATGCAGGCTAGCACAGTGGTTAGCACTGTAGCCTAACAGCTTAGGTCACAATTTTGGTCGTAATAATTGGTCCAGCATAGTTGGGTGATGCTTCTCTAGTCCTCAATCCACTCAAAAAAGTTTCTCCTGCCACGTTGACTTCAATACATTTCACTAAGTTCAACAAAGTTCCCGAACACTTTTGCGATTTCATATCATTCTCTGTAAAGCAAACTCTGCAGGGTTTGCTCATCACCGTTGATGATATATACTATGGCCAGAAGGCAAAGGAAAAGAGGAAAACAAAAATTCCTGCTAATAAAAATAAACCCTACAACTAAAAGGCTTTTCCCCATCCAAGCATTTAGAGCACTTAAATGTGATAATTCAATGTTATATGTGTGTAAAGAAAAGTCTAAGAGGATTTGATGCTACAAGGTGTTATCATAGTGCTACTATTTTTCAATCTTTTCTGAATCAAAGTCCACTGCAGAATTCTGTG
>JANRMT010062791.1:102711457-102722050 GCA_026402145.1 Polypterus bichir lapradei | reverse complement strand
ATACAATCAGATTGTGACTCAGACTATGAATGCCATGAATGTAATTACCCCGATCTACATGCTGTCAAATAAACAAACCACACGCTGTGGCTTCACCTCTAGCGCTGATGTCCGAGGTTCGCTTCCCAAGAGGGGGTGCAGTGAGTGTGTACGCCTGATGAGCCCAAAATTAGGGCGAAACATGTGTCGCGTACTCTTTGCATTATTTGACAGTAAAACTTTGTAACATTCTATGATCTGCTTCTCGCAACTGAAAGAGGGCCCCGTGGCAGATGTTTGCCGATTTGCAGACCAACCACAAGCGTTACCTGGTAGGTAACCACCCATACAATCAGATTGTGATTCAGACTATGAATGCCATGAATGTATATTGTCACAAACTCGACACAGAGTCATGGAAAGGTTTGGGGCAGCCACCCATATAATTGGTTTCCTGGCTGCAAAGTCGCAATATGGTAAACAGCACTGATGTGCACAAAACCAAGTCCAAAACAGAAGTGAGGGAATAGGAAAAAGGTGGAGGCTTTTAAAGGGGAAGACAGGAAGTGAAGTCAAATGGGTCGGGCTCATGAAGGTCTTCTGCCATTGGTGCGAGCCCGGACATGACATCACAGGGGTTGGAGCCGGCAAGGACTCCTTCCATTGGCTCGGTCCTGAAAGTGACGTCAAGAGGACCAGGTGAAATGGTCTGCAGGGAAGGGAGAAAAAGAGTCAGTGCACTTTGCCACATCCCGGTATGTCTCAGAACTGCCCTTACTCAAGCCCTTTAGCTGCCTCCCATGCGCACGTGTGTGACAATATATATATTGCTCAACAATATTAAAGGAGCACATGCTTGTATGCATGCCTGACAACGTCGGGGCATGCTCCTAATGAGATGACAAATGGTGTCCTGGGGGTTCTCCCAGATCTGAACCAGAGCATCACTGAGTTCCTGGACAGTCTGAGGTGCAACCTGGTGGCGTCGGATGGACCGAAACATAATGTCCCAGAGGTGTTCTATTGGATTTAGGTCAGGCAAGCTTGGGGGCCAGTCAATGGTATCAATTCCTTCATCCTCTATGAACTGCCTGCATACTCTCGTCACATGAGGCCAGAAATTGTCATGCACCAGTAGGAACCCAGGGCCCACTGCACCAGTATAGGGTTTGACAATGGGTCCAAGGATTTCATCCGATAATAGCAGTCAAGGTGCCATTGTCTAGCATGTAGAGGTCTGTGTGCCCCTCTATAGATATGCCTCCACAGACTATCACTGACCCACCACCAAACTGGTCATGCTGAACGATGTTACAGGCAGCATAACATTCTCCACAGCTTCTCCAGACCCTTTTATGTCTGTCACATGTGCTCGGGGTGATCCTGCTTTCATCTGTGAAAAGCATAGGGTGCCAGTGGTGGACCTTCTCATATTCTATGGCAAATGCCAATCGAGCTCCACAGACCTTCTACGGCCATGTCCAGCTCTCCTAGAGTAACTGCCTGTCTCCTGGAATCTCCTCCATGCCCTTGAGACTGTGCTGGGAGACACAGCAAACCTTCTGGCAATGAAACATACTGATGTGCCATCCTGGAGAAGTTGGACCATTATTGCTTCATTTCCAAACAGCTATTCTAAACCATAAGTGATTCTGCTTAGGTATATCAACTATCGAGAATTTCTCTATCTGTGCCTCAATTAAAGATTTTATTTTCAAAAATGATTTCTCTCTACTGTACAAAATGGCCAGTAACAAAATGCAAACACATAAGAAGTGATAAGAAACATTTTTCACTCGTGACCTGCGGTCCATAAGACATTTCAAATAAAGGTTTTGTTGAGCTGCACATTTTTGCTTCAGACTTTTGAACTGAATGCAGTAAGTGCAAAGAAAGCCAGCAGCTTGTTTGACATCAGACCCCATGTGAACCTGTAAGATGGTTTCAGTGTGTGTTGCTGGATCACTTTTTTTGTACATCTGTTGGGCTGAGTCACAGTTACATCTAACTTACCATCACTTATAAACAGATTGAAATTCTGTAACGAGTCATCTCTATATGATACATTTGCCTTTCACTCTGGAGATCAGTGAACGTCAGCTTTCAAAGTTTTCCAGCACTCTTGTCATACCATGTGCATTCAGAAGTGACATCACAGTTTAGCGTTTGTGTAAAGTTATCACCTGTATATGCTTCACTATCACTAGAACTAGATGCTATCATGCTGTCATTTCTGAAGAGCTGTCACTAGTATAATACAACAAATCACTTTCTTCTTCACGCACTTTATATTCTGACTCCAACAGCCACTCTTCTTGGGGTTGAAGTGCAATTAGAGCTTGACGAGCTACAGTATCTCAGGGAAATTGTAAAGGGTATAAATAGGATTCAATCAGATAGTCAAGCAGCAGAAGTATTTATTTGAAAAACAGTGAACCTGATTAATTTTGGGGCCCCTGTAGTCCATACATAAATCTGGCCACGTATATAACTGTGTGACTGGGTGTGCTATCAAAAACACAAAATACAAACAGATAGAATGACTCTTGGGACTGACCCAGGAGTAATCCCAGTGGTTTAAAGGCTACTTTCTACTACAGCTAAAGTGAGTTAAAATTTGGAAAGTGAGCGGGACAAATACTAAAGGACCAAGACAGCGAATGAGTTATGAAAGGATAACCTTATTTGGTACTTTTAAAGTTGGTTAAGTAGCGGAGCCACATCACTCAGCCAGTTATGAACGGAATCATTGCAATTTTCCTGTATACATCTCCATATATTCACTTTCTTAATCTGTAAGTTTTTTAAAAAATCTATAATTAAGCTTTCTTGAATCTCTTTGATTAGACTATTCCATACTGGAGGTACTCCTCTGATAAAGTCTACCAATCACTTTGTCCTCTTCCTCAATTTGTTATTTTTTTAAAGCAGATAAATCTCAGCCAGAAGCCACAGCTAATGTAGGCTGCTTTAACCCTGCATTGTTATCATAAGCTTTTGAATATGCAACATCCCAAAAAGTCAAAAGACACATTTTCATTTTCAGATAAAACTACTTGCTTGAAAGTATTCTTAATATTAAAAAGTTTATGCAAGCAACAATAAGACAGCTGGTCTTATTTCCTTATAAGATTGTCACAAGTGAACCATATTCACATTTGTACAAAATGCAAAAAGTTCAGCTTCTTTACAGATGGTTATGTTACAGATAAAGGCAATGCAAGCTCAGAGGATGTAACTTGATTCCCATAACAACAGTGTTTAAAGGGGGTTACCAAGCACCTGATGCACAACTTATTTTTTCTTTGTATATGAATATAAACACCTTTCTTTCAAGAGACTTCCCATTTGTTTGTTGAAGTACCTTATTCCTTGAGGAAAATTGCCTGGCTGATTGTTTAGTGTCTGCTGTGTTAGAAGGATATGAGCTTGTAGCACACAAATTGCATTTCAGATCAATGAGGAAAGGTTTTCAATAGGCTTAAACAGGCAAAGCTGTTTGCCAAATTCATAAACCTCTGTAATACTTTCAACACATAAAACCAAAACATATTCTTACCCTGTTCTTACTTTTATAAAGTATCGATAAATCGATAAATGAACAGAATTGGATCTTCTCCAGACTTTTGCTTTGCTGTGTGAAAGAATTTGAAATCATAACTCTTTCAAACCCTTTGCCTATTCTGACAGCATCAGGAGCATACACAACTGGGACGACATGCAAAGACCATACTAGGGTTGTGTGGTATTCCCATATAGAAAAAGTACCAAAAAAACTATTTTTAAAATGGTACGGTACCAGCATTACTTTAACAATGGTACCAGAAGCAAATGGTACTTTTAAAGCAAATCAGGCTCAGTTGTTTATTAGTGTGAGTGGACCACCTCTACATCCACTCCATAAATACTGACCATACGTAGAGGCTCTTTGATGGGGCAAAAGTCAAGAACCAGTTCCTTGGTTTTGCTATTGTTAAATGTAGACAATTCTCTTTGCACCAAGAAACAAACTTCTCCTCCTGATCCCTATACTTTGTTGCAATACCTTTATCAATACGTCCCATAAGTGAAGAATCATTTGCGAATTTCTGTGTGACATGACATGACATGCATATCTATGAGTTTACCCCTTAACAGGGAAGGCTGGACAGTATTGAAGGCATTCCACCTTTGTAGTATGACTTACACAGAATTTAATTAGTTATTAAATTAGTTATTACATTCTAAATATTAAAAAAAAACAATTAAACATATGTCTTACAAAAATCCTACTTGTAGTGTAAGAACTCTATTCATATAAAAGGCAAAGCCCTCACTGACTCATCACTAATTCTCCCACTTTCCATATAGGTGGGAAGCTGATATTTCGCATGCTAATTTCTTGCAGTGTACTTACAAAAGTTAGGTATGTTTCATGTCCTATTGCAACACCCAAGGGAGGGGGAATGGGCATACCCCCCTAAAGTGTATATATAGATATAACCCATCCTCACTATTTCTGCGACTCCCAATATACGTAGGAGACCCAAATTTCCCATGCTCATCCTTTACACAGTACTTACAAACATTAAGTATGTTTCATTTCTCGTTTTTCCCTGTAACAAACTTTAAAAAATAACGTCTTCTTTTTGGCGGTTCTAACCATTATGCCGTAAGGAACTTTCAGAACTGACCTCTTCTTTTGGCGGTTTCATTCCTTACTTCCATTAACAGAGGATTTATTTCACGGCAGTGATGCACAAGGGCCGTCCTGGTCCCCCTTCCTTTTCTGCATGGCCGCTGTCTGCACGCCTACCATGTGGTTGGCTCCCTGCCTATATACATTAACGACATCCCGCACTCATGTACCTCCTCACTTGCTCTCATACCCTCTGACCTCCCATTCCAATTCAAACACCTCCAATTTCCAGTAAGGGTCTGCTTCGCCATGACAATAAATAAGTCACTGGGCCAGACTTTAAAAAAGGTCGGCATTGACTTGACACAAGATTGCTTCTCACATGGCCAACTGTGCGTTGCATGCTCAAGAGTAAGCTCAGCAGACATTTTACAGCCTAAAGGGCAGAACTGCAAACGTTGTTTCCAAAGAGATCTTTACATCCTAAAAATGTGCATTTCTCAATCACAACATTTACAATCATAAATTAAACTCTTTGCAATCATCAAATTCACTCTCAATACTAAAATAAGCCTACGACAATTACATTGACAATCATGTTACGTTATTTTTAAAATGTTTCTTTTTCTTTTTCATAACTTCTTTAACACTGTGAAAGCCAGCCCGACCACAGACAGACAGACACTGTCTTAAGTCCACCACACACGATTCATTTACTGTATTTAGAAAATAATGTTCCGCACAGCACACAGTGCTCCAGCACCAAACACCCTTTCTGGCCTCTCAATGGTCCTCTTCGGGCCGCCTTCTCCCACTCTCCAAAGCCTTATCTTCTGCCACCTGACACCAGCTCTCCAACTGTTGGAAAGCGGCTCCTTTTTATGCTGCCCCGCATATGCTCCAGGTGCCTCTTGATGAATTTCTGCCGGCACTTCTTGGTGTGACGGAAGTGCTAGTGTCCAGAGCTTCAGGATCCAGAACCCACCCTGTGGTGGTGGCCGCGGGCCTTATAGGGTTGAGCTTCCCAGCTCGGTTCCCATGACCCCCATAGCAACCAGGGCAGCTGTCCTCTCATGGCAGAGGCGCTATGTAGGCGTCCTGGCTGGGTATGGCACCCAGCTGCCCGTGACAACACACTACTTCACCGCTACGAAACACAGGTATTTTGCTAGTTTTTCTATAATAGCACAAGAAAAGCAGAGTGAAAATACAATAAAAAAATTTCCAAAGTATTGTAAACATCACACGACTGCATGAATTATGTTAGCATGGTATGAAGTGCTGTGCAGTAATGCACTACCAGATTTGCTAGTTTTTGGAGTTATCATTTACTGCATCATCCTGCATATCTCTGAGTTTACCTCTTAATAGTGATGGTTGGATGGAGAAATCAAAAAACATAATTCTTAACGATGGTCAAAAATCTATTAAAACATTGGTTCAGGGTGTTCAGGGGGTTGTCAAAATCCCCTTCTAGCTCCGGAACCCTGGAGCCATTGAGTACAGTAATAATCCCCAGTCCATTCCAGACATCCTTCATGTTATTCAGAGTGTGTTTTCATTTTTAGCTTTGTAAGTTTCCTTTCCTTTACTCATCTTTTTCTTTAGCACACACTGTATGTCCTTCAGAGCTCCTTTGTCATCAGATTTGAATGCTCTCTTTTTCTCAATCAGAGACCTTTTAGCTCCTTAGTAATCCAGGGTTATTTGTTTGGAAAGCAACATACTGTCTTCATGGGTACCACAGTGTCGACACAGAAGTTAATATAGTCTGTGATGCAGGGAAAGAGTCCTTCAATATCGTCCCCATGTGACTCGCACATCATTTTCTAGTCTGTCATTTCGAAGCAGTCATTCAGAGCCATTTCAGCCTCCAGGTTCCACTTCCTCACTATTTAACATTTGAACACAGCAGTTTAGCTTGTTATTTCTTTGAGTGGAAGTCAAAAATCTGACATTGTTCCTTCCAAAGTAACATGGTTGAAGTCACCACATATTATAAATGTGAGTGAGTTATCATTAAGTTGTGGTGGAGACAGAATACAGTCATGGCCAAAACTTTTGAGAATGACACAGGTATTGGTTTTCACTAAGTTTGCTGCTTCAGTGTTTTTAGATCTTTTTGTCAGATGTTTCTATGGTATATGTTAACAGAGGATTAGGGTATAGGGATGAATTAGGGAGGATTAGGGATGAAGTATAATTACAAGCATTTCATAAGTTTCAAAGGCTTTTATTGACAATTACATTAAGTTTATGCAAAGAGTCAATATTTCAAGTGTTGGCCCTTGTTTTTCAAGACCTCAGCAATTCACCCTGGCATGCTATCAATCAACGTCTGGGCCAAATTCTGACTGATGGCAGACTGTTCTTGCATAATCAATGCTTGGAGTTTGTCAGAACTTGTGGGTTTTTGTTTGTCCACCCGCCTCTTGAGGATTGAACACAAATTCTAAATGGGATTAAGGTCTGGGGAGTTTCCTGGCCATGGACTCAAAATTTCTATATTTTGTTCCCAAACCACTTAGTTATCACTCTTGCCTTATGGCACAGTGCTCCATCATGCTGGAAAAGGCATTGTTCATCATCAGACTGTTCTTGGATTGTTGGCAGAAGCTCCTAAAAGATGTTTTGGTCCCATTCTTTATTCTTGGTGCGTTCTTAGGCAAAACTGTGAGTGAGCCCACTCCCTTGGGTGAGAAGCAACCCCACACATGAATGGTCTCAGGATGTTTTACTGTTGGCATGACACAGGACTGATGGTAGTGCTCACCTTTTCTTCTCCAGTCAATCTTTTTTTTCTGGATGTCCCAAACAATCAGAAAGGGGATTCATCAGAGAAAATTACTTTACCCCAGTCCTCAGCAGTCCAATCCCTGTACTTTTTCTCTGTTGTGTGGTACCACTCTTCAATATCTTGTTTCTCAGCTTATCAATATGTATGTATTCCTAGATCTGCATCTACTTGTCCATGCTTTTATCACATCCCGCATTGATTATTGTAACTCGCTTCTGGCAGGTGCCCCTTCTAATCTTATATCACAGCTCCAGCTTATTCCAAACTCAGCTGCAAGAGTCCTTACACGGACCAGCAGCAGCGAGCACATCACACCCATCCTGCTCCGCCTTCACTGGCTCCCTTTGTCTTACAGAATTGAATGTAAAATCCTACTAATAACCTACAAAGCCTTAACCTCGAGCCAAACTACATCAGTGACCTCCTCCATCACTACTGTATGTGCCTGTCCGCCCACTAAGGTCCTCTGACTCTTGCAATCTTGTTGTGCCCCACACTAATCTACACTCCATGGGTGACAGGGCCTTCAGCTGTATAGCGCCCAGACTCTGGAATGACCTACCGAAATTAATCAGGTCAGCTGACTCCATGAATTCTTTTAAAAAACAACTCAAAACTCATCTGTTCAGGAAGGCTTTTAGCTCTACTTGACTTTATTACCCTTCTCTCAGTTTATCTCTCTGTCAAGATGCTCATGTAACCTGTATGTGTGTGTGCTAGACCATCAATTATGTTCTCTGTTAGGTTTTTTTCTCTGAATTCACTGTCATAATCTTCTTTATTTATTTATTTCAGGGGTGGCCAGATTCAGTCCTGGAGGGCCGCAGTGGCTGCAGGTTTTTGCTCCAACCCAATTGCTTAATAAGAAGCACTTATTGCTCAAGTAACACTTGTGCTTCACTTTAGCTGTCTCGCTCGTTACTATTCTGAACCCTTATTGCTTGTTTTAGTCTTAAACAGCTGTTCTCTTGGTTTTTAATGGCTTTTTATTAGCAATAAGATTCAAATGATAAAAGAAAGCAGCTTTTCTCCATTTAGCTTGTTACCATTTACACCTGTGTGTGTTTATCTGCACTATTGGCTTTAATTAAATACTTGGAAGGAAAGTGAAGAGAAAAAAGTGAAAGATTGAGTATTACTCCATTTAGCCTTCAAATTATTTAGATATCCTTACAAAGGGGAAGAATATCTAGGATGTGAGAATGGCCTGATATGGCAGAGTTAAAGCACTAACAAACCATCAAATTAAATTATTGGCACAGATTGTTTTCTAATTAAGCAGCTGGGTTGGAGCAAAAACCTGCAAACTCTGCGGCCCTCCAGGACTGAATTTGCCCACCCCTGATTTATTTGGTTGGTACAATGCTATATACTGTATAACCTGCCGTTCTTTCTTATATTCTGTAAGTGCCTTGAGCATAAAATGTATTATCTCTCTATTATAAAAAGAAATCCTGGAATGCAAAAGCAAGGCGATGATACGTGATCTTCTCGGGAGTTCTTGAAAGACATTTAAAAGACCCGCGAGACAAAAGAGACTTTCCACGGTGCGTCTTGTGGGGACCGTAAACATGAGACTTGGTGCGAACAGACTGTGCCCAGGCCGTCTCGCGGGGACGTGGAACATGAGATTCTTGCTAGACACGCCTACTCACAAATTATATCATACAAGAGCACATGCATCAAAAAACAGTCAGTCGTGTAAAAGCATGTAGTGCACACACATCCTGTGCTCTCAACACATATAAAGCGTATAAGGACAATATGGAGAATAGACACCCAAAGGCATTGGAGAGAAAAAAAAGGCAGATAAGAGATTATGAAACCAGTAAATTTCGAAAGTATTGCAGCATCCAAGCCAAGTTGCAGCCTTTTTGGTTTTAAGTGACTGTTCAGTCCAATTGAGGGAGGGCGGAGTACAGCACAGAAGACTGATAGCGGGGTATTGATTGATGCGGTAAGGGGGGGTGAGATGCAGAGGATGAGGGATTGGAGAGGGTGCTGGAAAGTTGTGCTTGTGGTAACGAAGTCAGCAATTGTTCAAGTAAAACTTTTGTGACACTTTGTCATGTCAGTCGCTACAGTATCAAAGAAAAGATAGAAAAGATTGCATTAACGCAAAACAAAAGGTGATTAATCATCACAACCAGGTGTAATTGAAAAAAGAGCAGGACAAATCAAGGTCAGAAATAAAAGGCAAAGAGTAGAGTCTTTTCGTATTCGCATCATTCTTATGCACAAAACATGGATTTACACAATAATAGACCATAAGCTATGAGAATCTGTGGTCCCACAACAGTTAAAGCAATGACAAGTTGAATTTCAAAGAATACACAATTCGGTCAGGTGTATATTTATGATCACGGAGGGAGAAGCGATGCAAATTTTAACAGGCAAAAAGAAAGGTAATGTATATATTCCGCGAATAACATTACACACCAAAGAAGAACGTGATATGCCATTCGTATTAAAATGTTTACAGTTTACTGTGAGAATAGCTTTTGCTATGACAATCAATAAGTCACAGGGACAAACATTAGAAAAAGTCAGATTATTTATTAGCGAAACAGAAACAATATTCACTCACGGGCAGTTATACGTTGCTTTTTCACAATGTGTCTCCAAAAAATATTGTTCTTAATGAAGCTTTAAAGTACAAGTGCAAATAATCAAATTGAAACAATTCCAAAGAAAAAAAAAAATAAAATTGTATATCCGATTAACCAAACACAGGGGTTGGCAAACGAACCGAGCAGGAGGCAAAGCCCCCTAGTTATTATTATTATTATTATTATTATTACCATTTTTTCCATCCGGGGAACATAAATATAAGAGTATTCAATCTGCCTTTGTGGCTTTGGACTGGTGAAAGAAGCTAGAATTCACACAGATAATTAACAAGTCTAAACTCTTAACGCATTTCTGGGCCAGAAGAATTTGGAGGTATGATAATTAAAGCCAATAGCAGTATAGAAATGGGAAGAGATTCAACTTAGCTAATTAATTATCTGTCTAGCCTGTAATCAATTAAATAATTCAGTAAAGCTCTTGCTTAATTTACCTTAGCTTCCTCAGTTGTAGGAGGGGGTCTCTGGCTGTTAGACTTATATCATAGTAACTAAAGCACACTCAGTTTAAGGATTACAAAAATATGATAAGACAACTAGACATATAGAAGCTGTTTACTGGTTATTTAGAG